>OY776115.1:154940098-156140098 GCA_963675035.1 Allygus modestus
CTCTTCTAATGAGCAGTAACGCGGCGGACGTATTATATCAAGCCATTCCATGGATTGGCCACTCTTCTAATGAGCAGTAACGCGGCGGACGTATTATATCAAGCCATTCCATGGATTGGCCACTCTTCTAATTAGCAGTAACGCGGCGGACGTATTATATCAAGCCATTCCATGGATTGGCCACTCTTCTAATGAGCAGTAACGCGGCGGACGTATTATATCAAGCCATTCCATGGATTGGTCACTCTTCTAATGAGCAGTAACGCGGCGGACGTATTATATCAAGCCATTCCATGGATTGGCCACTCTTCTAATGAGCAGTAACGCGGCGGACGTATTATATCAAGCCATTCCATGGATTGGCCACTCTTCTAATGAGCAGTAACGCGGCGGACGTATTATATCAAGCCATTCCATGGATTGGCCACTCTTCTAATGAGCAGTAACGCGGCGGACGTATTATATCAAGCCATTCAATGGATTGGCCACTCTTCTAATGAGCAGTAACGCGGCGGACGTATTATATCAAGCCATTCCATGGATTGGTCACTCTTCTAATGAGCAGTAACGCGGCGGACGTATTATATCAAGCCATTCAATGGATTGGCCACTCTTCTAATGAGCAGTAACGTGGCGGACGTATTATATCAAGCCATTCCATGGATTGGTCACTCTTCTAATGAGCAGTAACGCGGCGGACGTATTATATCAAGCCATTCCATGGATTGGTCACTCTTCTAATGAGCAGTAACGCGGCGGACGTATTATATCAAGCCATTCCATGGATTGGTCACTCTTCTAATGAGCAGTAACGCGGCGGACGTATTATATCAAGCCATTCAATGGATTGGCCACTCTTCTAATGAGCAGTAACGCGGCGGACGTATTATATCAAGCCATTCCATGGATTGGTCACTCTTCTAATGAGCAGTAACGCGGCGGACGTATTATATCAAGCCATTCCATGGATTGGTCACTCTTCTAATGAGCAGTAACGCGGCGGACGTATTATATCAAGCCATTCCATGGATTGGCCACTCTTCTAATGAGCAGTAACGCGGCGGACGTATTATACCAAGCCATTCCATGGATTGGCCACTCTTCTAATGAGCAGTAACGCGGCGGACGTATTATATCAAGCCATTCCATGGATTGGCCACTCTTCTAATGAGCAGTAACGCGGCGGACGTATTATATCAAGCCATTCCATGGATTGGCCACTCTTCTAATGAGCAGTAACGCGGCGGACGTATTATACCAAGCCATTCCATGGATTGGCCACTCTTCTAATGAGCAGTAACGCGGCGGACGTATTATATCAAGCCATTCCATGGATTGGCCACTCTTCTAATGAGCAGTAACGCGGCGGACGTATTATATCAAGCCATTCCATGGATTGGCCACTCTTCTAATGAGCAGTAACGCGGCGGACGTATTATATCAAGCCATTCCATGGATTGGCCACTCTTCTAATGAGCAGTAACGCGGCGGACGTATTATATCAAGCCATTCCATGGATTGGCCACTCTTCTAATGAGCAGTAACGCGGCGGACGTATTATATCAAGCCATTCCATGGATTGGCCACTCTTCTAATGAGCAGTAACGCGGCGGACGTATTATATCAAGCCATTCCATGGATTGGCCACTCTTCTAATGAGCAGTAACGCGGCGGACGTATTATATCAAGCCATTCCATGGATTGGCCACTCTTCTAATGAGCAGTAACGCGGCGGACGTATTATATCAAGCCATTCCATGGATTGGCCACTCTTCTAATGAGCAGTAACGCGGCGGACGTATTATATCAAGCCATTCCATGGATTGGCCACTCTTCTAATGAGCAGTAACGCGGCGGACGTATTATACCAAGCCATTCCATGGATTGGCCACTCTTCTAATGAGCAGTAACGCGGCGGACGTATTATATCAAGCCATTCCATGGATTGGCCACTCTTCTAATGAGCAGTAACGCGGCGGACGTATTATATCAAGCCATTCCATGGATTGGCCACTCTTCTAATGAGCAGTAACGCGGCGGACGTATTATACCAAGCCATTCCATGGATTGGCCACTCTTCTAATGAGCAGTAACGCGGCGGACGTATTATATCAAGCCATTCCATGGATTGGCCACTCTTCTAATGAGCAGTAACGCGGCGGACGTATTATATCAAGCCATTCCATGGATTGGCCACTCTTCTAATGAGCAGTAACGCGGCGGACGTATTATATCAAGCCATTCCATGGATTGGCCACTCTTCTAATGAGCAGTAACGCGGCGGACGTATTATATCAAGCCATTCCATGGATTGGCCACTCTTCTAATGAGCAGTAACGCGGCGGACGTATTATATCAAGCCATTCCATGGATTGGCCACTCTTCTAATGAGCAGTAACGCGGCGGACGTATTATACCAAGCCATTCCATGGATTGGCCACTCTTCTAATGAGCAGTAACGCGGCGGACGTATTATATCAAGCCATTCCATGGATTGGCCACTCTTCTAATGAGCAGTAACGCGGCGGACGTATTATACCAAGCCATTCCATGGATTGGCCTCTTCTAATGAGCAGTAACGCGGCGGACGTATTATATCAAGCCATTCCATGGATTGGCCACTCTTCTAATGAGCAGTAACGCGGCGGACGTATTATATCAAGCCATTCCATGGATTGGCCACTCTTCTAATGAGCAGTAACGCGGCGGACGTATTATACCAAGCCATTCCATGGATTGGCCACTCTTCTAATGAGCAGTAACGCGGCGGACGTATTATATCAAGCCATTCCATGGATTGGCCACTCTTCTAATGAGCAGTAACGCGGCGGACGTATTATATCAAGCCATTCCATGGATTGGCCACTCTTCTAATGAGCAGTAACGCGGCGGACGTATTATACCAAGCCATTCCATGGATTGGCCACTCTTCTAATGAGCAGTAACGCGGCGGACGTATTATATCAAGCCATTCCATGGATTGGCCACTCTTCTAATGAGCAGTAACGCGGCGGACGTATTATACCAAGCCATTCCATGGATTGGCCACTCTTCTAATGAGCAGTAACGCGGCGGACGTATTATATCAAGCCATTCCATGGATTGGCCACTCTTCTAATGAGCAGTAACGCGGCGGACGTATTATATCAAGCCATTCCATGGATTGGCCACTCTTCTAATGAGCAGTAACGCGGCGGACGTATTATATCAAGCCATTCCATGGATTGGCCTCTTCTAATGAGCAGTAACGCGGCGGACGTATTATATCAAGCCATTCCATGGATTGGCCTCTTCTAATGAGCAGTAACGCGGCGGACGTATTATATCAAGCCATTCCATGGATTGGCCTCTTCTAATGAGCAGTAACGCGGCGGACGTATTATATCAAGCCATTCCATGGATTGGCCTCTTCTAATGAGCAGTAACGCGGCGGACGTATTATATCAAGCCATTCCATGGATTGGCCTCTTCTAATGAGCAGTAACGCGGCGGACGTATTATATCAAGCCATTCCATGGATTGGCCTCTTCTAATGAGCAGTAACGCGGCGGACGTATTATATCAAGCCATTCCATGGATTGGCCTCTTCTAATGAGCAGTAACGCGGCGGACGTATTATATCAAGCCATTCCATGGATTGGCCTCTTCTAATGAGCAGTAACGCGGCGGACGTATTATATCAAGCCATTCCATGGATTGGCCTCTTCTAATGAGCAGTAACGCGGCGGACGTATTATATCAAGCCATTCCATGGATTGGCCACTCTTCTAATGAGCAGTAACGCGGCGGACGTATTATACCAAGCCATTCCATGGATTGGCCACTCTTCTAATGAGCAGTAACGCGGCGGACGTATTATATCAAGCCATTCCATGGATTGGCCTCTTCTAATGAGCAGTAACGCGGCGGACGTATTATATCAAGCCATTCCATGGATTGGCCTCTTCTAATGAGCAGTAACGCGGCGGACGTATTATATCAAGCCATTCCATGGATTGGCCTCTTCTAATGAGCAGTAACGCGGCGGACGTATTATATCAAGCCATTCCATGGATTGGCCACTCTTCTAATGAGCAGTAACGCGGCGGACGTATTATATCAAGCCATTCCATGGATTGGCCACTCTTCTAATGAGCAGTAACGCGGCGGACGTATTATATCAAGCCATTCCATGGATTGGCCACTCTTCTAATGAGCAGTAACGCGGCGGACGTATTATATCAAGCCATTCCATGGATTGGCCACTCTTCTAATGAGCAGTAACGCGGCGGACGTATTATATCAAGCCATTCCATGGATTGGCCTCTTCTAATGAGGGGTTTTGACACATACTAACATAAATTAAGGTATTCTTGAGTAAAACCCGTTACATTATACGATTGAATACGAAACATTTGATCCGTAATTATAAACGGTAATTTGACTTGAAAGATTTTCTTAAAACAATAACTGATTAAACAGTTTATTATTAATATTCATATAGCAGCCGATAACCAACTGAAATATAGTTTGATTATTTAAATAATAAGATAGAAGTTATCTTAGCAAAAGCTATACGTTTGGTACAACGTACACTAAATTGCACAAAAACGAGTTATGTTATTTTTTGTACATTTTCAATTTTTCGTTTCTAATTTAAAATTTTGGACAATAATTCTTAATTGTATTATTAAGATGGTTTAAACAATAAGAAAATTATACAAAGTATTCAGTTAAGTTGTAAGATATTTTCAGCAGTTGATCATATAATGTCAATTTTTCCAAAAATCTAATAACAATCAGTGATAACCACTGTTCTATCTTAGATTGAGCATATCAAATATAAGGTTTTTTTGGGGGTTCGTGTGTATGCTCACCAATAGAAATTGGTAAACTGTTAAACTAAAATTTGTTTAGTTTTTAAGTTAAATCAAAACTGAATGATAATAGAAACACAACCACAAATCTCTATAATGTTTTTCTACGTTTATAATACAAAGTTTTACAAAAATGTAACTAAAATGTATCGGTGACTAAAAAATTTGTTTAAGATTGAAATGTTTCATTAAATAATAATTTAACAGAAATATTTGTTTTTAATTATGATAAAGAAAACAGTTTTTTCTGATGTACTTACAATAACTGAGAAAGCTTTTGACCTTATTTTAAAATAACATATTTGCTGGAACACTCAAATATTCGACACTAGTGATAGTTGTAAAAATTAGGTTTTAGGTAAAACCTTTCCTATATTATTATTTATATTTTAAACTAATGGTTTCTAAATAATTTCTTCACTACTGAGCACAAAAATGTTGCACCTTAGAACTTTAAACCCTAATTTTGGTTAAGGGGTTCAAGGGAAATCGCATAAATCCAAAATGGCCAATAGTCGGGCTGTACTTACCGAATCTTGAAAACTGGTAACCGATTAACTCATTAAGAAGTAACGAAAACATAAACAAAGATTGATATATGATGATCGATGTCACACCGGTCATCAAGCCCAGTACAGCAATGCGTACCCATCATGCTTAAGATTTTGTTTATTTATGATCTAAGAAGTTTTAAAAGATATTTTAGATTTAAAACATGAAAAATGCCATTGATAGAAGTTGTCATCTGTAAATGTAAAACAATTCTTTCTGGCTTGGTTTTGTAAATGAGGAGGAGTACTTCTAGTAATTAATAGTATCGTCTACCTAGTAACTAAATATTTCCAACCGAACTGAGGTAGATCTTGGTCAAAATATGTTATAATATGTTATAATGTTCAGATTGGTATTAATTTTTTAAACCGAATTAGATACGATTATTGATATAAGCCGGTAATAAAATCATGCTAATAAAGAATAGGCTATTACATGTTATAAATTGTTTATATCATATTTCTCGTAAGGTGATTTTGAAGACATTACAACTATATAAAAAAGTATTATTTACATGTCATGCTAATAATAAAATATATAGATAATAATAACATTGTACTAAAAAACAACCATGGGGCAACGTTACTAAATATGTTTTACAAGCAAATCAGGCTGTTATACCTTTAAAAGAAATTTTAGATTAACCTGTTTAGTATTTTTTCAGAACAAGGGTGAAAATGGGGTAACAAACACAACATTCATTTATTTAAAACACGAGCAGTACATATTTATGCGTGTTTGTTATCATAGAAATGCTAAATCTTTGTATTAAACATGAAGTTTATATTTTGTAAACCGAAGTTAAATTTGTAATGTAATTGCTGAGGGAAATCATTAAATTTTTCAATTTAACTGTGGTAGGGTTGCCAATGAAGAAAGCGTATATTCTTTGGCGTCTTGCCAAACACTGCTTTCATTTATATAAACTCTTCCAAATTGGCTTTTACAGACTCCTATTTTCATATTTTTTTTTATAATCCATCACTCTGTTTTAGAACTAAATGGGTTTTAAAGTTTTCCCAAATAAAATTTTCATAGGAACGTTTTTAAATGATTAATATAACGTATATATATATATAATCACTAATACAAATGTATAATTTTATTCGTGGAGTAATACAAAGTCCCTTAGAAAATTTTAAATAATTGAGGTAAAAACCAAAGCATCTAAAGTGATCATCAAAACAATAAGAAATATAACAAATATGTGTATTATACTTGTACTTAAATCTATTTATAAATTGTTTGTAAATCACCACATGTATATAAGCAACAATCGGACAACCATCCTCGGTTAGCCGTAAGTGTACAGGCAGGAATGGGTAACGCCTCTGATCCTTGGTCACATTAAATATGCATAGACCACAGAGTGTAACTGGGCTCGACCAACCAATGTTGATGAGATAGACCAAGTGGATCCACATACATTTAACTATTTTTAACATAAATATAAAACTGATTGATTGATCATTGTTTGTTGTTGTAATCAATTAATATTGGACGGGTCAGTTTTCAAACCATCATTACACTTCTTAAGTATTATAGCAGTTACATTCGACTTGGTTAGGTACAGTTTTCTCCTCTTTCAACACAATTTTGGTAACTTAATAGAAGCTAACTATCGGAAGAAATGGAAATTTTTAACTGTGTAGTTAAAAATTCTGAATTCCAATAAAACAAATACTTTTATTATAATTATAATGTTTTTATTTCACAGTACAAAATTAATATTACATTATTTACTTAAATTTATACTTTCTGTATGATTATCTATTTATTCAGAATATCGAAGTAAGCGTACTTTATTTAATAAATATAGGTTATTTATTTAAAAAATCACAACAAATATAAACTTAACAAATCGACGCTCATTCACTTAAATTTTGTTTATGAAAAACACAATACTAAACGGTTGTTATAAATACCACTATCAATTCGGTCTCGAAAGAGAGATATCGGAATTATCACCAGTGTAATACATCTCTGAACGCAAGGACCACTTAAATTGTGTACATTTGGTTTTTCCTTTTCCTTAGAGGACCAGATTCAAAACCCTCATCGATCTAGGGTCAATCTAGGGTTAATACTTATCTAGGGTTGTTTACTTTGACAATTAGGATCATTCTAGTGTTATACATTAGTTTTGCACTTTGGCAAGTGGAATCGTTCTAGTGTTATACATTAGTTTTGCACTTTGGCAAGTGGAATCATTCTAGTGTTATACATTAGTTTTACACTTTGGCAAGTGGAATCGTTCTAGTGTTATACATTAGTTTTACACTTTGGCAAGTGGAATCGTTCTAGTGTTATACATTAGTTTTTCACTTTGGCAAGTGGAATCGTTCTAGTGTTATACATTAGTTTTGCACTTTGGCAAGTGGAATCGTTCTAGTGTTATACATTAGTTTTGCACTTTGGCAAGTGGAATCGTTCTAGTGTTATACATTAGTTTTGCACTTTGGCAAGTGGAATCGTTCTAGTGTTATACATTAGTTTTGCACTTTGGCAAGTGGAATCGTTATAGTGGTATACATTAGTTTTGCACTTTGGCAAGTGGAAACGTTCTAGTGTTATACATTAGTTTTGCACTTTGGCAAGTGGAATCGTTATAGTGGTATACATTAGTTTTGCACTTTGGCAAGTGGAATCGTTCTAGTGTTATACATTAGTTTTGCACTTTGGCAAGTGGAATCGTTCTAGTGTTATACATTAGTTTTGCACTTTGGCAAGTGGAATCGTTCTAGTGTTATACATTAGTTTTTCACTTTGGCAAGTGGAATCGTTCTAGTGTTATTCATTAGTTTTTCACTTTGGCAAGTGGAATCGTTCTAATGTTATACATTAGTTTTTCACTTTGGCAAGTGGAATCGTTCTAGTGTTATACATTAGTTTTGCACTTTGGCAAGTGGAATCGTTCTAGTGTTATACATTAGTTTTGCACTTTGGCAAGTGGAATCGTTCTAGTGTTATACATTAGTTTTGCACTTTGGCAAATGGAATCGTTCTAGTGTTATACATTAGTTTTTCACTTTGGCAAGTGGAATCGTTCTAGTGTTATACATTAGTTTTTCACTTTGGCAAGTGGAATCGTTCTAATGTTATACATTAGTTTTGCACTTTGGCAAGTGGAATCGTTCTAGTGTTATACATTAGTTTTGCACTTTGGCAAGTGGAATCGTTCTAGTGTTATACATTAGTTTTGCACTTTGGCAAGTGGAATCGTTGTAGTGTTATACATTAGTTTTGCACTTTGGCAAGTGGAATCGTTCTAGTTGTATACATTAGTTTTACACTTTGGCAAGTGAAATCGTTCTAGTGTTATACATTAGTTTTTCACTTTGGCAAGTGGAATCGTTATAGTGGTCTACATTAGTTTTGCACTTTGGCAAGTGGAATCGTTATAGTGGTATACATTAGTTTTGCGCTTTGGCAAGTGGAATCGTTATAGTGGTATACATTAGTTTTGCTCTTTGATCACAAGGATCTCTCAAGTGTTATACATTCCCCCCCCTCTAATTACAGGATTGCTAGTGTTTGGCATTGGTTTGGCCCTTTAACCGTCAGGATCACTAGTTATTTTAAATCAACTAATAATTGCCGGGAACGCAAATGTAAATCCCCAAGTGTATAGTTTTTCTTATATAGGTTTTGATCTTCCTACACAAGGGTGACCAGGAAAATAATAGTGGCACATTTAGTCACCTTTATTTTATTTACTAAAACAAAGTGTAAATTACATTAGGGTTTACTAATCAAGAATAATGAATAATTACAACAGTTCGGCAAATTCATAAAATATTGTAGGTGTTTTAATAAATTATAAAACATGTTACTTAGACAAGAGAATTATTTATTCAAAATATATAATAAAATACAAATACAACTTTTAATAAGGTTTTGGATGAGCTATGTTGCCATTTCAGTGATTGTTATATGCTTATTATTGTTTACTGAGTTTTCCTTAACGAAATAAGTTATTAATTTAGTCTGCATGGTAAGACTAAATTAATACTAAGCTGTTCGGAATGCCGATGAATTAATCGTTTTGGAATGTCAAACAAACCATTAGTTCAAAACTGTTTGGCAAATTTGATTCGTATATCCATTTCCTTCCTATCCATATGTATACAGATATTCTTATTTTTTCCTGTTGAGACAATTATATCCACAAATTTCAACCTATATGCACTGTAAAAATCAAATGTTCTTCTACGGAAAATTACATTTTTAAAATTTTAAAACACTGCATTAAAAATAATAAAAACTATAATTCAGTTGGCTATGCACATGATCTGATATGGATGAATTTCTTCAACTTTTAGAGGGCAGTATTATATTGTCTTTATAGTTTTATCACCATAGAAAAATCATTTTTATGTTCCTTGGATACATCAGAATGAAAATAAGTCATTATCATGGTTACAGATTTACTATAGTTTTAGAATACCAATAAAATAAAACAAGCTCCAAATGGATACTATAGGCACAAGTTGTTCCTAACCTATAATATTCATTGACACTGTTTTGTGCCTATAGACGCCAAATGGATACAAGTTGATCTTTTTATGGTAGTCTGTCTCAACCTATGCCTATAGATGCTAAACGGATACAGGTTTCTGAATTATCACAAATGATGATTTCATTCTATGTACACGTATATACTATTTTCAGATGGAAGACCAAGAAGATGAAATTGCAGAGTGGCTAATACTACCCTCCAGTAATATTTTGGAGAGTGAAATATTTTGTTATTATTATATTATATTTTGTTATTATTATATTAGGCTATATTTTGTTATTTTAGGTAAATATATAAACAATTCAAGCAATAATGGTTTATTTCATTTCCTATTTCCCATTTTGTTTGATAAGTTAGGTATGAAACACATACAAGAGGTATATATATATAACTTTTGTAAACATGGTGCCATTTGGCTACAGGAAAACTGCGATCATGCAACAATAAAACTTATACAATTCATCATTACTTGCAACACATTATGTGACGATAGTACCCATATGGATACAATTCACATTCTTTTATATTTTAGAGGGAATTTAACTATTTTTAGTCAAATATGACTAATTTGAACCTAAACAAAAAGAAAAATGCAAAAAATTCATATATCGTTTTCATAATTCAGGAAGGAAATGGATATATACATGTGTGTGTGACTGTGGGAGTAACGGCTTTGGTAAAAATGATCCGATCTTGAAGAAATTTGATAAAAACATGTAAGCAACATTTATGACTTTCAGATTAAAAACAAGAGAAATGGAGGAGACGAAATAGGTTTATACATATTTTACATTTAGTTTTTTAAACCATATATTATTTTTGCCCATTGTATACAGCTAAAAAACAGACAATTGACTGTGTTTAATTATTTCTCTTCGTTACTTTTTTACTGAAATATTGCTAGTACTAAAAGCAGAATACCACCGTCACAGCAAACCTGCATACTCAGCGAATTTCCAATGAATATATAACATAGTACAATAAGCCACTTAACAGAATTCATAAGAAATATATTCACAAACAAGCGATATTTAAAATATTAATTATTCTCCATAAGAACAACATTGGGGATGAGTACGCAGGTTTGCTGAAACAAGGAATACAAAATAATGGGTTTTTATGCAAATATCAATAGAAATCATCGAAGTGAAGTCACATACCAAGTTTCATCCATATACATTCATAAATAAGCGATATATAACATTTTAATTATTTTCCATAAGAATAACATGGGACCGAGTACCTAGGTTCGCTGCAACGGGAACCATAGGCGAAAAATTGTTTTTTGTTCAAACAACAAAAACCACAACCAGATGAAGTCATATACCAAATTTTGTCACTTTATGTTCATAAATAATCGAGATATACAATTTTTCATTTTCTCCATAAGAATAACATTAGAAAACGTACTGTGTTTAGCACTTTCAATATCTCGGTAACCAATTGACGTAGAGCAATGATCAAAATACCAAACTGTTTGTTTTTTATGCTGAATTCAATGGTCAAAATTAATATTTGATTTAAATTAAAATGACATGTGAAAACCCCAAAAAACACATTTTTGGGGTACAAACCCCCCAAAAACCCCTCTTTGCGATTCATCTGGTTTTCGAACTTGTTCAAATAAATGGTACTTAACACATTTGTACTAAATTTCATTAATATTGGACCTTTTTTACGAGAGTTATCGTGCTTACGGATACATATATATATATATATATATATATATATATATATATATATATATATATATATATATATAATTTGAACGAATGGTGTTTTTGGCATCTGGGGACCTCGAAATGAAAAGTTATCATGGTCTCGGGCTTAAGTCTTACCATGAGACCTACGGTAATAGCTTCTACCCTATAGGGGAAATTCGCTAAAATGTGCATATCTGTTAAATATTATGGAAAATAAGTAAAATGTTATATCTCGCTTGCTAATGAACATATATTGATAACAATTGGTATGTGGCTTCATATGGTTGAGATTTTTGTGGTCCCCTTGAAAGAAAACCTGCAACTCAGTGTTATTTTTTTAAGGGTAGTAAAAAAATGTCATATTTCAAGGTTTAATCAAAGAATATTCATAAATAAGCTTATTTATGAATATGTTTTGATTAAACCTTGAAATATGATAGTGATGTACAGTTTAAAATTCGCTGGACACGCAGGTTTGCTGATGGAGGTGTTTACAAGATTATATAGTCATTCCCCCCAGTTCATTTCAGGTATACTAAAACATATGTTATTTTAAGTTTGTTTTTCTTTGTTACATTGAAATATTAGTTATGAAATCTATTCTCATGAAAATGTATTGGTAAAATAATATAAAATTACAACAATGTTTATTACATCGGTTGGAGTAACAGGCTGACGTAAAAATAGTAACTTTCCTAGGTCCCACTGCCCATTGTTCACCAGAAACAACAAACGACAAAAGATACATAACAAATAAATAAATAATTAAAATTAACCTTAGAATTATACTTATTTTTAAACTGTGTTTTATTTTTGTTGATTGTTTAATCAAACCACCTAAACCTGGAAAACATGTAATGTAGATACTTACGTTTAATATAATACTCTAAGTCAAGAAGAGATTATGTTACACCGTATTTAGGATACTAAGGACTCAGGCTCTAGAGTGCCTTAGCAGACAAATTACACCCACTTCCCTTGATTGTCTCTTGCCGTCAAATGGATTTGTTCGTTGATGTAATTTGCTCTTTTGATAACTATATATATTCAAAATGCCAAGGCAAGGCAATAGCATATCACATAGTAAGAATATAATTTTGTAAACAATTAAATTTACTAAATGGTAAACATTTGGGAAGGGACATTAGGGGTTAGGGAAGAAAGGGTTCTCGTAATTTGGACCCTAAGCATACAATACCCTTGCTCCAAGCATGAGATCGTTGACTTGTAACTCGTTCAAGGCCAGGTTGAAGTCATAGGTTTAATTAAGAGCATTTGGTTTATTTTTATAATCTGATCTGTATTAATTATTTTCCTATAATGTCTGTTTTATTTTTCTCTTGTGTTGTTTTGACTTGAGTTGTCTTGAATATCATTTTGTACAGAAGAACTTGTACATAAATTCATTATTTATTTATTTAAACTAATAAGATAGTTCAAAGTGGTAAGCCATTAAATCAATAAGTAGGACCTATCCACAGAATTGCTCCTAGGAGATTTTATAAAACAAATTGTTTGTGATATTTCTACAAAATTAACCAGGATCAGATAAATTTAAAAGAAACAAATAAAAAGCAGAGACCTTTCTCAAACGGTTCGAGGTATAAAAGGTATATTAAAAGAAACCAAATTGTTTTCTTTATTATATATTATAATTACGATATTCGAAAAAAAACACCAGATTCATCTAATTATAAAAACAGTTACTAATACTATAAAACTTAAGTTTGTTGGTTTGTGAGTCTATCAAGAATTTGAATGAGTATCACTTAAGAGTAAACAAATTTGTATAACTAACTATATTTCCTTAGTAATTCATTATGTATTTGGTGAACAGCACAAACAAAATGTGTAGATAAAAATATATTGCGACTATGGGAAGAGCTTTATGTCAAAAATACATAATGATGTTTTTTAGTGAATTTTCCCTATAGGGAAGAAGCTATTACCATAGGTCTCATGGTAAGACTTAAGCCCGAGACCATGATAACTTTTCGTTTTTAGATCCCCTGATGCCAAAAACACCATTCGTTCAAATTTGTATGTATATATATATATATATATACATATATATATATACATATATATATATATATATATATATGTGTGTGTGTGTGTGTATGTGTGTCCGTAAGCACGATAACTCTCGTAAAAAAAGTCCGATCTTAATAAAATTTTGTAAAACATGTAAAGTACCATTTATTTGAACGAGTTCGAAAACCAGACAAATCGCACCATCCGAAGGGGGGTTTTGGGGGGTTTTGTACTCCAATAATGGGTTTTTTGGGGTTTTCACATGTAATTTTGATTTAAATCAAATTTTAATTTCTACCATTGAATTAAGCTTAAAAAAACAACCAATTTGGTATTTTTATCATTGCTCTACGTCAATTGGTTACTGAGATATTACAAGTGCTAAACACAGTACGTTGTCCAATATTATTCTTATGGAGAAAAAGACAAATTTTATATCTCGGTTATTTATGAACATAAACTGACGAAACTTGGTATATCGCTTCATCTGGTTGTGGTTTGTTGATTTTTGAACAAAAAACCAATTTTTCGCGTATGGTTCCAGAAGCAGCAAACCTAGGTACTCGGTCCCCATGTTATTCTTATGGAGAATAATAAAAATGTTATATATCGTTTATTTATGATTGTATATGGATGAAACTTGGTATGTGACTTCACTTATATGAGTTATATTGATATTTGTATAAAAATCCATTATTTTTTGTTCCTTGTTGCAGCAAACCTGCGTACTCATCCCTAATGTTATTCTTATGGAGAATAATGAATATTTTAAATGTCGCTTATTTATGATTATATTTCTTATGAATTCTGGTAATAGGCTTAATGTAATATTAAGACATGTTTTTTCACTGGAAATTCACTGAGTACGCAGGTTTGCTGCGACGGGGGTATTTATTTATAAGGTGTATAACGAGAGAATCATAGTAGCAAATATAAAACAACCTCCCAATAAAGTATCCTTTTCAAATCTGTTCTTACTGGTTTTCCAAAACATGAAAGGTACTGTTAACGGTAAAATAAAATCAAAGTTTTGATGTTTCGTTTCAATGAAATGCATTGACATTTAATTAATTTTTTAATAAAACAAATTGTTGAGCTAAATTATGTATAATGTTGTACTTTTTTGTGCTGCGTCCTAAATCATTTTTATTAATATTAGAACTTAATTTAAAATAAATACAATGTATTTATTTATTGTTTAGTGATATTTAGAGTTAAAAATGATTCGCCTTTACATTTGCTATTCTTCTCTTTTGTGATAAAATGTATAAAATACATAAACAAATTATTTTATGGAAGTAAAAAATACTGTAGTTTTTAATTATATGTTTGCAGATAGTAGATGTATTATGAACAAAATATTACCCTTAATACATTAAAACACCAATTACTTTATATTCAAACTGGAAATATACTTGTTATTACTTTTTGACAAGGTCAAAGTCATAAAATAATCTTTAACATAACGTAGCCATTCAGTTTCCAAACGCTTGAGATGTAGGTCCTCCCAAGTAAGAGGGCTTATAGCCAGGGGCGCCGGGCCAAATACAGTTTTATATTTAAATAAACTGTCTTCGTGAATTGCCTCTTACAAGCTCTTACCCTTGTCAGCATTTGCCATAACGGTTTACTGTTAGTTTTTAATAAAGGTTTGGTTGTGGCTCAGTACTTGGAATTATGAAAATATGTGTTTGCAAATCATATTATTGGAAGATTTAAAGCTTTCAATTAATGGGTTTGTTAAAATAAAACCATAACCTTCTTACTTTTATTGTGAAAGCTACTTAAATACAATCATTTGGCCTAAGAGCTTTCTTGCGTAACCTTTAAAAGTAATATAGAGTAGACTAACTATTAAAACTGTATCTAAATACTTATAAAATTCAATTGAGTTAGACCAAACAAAGAACTGTTGGGCTAAAAAGGTTTTGGTCTTAGACATATCATGTACATAATGTTGCCTGCACCGAATTTAAGATGCACTGGTTTTAAATGTAATATGTTGTGAAGGCCTTTGTACGCAAACAGGTAACACATAACACATGTAGAAGGTTAAAAAATAACTGAATAAATTAAGTATTTAATTAATTCATCCAACAGTTAATTTTTAACGGAGAAATCCTTTTTCTACTGAAATAATATTTTAAGAAAGCTATTTACCCTCCATTGTTCAATTTCTGTAGCATAAATTAATTTCTAAGGTTGTAATAACACAAATACTCAAACCCTGACTCTACTCGAAAGACGAAATTATATAATACTATCAGCAACATTGTTGCTCGATATATAAAATTGTATTAAAAAATTATAATATTTTATTCATCACTTTACTTATTATTATAGAATGTATCCATTACTGTTTATTTTAGATTATGTAAATATAATATTATTAGGCCAAAAGCAATACCATTTACGTTAAAGTAACCCGAATTTGAGACCTGTTTGTTTTAAATGAATCTAAATTTGTTTCCAAAATATAACTCTGAAGGAAAAATTTACTAAAGTTTTTTTATGGCAGTTGAACATTTTACAAATATTTTCGTCTACAATGTTAACGTATTTAGATTTTTAGATTTTTAGATTTGTACTTCACCACATCAATATACCACACGTATACACAGAACACCACATCAATATTAATCATATATGCACAGAGACAGTAAAACATCTGGATTTATACTCTAAAGAAAGAACTGTAAAAAGTAAAGCTGTATGAAGTGCAGACCAGGTGAGGAAAGAAGCGTTGGTATTGATCTTGTCCCACGTTCTAAGTGACGTCTCCTACACGTCACTTCCAGGCTGACCACTCCTTGTCAAGCATCTCAGGGAATCGTTTTAAGTCTTCGCTCTATATCTCCATCGCTACAGGTTGTACTCTAAACGATATTTTGTAGTAAATAAATTACGTATAGCTCAATATAAGATTAGTACATGAATTTGCCATGTAAGTAACACTTGTGGTTTTAATAAAATAGCAGTTCAAAAAAGCCATCGCATTTGAAGTGACAGCGCTTTCTTCTTTGTTTTTTTACTTTGATATCCAAATACCATTAATATTGGTTATTCTTAGTATATTTTGATTACATTATAAAAAAACCACGAAACAGCGATGCTCTAATTTTTGCCTGAAATGTCTGCAGCAAAATATTACACATCTCCCCCAGCAAAAGCTGAACACATTATACAATATACTTAGAATACGTCCATTTTAACAACAGTACTAGAGCCTGTACGCCAACTAATTTAACATTGAATGATTTAAAAAGTGAAAACTTACAATTTAATAAATTACACTGGTAATATGTATATATATATATTAATTATATATACTAGCAGAGAAACTAAGCATAGTCATATAAAAAATCATAGTATATCTATGACTAAAATATATTCATAAGTTCAATTAGTAAAGCACAATTTGTATATAATAACTGTGATTAACACTCCTACATTGATGTAGAGACAATCTAAGGAACCTGCCCCAATTTTAATACAGATAATTATAAATAATAAAACAAAAATTTTTCCTATTATCATTAATAATGTTATCTATGTTTACTTCAGCTTTGTTATATTCTAACGTATATTCTAGAATAAAAGATTATACAGAAATTCTCATTTTCATACAGAAAGGTTAAACATTTTGTTCTTTAAGTTACTTTTATGACTAAGCAAGAGTTCGTTTTATATATATGATGCAACGAGTTGTATTTGATATTCGTAAACATGCCTGTTAAACAGACTTTCACATGCAACTGTTATCAAATGTGCCTAATTACTCTGTGAAAACACGCAGTGAGTATTTGCACAGTTTATGTGTAATGTATTATAAATCTACATAAATATGGATTTACTTACTGAATTTGTATTGCATTTTCTATTTAAATGATTAACAATATTTTATCCTAATTCAGTATTAAATATTATGTATAAAGTGTTTGTGGAATAAAACAATTAAAGTGCATTGATTGGTTAACGATGTCGGGATTTTTTTGGCAAATATTATAGTCTACAAGCCAATACAACTATTGATCAACACAAAAATTTAAAAACTACGAAATAGACTTGTTGCATGCTTTCCTTCTGTAGTTGTATCCAAATTTAATGCTGTAGGATATTTATTAGTAATGATGCACTTTACTAGTTATAATTGATGGTTTTAACTTTAAGACTTTTGATAAATTACACATTTCTTAATAAATGATAACCTTTTCTACTTAAAGTCAACTTAACTTACGATCCAGTAAAGTTAACTTACAATTGGTTTTTCGATTTAAGTTCTATTTAAATATTTAAAACTGATTATTCAACTACACCATTCACTGTCCCAAATTCAGTTACAAAGTATAATCTGTTGTCTGCAGTTATTTAACGTGATTTTTACCTTTTAACTTATTGTTAACTTTTACCTTTTAAATGGTATTTGCTATCTTAATTTCCACATAATCAAATAAAATCATTTATAGTCATCAGACTATATATAGCATTGATAGTAGGTCAGGCAATACTCATCCTTATAATATTTGCATAGTAGTACACTAACATAACAATAGTACACTAAATAAAACAGTTCACATAAGTGCCGTTATAAACTAACACAAACTATGTGTTCGTTTATTTAAACAAACTTATGATTACATGTTATTACGTTAAAATATTTATTGACAAAGACCACTGTCTTGTTTATTTTGTGCTGACATGAGCTACTCTACTAATGTTAATGTTACAAGGGACAAAACATGGACTCGTATTCACAATTTATGTCCTGTAGTTTTGGTAATCTAGCTGCAAGGCTATTGATAATTATGCTAAATTGTGCTTACATGCTTTATTTTAAGAACTGGAACTAATTGAATTATACATTAAAAGTAAAAAGGTTGTGAATAAAACTGCTGTTGTACATTACAAATAACTAGTTTCCATGCGTTTGATTTTAAAAACATTTAACGATGGATTTTAACACTATAGATAACTATATACACAGTTCAAGTTACTTTGCATCATAATAACTTTTTACTTAAACTTCTTTATCAGAAAGTTGCAAATGCCAGTGTAATAAATATTCCGAGCATACTTGTTTTTGTTTTGTCGAAAGTTTTATTGCACCTTTTGTGTTATCTTGAAGTGGTTTACCTTGTACCTTGTAAAACTTTAGCTCTAAATTACATGAGATTTTAAACCAACACTCCTTGGTTGAATAATTTTGCGTATGTGATATATATATATATATATATTTTAAAATCTAAGATAACTTTCTTTGCCCAACAGCTTAGCTGGTTCTTGTGATTTAAGCTTTATAATAATATTTATCATGTGATTCATCACCGGGACTTTCCTATAAGTTTATAGATCATGGGTATCAAACTAATGGTTTTTTAAAAAGCCGTTGGTGGTTGTTTGGCTTTATGTATAAAATAGGGAAAACAGCGTACATGAAATAGTTTAGGTAAATATTAAATTTAAGATTATACAAATTTCGTTCTAGATGAGTTAAATAAATATTCATATTTCATTAAATGAAAAAAAATATTAAAAACAAAACAAGCCCACATACAAAATAGTTTAAATAGGAAATAAACTAGACGTTAAACCACGTAAAAAAATGACATTACGAAATAAACAAAATAAATTCATACAATCTAAGTTTTATTTGGTTACAATAAAAAAGATAATAAAAGTATAAACATTTAGCTTATACTACCAAATCCAGCTGCTTGAAATCAAACAAATGTGGTTCGGTTACTTTAAATTGTGATACCATTCTAGAAGCTTAAAAACGCTGATCTTACGACTGTACAGTGTTTTTTTACCTATAAAAGCTGTCAAAGGCTCAATTTAAATTTATTACTGTTCTTCCTTAAGAATAAAATTGCAACTTTGACAGCTTGTTAGGGGTAGTCCTGAGATCAGATGTAAATCTTAATGGTTTTCTGCAAACCTTTCCATATGTGCTTCAATGATTAAAGTCGGTATTTGGTTCTTGAGAGCTCAGCGTGTCACACAATCTGCTCGTGTAATAAATATCAGGATTTCATGTAACTTAATATAATTCGCTTATCAAAATACTTATCAAATATTTTTTATATATCACAATACAAGCTATACTAACATTAATATTTTCTTCAGAAAGAATACAAGAGAACACTGTTTAGTAATAGAAAATTATAAAAGCAGAGCCGGAGAATAAATAGTACTTCATGTAAGCTAAAGCACACGTGCAACACGGAATTATAGTGCGGCATGGGGAGGCGTCGACTTAAAATATCAAAAACTTTATTTCAGCTCTACCAAATTGGAAAACAACGAACAAAAATGCTTTTTATCGATAAACTATAATTTTGGCTGGAAAGGAATATTTGTGCTACGATTTAATTGTAAGCCGTAAAACTTGACTCGAAGCTTAGGGTCAGCTTATCTTATGTTAGACTGGTTAGCCTTGAAATTAAGGATCTATAATGGACTGCCAAAGAGTGAAAAGACATTTTTATGAATTAAAACAGCAACTGTGAGTTTTAATGGAAACACTGACAGCATATATGAACATAGTTTATTATGTAATTGGACGGCTCACTAGCCTAACGGTTAGCGTCTTGGGGTTCAACTTCAGTTCAAGGGGATCGTGTTTGAATCCCAAGCTGCCCACAATCATTTGGGGGGCTTAGACCGCTTTCCCTTAAAAGCGTGTGTAATTCAGTCTTTAAAAAAATGCGACTGGCGATAAAATACAAATAAATACATCAATGTAAAAATAAAACAGAAATACAAATTAAGTAAGCCTATGCAGGAGACAATAGGTCTAGGAAAAACCTGTATTGCTACCGAAAAGTGCGTTAGTTAATTATCGTAAGATTAATATCATTAAGCTTTTATAACCAATTTAGAATCAAATAGAAATACCAAGAAATATGCTGTAGGAATGAAGTAGATTTTGACTCCAAACTTTATATTACAGGAGGCAACCATTGCTCCAGAGGTTTTTAGATGTGTGGGGTTGTTAAAATGAATTGCCAGATAATGTCAGATAGAAGTCTTTTATTTGAACTCTGGTTGAATGTCAATATAAACAAAAGAATAGTATTAAATTGACAGCTGATCTTACAATAAATTAAAATGTGCAGCTGGGTCGCCACACAAGCCCCCTACGGAGAAACGGAGTTACTCCTCGGGATTCGGAACTTGACGTGCCGTCCGTAGCGTGTGAGGTAACGAGGTTCCAAAGAAGCAGAAGGCGGCGAGGCGTCAGCCTCCGATGGTATGTCTGTCGCAGGAGGTGGCATCGGAGTGGTGTGACCGTGTTCAGGTTTGTCACACAAGAGGAAGGCGGGCTTTACTCTGTCCAAAGTGACTCGAACATCAACGCCATTTTGTCGGAAGGTAATAGTTTTCGTATCACGTCGGGGTCACCAATTGTGGGGTTGTTAAAATGAATTGCCAGATAACGTCAGATAGAAGTCTTTTATTTGAACTCTGGTTGAATGTCAATATAAACAAAAGAATAGTATTAAATTGACTGCTGATCTTACAATAAATTAAAATGTGCAGCTGGGTCGCCACAGATGTAAATGATAATCCATATGTAAAAAAAGGTAAGAATAAGACCCTGGAAACATAATTTTCTCCCAGACCCAACCTGTTCTATAGCAAAGCTGCCGGTAAATGGTCATTGATCCATATGTTTTTATAAAGATTATTCATGGCTTAGCTTCTGGATTACTATTGTGACTGGTATTTGCTCTGCTTTTTTAATTAAAAAAGTGTTAGTAAAATTGAACATTTGCTCTATTTTTATTTATTGTATGGCCATTTTCATTGATTTAAGATCCTCTCAAAGCTTCACAATGTTACTCGTAAAATAATGCTTGTGTTCAATTGTTTTCTTAATTTATTAGACCTACACGCTCCGAAAGCTAAAATGTCAAAACATGCTGTTCATTACGTTTGCTCTTGTTACATATATTTTAATGATTTTAGACAGATGTTTGGTTTTGAGGCAACATTAATTCCAGGGAGTAGTAAATATATTAAAAAACACCGTGAATTATGTGACAAAAAAGCGGTCTTACTTAAAATTCAACATATTATTCCACAGCGTTTATAAGTCATTCATTATCTTTTAACTTGGATTGCCACTTTGTGATTATTATCAAGGATAATAAACATAAGGAAAATATATCAAGGATATGATATTAATAAGGATAGTATTTTATTTGATATATTTAAAAACACATAGTTAATAAAAAAAAAAACACTTACAATTACAACGAAATAATGACAGTATAGCCATAACGGATCATAATGACATAGTTACAAGGTGTGGTAACATTCTAAATTTACGTGCAATTTGTCGATGATTGTTGAAAGGGAGAATAAATCTAAGTCAGCAAAACAACGATCGTCAGCGAAAAACACGGCGTCGCGTTTAGAAGTAAATTAATGTACGTCACTTTTTTGCAACATCGAGCCGCTTAAGTGCGTGTAACTGGGTTTTAACAAAATATACTCTTATATTCAGGCTATACAAATGTATTTGTACACTTTCATATATCCTAAGCGTAATAAGCCTCTTTTACTCCTCTCTTATTTGTAATAAAAGTTTTTTTTTATCCTCATGTAAAAGTTAGGATGGTACTTAATCATTTGTCAAAACAAATTTTATTATAAACACGTTAATGATTTGCAAATGTGCTTTTTTCTAGAATTATCAATGGTTTAGTTTCATTGAGAAATATTTTGGGTACAAATTTAATTTTGATTTTTACGATTTTTAACCAATTACGTGGAGTAAATAAAGAACTATAAACACCTAATTAAATTTGTTATTCCAAACAAGCAAGTATTCCTATATTGTGCTTTGCAGTATCATAACAATAATACCATTGAAGCAGCATGAATTTTGTAATCTATTGTCCATAGTAATAAACTCATCCACAACAGTTGCCGTATGATACAGGAGTTCGGAACGTTGGCCGGGGAGTTTGTATAGGGGATCAATGGTAAATTAAAGGGATTTATATTAGTTTTGCATGAAGTTTTTTTTTATAAAAAAGCGATGATAAAATATATCATTGAATAATTCAACAGTAATAGAGATAGTTATTTTAGTTTATTGACGTTAATCAAAGATGTGTTTTATTTTATGAATTAACATATTTTAACTTCACATAAAACGGTGCATATACTAAATTCTTACTCAATATATTAATTTTCCGAAGAAAAATGAATAATTATGAAATAATCCGTTCATGCAACATTTATTATAACGTGCTGCTAATTAAGTTTTAAGACTGTAATAGCAGACTGCATAGCGTGATGCATGGCATACTTGCTGGCACTGAGATTTTTTGTTATTACAATATGTTCTCGTGTCAAATTATGTAAAACACATAAAACCTTTCCATACCGAAGCTTTATGTCTTAACATATTATGTATATGTATGGGTTTAATCATTATAGAACAATATTGTAATACAATTCCGAGACGGTATGATTTTAATGTGATATGAAAAAAGTCAAACAAATGTTTTGAATATATTTGTACACATATGTTACAGTATTACTATGAGCTGTTCCTAAATATAAGTAAATCTCACAATCCCAAAATAAAATGTTATATTTTATTTGAGTTTATAGCTTTAATTGGTCCACGTGAAATATCAGTCTTTGCATAAAAAATAAGGTATATTATTGAACTAACCCTAATTATTGTACAGTGATCCTTTCAATTAATCTTGCGATAGTGTAAGTAATAATCGACTTTAAAGGGTTTAAACATATAATAAGTAAGCACAATTGATTTAGTCATACATATATAAAAATGTATGACTAAAACATACATTTAACAGGCTGTACTCTAACAGGTTGTATATATATATATATATATATATATATATATATATATATATATATATATATATATATATATAAGACTAATGTATACTGTGTATAATTTTTTCGTGATGGGTACATTAATGTAACGAAATACAATAGGTTGTTGTAATTCAACTTACAAAACCTTACAAAGCTAAGAGCCAAAAATATAATAAAGAACATTACAAGTAACACGTGAAGATAAAATATCACCCCAAATCCATATTATAGCCTACCACATTTTTAAATTTAAATTTTAAGAGCTGTCATTATATTTTTTACGTTTATAAGGTCAGATTACAATTTTCAAAAAACACAATTTGGAAACGATACGGGATAGGCCCTACATTTAAGTAAGATTATTTTTTTTACATGAGGAACGTTCTGAAGTCTCCCCAGAGAGTTTGGAAACACCCTTTTTTCAAAATTTGATAAATGTTTTTACACAATTAATGACACCACATATTAACATTTTGTATCCAAGTTCCCTAAAAATCTTCAGGAATGATGCAATACAGCTAAAACTACAAGTTATTAGGAGTTTAACATACGAAGATTATAGGCTGACAGCAACTAATTAGTAATTTAATGAATACACTTCGCGTATTGTAACACAAAGCGGATAATCCTGTATGAAACAGCCTTGCTTTTGATGTTTCATTTAAAATAAAAATTTTCACTCGCTTCCTCTTAGGAATGATTTAATTTACTATTTTCCTTAATAACTATAAATGAGGTTTACAAATTAGGTATTATGAGTTACTACTGTTCTTTTGTGCTTTATTTGACTTCTTCAGTGACATTTAACGTGTTAGTTAGATATTCATTACGTCCATATTGATGTTTATTATTAAGTTTATATTATTTACATTATTACAATGTAACTAATAGATGTAGATGATTTCTCGTCTGTGAACAAGAATTGTTAATTAAAATTGTAAATTATTAATTGTAACACTGCAATGTAAAATCCATATTGTTAGCAACAACTAATTCAAAATTTAGTTAGTTATGTATTTCATGCCATAATAACATAACAAACAATAATCCATTAACTCCTGTCTTAGCTTCAATTTTGTTTAAGCTTGAATTTACAAAATTTTAAGTTGCTTTGCCTTAATAATAACACAGTAATTACATCAAACAAATATACTAGGTATATTATAATTTGTTTATATTTGTTATGATACTTATCACAATCGTTTTACTAAAGTGCAATATTACATTGATCTTAAAATTATAAATAAATGCAATGCAAATCATGTTTATTAAAAATGAGAATGTATTTAGTATAGCCTAATGTTAATTTGAAGACAAAAATTCCAGTTCTGGTAATTACTACTATTGTCTGCTAACTTTATAATACATTTTCTATTCATACCAATCTTCTATTAATTTCTTATCACAAGAAATTTCAATTATCTAAAGACTTTTACAAATATAGTTGATGTAATCCTCCCAGTGATATTCCAGTACTGTTGTTTTGAATAGTTATACCTAAGTCTCCATAGTAACCGGGCTTATAGTCGTGGGCGTCGGGCCAAACGATGGCTTATTTGAATAAACTGTTTTCGTAAATTACCCCTTACAAGGCCATACGCTTTTGTTTTAAAGCAAGATACTGATTAAATAATAAAATTGGATTAAAAATCTTAATAATATGAGTTAAAGAACGGTGAGGGTGTTAATACTATATAACTTATAGTTTTGTTTAGCCAAGCAAAAATATTTCTGTTTTAAAACTTGAATGATATTATTATCAATGTGAAGCGCAAGTGTTATATTGTGGAGCTATTAAATGTCAACGTTTACAAAATTCGTGCATGAATTAATTTTTCGAAAACATTAATTTAGAAGAGAATCAATGCTTGTGGTTTATGAAACCTTTCCTGTCATAAATTCTAAAGTTAACTCAACAGGAACCATGAATTCAACACCTTTTGTGTCATGGTCATATATTTAGTCATTTAGTTTAAAAATGGCGTCATACATTTATTTACAAAGGTTAACACAAAACAGTTTACAGACGAACAAAAACACCAATGATTATAGATACGGCCACGTACAAATGACTGGCCGGTGTGCTAGAAACTCGTAAACAAATTGAGTTTGCATTGCTAAATTAAGAAAGACCAGTTGGTAACAGGTGTTTCGGAATGTAGAATCTAATCTCGTCTTCAACTAGAAAATATAAAAAACTTCAGTAGTAACAGTTCAGTAAAAGCTAAATATAAATCACACAATTGCCAAATTAGATCTGTTATATTGCACTCTAGCAGTAAAGTTTTTACAAAAAAAACAGCTGTTAGTATCATTTGTGGATAACAGATACGTTGAATGATAAATAAAACAATTGAAGAAGCAAAAATACCCTTAATTAAATCAATATATTTAAGTAAAAATACCATTAATTAATGAAAATCATTCTATTATGCGTTACTGAAAAGGTAATATACATAATTGTGTGACAGGTTGAAAAAACTGTAAACAGGTAATTTGTAAACTTACTAATAATCTAGTTGACTTGTTTTATTATGATAAAAAAATTTTTCTTTAATCACAATATTTCATAGGTACATATTCGTTTTATGTAATGACCTCCTTACTAACAAACACTACTCAATTCATGATTCCAGTTAGAAAGAACATAATTATACTAGATCAGCTCAAAGCTGTTTTCTGGGGGTCTAGTTTTGCTACTCGATGAGAAAAAAGACATCAGCAATTTGGAATCGAAACTGCTAAAGCCCTCTGCATCGCGTGACGGTATTAAGAGTTTGAGTCGCGTGAGGATGAATATTATTTTTAACGATCACGTGAGAAGAAATAGAGAATAGATCACGGAAACATTTACAAATGGAACTATCTGAAAGGATTTTACAAGTAGAAATCGTTATACATCCTGTGATGTTTATAGTATTATTATACTCGGGTATTTGTAACGGATCTCTCTATGGCAGACAAGTAGAAATCGTTATACATCCTGTGATGTTTATAGTATTATTATACTCGGGTATTTGTAACGGATCTCACTATGGCAGACAAGTAGAAATCGTTATACATCCTGTGATGTTTATAGTATTATTATACTCGGGTATTTTTAACGGATCTCACTATGGCAGACAAGTAGAAATCGTTATACATCCTGTGATGTTTATAGTATTATTATACTCGGGTATTTATAACGGATCTCACTATGGCAGAAGAGTAGAAATCGTTATACATCCTGTGATGTTTATAGTATTATTATACTCGGGTATTTATAACGGATCTCACTATGGCAGACAAGTAGAAATCGTTATACATCCTGTGATGTTTATAGTATTATTATACTCGGGTATTTATAACGGATCTCACTATGGCAGACAAGTAGAAATCGTTATACATCCTGTGATGTTTCTAGTATTATTATACTCGGGTATTTATAACGGATCTCACTATGGCAGACAAGTAGAAATCGTTATACATCCTGTGATGTTTATAGTATTATTATACTCGGGTATTTTTAACGGATCTCACTATGGCAGACAAGTAGAAATCGTTATACATCCTGTGATGTTTATAGTATTAATATACTCGGGTATTTATAACGGATCTCACTATGGCAGACAAGTAGAAATCGTTATACATCCTGTGATGTTTATAGTATTATTATACTCGGGTATTTATAACGGATCTCACTATGGCAGACAAGTAGAAATCGTTATACATCCTGTGATGTTTATAGTATTATTATACTCGGGTATTTATAACGGATCTCACTATGGCAGACAAGTAGAAATCGTTATACATCCTGTGATGTTTCTAGTATTATTATACTCGGGTATTTATAACGGATCTCACTATGGCAGACAAGTAGAAATCGTTATACATCCTGTGATGTTTATAGTATTATTATACTCGGGTATTTTTAACGGATCTCACTATGGCAGACAAGTAGAAATCGTTATACATCCTGTGATGTTTATAGTATTATTATACTCGGGTATTTATAACGGATCTCACTATGGCAGACAAGTAGAAATCGTTATACATCCTGTGATGTTTATAGTATTATTATACTCGGGTATTTATAACATCCTGTGATGTTTATAGTATTATTATACTCGGGTATTTATAACATCCTGTGATGTTTATAGTATTATTATACTCGGGTACTTATAACATCCTGTGATGTTTATAGTATTATTATACTCGGGTATTTATAACATCCTGTGATGTTTATAGTATTATTATACTCGGGTATTTATAACATCCTGTGATGTTTATAGTATTATTATACTCGGGTATTTATAACATCCTGTGATGTTTATAGTATTATTATACTCGGGTATTTATAACATCCTGTGATGTTTATAGTATTATTATACTCGGGTATTTATAACATCCTGTGATGTTTATAGTATTATTATACTCGGGTATTTATAACATCCTGTGATGTTTATAGTATTATTATACTCGGGTATTTATAACATCCTGTGATGTTTATAGTATTATTATACTCGGGTATTTATAACATCCTGTGATGTTTATAGTATTATTATACTCGGGTATTTATAACATCCTGTGATGTTTATAGTATTATTATACTCGGGTATTTTTAACGGATCTCACTATGACAGGTTTACGTAAGTGATCCTTAAATATAAGTAAATTACGTAAAATTGTATCAATGAAGATAGTGGGTTATATCTACGGTTAGGTCTGTTAATTTTGGCACACCTAATCAGGATCGTAAATTTCAAGTATTGGTTTTGGTTTTAAGAACTGTACTGATTATATTGAATACCGAAAAAATCATAAATATAATAACTGCTCAGGGGTTCTTGCAGGATCTTTGTCTCAACATACTTGTATTATAAATTGATTTTATGACTATAAGTGATTTATATTTTACCAAAACACTATTCCAATCTAAGATTCACTGATGTTCTAGTGATTTGTTACAGTTTTGTATTATACAATTTCAGATTTTAATCTGAATTAACAATTAATCAACCTGCAAATAAAACCAATATAGCTTATGAAGGGATTAATGTAAAATTGTATTTCTCAATCTTTAAATATTTATGGAACAACATATTTTTCTACATACATTATTTAAGAAAAAGTCAATAACTGAGGTTTTACTAAGCAGTATTACTTATGGCATATCAAATCAAATTTTACTTGAAATCACAGGTCCTGAAATGCTCCATTTCTTTGTAACCAAAAATTTTTTGTTTGCATAGATAACTTTTAAGTCTAGAATAATTGTTCAGATTTCCTTAAAATTGGCTTGGCAATTTATTTAATTACGACTTAATCAAAGTAAAACAGGAGATTTGTTAACTAGTTCTTAAATGGCCGTCATTAAAATTTTAACTAAAACACCATAAATTGTTATAACACATTTTAAAACTTTTTTCAGCTCATTCAACTAACAAAGTTAGTAACTTTTGATGACGTAACTATCAAGCCAATCAGTAAAGAATCGCTTTATATTGCATAAATTACCATCCAGTATTGCAAATAACCACCCACAAATAATTGTGTCATGTATGTAATATACACTGACACAATTATAAATACACAATTTATTTTATCTGTTATCCAATATGTTCTGTAGCTGAATCATTCTATAGGATGTTAAAAAGGTTCGTCAAAACACAATTAAAATTCATTGTGGAAGTAATAAGTTAGTGTTTTAGTTATTTTTATTTGACCAGTTTAAAAATCCGCCAGTTTTAAACATATCCCAATAAGCCAATAAGTAAACATTATACTCTTGTTAGGCATTGCAAGATTGAGAGTCATACAACATTTTACATCAACTATTCAAGCATTTCTATAAATACCGTATAAATTAGGTACCCAGAAACAACAAATCGATATGGCGGGTATACACGATACAGGGCATTGTGGAACCTATGACTGTATGACTTTTATTATTGTAATTATTGTAACTGACATGCAGATAAATTATCAGTATTTATTTATTATACTGTATATTACACACAGTAATAAGTCCACTAATGATATGCACCGCCGTTAAATAACAATTCGAATTTAAGTATTATAAGATATTTTGCGAACAATTTAAATCTTTGGTATATGTTAAACGTTGAATTTATGAATGTAATCATCTTTGTAACACAATCTATTTAGTGTATGCAATGAACCAGGTTTAAATCGTGTATTACCTATCATAAAGAGCTAAAATGTCTCTTCAATTAAATACTAGTTTTCCAGTGCTGTTGCAGCCCACCCTGTACTGCAGCGGATCACAAAACAACGCTAATGGGCTTCGGTCACGCCACCCTCCATTTCCTCGTAAACCAGCCACTTTCCCATACAAGAGAAATAATAAGTTCTGGAAATAAGAATAAAAATACATTTTTGACTATTTGTTTGTTAGATGGGATTATAAAAATGTTGAAACTAATTGATTATAACACATTATATTTGTCGTGTAAAGCTCACTAATTTACAGATACATACAATATTTATCGTTATCCTTTAATTGTAAGGAAACATTTTAGTAAATAAATCAAAGCAGAATTAGATGAATTTAAAGAAATGTAATTATTAATATTATGAGTTAATATTTGTAAAAACTAAGTTTAGTTAAGTGATAAAGATGCAATTTTAAATTGTAATTTTAAAACCATGTGATTTTACTAGTACTTGTCATAGCGGTTTTTGGTTTTAAAATTGTTAATTTAGGATAATTTTTTTATCACTAGTGTAACTTAAACATGTTTAAGCTATAGTGGAGGTAGTGGGGCATTTAAACAACAAAATTCTTCTCTTGGCAGAAAATAATGAGTCAACGGCCACTGAGTCATTAATTAGTTAAGACCGATAAACCGTAGGCAGCTGAAAGTATAATAGTACCTCGACTAATATTATAGATCTGCAGTTAAGTTGGGGTTATTCACTTTTAAGTGCTAAAATTTACAATAAAAATCACGGTAATTAAATATACCTTATGTACCTCACATTTGGTATGAAAATACCAAGAGGAAATTTTTTATTCAATTGATCTGCAGAATGCACATGACATGGTTCAACAATAAAAAAGGTTTATAACTGAATCAGCTAAACATTGATTTCGCATTGTAAAGCAAATTCCAAAAGTTCGTGGATTAGGGATAGTGGTTGAGAGTTAATATTAAAGAAGCGGACCTACTCCAATATATTAATAAGAAATAAAATTAAACTTAAAATAGGGTGTTCTCTTCTTTAGAATTTACTGTTTGTAAAATATTTAGGATGTTGTGCCACAGTTATTAGCAACTATCAAGTCCCTGCTTACTACATCGTAAAAAAATAATGTTTTAAATAAAAGAAGGCGAACATGTTTCTGCTTGATGAAGGGTGGAGTAACATATTTAGTGTATAGTATAGTTCTGGTGACGTCTTAACAGAAATGACCACCTGAATCCCTTTATTACGAAATACACTATCGGGGGGTAAAAGATAACAATTAATTGCTTTAAATACTTTTACTTTAATTTACTGCAAAGTAATCTCGTAATTGTAAAATTGAACGAATATTATTAATTTACTAGGGTTTTTATTAGGTACAGGTTTTTAGTTGATTATAGGCTGATATATATAGGATACTACAGCTTCGAAGAGGCTAACGTTCTGAAGCCACCAAATAAGATCATGTTTATTTGTACTGTTATTATAGTATTATGTAATTTTATTTTCGTATACAACCAGAACACACTTCTTCTTTGAATTTAAAACACAAAGGTCCAGTCGATCAGTGGCTTGGTAACAATATGAAAACAGAGTTTCTGTATTTATGTACATCATATTTCTTTAGAATTATATACGGAAACTATGTTAATATTTCACTATGAAGCCTGAATTATAATATAATTAGAAATATAATTTTATTTTTTACCAATCAATAATCAACCACGTGAAGTTCATGAAAATCAATAAATATTTCTCTCTTTTTTGTTTTGCGATGATCATTATTTTAGATATTAATAGTGTATTATTATTTAATGTAAAAACAGATGTATTCGGTATTTTGTCATTTAATTTTCCTGAATCAGTGACAATAAACAATGAGACATTTATTTATAGACAATAAACAATTAGACATTTATTTATAGACAATAACCAATAAGACATTTATTTATATAAATAAATCAGTGAAAGAATCTAGGAAGCAAAACCGTGATAAAGTAAAGGAAACTTGCTACCAAGAAGAAAACAATTACTGCTGGAAAACAAGGCTCGTAATTAGAAAGAAGAGATCCCCTTGAAACTTTATTCTTTTACGCCATCGTAAACTACATCGTTTCGACCAATAGATGAACTTTCCAAGGCGAGTTTTATAATGCTAAGTAAAATTAAATAATTATTTCGATTTAAATATCATTAACCATAAACTTGTCATTAAACAAATTACTCAGACAATGCAATTTACTATTTTATACTGCAGTTGTCAACATTAACTTAATAGTTCTGTATCAATTTCCAATACTGTCTTTCATTATAAACCTTGATCTGATCAGACATGAATATATTGTTCATGCAAATATTATCAATGAGCAGCATTCTATTTCAATAACATTAAAAAAATTTAACTTGAGAAAATATGAAAACTTGATATTCTAGAAATAATTAATTTTTTAACTTCTATCGTAAATATGCTCCCTTCACCTACAGTCCCCCGTTGCATAGCTTGGTGTAGTTTAGATTCTTAACTTGCCCAATTCAATGAATATTTATAATACTTTTTTTCTACATTGTTTAATATTTTGTTGTGGATTATTTTATGATGCTTTGTTTTAAATAGGTTGCATTCAAACTTTTGTATTTTTAAATCTCCTGTATGCAATATTCAGTTTGTTTGGAATAGCCTATGTGAGTTTACTTTTATGCAATTAATAATCATGGAAATCATATTTTTATATATTCTTGTACTGCACATGTATTTTTTTATGTTAGGTTAGCATTTATATATTGTTCTTTATATCTCCTCTCTAACAAAATTTTAATTATATACTTATAATAGGGTTATAACTATTACTTTTAAAGGGCATCCCAATAAAAAATAAAACTAAGTGAAGCTGTTTAATCACGCATTTACAAAGTCTGAAGATTTAATAAGTAAGGGGAGGTTAGCTTATGCATTTTTAAAGTTTATTATAAGAAGTAAATATTTATAAATTTATTAGTTGGAAGGAGTATAAAGCCAACTTTATAACAGAATTATCAGGATATTTATTGTTGACAAGGAAATACTACTCGGCACTATAAGAACTACTTATTACTCAATAAAGGTTGAACATGAGATGACAAGTTCATACTCGTTCCAACCTCTCATGCCGTTAAGTTGATTATTTTTTCGATCCATAATTTTAAGATTGGTTTTTAATTAAAACTAACATTTTCTTAAATAAATATTATGATTGTTATTTGTTTATTGATTTAGAAAAGCAGAAATTTCTTATACATCTTATTAACGTTTATACATTTATTTAGTTATAATAGACAACATAAAACTAAATTATCAATAGATTAGACATATTACGAAACATGATCTGAATTGATATATTAAAATTAAAATTAAATTAAAGTTAAATTGATAGTCAAGATCAGTTATTTAGTTTTTAATTCTTTCTTAATACCACACACTATTTATTTTTAAGTCCTATATTTTATACTTTATGCCATAAACTTAAAAACTTATTACAATTCTTATTACAATTTTCCTTGAATAACAACATTTATTTTGGATGCTATATCTTCTTTTTACTTTCTCCCCCTATACATAGTATATGGAGAAAGTATTGTTTTCGTAAAAATTTTCGAATTTGAGTTGTTAGTGGAAATATTCGTTTTGGTGCTCCCTGAACCCAAAAAAGTGGTTTTTACGTGATGTCTGTCTGTGTGTGTGTGTGTCCGTGTGTGTGTGTGTGTGTGTGTGTGTGTGTGTGTGTGTGTGTGTGTGTGTGTGTGTGTGTGTGTGTGTGTGTGTGTGTGTCTGTGTGAATGTGTACAGAGCTAGAGCCCTAACCTATGGGCCGATTTTTATGAAATTTGGTATGTAGGTACTAATCCACGATATCTCCAGGTGTTTTTTCATTTTTTTTAATTTTTGATTTTTAAGGGTAATTATCCCCCAAAAACCACCAAAAAACATGAAAAATCCAAATTTCTCAAAAACGGCTCTAACGATTTTTATTAAACTTTCTTGGTTTGTAGAACTTTAGGTTTCCAAAAAAATGACACCACCCGCATTTCTGGAAAAATGCGGGTTCAGAAATTACAGGACTTAAAACATCAAAAATTCTGTTTTTTGGATTTTTCATAAAAAATCATAAATGTTTAAAAAGATTACTATTCACTATTAAAAAGAGCTCAAAAAACTAAATAAATTAGTATTTTAAATTACTATTCTACGATTGATAGTTGCGGAGAAAATTGAAATTTTCATTTAGCGGTAAACACAGTACGTTGTCCAATGTTATTCTTATGGGGAATACAAAAATAACTATTTCTCTCTTATTTACTGATCAATTTCATTTGATATGCAGGTCAAGTTAGCATTGACCAACAGATGATGTTCAAAATGTGTTGCTATTTAACCCTGGGGGGGGCAAGGGGGCATTTCCCCTCTCAAAACTACTGTGTGTAGCAACGGACTCTATAGTGCCTCCAAAAAAGCAATTTGGGTGGATATTTCTGAAAACAACTATTTTAGACAATTTTCTGTACATTTATCTATACTTCATATTCTATATTTAGTAAATAACAAATATTTTTGTCATTAAAGTTTGGCTAAAAGGGAAAAAGTATGTGTCAGTTTCCTGATACCGTTTATTTATTAGTATAATCATGGTCACGATGGAAACCTTTCTCATAGAAGATATGTTTTTATTTTTAATATATTTTTGAATCAGTTATAATTTTTAACTGCAGTGGCATTTAAGTATAGGGCGTAAACACTTTTAGCTGAATATACATAACGTTCTAGCATTAGTGAACCTTTTTCGCTATTAAAAAGGTGATATCATGATTTGTTAAGTTTGATTTAGTTTAATACTTTATTTATTACGATAATAGTGTCTGCTAATGGTTTTAATGAACACCGTGGTTGACTAATATTTCAAAATGTTTTATATAAAGTTTAAACGAGAATGTTGTTACATTTAGGAACTTTTATCACAACTAAATAACCGTACAACTCGATTGAAATATGAGTATTTTAAACCTATTAAAATACTGATTGGTAGGATATATACCTATTAAATTATAAAAAATAAAGTTTAAAATTATTTTATCCACCTATTCTTTCGAAACAAAAATATAGCGTGTGTAAGAATAGGTGAAAAATATTTGTGAGGAAAACATCGACAAAAAACGATAACGTTTAGTCAGCAAAACAACTCTCGTTGGCAAAAACACGGCGCGTGGTGTTTAGGATAAATTAATATGCCTCTCGTTATTGAGTTACATCTTCCATATCTCGCTTGATACACATTTAGCTGCATTTCGTTGTCAGGCAAGTTGCCAGTATTTTTAAACGTAAAACCCCTTATTCTGTTTACTAAACTACATTATTTTACTCGTACATAAAATTAATAGATTATTAAATAATGAATTATTTTACAAAGACTTAGTCACCTGCGAAATAGTTTGCTTAGCAATGAAGTCTGTTTTAGCTTCAATAAGTAACAGAAAATAGATTAGAAGGAATTATTAATTTAATAACTAGTTTAAAACATAGTGGACTTAAAGAAAGTCTCTACTTGTCTGCAATTTTGGGTCTTACATTTTACATTTCGAACAGTGAATTGGCTTGTCTTAAAAATGCCGTGAGTTAAATATAAATGTAAACATATTCTAACCTAATTCTGCCCTGATTAGGTACAATGTTATACCCTTTTCCACAACTTTTGTCTATGCTTAATTTCAATTTATTTGAAAAATAATGTAATGCTACTTTGTTAAGGAATTGATATTGGGATTTTTTTAATTTCGATCAGTTTTTTAGTATATTGATAACCTAAATTGTCGTTATTAGGTTAAAAAATATTTCACATTAGATTTAAAATTTTATGAGGTTAATTAAAATGAGTAAGTGCTTTAAAACTAGAGCGCAGAACATATTAAACTATTATTTAGATTTTTAATTGTATTTTTAATAGCGGAGTACGTTATTGTGTAGTAAACCCCGACTTAAATAGTAAAAATGTGAGATTGTTTACACAAATCAGTGTCCTACCCAAAGGCCAGAGAAGAATAGTAGAATATAGAAGAAGACGTCTTATTCAAATATAACTGCTTTTGGCCCAACGCCCTTGCCAACTACCCTTGTTACTTGCGAGTTCCAGTGTCTTAAATGATTCAAAATTCGAGGACTCCAGTTTGCTGGTGAAATTTATATCTTAAGTTGGATTTAGCAAAAATAAAGTTTTGTTGACATAGACAATAACTAATTAACTATGCATTCCAAAAATAAAGGTTTGTTGACATAGACAATAACTAATTAACTATGCATTCCAAAAATAAAGGTTTGTTGACATAGACAATAACTAATTAACTATGCATTCCAAAAATAAAGGTTTGTTGACATAGACAATAACTAATTAACTATGCATTCCAAAAATAAAGGTTTGTTGACATAGACAATAACTAATTAACTATGCATTCCAAAAATAAAGGTTTGTTGACATAGACAATAACTAATTAACTATGCATTCCAAAAATAAAGGTTTGTTGACATAGACAATAACTAATTAACTATGCATTCCAAAAATAAAGGTTTGTTGACATAGACAATAACTAATTAACTATGCATTCCAAAAATAAAGGTTTGTTGACATAGACAATAACTAATTAACTATGCATTCCAAAAATAAAGGTTTGTTGACATAGACAATAACTAATTAACTATGCATTCCAAAAATAAAGGTTTGTTGACATAGACAATAACTAATTAACTATGCATTCCAAAAATAAAGGTTTGTTGACATAGACAATAACTAATTAACTATGCATTCCAAAAATAAAGGTTTGTTGACATAGACAATAACTAATTAACTATGCATTCCAAAAATAAAGGTTTGTTGACATAGACAATAACTAATTAACTATGCATTCCAAAAATAAAGGTTTGTTGACATAGACAATAACTAATTAACTATGCATTCCAAAAATAAAGGTTTGTTGACATAGACAATAACTAATTAACTATGCATTCCAAAAATAAAGGTTTGTTGACATAGACAATAACTAATTAACTATGCATTCCAAAAATACTCTGGCCACGTATTTTGACTTAAATGACCAAATATTTTTCTGCCATCAGTAATAAAATTCCTTATATTCCTTACAAAGTAATCAATTATTTTATGCAATTCATGCAAAATGTAAGGATACTTATATGATTGCAATCTATTAATAAATAACAGAACTGATGCGATTTACGATTGACTGGACATAGGCCGTCTTTGGTTTCTGCACAATACAACCATGTATTAAATAATAATATGCATTGCAACAGTTCAGTTGTTCATTACTCGATTTTAATAGTTTAAGTATCGTAAATCTTTTGTAAAATAGCTGGTTTTCAAGTCATTTAAGATTGAAAATTTAAAATGGCAGTCATTTTTATAGATAATTTTACCATGTATTTCCGTTGATATACCCTATGTCCATAAACCAGTTACATATGTTTGGTTTGCAGTCGTTTAAACTGTAAAGCGAAAACCACTAACAGACAGACAACTGGAAAACTAGGCATAGGAGTCCCATGTTTATATGATAAAATGCGTTTGCTTTTACCCAAGGAATAATGCCATATAACTTTGTCCAGAGAGTAACGGGACACTCTGTATACATTACACTATTGTGGCAGATTGAATATTCCCATATTGCTGGTTTTCGATGGTATATTAAAATTATATGTTGAAGTACAAAAATGAGCTCAGTGTTCAATTATTAATGTAAAATTAGGATTATGCTCTGGGTCATAACATACTATGTTTATACTTAAACTGAATGGTATTTTTTTATGAAAATAGTATTCTATACATCCTCTTGATTTATTATCAACAACTACTACTACAATTTTCATACTGTGTATGATATTTTACAACACATATAAATAATGCAACTGACTTATTTAAGTATTATATGTAGTAGTTTTCTCTTTGTTTTTAGGATTAAAATGGTAATCCTATAATATGTATATAAATACGGCTGGTAGATTGTTAAGTTAAGACGACAATAATGTTGTCAAATTGAAGGATTAAGGCTCAACATTAGGAAATAGATGTGCATTTTAGGATACTTTTTCCATAATATGTGCTTATTTCAGAGTACGCCCATTTATTTTGGTTTGGCCTGATAAAGGCGAGTTAAACCGAAAAAGGTTACGAAAATACCAAGTACCGTCAAAAGCATAGTTTTCTTAGAAGAAAAAAATACCTATCAGTAAACAGAAGGCCCAACGGTAGTTAGTAAAATTTGTACTTAGTTAACACGTTTCTTTAATTATTTAAATCCAATTTTTCATATATAGCATTAATTCTTGATACACATGAAAATCATAGCAGGCATAGCAAATATTCATCAAGTGAATTACGTAAAGTACTTATTTTAAATTTGTAACATTATCTTTAAGTAATCTTAGGCAGAATTTTGGTTTAAAATCTAAATCTATTTAGGTTTTAAAACTTGATTAGTGGCCTGCTTTAACACTGCTGAAATACCAAGGTTAATTACTGCACTGTAATTAACATATACTTAAAGATTATTTTCAAACCATTGTAGTAACATTATGACAAATTATTCTAGCGTCAAAAAATTTAATTAAATTATAGTTTCATTACTCAAATCTTAAAAGGTTAATCGTAACCTTTGATTGAGAAAATATTTATGTTTTATCACTAACATTGCAAGTGTCTACTGCATTGCGTGATCGCTCATGGCGTACGTTAAAATGCATAGGATTTATTGACTTGAGCTATTTTATATACATACTTTTATGTGTTCTTGTGCCTATTAATGTTTAAGACACATAACTCTTCTAATGCTAAAGTGTTGGAATAAATAACATCCAGATTTGTATCTTATCTACTATGCAATACTGCATATATAAAAATTCTTAATAAAAAACTCAGGTTTATAACTGCTTCACTTATAATACGATTTGTTACCAATAATAGTGTTTTAGTAAATATGGGTTTAATTTGTTAATTTGTATTTAAGGCCAAGTAAATTGTCAAACATTTAAACAGGGAGCCTTTCGAGGACGTTTTATGATTTAACAAATGTTAAAATAAACTTATTTTAATTATTAACTAAATAAAATTATAAACCTTCGAAGTCAGTATATTTTTGCCTAAGTATAATTTGTTTTTTTATAACTGATTAAAAATTAACTATTGACAATTTAATTTACGTTTTTACTTGGACGAGGACTATCCATAGCAAATCTATCATCATCGGGTCCTCCAACAAATACAAAATAATACGTAGGCGTAATTATTACACGGACAGTATTTTATTTATATTATTACAGGTAGCCCTAATGTTATAACGTATTTATCGGTTGATTGATATGTTGAAATACTTTTCTAAAATAGTTATGAATCCGGATGCTATACATCCTTCTCCCCGTATATAGAAGGTCGTTATTTGAAAGGAAATGGAAGATTTGCGTGACGATGCACCATCAGAGCTGCTGTTTTGTGATATGCCGCAGGCGACCTTGTACAGGGCGTTCCACAATGGGACTGCATTTTTTATGTAGTTATACTGCGAAAAGAAAATTGAACATTCATCTTTATTTTAAATTTAAAGTAACTGTAGGATAATTTTATCTAAACGTTTAAAAGTATTTTACCATAGAAATATTCATAGACAAAATGGTGAAAAAATATTTATTCCTATTTGTACGCTTGTTAGATAACAACCTACCAACAATGATATGCCTGTCTACAGTGTTTGTTACAAGTTTAAATATAAAACGACTGAATTTAAGTTTTTAGTAATTTTTAGGTGAAATAATACACAATTGAAACACACAATATAAAATAAATATATGTAGAACACTAATGCCACCTATACTAATTGGACAATCTCATATGAATGCATTTTCAACTCAATCTTTGAGGAGTACATAATCATTTAACATTACGTTTAAACCGTTATATTATACGAGGGTAGTACTCACTGCTCACACCATTCGTGAAATGGTCTCACAGTTTGGTAAGACTTAAAGGTAATGTACAGGATAAACCTGTTGAAAAAGTTAAATTTGTTTTCCTGTTTCAAATGCTTCAACCGATTCCATAAAATGTCGGCTTACTCAAAAAAAAAAAAAAAAAAAAAAAAAAAAAAACTGAGTTATGCTTATGTTCAGCACCGGAAGTCACAATGTATCTCATGTGGAATTCTATACAATCTTCTGGTTTGATACAACTTTACTGACAAGTTTAATATCTTCAAAGTGTTAATAGCCACATTAAAAATGATAAAGTAAGCAGTTTAACGACACTCGTAACGTCAAATTTACATAAGTTGAGGTAAATTATATGTTTAGCCATCAGCTTTATACCGTTTAATTTTGATAATGGATTACGTTGAAATGTGCTCACATGATTTATATGGAACTTTATTTTGAATTGAGGACTTTAGCAATAATACGAAAGAACTTAGTTTGCCTGTACTAGGTAAAATCAACCGTTGTTACTGTGTGTATGAAAGGCAAAAGTAGAAAGACTCCCATACTTTACCAAGACCACATCATAAATAGCACTCATCAATTGTAGCTACTTACTTTGTATGCCAATTACATGTGCACTTTAGTGGAGAAAGTATATAAATCATCTCTCATAAAGTTCAACACAAAATCTTGCATCCTATCCTGACATAGCTCTTTAGACATTTCTATTGCTGTAAGTTAATTTTTGTATTCAGAACATCTAAATACAACATTTTTCTCGAATATTAATAACTGAAACTATGCAAATGATTTTATGTGCTCAATTGCACATAGAAAATATAATTAATCGTTATTACATACTTAATTATTAGTCTTAAACTTATGTTAATCCTACCAGCACACACAAATCATAATAATATAATTTATCCATTTCGGGTGGTATGGACATGGGGGTTAATGATAATCCTTACTTTTCAACTAGAATTTATTTTCAATTTATAATATAATTTATTTCACTACTGTACAACGTACAAATACAATTATACACAATAATATAACATAGATATTTTACAATTTAAATATATGTGGAAAATGATCCAATTTATACAAGTGAAATAAATTACGTATATCACAAAAGCTCAGTGCTTGTGTGAGATATCCATTTTCAGAGGATTTAAAAACAAATGACATCAAGTAAAGGACGAAAATAGGTTGCTCAAAATCAAATTTAAAAAGACAAAATAAAAAAGTAATGGACAATGATAATAAATTTACTTGCTGTACCTAACGTAGCAAGTTAATAAGTAAGTAAGTATATTTTTCTTCAGGCTATGTATTATTGAAACAAAAAAGAGTTAAATTCAAGATGAATAAACAGAATAGTAAAATAGATTCCTGCACGCAACTGAAACGGAATCTGCATAAATACTGTTGGCTAACACGCAGAGCTGACAGCCTCTTCAGATAGTTGCAGTGTAAACAGCAACTGCCAATCATGTTTTACAACCAATGAGTCATGTCAAGATAATTACATTTTAGTTTGTGTAATGTACTTAATTGTGTTCCAATTTGTTCGTTGATGTGAATATAATTATTTTATCACTACTTCTATCTCAAGTTGTAATATTCAAATTATAACCTCAAATTTACATTGGTAATGTACGGAGCGAAGCTCGAGTGAAAAACTAGGCCGCCCATAAGACAAGTGTTTATTATAACACGGCATATGGCCGACACGAGGCGTTAAAGACGTAATAGATGTTATATTGGTAGTTTTGTTTGTAGCTTGATTTATTTTAGTGAGTTGCATACTTACCCATTCTGTAAGCACAAAAAAACGTAATCTGGGCTCGCTTACCTGAAAGAAAAGAATAATGATTAGTACTTACTTCACGTGCACGTAAATCATAAAATATTAGTAAATCATTATTTATTTATTTTTGAATGCCGCTAGGATATGTGTAAATACTGCAAATTTTCCAATCTTGAAAGCGAATGGGTTTATTGAAATCACCGTCCATGAAGCGAACGCACACGTACTTAACAAACACACTCTTTATCAGGTCCCAGAAGGTTTACACTTGTGAAGCCACGAGGAGCGTTGGTAGTCAAATGGTAAACTTTGGAACACGTTTTCATCCAATACCAATGCATCTCTTAAAATTAAGGAAACTTTTTACTCAAACCTTTTTTAAACAAAGTTGTTAATGGTGATGGAATAAATATTCAGTGCATGCATTATTTTTGTAATGGACAAAGTTGGGTTTTATTGTACCTGTTTTAGCTATCGGGAAGTGGATTAACGTGTACAGAGCTGACGATTTCGCCTTGAAACTAACATGGAGTACGGTGAATATACGGCCCTATCTTTATGTACAAGTATTAAACAAATATTACACACTCGACCTACCAATTAAATATCTTGTTTTTAACTGCACGTCTTAACTGTAAATAACTGCAATTATCATGTTTTAACTGTATTTACTAATATATTAGTAACTGTTTTATATCTAAGTAGTCATCGTCCTCAACCTAATTGTTCCAATGATACTTTTCTATTATTTGTGTTCGAATTCGTAGTATATTCCAAATTAATGAGGAGTAAACACATGTCTAACAATATAAATTATTATATGCAATGCTCCTTATTAAAATAAATTATATTTAGTTAATAAATATATTAACAAAGAGGAATAATTCGTAGCGTTAAAAAGGTTTTAAATGTTGATTTGTAATATTAGTTATAATTATACCAATTTGTTGTTACTATGGGATTCCTAGAGGTGTTAAGTGTAAAGGTTTTAAGTAACAAAAAAAAACACGTTTTAGAATAATTCAAAGGTTACTAGAGTAGAGGGAAGAGTTGGAAATACATCGTATAAAAATATATGGAAGAAATACAAACAGTATCAATGTTTACTCCAGAGTAAACGACACAAATTGAAAACAAGGAAGGATTTGCCAACAATTTTGACAAACTATTAATAATTAGAATAATAAAACAAAACTATCTGGTACCCATGACTTCGTTTGCGTGGTATTCCTTGACCCCTATTTTCTGCCGTTGATTTCTCTTGATCATGTTGTTCCCCTGTGGTTAAACATTGTCAATGTCGGAATTAAAATAAAATCATTACTCTACTTAATCATCACTTAATGCAAATTCACTTAAAATAAGGAATACAACAGCTGTTTTGTTATTAATATATGTTTCCCTTAATATAATCTTGAGCATTTAATTCCCTCAACAATAAACAAGCAGCAAAACTGCATACTCAGATAATTTCCAATGCATGTATTTGTGTCTCACTACTACATAGAGCCACTTACCAAGTTTTACAAAAGTACATTCATAAATAAGGGATATATAGCATTACATTTATTCTCCATCAGAATAAAATTAGGGCTGAGTATGCAGGTTTGCTGCAACGAGAAAGATAAAATTGTGTATTTTTGCAATTATCAATATAACTTAACCAGGTGAAGCTTCATACCAAGTTTTATTAATTTAGGTTCATAAAACTTAATAAACTTACTTTTTCCCATAAGATTAACATGGGAAATTTTAAGGACGCGTTTTTTATTTTTCTCTACAACTACTTAACCTAGGTTAATGGTTCAAAATGCCAAATTATTTTTGTTGGTTTAAGGTCCATAAGATGGTTATAACCAAAATTAAGTGTTTTTAAAATTTTAGGGAGAAAAATGCAAAAGACTAATTTTTGGAAAATTTAAAACCCCCATTAAACCCCCTTCCCATAGTCCGATCCATCTGGTTTTCAAAATTAATCTCATAAATGTTACTCTACACATTTGTGTAAAATATTATATATTTATATATATATATATATATATAAAATAAGATGTTGTATATAAATATATATATATATATATATATTTATCTATATATATATATATATATATATATATATATATAAACGAACGTCTATTCTGTTCTGTTCTGTTATTTATTGTATATCTATTGAACGAATAGTGTTTTTGGCATCTGGGGACCTCAAAACAAAAAGTGTTCAGGGTCTCGGGTTTAAGTCTTAACATGCCACCTACGGTAATAGCTTCTTCCCTTTAGAGGAAAATTCGCTAAAAGGGAACTTTAATGACCCGTGGGATGGAGCCCTACTGTAAAATGTGTATAATTCGACTTTCATTTTCTATTTTTGACCTCAGTGTACCCGGATACCAAGAAGTTTGAGAGTTCATGATGAGTGGGTCAGTGAGGGATCTACTTACGTATATATGATACAGCTGAATGCATGTTTAAAATAAATCCAAGGTCTTACACATGATTGTAAATGAACAGATTGTATCATGTTGTTCATATCGAAACATCACGAAACATCATGTGGCGTTGTACATTGTACTTTCTGATGAAAATGCCCTGATCTATATCTCCAGCACGCTACAGACGTTCTAAATAATGTGTTCTTTATCAGACTTATTTAAAAATAAATATAGTTTACACACATCTACATTGTTTTATTTACCAACCGGATTAAGCGCATTGTGGTTTTTAAATATTTATACTTTCGAAAAAAGTAATTTAAATCATTAGAACACATATTTTCCATCTTTATGTTTAAGAATGTATCATCAAGTAAACTTAGAATAAACTAATTTATATTATCTCAAGGAACAATAAATAAACAATCATATCATTGAATTATTGTTTAATTGATATAAAGACCTACAACTATACTCATTTATATACTCATTTGGAAAGAGAGTATTTTCGCGTCAATCTAATTGTTTTATTGAAGTCTAACCATAATGCACCAAATAAAATATAGGTTAATATATTTAATTTTATTACGGAATGGATTATGGTTTACGTATATCCAATGTTAAAATTAAATATTTATTATTTGTTTGTAGGAGGCACAAATATTTGAGTGTTCCCAAATCGTATTTTACAACGAAGGCATATATCAGTAACTGTCATATAAACGCTATTCAACGTTCTCATGACATCACGCACTGCAGGGTCCAATAACAAAATACAACTTATATATATGTGAGTTTCTAGTGTTTTGTTATATATGCGATAGGCCCAAGTAGGGTATATTGGACATTCCTGGCTCAGGAGGGACAGGAGGGACGCCCCCCCCCCCCCCCGAGCCCCCCCCCCCCCCCCCCCCGAGGTCTCGTCTGTGACACTTTGCGAATTTTTTTTTTTGCGAACTTTTTTGCGAACGTTTTTGCAAACTTTTTTTGCGAATTTTTTTTTTTGCGAATTTTTTTTTTTTTTGCGAATTTTTTTTTTGCGAATTTTTTTTTTTTGCGAAATTTTTTTTTTTGCGAAATTTTTTTTTTTGCGAATTTTTTTTTTGCGAATTTTTTTTTGCGAATTTTTTTTTTTGCGAAATTTTTTTTTGCGAATTTTTGTTGTTGCGAATACTAACCTAACCTAACCTAACCTAACCTAACGTAAGTAACCTAACCTAACCTAACCTAAGGTAACCTAACCTAACCTAACCTAACCTAACCTAACTTAACGTAACCTAACCTAACCTAACCTAACGTAACCTAACCTAACCTAACGTAACCTAACCTAACCTAACCTAACCTAACCTAACCTAACCTAACCTAACCTAACCTAACCTAACCTAACTTAACGTAACCTAACCTAACCTAACCTAACGTAACCTAACCTAACCTAACGTAACCTAACCTAACCTAACCTAACCTAACCTAACCTCGGATCAGATTTCTGATTGCAGATTCTTGTTCGTCTAGTCGAGGCGAGTCATTTGAGTACCCACATCATACACTTTGGATGATGTTTACAAAAAAGAGGCCCGCACCACACTTTTGACCTTTTTTTTTTTTTTTTGCATTTTTGGAATCTCCTCGTCAAGCCGAGTATTCTCAGTACCCACATGACATACTTTGGATAATCAATACAAGAGTTGATCAGGGTAACGCTACAACCAACAGAGCTAGCCCATCAGCACTTGCGGTCAATTGAACTACCAGTGAATGCAAATTTTGAGGAGAATATAATTGCAATGCTTTGAACATATACTGCAAAGGGGGGTGTATCGATACACCCCCCTTCAAGTACTCTGCACCGAGGCAGCTGTTCGCACAAATAACCGTCGCGTCCAGTCTACTGTCTGGGAATGCGGATGTTGTAATTTGATACCTCGACTGGAGGGTGCAGGTGTTCACACAAAAAACCGACAAGTCGAGACCTGTCTGGGGTGCAGCTGCGCCCGACCCCAGGAGGGGCAGGAGGAGCAGGAGGAGCAGGAGGGGCAGGAGGAGCAGGAGGGGCAGGAGGAGCAGGATTAGCAGGAGGAGCAGGAGGGGCAGGAGGGCCAGGAGGGACAGGAGGAGCCCCCCCCCCCCCCAGACGCCTACACCAACACTTGGAAGAAAATCCTCCTACATTAGAAGGATTTCCTTCTGTTCCCTAACATGAAAAGCTTTTGTGGCCTTGAAAAAGGCCGATTATGATGGTGGGATCAGGTGGAGGCTAAGGTGTTGGAAAACGTTTATTTTTTACTGTTGAAAAACTTTGTTACTTCATCAGGGTGCAGTTCATCGGTCCGCCGATTCCACCACATTTCAACAAGCATCATGTACTTCTGCTCATGTTCAATGGCGTAGAAGTGCTCCTCTTCAATGGGGTAGAAATTCATCTTGTAGTCCATGTCACGCTGCCAATATTCCCACTCCAAGCCGTCCAGCGGGCAATGGTTCCACATGCTGTTGATTCCCCGTCGTCTGGAGTACAGAGCGTCGTCAATATCTTGAGTAGTTGAATACATTTTTGGTTCATGAACGTACTTGAACTTTTTGTCAATGCGCCATAGCCTCTTCTTATGGAAATGCTTCAAGGTGCATTCATCGTCGTCTTTTCGGTTGTAGAATTCATCACCTTCGAAGTAATCATCTTCATCGTCAAACGGTCTCTTCTTATTATTGCTATTCATTGTCGTTTCCGCTGCAACACATACATCCTCCAACTCAACGTCTGTGATGTCACAATCCCACTCGATGTTGGCCATGATCTCTTCGTAGCTGTTGACGCTTCGAAACTCAAGACTAAACTAAACTTTACTGCTAGGGGCGGGCTGTGCGTCGTGGGATGATGGGCGCAGGTGTACAGACAAAAAACCGTCGCGTCACCCTACTGTCTGGGAATGCGGATGCTGTAATTTGATACCTCTACGGGAGGGCGCGGGTGTTCACACAAAAAACCGACGAGTCGAGACCTGTCTGGGAATGCGGATGCTGTAATTTGATACCCCGACAGGAGGGCTACCGACCCTTGCAGGAACCCATAATTATAGACCACCCGCGTCGAATTCCGAGCAATAGTACACCAGCTGTCAAACACCCACGGTCTCATTCTTGTTCAAGTCTTCAACAATTCCTGACGTATGGGGGAGCGAAAATCTCCCCCCTAAGCCATTATGTGTTAGGGGGAGCGAGAATCTCCCCCTAGTGATTAAATCAACAGAACACCAGTTGTCAAACACCCACGGTCTCATTCGTGTTCGGGAGTTTGAAGTGTGTGGCTGTGTAATAGTGTTGCTGTGTGACATTCTGTCAGAGCGATCGCCCGACGTTTTGACCTAACCTACAAAATGAACCACTTAACCGCCTATGTGTTTAATGATCGGCCTTTGTCTGTACTGTTTGACAGCAGCGATAATCCATGGTTCAAAGCTAAGGATGTAGCTACAATATTGGGATACGCTAACCCTAAAGAAGCAATCAGAGCACATGTTAGAGAAAAATATCGCAAAACAATTCCTGAAGTATGGGGGAGCGAAAATCTCCCCCTAACCTATAACGAGAAACATTCAATCTTTCTTAACGAGCCGGGATTATATTCGTTACTTATGAAATCTAAAATGCCCATCGCCGAGAAGTTTCAAGATTGGATCTTTGAAGAAGTTTTGCCATCCATTAGAAAAAATGGTCAGTACAGACTTATAAACGAGAACCAACGGCTGCTACAATCACTTACAAAGTCGCTAACAAATAACCGAAAGCTAGATCAAACAAATTCCGAGTTTAAAACTACAAATGATATATTGTGTATGGAAAACCAATCCATGAATCAAACGCTGATCGAACAGACACCTAAAGTGGCAGTGTTGCCTGAAGATGTAAATCTGAAGCATATATTTTGTGTGATGATTAGGGAAACCCTTCTAGAGCAGTACGGAGTTTGTGAATACAAGTGCATTCGAACACAGAAGAGGAATTTCAAACAAGCCTTGAAAAAAGCAAAGGAAGAAGGATTTACAATGTGCTACTGTAGAGAAAATGTCCCCAACGGCATAAACATAGTGAATAAGGCTAAAGAAGTGATGAAGAGTTACGGCATGCACATTGACTGCAGATACAACAACATCCTAACCTCGCACAATTTCATTAATGTAGTTGAACATATCTTTGACAATGCATAGGTCTGCGCTTGTGGACTCGTTCCAGAACCTTCGACGCTAGTCAGGTAGCAACAGTCGATACGTGCTCCAAAGATGACCAGTGTGGATGACGCAAGAAAAGTAATCACCATATCAATGAACAAAATACGTTATAAACGTAACAACATCCGAGAAAGGCTCGCAATCAAGTTAGTGTTGGATAGAGCGAGAGATGTGTTTGAGAGAAAATATCATATGAAACAGCATACTTATGAAAAAAAAAAAAAAAAAAAAAAAATATTGAATATCATGTGAAAGAATATAACTATGAAGAAAACAAAACAGACTGTTAAATTTAACGAGGAGCTAAATACACAGTACACTTACGAGCCCTGTGAGGATGTACAACAATTAACGTGGACTCAAATCGCAATAGATGAAATGAGATTCCGCAGACCGTTGGAACTGATGTTGGGTGAAAAAATCAAACATCTAACCTATTGCAACAAGATGTGTCACAGCGAGTGCATACAGTTTACTTCAAGGGTGAGCAGACGCACCACCAGTCCGTAGTACGGTAGAAGTCACACGGTAAGGACGTCAACATGGACGCTTACGTTTCTGCGGACGACTATATCAAATCGTTTATTCAGGAGATTGAGGTTATGAACAATAATGCTAGTGATCAGACATTGGCATCACCTCAGACGTCATCTGTAAAACCGATCACTGCCTGCAAGAGACGAAGGAGGCCAACTCCCATCGAAGTGGAAACCAAGAAACCAGGATGGGTGCCAAAACCAACAGATGATTCTCCCATAGTGTCATGGATGGACGATGGGAATACTTTTGCTGTTCAAAACCCGGGAAACAAAGGACAAATTTTATTGAAAATGGAAATGTACGATGGTACAGATATGGTGTTCATGTGCAGTTTATTTTTGGACAAAGATGGTGAAATGCTCCAAAGTGTTAGACAAGTAGTTGATAAAGTGGAAAACATGTGGATCGATAAATCAACAGGAGTACCGAAAATTACAGGCTTAACTCAAACTGTTACACAACGCAGTGCAGTTTCGCAACCAACGTCGAAGAAGCGAGCTGTGAGGAAGAAACAACGAGTGTCGCCAGCAGTCAATTAAAGCATCAGCATTCCCAGACAGGAGGGCGACGCGTCGGTTTTTTGTGTGTGAACACCTGCGCCCGGCCAACTACTAGAGATGTCGAGCAGCAGCACTTTCAAGCTAGAGTTTCCGAGCGTGAACGGCACTGCAGCAACCGAGGACCTGAGAGCTACCCTCAACAACTGCAAGTCCGACTCTCCGCTCTACACCAGGATAGACGATCTCAGAGAGGAATGCGGCTATCTCATCACTGCGATGGAGCGAGCCACAACACCCTTTGGCGAGACGATCATCGTGATCCTGGAGGGACAGGTCGGGGACGACTTCTTTCTGCGAGTCTACCCGCCTAGGCGCTTCAACGAGGTCCTGAGCAACACCGACATCGAGCGCTACAACAGCGGGTTTGGAGAACGCCTTCGCTTGGTGAAGCGCAGCCCGAGGGGTTCCAATAGCAGATTCACACCTTTGGAGTTTATGTAAAGCAAGACTTGAAGATTATGTAAATACCTTTGTAAATTAGTTTTCGTAGTCAATACTTATAGTCACGTTCAGAACATAACCACTGTGTTATTTATTTCACTTAACCCCAAAAATGTCCTTTGGTAGTAAGTTTAAGAGCGTGAGTATGGTAACTGTGAGGTGTTTAGCTCATCAGCGTCATCATCAGAATCATCGATATTTGTACATAGATGTAACCCACCGCGTAATGCGATACAATTGATTGGAGCGCATCGTGTGTGAGCTGTCTTGTGATGGCGACATCGCACTGCGTTTGTAACAAAATAACGTGTACATTAACACGACGATCACTTTTCTTGCTTAAGTCACGAGGGGCATTATGGCGTACGGGACGATTGGTAATAACAGCGTTTAAAGTAAACTGTGCACATTCGTTGTGATACGTCTTGTCACAGCACGTTAGATTTCACATTCTCACATTCTACATCAATTACAATTGTAGACGTAATCTCATTTCATCTGTTGTGATTTAAGTCCACGTTAACCGTTGTACATCCTTACGCGGCTCATAAGTGTAATGAGTATTTAGTATGACAATAAACTTCTCGAATGTTAGTACGTTAAATCGTAGCTTGTTCATTGACGCATCGATCCCTATTCTTGTTTCAGTCTCAATATGCATTATGGCGTACGTGCCAGATGGTACTAACAACGCTTGAAATAAACTGCACACATGTGTTGCGATACATCCAAACACAACAAGTTAGATGCATCATTCAATCATTCAGCATCAATTGAAATGTTATGCGTGGCATCATTTCATCTGGTGTAATTTGAGGGAATAACTCGACTACGAACCTTTATCGTATGTTAGTTCGTTAACAAAGTAAATTGTACATTAACACGACGATCGCTTTTCTTGCTTAAGTCACGATGTGCATTATGGCGTACGGGACGATTGGTAATAACAGCGTTTAAAGTAAACTGTGCACATTCGTTGTGATACGTCTTGTCACAGCACGTTAGATTTCACATTCTCACATTCAACATCAATTACAATTGTAGACGTAATCTCATTTCATCTGTTGTGATTTAAGTCCACGTTAACCGTTGTACATCCTCACGCGGCTCGTAAGTGTAATGAGTATTTAGTATGACAATAAACTTCTCGAATGTTAGTACGTTAAATCGTAGCTTGTTCATTGACGCATCGATCCCTATTCTTGTTTCAGTCTCAATAGACATTATGGCGTACGTGCCAGATGGTACTAACAACGCTTGAAATAAACTGCCCACGTGTGTTGCGATACATCCAAACACAGCAAGTTAGATGCATCATTCTAACATTCAACATCAATTGAAATGTTATGCGTGGTATCATTTCATCTGGTGTAATTTGAGGGAATAACTCGACTACGAACCTTTATCGTATGTTAGTTCGTTAACAACGTAACTTGTACATTGACGCATCGATCACTTTTCATGCTTAAGTCACAATGTGCATTATGTTGTATGTGACGACTGGTAATAGCAATGCTTGAAGTAAACTGAGCACATGTGTTGCTATACGTCTTGTCACAGCAGGTTATATTGCTCATTTCCCCTTTCAACATCAGTTACAATTGTATGCGTAATCTCATTTCATCGGTTTTAATTCAAGTCCGCGTTAACTGTTGTACATCCTCACGAGGTTCGTAAGTGTAACGAGTATTTAGTTTTACATTAAACTTCTCGTATGTCAATCCCAAGTAATCGGTGTTTGAAGAAGTTTGCCTTTCCCTCAAGAATTGTCACTAGCATTATAACATACGCGTTTAATAACCAGATCGCACTTGTAATATTTTTGTATACCAATAACAATTCCAAGTAATCGAGGTTTGAAGAAGTTCGCACATTGATAAAAAAAAAAATCCAAGTAAACGATGTTTGAAGACGTTTGAGTTTTCGCCATCACACAAGTTCCAATCTTGAGTAATGTCAACCCAAGAAAATGAAAGCTAACAGCATCACGTAGTTGTGTTAAGTTACGATAGGTATAGTTAGGTTTATTAAGACTGTTTCCAGTTAGAAAGGGGAAACATGGAGAGACTTATCTCATCGTTAGGTTACGATATCCAGTGTAAAGTTAGGTCCCTGCATAGAAATAGGAAACGTAGACAGTTGTATCTCATCCTTAGGTTATGTTATGCTCTGTTAAGTTAGGTTTGTGCTTATAGATAGGAAATATTGTCAGTAGTATCTCGTCGTTAGGTTAAGTCATGCTCTGTTAAGTTAGGTTTGTTGTTGAATATACAAAAAAAAAAAAAAAAAATCTGTACCTTAATGTCGGCGTGCGCATTATGATTATACCATTTTTAAATTGCGCACGCCGACATTAAGGTACAGATTTTTTTTTTTTTTTTTGTATATTCAACAACAAACCTAACTTAACAGAGCATGACTTAACCTAACGACGAGATACTACTGACAATATTTCCTATCTATAAGCACAAACCTAACTTAACAGAGCATAACATAACCTAAGGATGAGATACAACTGTCTACGTTTCCTATTTCTATGCAGGGACCTAACTTTACACTGGATATCGTAACCTAACGATGAGATAAGTCTCTCCATGTTTCCCCTTTCTAACTGGAAACAGTCTTAATAAACCTAACTATACCTATCGTAACTTAACACAACTACGTGATGCTGTTAGCTTTCATTTTCTTGGGTTGACATTACTCAAGATTGGAACTTGTGTGATGGCGAAAACTCAAACGTCTTCAAACATCGTTTACTTGGATTTTTTTTTTTATCAATGTGCGAACTTCTTCAAACCTCGATTACTTGGAATTGTTATTGGTATACAAAAATATTACAAGTGCGATCTGGTTATTAAACGCGTATGTTATAATGCTAGTGACAATTCTTGAGGGAAAGGCAAACTTCTTCAAACACCGATTACTTGGGATTGACATACGAGAAGTTTAATGTAAAACTAAATACTCGTTACACTTACGAACCTCGTGAGGATGTACAACAGTTAACGCGGACTTGAATTGAAACCGATGAAATGAGATTACGCATACAATTGTAACTGATGTTGAAAGGGGAAATGAGCAATATAACCTGCTGTGACAAGACGTATAGCAACACATGTGCTCAGTTTACTTCAAGCATTGCTATTACCAGTCGTCACATACAACATAATGCACATTGTGACTTAAGCATGAAAAGTGATCGATGCGTCAATGTACAAGTTACGTTGTTAACGAACTAACATACGATAAAGGTTCGTAGTCGAGTTATTCCCTCAAATTACACCAGATGAAATGATACCACGCATAACATTTCAATTGATGTTGAATGTTAGAATGATGCATCTAACTTGCTGTATTTGGATGTATCGCAACACACGTGGGCAGTTTATTTCAAGCGTTGTTAGTACCATCTGGCACGTACGCCATAATGTCTATTGAGACTGAAACAAGAATAGGGATCGATGCGTCAATGAACAAGCTACGATTTAACGTACTAACATTCGAGAAGTTTATTGTCATACTAAATACTCATTACACTTACGAGCCGCGTGAGGATGTACAACGGTTAACGTGGACTTAAATCACAACAGATGAAATGAGATTACGTCTTCAATTGTAATTGATGTTGAATGTGAGAATGTGAAATCTAACGTGCTGTGACAAGACGTATCACAACGAATGTGCACAGTTTACTTTAAACGCTGTTATTACCAATCGTCCCGTACGCCATAATGCACATCGTGACTTAAGCAAGAAAAGCGATCGTCGTGTTAATGTACAATTTACTTTGTTAACGAACTAACATACGATAAAGGTTCGTAGTCGAGTTATTCCCTCAAATTACACCAGATGAAATGATGCCACGCATAACATTTCAATTGATGCTGAATGATTGAATGATGCATCTAACTTGTTGTGTTTGGATGTATCGCAACACATGTGTGCAGTTTATTTCAAGCGTTGTTAGTACCATCTGGCACGTACGCCATAATGCATATTGAGACTGAAACAAGAATAGGGATCGATGCGTCAATGAACAAGCTACGATTTAACGTACTAACATTCGAGAAGTTTATTGTCATACTAAATACTCATTACACTTATGAGCCGCGTAAGGATGTACAACGGTTAACGTGGACTTAAATCACAACAGATGAAATGAGATTACGTCTACAATTGTAATTGATGTAGAATGTGAGAATGTGAAATCTAACGTGCTGTGACAAGACGTATCACAACGAATGTGCACAGTTTACTTTAAACGCTGTTATTACCAATCGTCCCGTACGCCATAATGCCCCTCGTGACTTAAGCAAGAAAAGTGATCGTCGTGTTAATGTACACGTTATTTTGTTACAAACGCAGTGCGATGTCGCCATCACAAGACAGCTCACACACGATGCGCTCCAATCAATTGTATCGCATTACGCGGTGGGTTACATCTATGTACAAATATCGATGATTCTGATGATGAAGCTGATGAGCTAAACACCTCACAGTTACCATACTCACGCTCTTAAACTTACTACCAAAGGACATTTTTGGGGTTAAGTGAAATAAATAACACAGTGGTTATGTTCTGAACGTGACTATAAGTATTGACTACGAAAACTAATTTACAAAGGTATTTACATAATCTTCAAGTCTTGCTTTACATAAACTCCAAAGGTGTGAATCTGCTATTGGAACCCCTCGGGCTGCGCTTCACCAAGCGAAGGCGTTCTCCAAACCCGCTGTTGTAGCGCTCGATGTCGGTGTTGCTCAGGACCTCGTTGAAGCGCCTAGGCGGGTAGACTCGCAGAAAGAAGTCGTCCCCGACCTGTCCCTCCAGGATCACGATGATCGTCTCGCCAAAGGGTGTTGTGGCTCGCTCCATCGCAGTGATGAGATAGCCGCATTCCTCTCTGAGATCGTCTATCCTGGTGTAGAGCGGAGAGTCGGACTTGCAGTTGTTGAGGGTAGCTCTCAGGTCCTCGGTTGCTGCAGTGCCGTTCACGCTCGGAAACTCTAGCTTGAAAGTGCTGCTGCTCGACATCTCTAGTAGTTGGCCGGGCGCAGGTGTTCACACACAAAAAACCGACGCGTCGCCCTCCTGTCTGGGAATGCTGATGCTTTAATTGACTGCTGGCGACACTCGTTGTTTCTTCCTCACAGCTCGCTTCTTCGACGTTGGTTGCGAAACTGCACTGCGTTGTGTAACAGTTTGAGTTAAGCCTGTAATTTTCGGTACTCCTGTTGATTTATCGATCCACATGTTTTCCACTTTATCAACTACTTGTCTAACACTTTGGAGCATTTCACCATCTTTGTCCAAAAATAAACTGCACATGAACACCATATCTGTACCATCGTACATTTCCATTTTCAATAAAATTTGTCCTTTGTTTCCCGGGTTTTGAACAGCAAAAGTATTCCCATCGTCCATCCATGACACTATGGGAGAATCATCTGTTGGTTTTGGCACCCATCCTGGTTTCTTGGTTTCCACTTCGATGGGAGTTGGCCTCCTTCGTCTCTTGCAGGCAGTGATCGGTTTTACAGATGACGTCTGAGGTGATGCCAATGTCTGATCACTAGCATTATTGTTCATAACCTCAATCTCCTGAATAAACGATTTGATATAGTCGTCCGCAGAAACGTAAGCGTCCATGTTGACGTCCTTACCGTGTGACTTCTACCGTACTACGGACTGGTGGTGCGTCTGCTCACCCTTGAAGTAAACTGTATGCACTCGCTGTGACACATCTTGTTGCAATAGGTTAGATGTTTGATTTTTTCACCCAACATCAGTTCCAACGGTCTGCGGAATCTCATTTCATCTATTGCGATTTGAGTCCACGTTAATTGTTGTACATCCTCACAGGGCTCGTAAGTGTACTGTGTATTTAGCTCCTCGTTAAATTTAACAGTCTGTTTTGTTTTCTTCATAGTTATATTCTTTCACATGATATTCAATATTTTTTTTTTTTTTTTTTTTTTCATAAGTATGCTGTTTCATATGATATTTTCTCTCAAACACATCTCTCGCTCTATCCAACACTAACTTGATTGCGAGCCTTTCTCGGATGTTGTTACGTTTATAACGTATTTTGTTCATTGATATGGTGATTACTTTTCTTGCGTCATCCACACTGGTCATCTTTGGAGCACGTATCGACTGTTGCTACCTGACTAGCGTCGAAGGTTCTGGAACGAGTCCACAAGCGCAGACCTATGCATTGTCAAAGATATGTTCAACTACATTAATGAAATTGTGCGAGGTTAGGATGTTGTTGTATCTGCAGTCAATGTGCATGCCGTAACTCTTCATCACTTCTTTAGCCTTATTCACTATGTTTATGCCGTTGGGGACATTTTCTCTACAGTAGCACATTGTAAATCCTTCTTCCTTTGCTTTTTTCAAGGCTTGTTTGAAATTCCTCTTCTGTGTTCGAATGCACTTGTATTCACAAACTCCGTACTGCTCTAGAAGGGTTTCCCTAATCATCACACAAAATATATGCTTCAGATTTACATCTTCAGGCAACACTGCCACTTTAGGTGTCTGTTCGATCAGCGTTTGATTCATGGATTGGTTTTCCATACACAATATATCATTTGTAGTTTTAAACTCGGAATTTGTTTGATCTAGCTTTCGGTTATTTGTTAGCGACTTTGTAAGTGATTGTAGCAGCCGTTGGTTCTCGTTTATAAGTCTGTACTGACCATTTTTTCTAATGGATGGCAAAACTTCTTCAAAGATCCAATCTTGAAACTTCTCGGCGATGGGCATTTTAGATTTCATAAGTAACGAATATAATCCCGGCTCGTTAAGAAAGATTGAATGTTTCTCGTTATAGGTTAGGGGGAGATTTTCGCTCCCCCATACTTCAGGAATTGTTTTGCGATATTTTTCTCTAACATGTGCTCTGATTGCTTCTTTAGGGTTAGCGTATCCCAATATTGTAGCTACATCCTTAGCTTTGAACCATGGATTATCGCTGCTGTCAAACAGTACAGACAAAGGCCGATCATTAAACACATAGGCGGTTAAGTGGTTCATTTTGTAGGTTAGGTCAAAACGTCGGGCGATCGCTCTGACAGAATGTCACACAGCAACACTATTACACAGCCACACACTTCAAACTCCCGAACACGAATGAGACCGTGGGTGTTTGACAACTGGTGTTCTGTTGATTTAATCACTAGGGGGAGATTCTCGCTCCCCCTAACACATAATGGCTTAGGGGGGAGATTTTCGCTCCCCCATACGTCAGGAATTGTTGAAGACTTGAACAAGAATGAGACCGTGGGTGTTTGACAGCTGGTGTACTATTGCTCGGAATTCGACGCGGGTGGTCTATAATTATGGGTTCCTGCAAGGGTCGGTAGCCCTCCTGTCGGGGTATCAAATTACAGCATCCGCATTCCCAGACAGGTCTCGACTCGTCGGTTTTTTGTGTGAACACCCGCGCCCTCCCGTAGAGGTATCAAATTACAGCATCCGCATTCCCAGACAGTAGGGTGACGCGACGGTTTTTTGTCTGTACACCTGCGCCCATCATCCCACGACGCACAGCCCGCCCCTAGCAGTAAAGTTTAGTTTAGTCTTGAGTTTCGAAGCGTCAACAGCTACGAAGAGATCATGGCCAACATCGAGTGGGATTGTGACATCACAGACGTTGAGTTGGAGGATGTATGTGTTGCAGCGGAAACGACAATGAATAGCAATAATAAGAAGAGACCGTTTGACGATGAAGATGATTACTTCGAAGGTGATGAATTCTACAACCGAAAAGACGACGATGAATGCACCTTGAAGCATTTCCATAAGAAGAGGCTATGGCGCATTGACAAAAAGTTCAAGTACGTTCATGAACCAAAAATGTATTCAACTACTCAAGATATTGACGACGCTCTGTACTCCAGACGACGGGGAATCAACAGCATGTGGAACCATTGCCCGCTGGACGGCTTGGAGTGGGAATATTGGCAGCGTGACATGGACTACAAGATGAATTTCTACCCCATTGAAGAGGAGCACTTCTACGCCATTGAACATGAGCAGAAGTACATGATGCTTGTTGAAATGTGGTGGAATCGGCGGACCGATGAACTGCACCCTGATGAAGTAACAAAGTTTTTCAACAGTAAAAAATAAACGTTTTCCAACACCTTAGCCTCCACCTGATCCCACCATCATAATCGGCCTTTTTCAAGGCCACAAAAGCTTTTCATGTTAGGGAACAGAAGGAAATCCTTCTAATGTAGGAGGATTTTCTTCCAAGTGTTGGTGTAGGCGTCTGGGGGGGGGGGGGGGGCTCCTCCTGTCCCTCCTGGCCCTCCTGCCCCTCCTGCTCCTCCTGCTAATCCTGCTCCTCCTGCCCCTCCTGCTCCTCCTGCCCCTCCTGCTCCTCCTGCTCCTCCTGCCCCTCCTGGGGTCGGGCGCAGCTGCACCCCAGACAGGTCTCGACTTGTCGGTTTTTTGTGTGAACACCTGCACCCTCCAGTCGAGGTATCAAATTACAACATCCGCATTCCCAGACAGTAGACTGGACGCGACGGTTATTTGTGCGAACAGCTGCCTCGGTGCAGAGTACTTGAAGGGGGGTGTATCGATACACCCCCCTTTGCAGTATATGTTCAAAGCATTGCAATTATATTCTCCTCAAAATTTGCATTCACTGGTAGTTCAATTGACCGCAAGTGCTGATGGGCTAGCTCTGTTGGTTGTAGCGTTACCCTGATCAACTCTTGTATTGATTATCCAAAGTATGTCATGTGGGTACTGAGAATACTCGGCTTGACGAGGAGATTCCAAAAATGCAAAAAAAAAAAAAAAGGTCAAAAGTGTGGTGCGGGCCTCTTTTTTGTAAACATCATCCAAAGTGTATGATGTGGGTACTCAAATGACTCGCCTCGACTAGACGAACAAGAATCTGCAATCAGAAATCTGATCCGAGGTTAGGTTAGGTTAGGTTAGGTTAGGTTAGGTTACGTTAGGTTAGGTTAGGTTACGTTAGGTTAGGTTAGGTTAGGTTACGTTAAGTTAGGTTAGGTTAGGTTAGGTTAGGTTAGGTTAGGTTAGGTTAGGTTAGGTTAGGTTAGGTTAGGTTACGTTAGGTTAGGTTAGGTTACGTTAGGTTAGGTTAGGTTAGGTTACGTTAAGTTAGGTTAGGTTAGGTTAGGTTAGGTTAGGTTACCTTAGGTTAGGTTAGGTTAGGTTACTTACGTTAGGTTAGGTTAGGTTAGGTTAGGTTAGTATTCGCAACAACAAAAATTCGCAAAAAAAAATTTCGCAAAAAAAAAAATTCGCAAAAAAAAATTCGCAAAAAAAAAATTCGCAAAAAAAAAATTTCGCAAAAAAAAAAATTTCGCAAAAAAAAATTCGCAAAAAAAAAATTCGCAAAAAAAAAAAAAATTCGCAAAAAAAAAAATTCGCAAAAAAAGTTTGCAAAAACGTTCGCAAAAAAGTTCGCAAAAAAAAAAATTCGCAAAGTGTCACAGACGAGACCTCGGGGGGGGGGGGGGGGGCTCGGGGGGGGGGGGGGGCGTCCCTCCTGTCCCTCCTGAGCCAGGAATGTCCAATATACCCTACTGGCCCAACGTTTTATATACGAGTACTTAAAACAAAAAAAACGACTTGGTCTAAGCACTACGTTTATGATGGATTCCAGTTTCGGGGTTGAAACCATTTACTCTACTAGACAGTTGTCTCCTTATAATAAGTACATCATTTAGAAATACTGCAAAACAAGTTGCTTACAGAGTCTAAATTTGTCACAAATAAGTAAATTTGTTTTCAGTTAGACACAGATCAAAATATGAAAGATTGAGATTTCCACATATCCGTTATGAAAATATTATGTCACACTTTAGTTCAAGTCCTTTTATCAAGGCTAAAGGTACCCAAAACCCTGTTACGTCTCCTCTCCCTATACGTCTCCTCTTTAGGATTTCAACATGTCTTATCAATTAAGAATACCCCTTTGTATCGTCCTTGCGTCCACTGAAAGTCCTTGGTACGGCCACATAACGTCACTATTTATGTGTCCCACAAGCCTGACATTGCCATTGATAAGAATAAACATATGAGCTCACTGTTTAAATAAGACCTCATCTACATGAATGCCTATTAATTACAACAGTACTTAAATGAAAGAGAGTATGTAGAAGAGAATATATGTCAGTTTAATAATTCCATTTACTTGTTTAATGCATTTATATTGCCTTAAGATATTTTGGTAGTTTTTATAATACGACAAAGATAAATAGGATAAACAATTAAATAGCCGTATTACAGTCCTATTGCGGAACACCGTGTTGTGGTGTATCACAAACCAACTCTGATAGCCTCTACTCACGCGACACTCTATATCCCCTTGTAAACTGCCGCTTTACTTCCCCAGACAAACCCTATTTTATGTTTGATCAACCGTTCTGAGATCACTCTTCTATCTGTTGTATCACTGAAATAAATTAACAGATTTTGTAATAATTACAAAAAATTCAAAATAGCTTTTACATTTTTAGTCATACAACAGATACCCAAAATCGAAGTTTCGAAGGTTTTACTTAGAGGATGAATCAACAAATAATTTGGATGTTTACATTGTAGGTCATACCGGAAGGGGAATGAAATATGACTGACAATATTTGAAGGACACATAAACAAGAATTTGAATGATGTATACAAGATAAAGTAACTGTAACCATAATATGGCTGGAATTCTCTTTCTCAATAAGTCCAGAGTCATTTTAGGATCTTAATTAAATATTTAACTATGACAATAAGCTGACATAGCGTAAAGATATATAACGGCTAACCAAGAGCTAAAACATATTTAAGGTTAGTGTCGTCATCAGCGCTCTTAAATACTGAGCTTGCATAAAATACTGAATTGTCCTAACTTCATTACGTTAACTACCTTATTGCATGTAACGAATCGATATGCAAGCAAGCATCGTGGAACACCTTTACTAAATGTAGGAGTTCTTTACTAATCCATCAGTGAAAGTTTAGTTGCCACTTCTTTAAGGGATATAATTACTGTTTACCGTGCCCTGGTACAATTAAAGTTTTTCAAGATAAATTAGCTTACAAAGTTACATTAACAAGTTCGGCTTGCTTGTGTTTAAAACCATCAATTCACTTACCAAATAATGTCTCTGACATGAAATAGAACAATAAAGGAGTGTGTGGAATAAATATAAAGGAATCTCAAGCAAGATTCTTTAAACAAATTACAGAAAAACAAATTGCTTAATCTGAAAGGATATTAAATAAACGGTATAAGGAAACTGACGCATACTTTCTCCCTTTTAGCCCAACTTTAATGAATAAATTACTTTTTATTTATTAAATATAGAATACAAAGCACGGTCGAATGTACAGAAAATCTTGTAAACAAGTTGTTTTCAAAAATATCCACCCAAATCCCTGCTTTGGAGGCACTACAGAATCCATTGCTTCACTCGTGGTTTTAAGAGGGGAAATGCCCCTAATTTCCCCCCCAGGGTTATTAAGGGGCAACATATGTCGAATTTACTCTGTTTGTGAATGCTAACTTGACAAACATATTAAGTTTTAATGAAATTGGTCAGTAAATAATAGAGAAATAGTAATTTTTGTATTCCCCATAAGAATAACATTAGGCAACGTACTGCGTTTACCGCAAATTGAAAATTTCAATTTTCTCCACAACCAGCAATCGTACAATAGTAATTACACTTACTAAGTTATTTAGTTTTTTGAGCTCTTTTTAATGGTGAATAGTTATATTTTTAATATTTATGTTTTTTTATGAAAAATCCAAAAAACTGAATTTTTGATGTTTAAGTCCTGTAATTTCTGAACCCGAATTTTTCCAGATATGCGGGTGGTGTCATCTTGTTGGAGAGCTAAATTTCTACAAACGACTAAAGTTTAATCAAAATCGTTAAAGACATATTGATTTTTCATGTTTTTTGGTGGTTTTTGGGGGATAATTACCCTTAAAAATAAAAAATTCAAAAGATGAAAAAAGGCCTGGAGATATCGTGGATTAGTACGTACATACCAAATTTTATAAAAATCGGTTCATTGGTTAGGGCTCTGGCTCTGTACACATCCACACAGACAAACTGATATTGAGCACGCAGTATGTCTACATAACACTTAGTAAATAGTAGCAGAAATATGACCAGTTTTTATTACTTAAACCTGTTGAAAAATCAAAAACTCTTCAATCTAAAGATTCGACCGTTTTCTAAGTATAAGTAGTAAGGAAATGCCGGTTCTGGAACAAATGTTATTAATTAGAATGCACGTATCACCATTTATACTTTAACTAGGATCGTGAGATATGGCATGCATGTGCGTTGCATCTTTTCTTCCCAAATCCTACTATTTTTAGTTTGAACCTACTCAAAAAAATAAATAATTGTGAATAACAAAATCTAAATGTAGTCCTTTTTTATTTGTGCACTAGCGGCCGAACACGTTGTCCTATCGAAAAACGAAGACCACCACGTCCCACGGATTTTAGAGGAACTACAACTTTAGTCCCATGACATTTTGCCGTACCTCACCCCCTTCACCCTTAGGTAGCGCTAGATTTTTTTTAAATTTAATATTTTTTCCAAGATTTGTTTGTGGTTTTTAAAGATTTGTCACTCTAATATAAAACTTAGAGGCCTAATATTTATCACACAGTATTCCTACATTACAATTAGTACCAAGCAACACTCCCACGCCCAGATTAAATATATTAAAATCCCTTATAAATCATGTCATATATGTTGCAGAAGGCTTGTAGTTACCCAAATTCATAGCATTTCAGGTTGTTAATGGTGGTTGTATTCCTTATAAGGTTCAAATGACGCCTTGTAAAAACTACATTATACATCAGTTTCATTAATTTTTTCAAGCACTTACATAACACATGGAGGCTTAAAATTTAACATACTACGTATCCATGCCCAGTAGTATGCAGTAACAGGCATATGACCAGATTTTATAGGTTAAACCCTTAAAAATAATCAAAGCCTTGGAATAGATGTAGAATTTAGGTCTTAATTAGAATTAGGACCAATTTACATTAAACTGTGGCCAAACAGTGACCTAGGGGCGAAGCCCCCCACAGGGGTCTGGGGGCGGAGCCCCCAGCGAGCGAAGCGAGTATAGCTATACAGCTCTATAACAGACAAACTTGCACATATCTACAGCTGATGGACATGACCATTGGAGGGCGTACTACAATTTCTTCTGTCAGTAAAACATGCTTTCCTTAACGGCCACTCATCTCACAAATTCTTTGAGGCAAGCGGTTGGGTGAGGATAGGTAGGATTAAAATTAACCAAGTTTAGATTTTAATAAATTAGTGAACTCGCAAAGTTAAACATAGGAATATTGTACTAGAGTGGGATTAACAAATGTTCCCGAATTTTGTACAATTAATGTTACATTGATAAGACAAAATACAGTTTGATTTTCGTGGTGATCATGGTACTACTACGAAATATAAAACTAGTGTCTAGAATTATTAAAACTTGCTCATAGCATTTTTGCATTGATGTCTATTTACGGAAGTCGGCGACAGGATTTCCCGCACTACTAAACTTGATAACGAAAATGTGTTACTGTAAAAAATATTGTTAGGTAATTCACCTATGAAACTGTTTTTCTGAACATGGGTTTTATTGAGTTAAAAGTGCTATGACACTTAGCTATATAAATTGTATTTGAAAAAATAACACGTTTTCATCGTGTATACAGAAAACACAATTGGAAGCTACCTTCGTAATAATTCTAATGAGCTATTTTTAAGCTACAGATTAGTAATGGATAAGTATGTAGTAACGTTATGAATTTACACCCTTTACATAGATATAAAATGAATCATTGCAAATCGCTGTACTTATAACTAGAATTAAATATACGCATTATTTAATCATGTAAGAGAAGTTACATTGGGACTTTTAAAGTCTAAATAACAGATTTTCCTATTTTCTCGGTCAGAAAATAATCTTTTATAAGTATCTGGCATTATAAGGCCCGATTGTATCGAATCGTTGATTCAAAGCTAAAGCTCGTAATACTTAACTAGACCTCCTGCATATAACTGTAAATGTCTAACAGGCAAATATACGTTGCGTTGTGGAACACCCGTGCACCAAAGTATTACAAAACAGGTACACAGTCACGCAAGGCTTCCATTTCCTTGCAAATAACGGTCTTCTATATACAAGGAAATAAATAGGCAAAGGCCTCCGTGCTAGGCGTGGATGTTGTCGCAAAATATTAATAAAAACATATTGTATAAAAATATGGTAAGTATGTTAGACACATGATACATTACCCTTGGTGCTTGCAGTTCAGTACAATTTTAGTACGGCAGTTTCATTATTTTAATAACTTTTTATTCTAAAAATATATATATATTTCCTAAATTTTAACCTGTATAAATTATTTCAATAGTTACCAAACATGAATTAATACGTTATTTAATGTACACATTTAGCAATTCTTAGAACATTTCCGTACACTGTTTTGATTATTATAATAAAATCTCGTTAAGAATGGATAAAAAGTAGAGGTCACCTGATAACAATTTTATTTCCAACTTACGCTTGATACAGTACGAACAACTGATAACATATGATTGAGTATTTCTTATGATCTAAACTTACATCATTATATTCACATTATGTAAACTTATGAATTCCTACATTTTATTTCACAGTTTAAAAAATAAACTAGATCGCACGCAGCACGCTGACGTGAGGGGAGTTAATTTCCGCATTAAAATCTTAAAAATAACAAATAAGGGGTTTAAACTAACACTGGTTACATTTTTTGAAAATAAAAAAAATGTGTTTTGGTGGTTTTGATGCTCCTGGTTATATTTAAATTTACTAATAGGATGCCAATGTCGTACATTATAAAGTTAGTAGGAGGTATTGCCGGGATAACAAGTTGGTATAGGGGTATGGGGGGGTTGATAAAACGATATTAAGATAAGAAAAACAGCCTTTTCCAGTGTAAAATCCCCATAAGACAACGTACTGTATTTTGACAATTAACATTTTCATTAAATCATTAACTCGGTAAGTACTTATGCTAAAATGATGAGAGAGGGCTTAAAATCTTTGGCATCTAAGTACAATAAGGCAATGTGCAATAAGTGTACGTTTGGGGCTTTTCTGACCCTTTTTGGGCCCAAAAACTCAAAATTAGAAAAATTAAAATCCCCAAAAAAGGGGGTTAGAGTTTTCCGATTGTTTTGCCCAACGAACTTGTCCAACTGATTATAACAAAGGAATGTCTCTACCAAATTTGAAGTAAATCGGACAAAAACTGCGACCACTAGAGTGCGACCACACATTTATGTATATATATATATATATAATGTTTTTAGAGATCCCTCAAAACTTGTTCAGGGGGTCACGTTAGGAACTTCTATAGTGGTCCCGGGCTTAAGTCTCACCGTGCGGGTCATGCTAATAGTTCACTTTTTCATATGAAATTCACTAACAAGTACAGGGAGAGCTACAATGTTAGTTGAACGGACCAGCACATAAACCTAACGCACTGTAATAACTTAAGCTCTCATTTGAATAAACGTGTTGAAAATTAAACAAAGCATATAATCCATCTGAAATGTTTGACGTAATATTGCCAGTCATATGAATGTAATATTTTAATGTGCTTGAAAAGCTAATTTAATGCGTTATATTTACGTTATGATAAAATGGATGTCTACAAATTACTAGAATGAATTGTATTCTATTATACCAATTATTTGTAATAAAACGTTATTTGACGAGAGTTTATTTAAACGTAGAAATAACTTGACTTAACTAGAAATGTAATTTGAACGCAGTGCAATTGTAACATCACGTAGCGCGTTGATATAAACGTTTGTATTGGAATAAGAATAAACTATTTAAAGGAATCTTTATGTTTGTTACATGGTTGTTAAATTAATTATACATCGAGTTGATTACTGTAAAAGAGCTGTTTTATGACACAGCTAAACAACTAATACATGACAATTGGAATATGACTGGGTATTTCACAAGTTTTGGATTGGGTCCTTATCTAGTAAAACTTGGTACCGGCAAACACAGGCGCAATGTTGAGGAGTTTTATGCTCTGAAGATTGACTCTATGGATATATATTTTAAAATCCTTTATGATGTTAACTCGGATGCATGATTTAAATAATGAATCTTAGTGGTGGCACAATCACGTAAGAAAAGGGTTATAGTACATATGATTACAATCATATTAATATAAATTTAAATTATCTTCCGAAAAGTCAACAAAATTGTTTGTTCACTAAAAATTAGCAAATACCATAATGAAAAATCTTGAAAATTTAATTAAACATAATTCGATAGTCATTCTTTTTTCAGTACCCGTAGATTTAACTGACTGCATCACCTACTTTGATAGTTGCATTTGGTTATTTGCCACCCTTATCAATGTGCTTTACACTGTTTATATAATATCTATACATATATTAACAATTGAATTTTTGCATAATATCAGTCAATTACTTTTACTATTTTATTTGTTCACGAAAAACTCTTAATGGATTCCGTATAGTTAAATTAAATTTATCATATGATATGATTTTGTAACATTTAAATTTAATATTCGTTATTTAATATTGTTTGTATGTAAAATAAATTCAAAGCACTGGTTTACAGAATTTACCCTATCTTTTTGAGTCGCATTGTAAGTTGGGGGAAAAATATACAAAAAACACTGTGAAGAACGAACTAAAAGTAGAAATGATCTGTTCCTGAAATAAAAATGCTTAATACATTTCAAGCGCTTATACATGTATCTGTTAGATATACGCTTAAGAAAAACAATCACTTACCAGAAAGAGGTTTCAGTTAACCAGGTACTTTGTTAATGCTTGGAGAGGTTTTCAAAACGATCGCGTGTTTGAAAGCAATTTTTATGTAGATTTATTATCAGTTGCGTGTTTAAGGCTGTTTAATGTTTCTGTTCATGGAACTCAATATTCACACATTGTTTTCATGCATAATAAATAAAGGAACAATCATAATAACTCAAGTTATGTAGCAGGGGTTCTTAAAAAAACATACCGGTCATTTAAGGGCATTGTTTCTTGGCAATATGTACTTCTCATGATTGATATTACTACTGATTTAACCTAAAAATGCAATAGTACTGAAGTTGAATGAAAACTATCTAGTATTAACACTGACGCTGAACTTAACAGAAGCTGGAAAAATATTTTTAATTTGAGGGTTTTCTGCTGAGTTGTGATATTTAACCAATTAACTAGTTGAAAGTGTATTCCAATCTAATATAGTTTTGCAAACAAATTCAGTTAGCAAAATAAAATATTATAATTTAAATAAAATAATTGTAAGCAATAGTATATATCTGTTGTAAACTATAATACTTGTTACATAATACATATCTTGAAAAGGAAGAAACATTGTTTATTGTACATGTTGTGATGGTCGTCTGACATTTTACCTTCAACCGTAAACATCACTCTCAGCCTGTTTACTGCAGTTTGTTTCCGTCTAGGTTATATTTTTCAAAATTTTATTTGTGTTTTTTACATTTACGAACGTTTTCTTTATATTATTATTAATAAATAGAGAAATACTTTGCCTACCTTTTGTTTAACGTGATTTTACCATAACAATAAGCCCGTGCATGGAGTTAACCTTAACAATTTCTATTTCTCTTTAAATTTGTTTATATTTGATTGACATTTTTACGGAAATAACCTTTTAACATTTTAGCATTTAAAAATTATCTGTAAAAAAATTTTCTTTTAACTCAAGTAACTTTCTGACCAAGGTCTGTTGTCAGTTTTCAGGTCGCTCAAGTGCCTCTGACACCACCTATGGATTACACGACCATTGGCCTAACGTGCCTTTCAAAGCACGGTGGCAGTCTAAGTTTCAAAAGTCATATGGATTTCACCAAGAATTGTCAGTAATTTTGCATGCATGATAGGTTTATTTTTTGCGCTGACTTAGTGACAGTTTTTGAAAAAAAAGCGGTGTGCAAAATTGATAAAATGGTTGGAGAAACGAGCTAACATCCGATGGGCACTGCTAGGACTACACTAAATTTAAATTAATTACGTATTATTGACTGAAATAACTAATATAAATGTATAAACAATTTTGATTTTAATGAAAAACAAATGTATAACAAAAATATTTCCTGAACACATTCATAGTAGATTATAAAAACCATCGGTTTTTTGGGAATGGATCTTCAACTAATAAAATACAAATATTTTATCTAATGTTCTCCAAAACCCCGAATTTGAGAGAGGATGTAAATTAAATAATTAGGTATATTTTCTCTCTGCCTACATACAATTCCCGGTAAAATTAAAAATATTATCCTATTTTTACCATACCATCATACCGTGAGCTATAGTGATAAAAAAAAAAACAGAAGGAAGAGTTATTTTTAAAACGCCTCTATGCTACGCAGTATTCGGTATTTTTTATTGACAGCGGCAGCGGTTCACGGAATCAACATGGGCAGGCAGTTAGCAGTAATTAATAAACTGCCCGTTGTATCAGTACTCTCTACCGTCATCACACAACATTGGCCTTTAGCAACAACATTAAAAATAAACGAGTGGAATTTTCTTGAAGAAACACAATTATTCACAAACTAATTACTTTATGCATGAAGAATGTTTATAAAGTCCTAAAAACAAGTGGTTACAGTAAATAGCAGTAACCATCGTAATAGTTTTTTATATATCGAGTCCATAAGTAATTAGTTTTTGAGTAATGATATGTTGGGCAAAATCTTTAAAGTGTAAATTATTTAACAAAACAGTGAGAATAAATAAATTATTTTCTAGACATGGCAACGCTATCGGGACAGCCCTGGAAATTTAGGATTATGGAATTGTCATGCTGGTGGGTAAAGAAAGTAGTGATAATTACTTGGTATTAATTTCGGAAAATAATAAAATAAAATGTACTATTCGTATTTACTGGGAGTTATCTTTAATAATGGCTATACCTTGTCAATTATTGGCTACTTATAACCACCGTAATAAATAAAAAATCAAGAAATAGATAATTATTCATTAGAGCGTAAAGTAGGTCTTTATCGATTGAGAGAGACCTACCTAACTAAGAGTTACTGTGTGATGCGTACCTCAGCGCAGTAATTTGTTGAAATCAATAAAGACACTTTACACTCTAATTACATAACATATTTTTCCTATTACTGCAATTATTATTCTATTCAACATACAGAAATACAGTTTCATCCATTTTGGCTGAATTCACAAGATTAAGGTTATAATCACAGATTGTGTTAAATTGGACCAAGCAACAACCAACTCACAGAACGGAAAAAAAGCTTTTTTCAATAACTAAACTAAAAGCAGCTGGGTTACGCGGTTATGATGTGATTTCAGATGGTATAAAAGCACTTCAGGCGCAGTTGTAGGAAAAATAATATAGTTAAATAAATCTTGTTAAAAATAATTAGTAAAACAACTACTGATTTTCAACAAAATTTTACTTCAAAGTTTTTCGTAACAGATTTTAATTTATTTGTTTTGATCAAGTACCGATACCAGCACATAATAAAAGTTATGTGTTAAAAATATTAGAATGAAGGATCTCTCACGATTAACGTCTTAGAAATTTAGCATTTCAAGGAATAGAAATAACGAAATTATAGCAAAAAGGTGGTGAATTTTCAACCTTAAATTAACAACTAGTTATGTTGATATAAGAAACTAAATATTAACTATTTATCCAAGAATAAACTAATATTTAGACATTTTTCATATTAGGTATTCCATTTGGTAAAACTATAAAAAGTTAAAGCTGTTTGGTTGGCTTATTTTAAATAGAGACCTCTGGCATTCGAAAAACGCCTGAAAAATTTTTTTGACGTTTACAAGAGTCACTGTATAGTTTAAAGTTATATTTGAAGAGTTGCATTTCTATTGAACTACATTCAAACAATAAAAGTGTAGTTAAATAATTAAATATCCAAAATTGTTAATATCTGTAAATATAAAATACCCCCGTAGCAGCAAACCTGCGTACTCAGCGAATTTCCAATGAATATATATGTATCTTAATACCACATAAAGCCACATTCCAAGTTTCATCAATATACATTCATAAATAAACGATAAATGACATTTTAATTATTCTCCATAAGAATAACATGGCAGCTGAGTATGCAGGTTTGCTGAAGCAAGGAACACAACAAATTGGGTTTTATACAAATATAAATATAACTCATGTAGGTAAAGCCACATACCAAATTTCATTAATTTATTTTCATAATGAAGGCAGATAACACGTTACTTATTCTCCATAAGAATAACATGGGGCTGAGTACGCAGGTTTGCTGCTACGGGAGCCTTGGGTAAATAATTGTCTTTTTGAGCAAATATCAATGGTCCACAACCAGATGAAGCCGTATACCAAGTTTCGTCAGTATACGTTCATAAATAAGCGAGATATAAAATTTTTATTTTTTTCCATAAGAATAACATTAGACAACGTACTGTGTTTAGCACTTTCAATATCTCGGTAACCAGTTGCCGTAGAGAAATGATCAAAATACCAAATTGTGTGTTTTTTTAAGCTGAATCCAATGGGAACAAATAAAATTTGACCATTTCCAAAATTATATGTAAAAAATTCGAAAAACCCATTTTTGGGGTACAAAACCCCCCCAAAATACCCCTTCGGATAGAGCGATCTGGCTGGTTTTCGAACTTAAAGTCATAAACGTTGCTTTACACGTTTATACCAAATTTCATCAAAATCGGATAATTTTTACGAGAGTTATCGTGCTCACGGACACATATATATATATATATATAGATATATATATATATATATATATATATATATATATATATACAGTTTCGAACGAATGGTGTTTTTGGGGTCTGGGGACCTCAAAACGAAAAGTTATCATGGTCCCGGGCCTAGGTCTTACCATGCCGACTACGGTAATAGCTTCTTCCCTATAGGGGAAATTCGCTAATAAACAAATGCAAGATAATCAAATTTTAAATACGATAGAAGGGACGAATATGATAACAAGGTGCCAGTATTGACTCACAGTCTTCATATATCTTCACATCCTGTGCCCCATTTTTACCGAGAATTTAAATTGTTTAAAGCCAAGTTCGTGATTTATTATGTTCCCCCATTTGTGTTCATGCGTTGTTATTTTAAAATTATTTCGGATCGTTAATATAAAGGTTTTATTAACTCTTTATGCAAGGTTGAAACCGGTCGTCATTTATAGTAAGAGCTATTTGTAATTCGATTTTATTAGGGTTCCTGAGGAAAATTAAATTAAACCGACTCTGATATCTTTTGTAAAGGATGGCTTGAATAAAGATCAACGAATATAAGTGAATGAAAATAATGTAAAATAATACCACCACTAATTTATGAAAACTGAATTTGAATATTGTAATAAATTTGTTAAAGAGTTTGAATTATTGGTATTATCATTACAATTCCTTTTTTAACTAATATTGAAATGTACATTAATCAAAGGATTTCATCAAACCGAAACATTTAAGACTAAAAGTGGGTTGCGTAGCTTAAAAAAACCTTTAACGTGATACTCGTAAACGATATTGAGTTTTATTAATCAGCACAACAGGCAACCAGCAGGACGCGGATGAGCTTGATACGCGTGGACTGATAAACCTGGTTTATAATGTGTTGCATCTCCCTACGTGAATTTCACTCAGCGTATCACCCACCGACACAAATTTTACTCCGTCTATCTATTTACTGCATTTTAAATTAACAATATATATGTTTGCAAACTCCATTGTTTTAGCTTGTTGCATAATACAGGTAATGTTTTCAACGTATATACTTACGTCTAAAGTTTAATTATAACAGTAAGTTCAGGAGTTTTAAAGGTTATATATGCTTTAATTCATGTTTTAGAAAGAAAACAGAATTTATAAATATTAGTTTTGTACAAGTTAAGCCTCGCTTATACATTCTATACCTACTATTAAAATCAACTGTAAATGTAAAAAAACATGAAAATGTTGAATTTAAAATGCGGAATAAAATTATAATTATTATATGTATGGGATACAAAAAAAATTTAAATTTGATAAATGTCTTCTAGCTTTCAGTTTCGGATAGGAGTTTACTCGTTAATCAAAGGATTTTTTTGTAATTTATAATTCTTTAATTATTAATACCATTCAATTGACGTACATTTTAACTTGGCTTACAACTTTTAACGTATAAATAAATTTGTAATCAGGCAGGTGTGTGGTTGCAGCGCTAACCTCATATACCTGAGGTTCTCAGGATAGATTCTGAGCAAAATCTAAACTGTTGCAAATGTTCAAAACTAGATCACATGACATTTGTAAATACTAGGTTGCATTTTTTTAAATATGTTGTCCTAATGAACAAAAATGACCTGGGGTTGGACCGTTCGCTATTCAAGCGTACAAAGCTTTTAGGGTGGAAATGATAATATAATATATATATATATATATATATTATATAATGAACGTATTTTGTTTAATCAACAAAAAAGGGACAATAAACTAGTTTAATATACTGTAGTGTTTTATCTGCCACGTTTAAGGGTAAATTAATAGTTATGATATAAAACGAATAATTTCTTACAATTTTATAAAAAAACACACAAAATTATATGCTACTTTTTGTATGATTATACCTAAAAAATTATTGTTCCAAACATAAATACAGTTTAATTATTATATAACATATTCACCATGGATAGGAACAAGAAATGTTGAGAGAAAACTTTCCCTACTGCAGCGATAAATTATATACGAGAAGCTTAGGCTGTTTCCCGCATCTGGTGTGAATATATGGCGGCTTCGATTGAAGGGACAGTAAGAAAATTTAACAAATGTTTACGAACGCGGAATTTCCTTTATGTGAACAAATACATTATTTTTGTTATTGCTTACAAAGGAACATCCTTAGAAACGTAACTGTATTAAACTATTACTAGCTGCTCTGAAGCAGAGATAAACTGATAAAACCATATTAAAAGGCGAAACATTACTACCCATTTTTTCTACTTAAATTTATACTTAGTCTTAATTCACTAATGGAAGCTCTTATAAACAAATCGTATGCATAAATTAAATATTTAATAACTGAGTTTTAAGTGAATTTTTACAATGGATAACAATTTTATATTTGCCAACAAATACAATAACGGTTAATAAGATGATTAAAACTATAAACTATAAAATGTACACACTACATTTAGTCCAAAAAAGGGAATATCTGTCAAAACCAAATAATTTATCAAAATACCGTTTTTGTTGCGGGGTGTACAATAAAACGTGTGAAAACGCATAACCAATTTTCAATGACAATTTATGCTTACATAATGTAATTTTGGTTGCTGCCTTATGCAATTCTATTGCTTCGCTCGTTGGGGGCTTTGCTCCCAGACCCCTGTGGGGGCATGGAAATCAAACCTAATACCGGTAAAAATTTTATAAAATTCTATAAGAACGGGTAAATAATTATATTTTTTAAAATATATCATTTAATGTTCAACAAATTAAAATATGGAGTCCCTCAAGTATCTATTTTTGGCAAAATTAAGGCCTAAATAAGACCTAAATGCTCTAAAAGTTCAAAGGCTTATTTTTAGGGGTTTAAAACATCACAACTGGTCATATTTTCAACCTGATGCGACTTACAGGTATAATCCAAACGCGTAAATGGTGTTAACCCCGCACTCGAAATAAAAAAAATCCACTAATTTACGATCTCTTCAAGTTTAAAGATATATTTAGCCGTATTTAACAACATGAACAATGATATTTGTGTGTTGCCTACAATATATCTATAGCTGGTTTATCCTAACTTATAAGGGGGTTTACCCTGTAAGTGGTCCTAGAGGGAAGAAACATAAAAATACATAAATTTAAACGAAATAAGGATTTTTTAAAGGGTTGAAATTATTTAAAATGATGGAATGACTCTTGCTATACGTATGGAATGGTAAAAGAGAAATATTTGCTGAATAAAATTCTCCGGGTATAATTTAAATTATTAAAATAATTAAATTTATTTGACAGATTTTTGAAAGTAGCTGTTAATTTTTTTTTATTTTTTAGAGGGATACACGGTCATAATATACCATAACACATACATACATACATACATGCACAACATACATACATGTGGTGTATATAGGACATGCACAACTAATTTAAACAAATTGGTACTGGTGTTTACCTATTATGTAAATCTAAGATGCCCAAATATCAATGAAAACACCGGAAAATCTCAAAAGGTCTAGAGTTTTCAAAATTGTTTAGTGTTCAAACAATTCAAAATTGTCGTGCAACTTCTACCACATACTTCCTGTAATGTATAGATAAGTTGTGCCAAATATTATGACTCTAAGTACTATTTTAGAGTGCCAAAAAGATAAAAAGCACATCGTTTTGTTGGAAAATTGGTAAAAATTGAAAAATCTAGCGCTACCTAAGGTTGAAGGAGACGAGATACGGAAAAAGGTCAGAGGACCAAAGTTGTAGATCGTCTAAAATTTATGACTCGTGGTAGTCTCCGTTTCTCGATAATACTAACGGTTTGGACACTAGAGCCCAAATAAAAAAACACTATTTTTGAAAGGTCTAAAATTGCCACTATTTTGCATTTTTTGAGGAGGTTACAATTTTAAATTTTCCATTTTGTAAATTTGTCTGGGAGTTAAAAGGTACAACCTACATGCATGCCAAACTTCACGTTCTTAGCTCATCCATAAGTGGTCTAGAATTCGAGTACCTCAGTGAGTGAGTCAGTTACACATGCGGCTGTATACATATTAGATGTATTCTAATGCTTTTTTAATCAATATATCTCAAAATAAATTATTTTCTCTCACTCTTAAGCTGATTTTATTTGCTTTGACCTAGCATACTCTTATTTTGTTGCGAGTAAAGGCTGTACTAATAATGTGTGTTGTAAATGTTAAAAGATTATTAGTAAAAACATTTACAAATGGTACAGTAAACCAGTTTATAACTAAAGTTATTCTTATTACTTTCAAAAAGTCTAATGTTTTCGTTGAGGATTCAAATTAGTTTTAGAAAAGGAGACGAGGTAGGCATTATGTACGCCCCACACTCTCGTATTAATAGATCACATCTACATTTCAGATCTAGTCCAAAGGGTAGGTTCTTGCAATGAATAATACATCAGGAAGGTCTAGCCTAGAGAGAATAGTTCGCCACTCAGAAACACAACCACCTCTGCCAAACATATGTTTATGGAGAACACAAATTCAGGTTGTTATACATCTTAATTTCAGAAAAATAATCTCTTTGTATTAATAAAAGGGCTAGGTTATTTTAGTACAATTACCAAAACACAGCAAGGAAAGTTCTATATAAAATATTTTACTTCGCTAAAACATTATTCTGAACAAAATTTTTATTTTACTAAAGACTGTTTCTTCTTAGTTTTCAAAAAAACAAATTACTTATTTAAAAACTTTTGATTTAAAAATAACGAACGTAGATCTACAGGTGTAAATAAGATAGAATATTTGATATAACTGAGCGATAAGTTGAATATTATATTTAGAATATATAATTATGTTATATTAAATTAACCTAGACTATATTTAAAACAACAGCCATTTTATTATGCAATAACACTGGATCGTAAGAAAAATCATATCTTTACAATTCCTGGAATTAATTTACACTTTCTTCCTGGTAGAAGTAAATCATTACCATTGGCAACAACTAAGCTATGATCAAATCAAATCAAGTTAATTTATTGTCTCTGAATTTGTCGTCCAGTTAAAGTTTGATTAGGCCTAAACATCTTATAGTCATATATTTATAAAACATAATTAACCAAAATAAACCGTATTTTCCACCTAGATTTTTCAGCTTATCAGGCTTATCCCTAGGAATAAATTTAATTCGCGAGGTATTATTTAATATTACTGTAAAGTAGAGTTTCTGAAAAATAATAAAAATAGTGACACACCCTTATATCGTCTATATGATGGTGCAAAAATCCACACAGAGATTGTGCACAGTAAAAATTTACAATTCCTAAGCCACACGAAGTTTATGAAAATGAGTATCCGCCAGTAATAGTTTATGACAGTAACAGCGGTGTTATGCAAGATGTAGTGCTACCTAACAATATATTACATCAATATTTTTACCTTACATTAAGTTAGAATGATTCCGAAGCTTTCTGTAAAATAAAGGTTTAGCAAATCCTTTTCTTCAAAGTGAATAGGAATGGTTTCCCTTTATATTAGACGATAAATTGTACAATTCCATTACCTGCTGATAGCTAAGCGATAAATTCACATCCACAGCCTCCCTTCTCTAAAACACACCTGATGCAGTTTAACATTAAAATATGAAACTGACATCATGTTAGTATAATTTTTCGATGAAAAAATAAACGTTTTCAATCGTAGTGGTTCTTAACCGCACCCAAAACTGCTGCACATATGTCACTAAATATAGATGACAAAAGTAAACACGGTATTTCTTAATATATCACTTTTAGTACAAATAATTTTTAAAAGTTTTTTAATAGTTTTGACATTGAAATGTTCTAGTTACTCTTTTAACCGAACATTTTACAAATTTACTTCAAATTAAACTTGACAACTTGAGACGATTTATAAAATTGGAGACTTATAACATGGAAAATGATAGATGCCAAGATAGAGTACAAAGATAAGTAGTTAGTGGTGTTGTAGCATTCTAAATTAATCCCCCTACTTTCCCAGTAGTGTCGGTGTAAATAGAAACTAAGATTTATTCTACTATTACTAGTAAACTCCTAGATTAGTTTACCGAATTAAAAAGCCTAAGTTAATTTAGATACAAATATACGGATTTTATATCGTTAGACAAGTGAAGATTTTTATTGAAACGTAAAGTTTTAAAAGTGTGCGTAAGCCTAAATGTGAACATATTTGAATTTTGCTGTTGATTCATCCCGTTGGAGCGATTAATCGGGATGTTTAGCGTAACACTCTTTCTCTTAGTAATTTTAATTTTACTGTGGTGATACAATGTTAAAGGTGTTTAAAAACTAATTATAACTACAATGTTGCAAGTTAAGGGCCAAATCTTAATTGCTGCAAAAGCCTGAAGTAGTAACTAAACTTCCGGAGGAACTCTCTAACTTCATTATAGATATAATTTACAAAACTAACCTCTTAGAATTTATACTTAGCTTCTTAATAAGCTTGAGTAGTGGTGAAATGGCAAAGAGGCATCACTTCCGGCGCTTTTTCCCCATGTTATTCTTATGGGGATCAGTTTTTGGACCGACGCCAGCTCCCGCCTATAGAGCTCCCGCGCCTTAGCCTATACTATTGTCCAACCCTTGCCTATATTAAATATATTGTCCCCATCCCCATCCCTCCTCTATATTTTTTAAAATTAATTTTCAAATTCAGGCTAAAAAACTATCTTTGGTGTTTACTGTCCGATTTGTCTGCAATTTGGATATGTTATTGTCCTAGGCAAGTGTTTTAATAAATTCCACTTACATTTCCCAAATTCACTATAACGGTCAAATTAAAAAATATTTTTGAAAAATACTATAGTGCCAATTGCCACCTTCTTTTTAACTGTCCGATTTGTCTTCAATTTGGATATGTTATTGTCCTAGGCAAGTGGTTTAATAAATTCCACTTACATATCCCAAATTCACTATTACAGTCAAATTAAAAATTATTTTTGAAAAATACTGCCAACTGCCAACTTCTTTATTAAATGTCCGATTTGTCTGCAATTTGGATATGTTATTGTCCTAGGCAAGTGTTTTAATAAATTTCACTTACATATCCCAAATTCACCATCACGGTCAAATTAAAAAATATTTTTGAAAAATACTGCCAATTGCCGCCTTCTTTATTAACTGTCCGATTTGTTTAAAACTTGGATATGTTATTGTCGTAGGCAAGTGTTTTAATAAATTACACTTACATATCCCAAATTCACTATTACGGTCAAATTAAAAAATATTTTTGAAAAATACAGCCAATTGCCACCTTCTTTATTTACTGTCCGATTTGTCTTCAATTTGGATGTGTTATTGTCCTAGGCAAGTGTTTTAATAAAATCCACCTACATTTCCCAAATTCACCATTACGGTCAAATTAAATAATATTTTTGAAAAATACTGCTAATTGCCACCTTCTTTATTAACTGTCCGATTTGTCTGCAATTTGGACATGTTATTGTCCTAGGCAACTGGTTTAATAAATTCCACTTACATTTCCCAAATTCACTATTACGGTCAAATTAAATAATATTTTTGAAAAATACTGCCAATTGCCACCTTCTTTATTAAATGTCCGATTTGTCTGCAATTTGGATATGTTATTGTCCTAGGCAACTGGTTTAATAAATTCCACTTACATTTCCCAAATTCACTATTACAGTCAAATTAAATAATATTTTTGAAAAATACTGCCAATTGCCAACTTCTTTATTAAATGTCTGATTTGTCTTCAATTTGGATATGTTATTGTCCTAGGCAAGTGGTTTAATAAATTCCACTTACATATCCCAAATTCACTATTACAGTCAAATTAAAAAATATTTTTGAAAAATACTGCCAATTGCCAACTTCTTTATTAAATGTCCGATTTGTCTGCAATTTGGATATGTTATTGTCCTAGGCAAGTGTTTTAATAAATTTCACATACATATCCCAAATTCACCATTACGGTCAAATTAAAAAATATTTTTGAAAAATACTGCCAATTGCCAACTTCTTTATTAAATGTCCGATTTGTCTGCAATTTGGATATGTTATTGTCCTAGGCAAGTGTTTTAATAAATTACACTTACATTTCCCAAATTCACTATTACAGTCAAATTAAAAATTATTGTTGAAAAATACTGCCAATTGCCAACTTCTTTATTAAATGTCCGATTTGTTTAAAATTTAGATATGTTATTGTTGTAGGCTAGTGTATATGCACCATCCACATTTCCCAAATTCACTATTACGGTCAAATTAAAAAATATTTTTGAAAAATACTACCAATTGTCAACTTCTTTATTTACTGTCTGATTTGTTTAAAATTTGGATATGTTATTGTTGTAGGCTAGTGTATATGCACCATCCACATTTTACAAATATTGCGGTTAAATTTTAAAAAATTTGGAAAAATACTGCCAATTGGCAACTTCTTTATTTATGGTCTGATTTGTTTAAAATTTATGTCATTATTCTAGGCTAGTGTATATGTACCATCCACATTTGACAAATTAACTATAATGGTCAAATTTAAAAAATATTTTGAAAAATATACTAACAATTTCAAACTTCTTTATTTACTGTCTGATTTATTTTCGGATATGTTAAAGCTCTTATATAGGTAACAAGACCACACTACCACACGTTCCACTACCCCCTATAATACAGTATTTTGCTGTAATCCCAAAACTGACTTTGCTGTTTATTGTCCGATTTGCCTACACTTTGGATGTTGTCCTAAGCATTTATTGTCTGATTTATTTTTGGATATGTTATAGCCCCCAACTATTATATCTAAAATTACAATATTATTTCCACCTATAATACTGTTGTTTGTTTTGCCGCAACCTAAAAACTAACATTGGTATTTGTGTTTTTACAAAACTATATTTTGCGGTTGGATTAAAAAAAATAAATACAAGCTTATTATATACGCTGATAAGTAATATATATCCACAATTATGGTCAAAACAAATTTTGGATATGTTTTAAGCCAACGCAAAAATAAATTTTTAAAACCCAAAACAACTAAACACAAAACACTAATCTTTCTTTGTGCTTGTTTGGAGTAGTCTTTATTTTATCAAACTTAATTTTAATTTTGTAGTTAAAACCAAACTTCCCACATTCTAGCTCCCTTTCCAGCCAGTGGTTGGAGACATAAAGGTTACGAATATTTTCAAACAATATATCTTTTTCTACCCCTATGTTGGACTTGTTTAATAGCGCACCATATTCCAAATCCTCCGGTCTACTACATTCTTTAAATTTATCATTGCCTTTAATATCTCTATGTCTTCTTGTCCATTGTTACGGAAACTTAGGTTTTCTATTTTTGGAATTGCCATAAAATGTTGCGGTTCCGTTAAAGCTTGCAAGTGGCTCGTTGGTAGGTAGATAAATAATGTCCAAATCGCATGGCAACACGCCTTGCCTATTCTTATTTATCTCTATAAATACAGTTTTACAGACACCTTTAACATAGTATACACCCCTCCATCCTTTTCTGCCAACACTCCCACAAACTTGTTTACTACAAACGCATACACATAATGCTCGCAGGAAGTAATCTTTTAATTTATCCTCTCTTTCCCTTCTTTCTTTAGCCAACTGTGCATTCCTCTGCAACAGTATTTTCCACATATTCCAATGTCTTCTAATTCCGATTTCCTCTTTTTGCTCTCTAAGAAAGGCTTGGAAAGTGGCTCTATTTCTTTAGTGTATGGGTACAGTTTATTGGTGCGGCTTCTTGGACTTTCCACTAAGCCTAATTCTTCTAAATTGATGGAGAAAGGTGTATTTGATGTGCCCCCAGATTTGATGTAACACTTATGCTTTACACCTATGTCATCCTCCTCTATTACCTCTACATAGTTGGTAAACAGTTAAAGCTAAATGCAGATAGAGCATACTTTATTAACTTTTCCCTTTGATCTTTTGGCAGTTGTACTCCAGTTATCTTCCCCCAATATGCATCGTTAAACACTAAACAACAACTGTTTTGTAATTGATTGGCAGAGGTACAGCATAGAATGGAGCATTTTGAAAGTACCGTTTGTTGTCTTCTATTAGACTTAAACAATCTCTTAAAGGTTCAAACCCTTTACCTCTACAATAGATTGTTGCCTCTAACCTTGCCATTCTCTCTAGCTAGACGAGAACGTTTCTTTTAGGTTTACAAAGTTTATTATATGGTTTCCTATACTTTTAATTACTCCAGGGCTTGTAATCTGGCATATAAATTTATTATATATTTTTACCCTGCTATTTACATTAAACCATGTTAAACAGTCTTTACTAACATTATCTACAATAACATTATGGGGGTCCATTCGCCCCCCTGGTAGCAAAAGTTTTCTGTAAGATATTGGCACATTTCCTCTTTATTAAATATTCCAACCAAATCTAGTGTTATATCGAAATCCACAAGATAGTACATTTCTTTTTCCAGATCTTGCAGTATCTTTGGAAGGTCTTCCAACAAATCCTTAATTTTAACATTTGCAAGCTCTATTTTATAGGGAATTGCTATAGGATCATCATACTTTTGTTTAATTTGGTCAATATCTTTCTTTATTATTTGTAACTCACCCTCGCTTTGGGAGAATGGTAGTTTGGCCACAAAACCATGTCGAGCTAAAGAGAACTTTTTAAATATTCCTCATAAGTAGCTATTAAACGAGCCACATATTTCCTTCTTAACTTTAAATTTATTCCGAACGTCCCCATCACAATCCGTAACATTGGTTATCTAACATTATGTTATCACAAAACGCATCCGTTATAGATGTTATTTAATTTTGGTTCACCCTCGCAATAGTTTATATTACCTATGTCTGTAAGAAGGTTATTATTACGTAGATTTTCTAATAAAAACCATATACCGAATCTTTCGTTAGTAGGTTTAATACAATTCCCCAATAAATGGCTAACAGAGTACATTTCTTTTATACAAAAGTAGCGGAAACATGTAAACAGGACAGATTACACCATAGGCATATAGAGGTTGTAAATATATGGATATTGTATATAAACACAGGCGAGCAGCAAGTGTAACATGTAAGTGGACACCCACATGCAAATATGGAATACCCACAAATTCGACTAAATAAGTTTATAGTCTCAATATAATTAACATATTAACTAACGGCGCCATCCCCCATTAGTACCCAAATTGTCGAAATTCTATAATTCTATTCTTAGTCCTTGTATTAGGTTTTGTACTATTAAACCCAACACCCCGTGCAGTAGAGTAATATATGTATTTAATGCAGATACGCACATTTTACAAGACCCACACATCTGTTGTATAAGCAGCAGAATAGACATCTCATTGTGTTGTTGTAAAGTAAAACATAAATGTAAATTGTGCTGGATACAACCGGCCAGATATTAGACAGGAAATGTGTTGGAAGTGTATTGCCAAAGACAAACACCACATAGTGCAGCATGTAATCAATCCATTACTATTTAGACAGTATTGGTACAACATCCGATATATTAGCCAAACCCACAATCAAACTTGGAAAACAAACAGTAAAAGATAAATATTATAGTAACAGAAATAGTAAGAGTATAAGGACATAGTAATATTTAAAGTTTATAAAACAACACAAATGCAGAGACACAATAACACACTCCAACACATTTGGACACAGGCACAGATACTGGTTTACATCCATTTAACACAACTTTACACGTTCTGTCAACCGACACAAAAATAGTTTGTAAATTGTGTAAGAAATATATGTAATATAAACAAATTTAACACAATCATAACATTGTCCACAATGTTATGATTGTGTTAAATTTGTTTATATTACATATATTTCTTACACAATTTACAAACTATTTTTGTGTCGGTTGACAGAACGTGTAAAGTTGTGTTAAATGGATGTAAACCAGTATCTGTGCCTGTGTCCAAATGTGTTGGAGTGTGTTATTGTGTCTCTGCATTTGTGTTGTTTTATAAACTTTAAATATTACTATGTCCTTATACTCTTACTATTTCTGTTACTATAATATTTATCTTTTACTGTTTGTTTTCCAAGTTTGATTGTGGGTTTGGCTAATATATCGGATGTTGTACCAATACTGTCTAAATAGTAATGGATTGATTACATGCTGCACTATGTGGTGTTTGTCTTTGGCAATACACTTCCAACACATTTCCTGTCTAATATCTGGCCGGTTGTATCCAGCACAATTTACATTTATGTTTTACTTTACAACAACACAATGAGATGTCTATTCTGCTGCTTATACAACAGATGTGTGGGTCTTGTAAAATGTGCGTATCTGCATTAAATACATATATTACTCTACTGCACGGGGTGTTGGGTTTAATAGTACAAAACCTAATACAAGGACTAAGAATAGAATTATAGAATTTCGACAATTTGGGTACTAATGGGGGATGGCGCCGTTAGTTAATATGTTAATTATATTGAGACTATAAACTTATTTAGTCGAATTTGTGGGTATTCCATATTTGCATGTGGGTGTCCACTTACATGTTACACTTGCTGCTCGCCTGTGTTTATATACAATATCCATATATTTACAACCTCTATATGCCTATGGTGTAATCTGTCCTGTTTACATGTTTCCGCTACTTTTGTATAAAAGAAATGTACTCTGTTAGCCATTTATTGGGGAATTGTATTAAACCTACTAACGAAAGATTCGGTATATGGTTTTTATTAGAAAATCTACGTAATAATAACCTTCTTACAGACATAGGTAATATAAACTATTGCGAGGGTGAACCAAAATTAAATAACATCTATAACGGATGCGTTTTGTGATAACATAATGTTAGATAACCAATGTTACGGATTGTGATGGGGACGTTCGGAATAAATTTAAAGTTAAGAAGGAAATATGTGGCTCGTTTAATAGCTACTTATGAGGAATATTTAAAAAGTTCTCTTTAGCTCGACATGGTGTTGTGGCCAAACTACCATTCTCCCAAAGCGAGGGTGTGTTACAAATAATAAAGAAAGATATTGACCAAATTAAACAAAAGTATGATGATCCTATAGCAATTCCCTATAAAATAGAGCTTGCAAATGTTAAAATTAAGGATTTGTTGGAAGACCTTCCAAAGATACTGCAAGATCTGGAAAAAGAAATGTACTATCTTGTGGATTTCGATATAACACTAGATTTGGTTGGAATATTTAATAAAGAGGAAATGTGCCAATATCTTACAGAAAACTTTTGCTACCAGGGGGGCGAATGGACCCCCATAATGTTATTGTAGATAATGTTAGTAAAGACTGTTTAACATGGTTTAATGTAAATAGCAGGGTAAAAATATATAATAAATTTATATGCCAGATTACAAGCCCTGGAGTAATTAAAAGTATAGGAAACCATATAATAAACTTTGTAAACCTAAAAGAAACGTTCTCGTCTAGCTAGAGAGAATGGCAAGGTTAGAGGCAACAATCTATTGTAGAGGTAAAGGGTTTGAACCTTTAAGAGATTGTTTAAGTCTAATAGAAGACAACAAACGGTACTTTCAAAATGCTCCATTCTATGCTGTACCTCTGCCAATCAATTACAAAACAGTTGTTGTTTAGTGTTTAACGATGCATATTGGGGGAAGATAACTGGAGTACAACTGCCAAAAGATCAAAGGGAAAAGTTAATAAAGTATGCTCTATCTGCATTTAGCTTTAACTGTTTACCAACTATGTAGAGGTAATAGAGGAGGATGACATAGGTGTAAAGCATAAGTGTTACATCAAATCTGGGGGCACATCAAATACACCTTTCTCCATCAATTTAGAAGAATTAGGCTTAGTGGAAAGTCCAAGAAGCCGCACCAATAAACTGTACCCATACACTAAAGAAATAGAGCCACTTTCCAAGCCTTTCTTAGAGAGCAAAAAGAGGAAATCGGAATTAGAAGACATTGGAATATGTGGAAAATACTGTTGCAGAGGAATGCACAGTTGGCTAAAGAAAGAAGGGAAAGAGAGGATAAATTAAAAGATTACTTCCTGCGAGCATTATGTGTATGCGTTTGTAGTAAACAAGTTTGTGGGAGTGTTGGCAGAAAAGGATGGAGGGGTGTATACTATGTTAAAGGTGTCTGTAAAACTGTATTTATAGAGATAAATAAGAATAGGCAAGGCGTGTTGCCATGCGATTTGGACATTATTTATCTACCTACCAACGAGCCACTTGCAAGCTTTAACGGAACCGCAACATTTTATGGCAATTCCAAAAATAGAAAACCTAAGTTTCCGTAACAATGGACAAGAAGACATAGAGATATTAAAGGCAATGATAAATTTAAAGAATGTAGTAGACCGGAGGATTTGGAATATGGTGCGCTATTAAACAAGTCCAACATAGGGGTAGAAAAAGATATATTGTTTGAAAATATTCGTAACCTTTATGTCTCCAACCACTGGCTGGAAAGGGAGCTAGAATGTGGGAAGTTTGGTTTTAACTACAAAATTAAAATTAAGTTTGATAAAATAAAGACTACTCCAAACAAGCACAAAGAAAGATTAGTGTTTTGTGTTTAGTTGTTTTGGGTTTTAAAAATTTATTTTTGCGTTGGCTTAAAACATATCCAAAATTTGTTTTGACCATAATTGTGGATATATATTACTTATCAGCGTATATAATAAGCTTGTATTTATTTTTTTTAATCCAACCGCAAAATATAGTTTTGTAAAAACACAAATACCAATGTTAGTTTTTAGGTTGCGGCAAAACAAACAACAGTATTATAGGTGGAAATAATATTGTAATTTTAGATATAATAGTTGGGGGCTATAACATATCCAAAAATAAATCAGACAATAAATGCTTAGGACAACATCCAAAGTGTAGGCAAATCGGACAATAAACAGCAAAGTCAGTTTTGGGATTACAGCAAAATACTGTATTATAGGGGGTAGTGGAACGTGTGGTAGTGTGGTCTTGTTACCTATATAAGAGCTTTAACATATCCGAAAATAAATCAGACAGTAAATAAAGAAGTTTGAAATTGTTAGTATATTTTTCAAAATATTTTTTAAATTTGACCATTATAGTTAATTTGTCAAATGTGGATGGTACATATACACTAGCCTAGAATAATGACATAAATTTTAAACAAATCAGACCATAAATAAAGAAGTTGCCAATTGGCAGTATTTTTCCAAATTTTTTAAAATTTAACCGCAATATTTGTAAAATGTGGATGGTGCATATACACTAGCCTACAACAATAACATATCCAAATTTTAAACAAATCAGACAGTAAATAAAGAAGTTGACAATTGGTAGTATTTTTCAAAAATATTTTTTAATTTGACCGTAATAGTGAATTTGGGAAATGTGGATGGTGCATATACACTAGCCTACAACAATAACATATCTAAATTTTAAACAAATCGGACATTTAATAAAGAAGTTGGCAATTGGCAGTATTTTTCAAAAATAATTTTTAATTTGACTGTAATAGTGAATTTGGGAAATGTAAGTGTAATTTATTAAAACACTTGCCTAGGACAATAACATATCCAAATTGCAGACAAATCGGACATTTAATAAAGAAGTTGGCAATTGGCAGTATTTTTCAAAAATATTTTTTAATTTGACCGTAATGGTGAATTTGGGATATGTATGTGAAATTTATTAAAACACTTGCCTAGGACAATAACATATCCAAATTGCAGACAAATCGGACATTTAATAAAGAAGTTGGCAATTGGCAGTATTTTTCAAAAATATTTTTTAATTTGACTGTAATAGTGAATTTGGGATATGTAAGTGGAATTTATTAAACCACTTGCCTAGGACAATAACATATCCAAATTGAAGACAAATCAGACATTTAATAAAGAAGTTGGCAATTGGCAGTATTTTTCAAAAATATTATTTAATTTGACTGTAATAGTGAATTTGGGAAATGTAAGTGGAATTTATTAAACCAGTTGCCTAGGACAATAACATATCCAAATTGCAGACAAATCGGACATTTAATAAAGAAGGTGGCAATTGGCAGTATTTTTCAAAAATATTATTTAATTTGACCGTAATAGTGAATTTGGGAAATGTAAGTGGAATTTATTAAACCAGTTGCCTAGGACAATAACATGTCCAAATTGCAGACAAATCGGACAGTTAATAAAGAAGGTGGCAATTAGCAGTATTTTTCAAAAATATTATTTAATTTGACCGTAATGGTGAATTTGGGAAATGTAGGTGGATTTTATTAAAACACTTGCCTAGGACAATAACACATCCAAATTGAAGACAAATCGGACAGTAAATAAAGAAGGTGGCAATTGGCTGTATTTTTCAAAAATATTTTTTAATTTGACCGTAATAGTGAATTTGGGATATGTAAGTGTAATTTATTAAAACACTTGCCTACGACAATAACATATCCAAGTTTTAAACAAATCGGACAGTTAATAAAGAAGGCGGCAATTGGCAGTATTTTTCAAAAATATTTTTTAATTTGACCGTGATGGTGAATTTGGGATATGTAAGTGAAATTTATTAAAACACTTGCCTAGGACAATAACATATCCAAATTGCAGACAAATCGGACATTTAATAAAGAAGTTGGCAGTTGGCAGTATTTTTCAAAAATAATTTTTAATTTGACTGTAATAGTGAATTTGGGATATGTAAGTGGAATTTATTAAACCACTTGCCTAGGACAATAACATATCCAAATTGAAGACAAATCGGACAGTTAAAAAGAAGGTGGCAATTGGCACTATAGTATTTTTCAAAAATATTTTTTAATTTGACCGTTATAGTGAATTTGGGAAATGTAAGTGGAATTTATTAAAACACTTGCCTAGGACAATAACATATCCAAATTGCAGACAAATCGGACAGTAAACACCAAAGATAGTTTTTTAGCCTGAATTTGAAAATTAATTTTAAAAAATATAGAGGAGGGATGGGGATGGGGACAATATATTTAATATAGGCAAGGGTTGGACAATAGTATAGGCTAAGGCGCGGGAGCTCTATAGGCGGGAGCTGGCGTCGGTCCAAAAACTGATCCCCATAAGAATAACATGGGGAAAAAGCGCCGGAAGTGATGCCTCTTTGCCATTTCACCACTACTAGCTTGATACAACAGTTCCGTTCAGTTGTTGATATCATGATATAGAATAGTAAAGATATTGAGAAAAGGTTACATAAAAAGCAAACTAAATATGAAAATGTTATATAGGAAATTATTTAAAACTATTTCTGTTCCGAGAAGGGTTAAGGCACAAAATGCTGTTAGAATGGACAGCAAAATCCATACACTAGTGATCTTCCAAATAGTATTCTGTGTAAACGGTTATAACTATTTTTCGGGTAATGCAGTTTACTAGCTTGTTTAACAGTTAAATGTTATAAATAAATCCAACGTTTTACCTCTTATATCAACGAATTATCAAAGCTGAATATTATAAAACTGGCCTATTAGTAATTTTTACTAAAAAAGGTGTCCTACAAAGCAAACTAAAAATCACGATACTATCTAGAACATTATATCAAAACATTATAGTTCCAACATAGATTAAGGCACATAATGCTATTAGAATATTCAGTAGGTAATAACCTTTCAAATGTAAAGTTTCAACGATTTAAACAACGAATTTTAAACAAAATGAAAATTACTAGCTTGTTAAACATCGGTATTCTATAGATCAATCCTTAGTTTTACCACTTATTTTAGGGAAATAGAATATTGATATTATTGATCAAATAGTAATAATAAACCGTTCTAATGTAAACTGTTATGTCAAACTTGGCTAGCCTGGTACTACGATAACAGTTTTTTCTCGGGCTGTTCCTTGTTTGAGTTTTCTAATTCCTTTTATGGCGCATTGTAAAGGAGCACACCGTTGCGTGACGGTGACTCGAGCCTCTCGCGTGAGGATGTTCTGTTTTTATGAGCTCATCATGTGAGGAGATGCGCAGAACAACACGAAATATTTCATGTCAGTACCCTTAAATAGTAGACACGTATATTCAACTTAAAATTGAACTTTGTACATAGATTAACATTTCCCGGTGTTTTGGTAGGCAAGATGATCTCTTAGCTATCTTGATTAATTCTTAGAGTACATACTTTTATTTATTTCACAACATATTTTATATTTATGTATCCCATAAAAGTACTATTAATTATTTTATGTATCCATATCTTTATATTAAAGAATATTTTACCTACTCGTGCTCTCTAAACTCAATTCATGAATTATTTACTACCCTATATCAACAAGACAAACAAAATTATGAGGTACTACCTATCTGCATTTAAAACTAAAACTAGTAAAATTAGGAAACGAGGTATATATATATATATATATATATATATATATATATATATATATGTGTGTAAACCTATATCTGTGAAACTACTACGTACTATGAATGTGACTGAATAATTAAAAATAAGTAATACTTATAACATGGGGACACTAAAACGGTATGGTGTTGTCTACGTTTTTCTGAAACTAAACTTTGTTAAGTAGTTTATACTCAAAATATTAGCGATGTATACTCATTTGTTTTAAAAGGCACCATGACGCATATAGCCCGGTTTACCAGATGCAGTATTCAGAGGTTGATTATACTGGCCTTGATGAACCAGTGTCAAACTAGGGTAAAACCATGACAAATACGGGTTCGATTCCAGTTGATGTCCAAGACACGTTTCACGCGTGGCCATCCTACCCCTTGACCCACGATGACGGGAATTTGAGGTAATATACATCTATATTTATTTAATAAAATCAGATCAAACAAGGTAGCTAATTCCTTTTACTCCCTATAATTTATACGTTCTAACATTAATACATGAAACATTTACATTTCACATGTAGCCCAAAGGGTACGTACTAGATATGAATAATACATAAGGGTCTAGCCTAGAGGGGATAGACACTTGACTTGAACTGCTGACGATATCCGTCCTGCAGTAACTAACGTACATTTAAATTGAATATACTATGAACGATTGTTTATGATTTGATTTTACAGGTTTTTTATTATTTTTGGTGTATTAGTAAAAGCGCCTTAGTTTTGAATATGAAAGAATCAAATACGTCTGATTACTATACAAAAACGGTTAATAATTTGAAATGATTAAACTATGTTTTACATCTGTCATAAATATATAACAAAATCAAAAACTATGACTGAAAAGTTTACTTATATGTATTTATGAAAATAAATAAATAACAGGATACTTCTTAATTTTAACTTTTACACTGTAAATTAGAATTTATATTATTGTTTTTTCATGCTGAGCTAAGATATACTAAGTAATTTAATATTAGAGGGAGGTATATTCCTATGGCATAAACCAACAATATACCAACCATCTGTACAGATTACAAAACCTTTTACTATTATCAACTAAAAGAAAATCCTTGTTAACTATCAAATACTACACAGAAATATGTATGTAATAAAGTTCCTATATACGTTAAATAAATACTCCAAAGTACTACATGTAGATAATATAATACTTTTTCTTGTGACAGATTAAATCCACACTTTCCAGTAGTAAGAGTACTTCAGTCTAAAAGGAAACTGGGTTATAGATTACCTCTTCCTGCAAAACTAAAGATCCAGGAACTATTGTACTAACTTTCAGAGTAATTAATAAGGAATTATTACAAGCATTATTAAATGGTTTAGTTGATTTTTTTCAACTGCAGTTAAACGATTCAATAAAACTCAGATAAACTTTTCTAAAAATTAACATACGTATAAAACAATTGCGATTATACGTATGCGATTATAAAACAATATTAGTTTTATGGGCAAATGATTACTTTCATCAGCTTAATTAGTTTGCGACTAAACATAATTTGTTTTCCCAGTAGACCGGCTTTTATTTAGAAACATCATATGCAAATATGAAATGTTAATTATTAGCATTATCAAATATGCTCTGAAACCTTTCTTAACCGTGTAAATAAAACATTTAAGGAAAATATAAAACAAGTTAGCTCGATGTCCGGGACCATTTTTGGCAACTTTAATCTTAGAAACTAGGAACTGTTGTACGCTGTCTGATTTAGTTTCAAGTGAAAATATAAATTTAAAATTAATAAAACCTTTATAAAACAGTGTAAATGAGGTTAAGCTTTATACTAGAACACGTCATGACGTTTTTTACTACACGGATTTTTATGTACGGTACTGGAAACATTGTAAATTGATGTTTAATTTTTTTGTAACAAATTTCAGAATAACTTGATGCACATTTATTTACAAATAATATATCTTTAAGTAAGTTACCATTATAAACATTAGGGAGAAGAGAATTGCAATAAACCGGTTATAGTTAAAGAAATATGCACATCTTAAGTATAGTTGTGTTTAAAACCGTTAAGAAAAATCCATATACACAACCACTATAGTAAACTAAGAATTAGGTTGTGCTTTTTTAATTTGTTCAATGTATTTGTAACTACAATTAGACATGCTATAATTTTAACAGTTCAGAATAAAATCGTTGAATACTTTGTCCCAAAAGCATGAACCAAATGCCTGAAGCTTAAAGAACTTGGTTGATTTATGCGCTGTTTTATACACCTGTCAGACGGCAAGTTTTATGTTCCTCCAGGGTCTCTGTATATCACTAGGTTGGAACTTTTACATTTTAGAAAAATGCTGCAGTTTAAGAAAGGCTCAGTGGATTACAGTCAAAAATAACTATTTGTATAATTTTTTGGACTCAATTTAATATTGAAAAATTATAAAAATTAAACCATATTATTTGTAATTAAAAGAGAGGACTAAGTTAAACGGAACAAGTGCACAATAATTTCCTTCATCCTAGTATACTAAACATTTTACAGATTAACAGCCTAATTTTGAAACAATTTGGCTACTTGGATGCGATAAAGTTTTAATTGAAAATAAGAACATCATTTTAATCAAATATTTGCATCTTTTAACTATAAACAAAAATTAGTGAACTATTTTGGACAATTTATATAGTAAAATCTAATCATATTAATTCAAGATCAACTACCATATCACGTACACCTCAACTTGTTTCTTATACTATTACAACTTATTTAGTTACTCCTCATTACATATTATAATAAGTTTCGACGAAAACTATTGCCTTGTACAGAAAACACGGAAAATATCGGAAAATACAACTTTTGGCACTAGTAATAAAATATAATATTTACGTTTTCTTTAGCTTACTAATACATTTAGTTTCTTAGACTTATTTTTGGTTAATATTTCAAGAGAAGAATATAAGGAAGAAAAGCACATGTTGTATAAGGTTACAATAAATCGCATTGTAAAACTCCTGCACAAGCAGAACAGAATGTTTGGGATAAGAAATAAAACGTGCAAAACGTTGGACCGAATTCAAGGCGACGAGGATTCACAGAGAAGGGTTCTTTGTCTAAATTTTACATTGTTTAACCACATTGTTGTAAATATTTATTATTATTTCGCTCAGTTTCAAAACAACAAAAATTATTTAGATTGTATATTCGATTGCATCAGGAAAATTCCGGGGATATTTGCTTGTTGGGTTCTTATTTGTCGTTTGTTTTGTTATTAACTGGGAAAATTCATTTAAAATTTAAAATATTTTCATATTCCGTTTAAATAATTCTCTAGCAGTGGATCCTTTTATACAGTTCATTACTTTATTATTGTTATAGAGTGACCTGTTTTCGGTCAATAAGTCGTATTTTTTCTATGATACATACGTTGACTGTTTGATTTTAAAATTGTCAAATTGGCTTTCTAACGTCAAGATAAACTTAATAAATTCTTAAATTATAAAACTGCTAAAAACATTTGACACATCGGAATTTTAAGGGTAAAAATACAGCAGAATGACACATAAAAATATTGCAGATTAAATTATAATTATAAACTATGAGTTATTGTACCCTAAAACGACTTGTTAACCAATAATATTAGAGTGCATGTCTCCTTTATGTTTAGTATTTTATAAATACTAAATATTTTAATAAAACTGTGTATTGCTTAATTTTTTTTTCCAAACATGTTTTTTCATGGTAAAATTAATTTCACACATTCGAATTTGTTTATGTATATTTAAGTTAGATTATAAACATAACTTAAATTCCAGTTACATCTAACTTAAATTGTTTTTATTTTTAAGGACAATAGTGCAGATGGTCAGTTGTGCAATATACATTAATTAAAATTAAATAACAGGACGGATAGCCTAACTAATAAGGTTTCTTAATTTACATGATGGGTTAGTGGAAAGTCAAAATATAGCATGATACATGTACTAATCAGGAATAGACGCCCTTTGATTAAAATATATTACATTATTTCTGTTTTTATCCCGAGAAAATAGATATTTTTATTTTCTAAGCTTTATTGATGTTTCCACTCAAGATGGCTGCTATCCTACACAACCTATTGTTAGAGTTCATCGACAACTACCACAATGCCTATATGTGATAGTTTAGTAAAGTAGAATATTACAGCAAATGTTTCATTTTGCAATATTAGTGTGTTATTTATTGAATATTATCTTAATAAATAACTTAAGAAGTTAATTTATATTAGTTACGTTAAAATATATGACAATGGATGGTGACGTCAATGGATGTTTGTAATTAACTTCAGAATACACGAAATTGAAAACTCTTATACTATTTAGTTAAATAAGTATCTAGATTAAACATGCCCATTTGAAAAGTCATAAGTTCTATTAACTCACATTATTATTATTTTATGCACAAGGAAAGAGTCAGTCCCGTAATCAAAATACATTTTACACCAAAAATACATTTTAAGTGTTGTTTCAGACAGGCAAAGAAAAGTTTATCTAAAACAATATTAAAATACCAGATAACACAATGCTCCGTTTGCTATTTCAAAGTAAAGTCGACAATACCCTACTCAAAAATGTTGTGATTACATTTAAACCAGAACCAAAATCTAGTATAACACGAGAAGGTAATGTGCTCAATTTTTGGGTTAGCTAGAAAACAATATTGTAAATATCTCTTCAGAGAGATTAATATTCCCTCTATATCTTCTTGTGTGTATATTTCAGAAGTAGTCTTTTACAATAAATTTGTACAGTTGAATTTAAGAACTCAAACCACTATATTTATTGTTTTGATTAATTATTCTAGACCTAAATTATTTAAACTAAAACCTAAATATAGAAAGCAGAAAAATTTCCAAGCTTTACCAAAATAAATGCTATCACAATCACTTTTCCAAAATTTAAAATTGAATTTAAATATTACCTCTAATTGCATATCTCTAGGATTTATGGAGGCAAATAGACCCATCATCTATCAATAAACCTCTTATATCTAGAATATTCAAGCAAGTGAGGTAGAAGGTTTTAAGGTTTATTGTGGCGAGAAGAATACCAACTGCGAGAATTAGGTAAGAAGTAACCAGACCCACACTGCAGCACGGCAATAAAGTATATTCAGTGGCTGGTTTAGAGCAGATCACTATGAAAAACTACCGGGTTATTCGGGAGGTCAAAACAAGCAACAAATGCAATACAACAAGTATCCTATCTCAAACAGTAACCAGACCCACACTGCAGCACGGCAATAAAGTATATTCAGTGACTGGTTTAGAGCAGATCACTATGAAAAACTACCGGGTTATTTGGGAGGTCCAAACAAGCAACAAATGCAATACAACAAGTATCCTATCTCAAACAGTAACCAGACCCACACTGCAGCACGGCAATAAAGTATATTCAGTGACTGGTTTAGAGCAGATCACTATGAAAAACTACCGGGTTATTTGGGAGGTCAAAACAAGCAACAAATGCAATACAACAAGTATCCTATCTCAAACAGTAACCAGACCCACACTGCAGCACGGCAATAAAGTATATTCAGTGACTGGTTTAGAGCAGATCACTATGAAAAACTACCGGGTTATTTGGGAGGTCCAAACAAGCAACAAATGCAATACAACAAGTATCCTATCTCAAACAGTAACCAGACCCACACTGCAGCACGGCAATAAAGTATATTCAGTGACTGGTTTAGAGCAGATCACTATGAAAAACTACCGGGTTATTTGGGAGGTCCAAACAAGCAACAAATGCAATACAACAAGTATCCTATCTCAAACAGTAACCAGACCCACACTGCAGCACGGCAATAAAGTATATTCAGTGACTGGTTTAGAGCAGATCACTATGAAAAACTACCGGGTTATTTGGGAGGTCAAAACAAGCAACAAATGCAATACAACAAGTATCCTATCTCAAACAGTAACCAGACCCACACTGCAGCACGGCAATAAAGTATATTCAGTGACTGGTTTAGAGCAGATCACTATGAAAAACTACCGGGTTATTTGGGAGGTCCAAACAAGCAACAAATGCAATACAACAAGTATCCTATCTCAAACAGTAACCAGACCCACACTGCAGCACGGCAATAAAGTATATTCAGTGACTGGTTTAGAGCAGATCACTATGAAAAACTACCGGGTTATTTGGGAGGTCAAAACAAGCAACAAATGCAATACAACAAGTATCCTATCTCAAACAGTAACCAGACCCACACTGCAGCACGGCAATAAAGTATATTCAGTGACTGGTTTAGAGCAGATCACTATGAAAAACTACCGGGTTATTTGGGAGGTCCAAACAAGCAACAAATGCAATACAACAAGTATCCTATCTCAAACAGTAACCAGACCCACACTGCAGCACGGCAATAAAGTATATTCAGTGACTGGTTTAGAGCAGATCACTATGAAAAACTACCGGGTTATTTGGGAGGTCCAAACAAGCAACAAATGCAATACAACAAGTATCCTATCTCAAACAGTAACCAGACCCACACTGCAGCACGGCAATAAAGTATATTCAGTGACTGGTTTAGAGCAGATCACTATGAAAAACTACCGGGTTATTTGGGAGGTCAAAACAAGCAACAAATGCAATACAACAAGTATCCTATCTCAAACAGTAACCAGACCCACACTGAAGCACGGCAATAAAGTATATTCAGTGACTGGTTTAGAGCAGATCACTATGAAAAACTACCGGGTTATTTGGGAGGTCCAAACAAGCAACAAATGCAATACAACAAGTATCCTATCTCAAACAGTAACCAGACCCACACTGCAGCACGGCAATAAAGTATATTCAGTGACTGGTTTAGAGCAGATCACTATGAAAAACTACCGGGTTATTTGGGAGGTCAAAACAAGCAACAAATGCAATGCAACAAGTATCCTATCTCAAACAGTAACCAGACCCACACTGCAGCACGGCAATAAAGTATATTCAGTGACTGGTTTAGAGCAGATCACTATGAAAAACTACCGGGTTATTTGGGAGGTCCAAACAAGCAACTAATGCAATACAACAAGTATCCTATCTCAAACAGTAACCAGACCCACACTGCAGCACGGCAATAAAGTATATTCAGTGACTGGTTTAGAGCAGATCACTATGAAAAACTACCGGGTTATTTGGGAGGTCCAAACAAGCAACAAATGCAATACAACAAGTATCCTATCTCAAACAGTAACCAGACCCACACTGCAGCACGGCAATAAAGTATATTCAGTGACTGGTTTAGAGCAGATCACTATGAAAAACTACCGGGTTATTTGGGAGGTCCAAACAAGCAACAAATGCAATGCAACAAGTATCCTATCTCAAACATTAACCAGACCCACACTGCAGCACGGCAATAAAGTATATTCAGTGACTGGTTTAGAGCAGATCACTATGAAAAACTACCGGGTTATTCGGGAGGTCCAAACAAGCAACAAATGCAATACAACAAGTATCCTATCTCAAACAGTAACCAGACCCACACTGCAGCACGGCAATAAAGTATATTCTGTGACTGGTTTAGAGCAGATCACTATGAAAAACTGCCGGGTTATTTGGGAGGTCCAAACAAGCAACAAATGCAATACAACAAGTATCCTATCTCAAACAGTAACCAGACCCACACTGCAGCACGGCAATAAAGTATATTCAGTGACTGGTTTAGAGCAGATCACTATGAAAAACTACCGGGTTATTTGGGAGGTCCAAACAAGCAACAAATGCAATACAACAAGTATCCTATCTCAAACAGTAACCAGACCCACACTGCAGCACGGCAATAAAGTATATTCAGTGACTGGTTTAGAGCAGATCACTATGAAAAACTACCGGGTTATTTGGGAGGTCCAAACAAGCAACAAATGCAATACAACAAGTATCCTATTTCAAACAATTATCTGGCAGTCGGTCTGCAAGTGTATGGATATACAAAAGCCTCAATATCTCATATGTTAATTGATTGCCTGTGTTTGGCCACCACTTTAGTTAATTTTATTAAAGATGTGTAAGTTGGCTTTAGATTTTCGATTTAGGACATAGAACTCGAAACTATCGCAAAAAACTGAAAGTGTGTAACATTTCCAAATATGTTTTGTTTGTTTTTCACAAAAATAGTAGTAGCTGTTAATAGATATTATGAATAGGTAGTCAGCAAGAATACATCCATCTATAATATTATTATAATTAGTTTTCTTTATTTATACCACTCTGAAAGTTTATTATTGGATACGATTAACATGGAGAATAATTTTATTTGAATTGCAGCTGTTAATACATTTTGGTCAGGTAATCAGCAGAAGTATCTATCTTCTTATATTAGTACGTAGACCCAGCACCTTTCGTCGCTCCAATATCAATATTTTCACCATAAGATAGCAATTTTTAAGGCCACTGGTACGAATTCCTAAGGATACAAAAACGTATTCATATACTAGAAACGTGGTATGGGCCAGGAGAAAATTTTAAGAACCGTTTTCAAGCCTTTTATATATCGTATTTTCATAATAAGTATAAAATGGCCACATTCGAGGCCATATGACCAAATCCCTGAGTCTTGGGGAGGGGGAAACGTATTAAAAATATTGTTGGTCCCCTACAACGTATTATGGTGTGTGAGTAATTTTGAGGAGCCTGTTTCGCATTCAGCTGGAGTACTACTTTATTAGTGTAGGTCTTTTCTCTATAAGAATAACGTAGCATCGTTTTAGCCATTGGGTGGAGCCCTAAGGTCGAGGTCATAAAAACCTTCCCAAATGTTATAGATCAATGACAATTGGCTGACATTTCGCAAAAAAAAAACTGAAATAATAGCTACAGAATACTACAGAACTCCTAAGAATAATTACATCTTTGTAAAACAAAACAAAAAAACTATCACACGTCCAAATTGGACGTCAGGAATTAGTTGAAGAATCCAGTGAATAGGAGCCCTAAGGTTGGGAAAAAATTATCTAAAGACCTTTGGTCCCTTAATAACGTGATATGGTACGGGAACAGATTTGAAGAGCCGTTTTCTAGCCATTTAGGAAAAACCAATTCACCATAAGAATAACATGGCAGCCCGGGAGCAGTTATGAGGTGCCGTTTTTGAAATCACCTGGGACACACATATACGCACACTACTTTATTATTAGTTATCTATATTATTGATACGCCATATGCAAACTTTGTAAACAATAATGCTTTTTTTGTTTTGAGACCTTACCCCCCCCATATTATATACCAAAACTAGGTGTGCAGATGTGCAAACTGGCTTTATATTTTTGATTTAGATCAAAGGACTCGAAAATGTTGATAAAAACTGAAAGTGTGTAACATTTCCAATTTCCAATTACAAAACCCAGATGTTTCGTTTGTTTTTCCACCAAAATAATTTTTGCTGTTAATATATTTTGGATAGGTAATCAGCAAGATTACATTTATGAATAAATAAAAGTTTTATTTATACTTAATAAAGTGTAACAGAAACTAACGATCAATTTGTTTACAGCGATAATGAAATCCATACAACTAATGTAGTATTAAAGAGGTTGTGTAAACAATGCATTTAGATTTAGTTAGTATAATTTTGTTTACTTCTATTGATTTTGCTTCAATTATTTTCAATTAATTTGTTTTAAAACCGAATAATATTACTTATAAAAGAATAATTAGCAATTTAATATTCGTGCGAAATCGTACGAGTATTAGATTATTTAGAAGACCAAACACTATTATACAACTAATAAAGCTTAAAGCTCATGAGGAAATAAATAATTGTTTATATATTTTGAATTACATTTTCTATCTGTTTAAGAGCTTTTATACTATTATATTTTAATTGTGGTTTTAAATTATTTGTTTTATGATTTTTTAATACTAATAATAATTATATTACTATTAACTCTGTTCCTAGACAATAAACTAATTCACCATGATAGTAAATTTAATAACTACTATTTTGAAAGTTCTCTATTTTTATTAATAACACAAAATAATTATACTAAAAATTATGTCACTAATTCAAAAGATAAACTGAGTGTAGTATCCATAGCAAATACATTGTTAAACTGTGTGTAAGAAATAGTTTATTCTGAACCTAACTGCAAAATTAAGGGTTAATTTAATCATATAAGTATATAAAACATTAAACGGTCTGGTTCAATAAATACAAGCGGACAACACATTTTGTAAGCTAATTTCAAAACAACTGATGCTTTTACAACACTATTAAAATTATCTTTATAAAAATTCTTTTATAACTCAATTCAAATGTCTCGTTATAAAAGTAGTATCAGTTTAAGCACGAACCCTGATGAAAGGTATAATACAGATTTACGAGGTGCCTCCTTACACTTAGTGGCTGAATGGCTCTCCACGGACTCTATCTCAGGCATTCCCTGATATATGAGATTTTGTAACTGGCTTATGAATTGAAACTTTCCATTTGTGTATTTAATTCAAAAGGTATTTTGATGAATAACATGAAATCATGTTCACTAATTGGAAAGAAAGTGGTCTGTGAAAATCTTCCTGTAAATTAAACTCTTGATTCACTGACTTTTCTTTCTTTAAGTTCATTATCCTACACATTTGACTGGGAAGAGGACTGTTAAGCATAGATACAATTTAAAAAATTCAAACAAACATGTTAAAAAATGTTTTGTTGTAAATAAGTCAAAATATTTATTTTATTTCTACTTTATGATAAAAATGTGCATTGCTAAGATCTTAAAGACAAAACATATGATTTGTTAAATATGAAAATCTTAGAAAGATAAATAAAATAACAAAGTTAATTATGTTGACTCTTTAGAACCTTTGTTGATAAAGACTTATTTTTAAATAACATCTAGAACTGTCAAACCTTGTGTTTTAAATGGACACATTTAAGTTTATACAAAAATGAAATATTATCTAAAAACAATAACACAAAATGGTAATTTGATTGAGCAGTTTTAATTGTAAATAAACAAAGACAAATTCGTCGTAAAGTTGCCAACAGGAAACATCTATTATTTTTACAGATAATGTAGGAGTATGCGTGACGTTTTTTCATTATTTACTATATTAGAAAAACAACGGCCTTTCTATCCAAAGCTCTTAGGTAAAGGTCCATTTGGTATTTGTGACAGTTTATTTTAACTTAGCGATTTTAACCTCACATGACTGTTCCAGTGCACGAGTGTATGTCCTTTTGTTATAGGCATTTAAATAAACCATGAACATATTTAAACTACACTTTCCAACGTATTCAGGTTCAACTTACTACTTGCAGGGAAATAGTAGACAATTGTGTTCCAGGATAGACCTGATTGCTTGATTAACTGTAGTTGAAAAATATTTAAAATGTGCCTATTACGTTTAGGATAAATACGGTTTATAGGACGAGAACGGGTTGTATTAGTTTAGTTCACGTCTCTTCTTTATGGCAAATATATTTATAAGTTGTTACCAAAACATTCTTAGCCTATTTTGTAAAGTCATTACCTTTTTACACAGTTAATTTGTATCTACAATACTATTGGCACTTACATATTCAAAGTATTGTATTACTGTGCTAACGTTTTCATATAAAGGATCAATGTTGAAGTAAATTCTTAGATAAGGAATGTTACCGGATATATTATGGCTCAGGAGATATATGCCTAGACTGCTGAGCATACCGCTTACATTTTTACTAGTGCTAAATTGTCCAACATTATCCCACGAACCCTCATTTCATATATCTACACCAGATGCAGAGAACGGCTAAGCTTTGGTATGATTTATAGTTGGAGAACGTACCTTTCCCTAGAATTGATGGTAAGGTAACTTTAAATATTTTAGTAAGTGGTGTAAGAAATGCTACGTCACAAAAGTCGCATTGTAAATACATATTTTTGTAAGACGTATAAAATCAACCATTACATTTTATTACAGTTGTCCTTGTTTTTATGATAAGTCTTCAGATTTTAAATTTGCTATAGCACGTATTGATGATGAAACATTTTTGAGTTTATCACGCTTAATGTAATTAATTTTTAGTTAATTTATAGTTTAAATTAATTTTTATTTTGTACGGAGTAGTCATACATTAATGTTAAAACATTTAAGTTGCGTTTAATTCAGGCTCTATTGAACAGTGAAATAATTTATCAACAAATACAAGTTGTTTATTTAAAATTTTTAAAAGTTTTATTTTCAGTCATTAAAATATTACATGCAATTATTGGCCAGATTATAATTGGCCATTTGATCTAATTAGCTGAGTTTATTTGTAAATTAATAACTTTAAAATTTGTATATCTTAAATAAAATCCTCAATCCATGTATGTTACTCTGTCCCTTATGTCCTCACAACACAAATCCCTGGCTATAATATAACCCAGAGATCGAATATCCAAAACGATTTACTTGATTCCTTGGACAGCTTTACAACTTGCTATTTCAATCCTCTTTGTTCAGCATATTTGAATTCGCTCATTCACTTCTAGGCAGATGACGGTGAATCCAAAATCGAACACTTAGGATGAAAAGTGCTAGGTCTAAGTACAAAGAACCTAAGTACACACTTTTTACTTACTCACTGCCTAAGTATAAAATCCTATCTTATTTTACTTAATACTGATAACCTTTGTTAATAAACTATTTTATTATTGTTATGCTCTCATGTTAAGGTATATTACGTAAAGTAACCAACCCAACACCAACAAAACCGCAGACCACGACCACAGACCGCGACCGCGATCGTATTTTTTTCGCTCGTTTTCTGTTGTTGTCTTGTTGTTGTTTTTGGACAAGATACAATCTAGCTTTTAAAATACGTTGGGCCTGATACATTCTGACTCTATTCTCTGAGACACGAGGGTCACACTGAACTCGTGAGTGTTTAAAGCACTACTAAAAAAATACGATTAATCATGATTGGTAAGGTGGATTTGAACAATCAAAATATTTTGTGTGTTGTGTAAAAAAATGACCAATAATATATTCGTAGGCCTATATAAAAAAATTGTTAGGGATGTTGCAGGATTTTAATTGGATTTAAAATTTCAACCAGATCGAATACTTGGTTTGGATCTGAATACAGCCAAACAGAAAGGTAGACGGAATTTTTCGTAAATTCTTTTCCCGGGAATATTAAAAAAAATTTTTAAATTGTTAAACCAAAAACTAAAATCCGGTTTATACGTTAATAATACCCACTGTTACCGTATACTTGTCTAAGGGAGCGAGTAAATATATTTGAATTGTAACAAATAAATATCTGAGCTATTATTTCTGTCTCAATGCCTTAAGTAATAATTACATTTACGTAATAACGTTATAACTCTTTCTCTAAATAAAGGTTTCCTATCAATGGAATATGGCACTTTCTAATAAAAGGTAATTAAAATTAATGGAAAGTGTTACTATCCCTTGATCTTCTATGTTGGATAAAATAATTCGATAAATTATACAATTGAACTTTAAATTACAACAACAATCCTATCTTTGCACGATAGTCCCATCTATACACATTTGCACGGTAGTCATAGTCAAAACGTTAAAACTGAGTTACTTTGTAGAGTAATAAGTTTAATAATTGCTGGTATAGTTATAAGCAATTTATGTACTGATCAATGAACCAATAGATTACTAATTTATCAGTTGGTCGGAACGGTGTATTACTTTTTTTTCTTAAACGAATGTAGAGAAAACTCAATGCCATGTTAAGACAATGCTATGCAATAAATTACACCAGATAATGTAGGTGAAGCCAATAACATTATTGTAATGGTATACGCTCATTTTAGGGATTTTCTTCTCAACTCACTTTACAATATTTATCGAAATCCTATGAGTTTATTTAAAAGTTACCTTTAAATTAGTAATTAACTATTACCTCATAAATCATAAAATAAAACGAACTGTTCATTTTTGAAAGCCAACCCTCTTATTATGATTGGTCTTTTATCATGAAAGCCAATCTTTACGAGCTATCTTATTTCATTGTGTGGTATTCAAATATGTTCCTTGTTGTTGGTTTCTAATTGTGGATTTTTATAAGATAATTACGAACTTAACTTATACTCAATAATCAAAATTAAATAAAGAAGAAGATACAATGTTCTAAAGTACTATACTAAACGTCCAAAACAGAATTTTTATAATTTTATTTATATATATATATGTATATATATATATATATATATATATATATATATATATATATATAGAGAGACAAATAATTGAGTACCTTTTAACCTACCTCATATTATTTAATTTGTCAGATGTTTCTTATACATTTGTCAATTTGTTTTATATTTACCTTTTATTATACGACTGACGATGAACCTCAACAGAGGATTTAGATATATTACTTTTTACTAATTGAAGTGTTTTTATTTTCTGGTGATGAGTATCCAATGAATATTAATTAATAACACAATCCCATACCCCCAAAAATTAACTTATATTGTCATTATTATAACAAAGTATGTCGGATTCAATAAGTTTTAATCACGTTTCGATATTATCAACAGTTTGTTCAACGTCCGATATTTAACATTATTGTTTTCCACCCCAATCTGGTCCCTCGAAAACGATTTTAAAAACTTTATGTCCTATTTTATAACTGGAATAGGTTTAATCTAATTCTTTAATGGGAGTGAATATCTATGATCTAGTAAAAATATTTTTGTTTAGTTCTAAAATTGAATGCGAAACACTCCATTAACATTATGAGCATGTATATACTTTAGACGTAGTTATTTCTAGACAAAAGCTCCTGCACAAGGATTACTTTTTTGTATTTACCGTTTAATAATTTTATGATCAAACTAACAAATTATGGTATCAAGCAATGAACCTACCTGGAATTTTATAAGGCTACTGAAAAAAGTATTTGAACATTAGTTTATAGATAGATAGTTTATTATTGCAGTTAAAATATGAATATATAAGACTCAAATACTACCATATTGCTTAATTTAGTTATAAAGATAAATAATTAACAAACATGACTTATTATATTTTAGTTATTTTGTAGTTATTTCCGGTAATAAAAGTAAGTATTAAGGTAATTTATGAATTGTAATATTTTAATATTTCAACTGCAATACTAAGCTACATATCCATAATCCAACGTTTAATTATCAATATTATGCTGACATAAAAGGTATTATAAAGTACCAAGTAGGCCAATTGTAGACCATATATATTTACTCTGATCTCTGTATTATTAAACAAAAACCACAAACGTGATCATTATTTCACATTTGTAAAACACTCGTAGTGTAATCAGTTTTGCTTATATAAATAATAAGTACAACCATGATTAAGTGAATGGTTAATCAATTGAGGTGTATCTTTAAAGTTAGTTGGAAAATCCTAGAATTATTATATTTAAACTAAATAAAATCTGTAAATATTTTATACGCTAAATTAATTTTTCATCTAATGTTTGTTTATGTTAAAGTATAAATACACAAAGCAAATATTTGTTTAATAATATGTATTCTACGCGTTATTTTAAATATTTAAGCTCCTATGAAAATTTTCATAAAGTATACTTCAAGCAGATATGAATAGTTTGATAAATGCGGCGTCCTATACACATGTCAGGAGGCAAGTTATATGGCTCTCTGGGGTCCTGTGTATATCACTCTGTTCAACTTTATATTTAACGAAATATTTTAGCTCTGTTATAATGGTAATGAAATATTTTTTATTATCTACGCACTATTTAGTAGTGTTTTACTAGTTCTATTAATATAATAAACATGTACCCACTAAGAGATCCTAAATTATAAACACCAAAATATTAATAGGTATCAATTTTTGGACACATGAATCTGAAAACTTAAGAAACGTTAACAAATTAACTAACTGCCAAAATTTAATGCAGAAGGTATTTTATTGCAAATGCGCTTTATCGAATGTTATTTATAGTTATTTTCCAATACATCTAAATAATAAAAAACATTAAAACAGCAAAACATACATAGGATGACAAATACGAATTAAAAATAACGTAATATGAAATTTAGTTAAAGTTAGTAGGATTACAACACTTAAAAAGTATATTACCTACGACACCTCTGTATATATATATATATATATATATATATATATATATATATATATATATATAAAACAGACGGTAAATCAACATTAACTATGGTACGAGGCTACTAATTCCAATCGATCTCAACAATCAATATAAGACCCAATTTCTCATTAGATTTGGCCAATTGCGAGTTTTTTTGCCTCGGTCGACAGACGTTTCCCTAGAAAATGACATTCCTGAGTAATTCTATAAAATATGAAAGCGAGTGAATATTAACCTAAACAATTGAGTAACTGTTATGAAACTTAATATGAGGAACGATTTAATTAATTAATTATATTTTAATTTTACTTAATTATTTTGTTTTTTTATTGCAGTATTTTCTTGCAAGACGTGGTTGAAAACATATTTTCCAAAATAATAATATAAATGGACTTTTCCATAAATGTGATCTGCGGCGTAATAAATAATCGTAGGTTTTTCATATTTAAAGAGCTACAATAAATCACATTGGACACTGACTGCGTATTACCATACGCACTTAAACTCACACTTACGTTTCAAGAGGGCAACCTTATGGGCAAGCGTGTTTCCGTTCATATTTAAAATGATTTACAAATAGTTTGCTATTATAATAAAAAAATATCTATAGTTAAACAGGGTTTCCTTAAAAAAAAAACTATAAGGGCTAGTAGATTATAGATTGAAATGTTTATGGAATCCTCGTTTAATAAATACAATTCTTTATACTATTAATATTTTAAGAATATAAAGTACGCTGTGGTCTATTTAAAAACATCATACCAAATAATTATTTTAGAAATGTTCACCAAAATCTTTAAATTAGTACAGCCAGACAGGATTAAAAAATATTTTTTTTTAATTCAGGGTACAGCAAAATATCTTTACTAATACCTCGAATTCAAAGATTTTGACTAAAACCGTTTATTCACACTACGAATGAGGGGATTGTAAAATGTGTTTCATGCTTATGTCCTAAAAATAAATAAACCATCGGAAAACCCTGTATATTAAATCCAAGTTGATAAGTATTAAGATACTCACGTTGGCAGTTAAAGATAAATTTACCTAAACCATAAAACAATTTGTTTATAAAGTTAGTAATATGGGAACGTTTTTCCAACTGTTAATTTTCTATGAAATAACGGGCCATCTATCATTACATTTTGCCAAAGATAAAATGCAAGCTATACTGTAATAGCTCAAAAACAAATCATTTTAGTTTATAAAATCGACAAATTTAGGAGCGGACATTCAACCATTTCTCACTTACTGATGTCGTAATACAAGTTAAATTATTATTATAAATATTTCGATTCTACATAGTTAAAATGTAACTGCAAATATCATGGCATAATCTATTAAAGTGAATGAAAATAAAAGCCATAACACAATTTGAACTCTATGATGGATTTCCATCCGCTGAACAACCTTATGCATAATGTTTGTCGACATGTTCTTAGATGAGACGCCGCAGTTGGCTATTGATCCCCGACCGAAGTTGATGAAGGCAGATTCGCGATACATTATAATCTGCATAAGTCCTGGTAACAGATGCATCTACCTCACGCCATCGTTATTACTGCATACATTTCGCTCACAACTGCTGAGACAGCGTCATTTGTATTGGGTTCAAAATGCAATAGAGCATACAAATTTGAACTTACAATAAAAACAGAAATCTAGGTATAAGAAACACCCTAAACAAAATTTTTTTATTATTTGCATTGCAGTTTAAAAATTTCAACTGCTATTATAAACTAAAATACCATAAAAATAATGATTCTTGTAAAACTTTAACATAAAGATTAGTTAGAGAACTCCTGTAAAGGCATCATAACTGAATTAGAAAATAAGGTTGAATCAATAGGTTTACACTACAGAAAGAAAGCTCAATTATACAAAAATAGATTTAATGATATTTAGTTTCAATTTAAAACTAATAATATTAAACACAATAAAGTTTTGAATAAAGTTTTTAGAAATATTAATACATAGATGCAAATCAAAAGTACTTAATTAATATTTTTAACTGAATATCCCATAAATTTTTAACAGTATCTATATATTCGAAAAATTTAAAAATTCGTTTTCAACTCAATTATGAAACACATAAATAAAACTAAAGGGACCTGTATTAATAAAGTATATTTGCAAAACATTAGTAATCCTGCTTTAAGACAAAATAAATGTCATTATTAAAATGCTGCTTATCAAATATTCAAAAAAGTTATGTTTCTATAATAAACTATGCTCTGTAATTTAGGTAAATATGATATAAAAATTAAGTTATGGTTCTTGGAAAAGTTATAGTTTTCTTTAAAATATTTAAACAAATTCATAATATTTAGATAGAAGAATAATTGGTTGTATTCAATTTAAATAACTGTTTGTATTACATTTATATATTTTTTTTAAACTAAGTTCTTATTTACACGATTTTTATTTAATTATTTAATGATTGCAAAACCAATCAACTAAATCAATCAAATTTATAAGGCGGATAAATTATTATAAAATCATAATTTTACGAATTGTTTTGCAAAGTATTAAAAAATTCCTATACGATAACTTATGTTATAACGTGTCTATCAAGTATTTCATATATAATATTGTCTGATACTAAATGAAAGAAGGAGAGAGGTAAATGTGAATCGTACTCGTAATGTTGAACCATTACTTCTACCTAGACCTGCTTTGTTGCCATCAAGGGTGTCTTTTACACTTAGTTTCTGTTCAGTAAACGTATTACTATGGTAGGTTTTATATTCTTCCGTAAATTCCCTTAAGCTTTCTAGACCTTTTATACGACCATTTCAATACTATTTTCATATTTATCCATTATAATATCTAAATACTTAAATAGATATTATCATTTTCTTAAATAAATCGTATTATTCCAAATAATAAATAAACAACAACACTAATCTGAAACGTACTGTATATGTTATTTCATAACATTTGTCATCATAGCTGCAAATTATTCGAATGCTAACTTTATCATCCAACACTATTCGTGTAAAATGGAAACGATCATAATTAGAAACGGTTGCTTAAATATATCTTTGTTGAGTGTTTTTCTTTCATAACATAATTATAAATAGGATTAAATATACAAAATAAATAATTTAAAAGCTGTATAATTTGATGGTCGTCTTAGTTACGTCAAAATCAGTCAAAAAACATATAAAACACGCTTAAAACAACAATCACTCATGAAAATAATTATATCACAGATTTGGCTATTTCATTTAGAGTTAGGCTTTTATAATTTCGTACTTTTTTATTCATCAGGGGGTTAAAATAACACGTTTTTGCAATACAATTTTATCAAATGTATGTTGTATACTCAAATTGTTTAATTGTTATTGTAGTTTTACTGAGATGGTTAAGAAAAGGGGTAAACAGGATAAATGCTTAGGACTTGAAAAAATACTAAGAATAATATGAATAATGGAAAATGTAAATTCTTGGTTCTCAGGGAAATTTTGCATTTTATAAGTCCTGTCTACATCTGGGTGGATTACTCTGCCTTTAACACTAGATTTGTAAGATATTAGGTATATTCTGAGCATAAAATAAAGCGACTATAAAGATTTAGTGAATTATATCAATATTTTAGATAAATATACTGAATTTTTGTGGATGGATTGCATATGTAAAATACGTTAATACAAATATACTGAACAACAAAGAACGATGAAAATGTCTTTACAAATGATAAAATGACATTCACTTGCAAAAGGTAGACCTCGGGGCTCTGGGTTAATCTACATTACGCCAGTTCTATGTAAGAGAGAAGAATTTACGACTAGTTCGTCTCTATATTACGTAGGGATGCCCTATTCACTCAGGTAAGCACTTATATCTTGTAGAAATAATGGGTTTTGAGATTCAAAACCAAATGTATACGAATTTCATTATATTAACTTATATATAAGCAAATATGTTATGAAAATGTAATAGTTATTTATTTTATGTTAGCTAAAATCACAAAATATTAATATTTGGCAGTTAATATATTTTCGTTAGTGTAATGATCGTTAACGTTTCTAAATATTCAAAATATTTTAAGTTTCACCCACTAAAATAGTTTATGTCCTGCTACTTAATCAAATAGAGTTAAGTTTCCAGACAATTGGTAAATAATTTGATTGCTTTTCCAAAACAAAAGGTTGTTTAAAAATAAATCCATGTGTTTGTGTATCATTATATGTGTAACATGGATTCTAACAAGTATCATCTCACTTTCTACAGAATAAAATATTTATAGCTTATCTTTGGAGTAGTTTACATTGTCTGCAACCGAGACTACACCTGTTTTACAGAATAGACTAATGAAGTACATATGGAATCGACATTAGACATTATTATCGGTATTAGACATTAAGGAATCTATAAACTCGAAGACATTCATGTACATTTTCCAACCTGTTCAGCCAGTAATGTCTTATAAAGATTATTTTTGGTTGATAGTAGTAAAATAAATAAGTAGGCTTTTTTGGAATGGAGTGCAGGTTTTATTGTCTGTACAAGTGCACATGCAGGGGACATTCTTAACGCTTTAAAAGGGAACGCTCTAAACTTGTATTAATCTTACTTCAACGTTTTCTAAGAAAGCGTCTTTTTAATGGCTCAGTACAAAATTACATTTGGATCCAGTATCAAACAATTAAAATATTGTCAGATTTTGCTAAAATTATATTTTCCGAATCTCGTATTATGAGATGAACACTCTGTAACCAGCTTCTGTAAATACTTTTAAACACTAATTATGTAATACACGTCTATAATAAGGACAAATTCCGTACATAATTTAAAATTGTTACGACGTTAAAACCCCATTGCATATAATTTAAATATGTTCGATACGATTGAAAAAACCACACAATAATACTTAAATCCCTTAGAGGTCCCGCATTAGAGCACAAATTGTTATTTAGTTATACTGAAGGTGATGAGTGTTTGCTCAAGTGATTGTTTTAACTACATGACTTATCACGAGCAATAACTTCCCCAGTGTAACTGATACGATGAGGCCACGTTAACGGTGTTATATTCTTTTGATATTATCTATTTGCTAGATTTAATAATTGTGGTGGAAGTTTAAGGGTTTGACATATAAAACCATCGTTTCCCCATAAGAATAACATGTGGACCAGTCATTGAACCGACACCTGATCCCAGTCCATATGTTACCAAGTTTTAAACAAATTTTAAATTTGTCATTTTACAAATGAAATTAAATATAAAAAGTAATATTTGTAATTTAAACTATCGTAGGTCCCATTGAACTAATATTTTTTAGGTATCCATCTAGATACTAATATTCTGAAATGGAAAAACAGGAAACCTATTACTAGACAACCTATGGTACCCAACCTATGGTAACCTATGGTACTAGATAAATACCATAGTTAAAAACTTCTAACTAGGCTCAAAACACATAAAGATTAATTGAGCTGTCTAGGATCAAATAATTTATAATTTATTTTCAAATTGTATGAGATAAATCATATATTTTCTTGACTAATCGAAATTGTGTAATTCAATACGTTTTACAAACAAAAACCATAAAATATTTTAATTATGTTGTTTTAACAAAGTTAATAACAATTAATTATTAAGTAATTAATTTATTAAGTACATTTTTTAACAGTGAGTGTGTAAAAAATACTTAAAACAAATTTTCTATTACAAAAAACTATAATAAGAATCACCCTTTGCAGAATGCATGTGAGGTAGGATTGTGTAATTATTCAAATTAATCATTACAATAATAATTATACTTGTTTTGTTTTAACCACGAAATATTACTTGGAATAACACCTCGTGACAATAAATCGAACGGGAACGGTCCGCCATTCCATGCTGCTCAGCATTGTTGAGGTCAACTCCCGAGTGGTCAACGTCCCGCCCAAGCCATTGTTGTAATTCATCGACAACTTCCTCGCGTAAAAATATCACTGTAGCTGTGTTTTGCCTTTAAAACTTTATATAGTTATGTTCCTATTTCACTTGGATATTGAGAGTTTGTTTTTCTAACAGTGACAAGATTGTTATTACCAACACCTTGATAGTTAAATCTGCACTTTATCAGAAAATATGTAATATTAAAAATAACTTAACCTTTAAATGACGAGATTCTTCTTTTCGACGCGTTTACAAATGAAATACCATGTAAAACAACAGGAGAACTGTTAAGTATAGACAAACCGTGTCTGTCAATTTATGTTATAAATAATAATCTGCGAAGCAAATAAAAACACTAATGAAAACTGATTGACAGCAGACATTATGGGCTAGACAGTTTATGTAATATACAACATTTACCCTCAACATTCCAGCATTAAGAAATACAGGTCAGTCATCTGATCTATGCTATTGGAACCTTGACATCATAATTAAAGCAACTACAAGACGCTTCCTCAGATTTCTTGGTGTGTTGTTTGAAATGCCGGTACAAAATATATATATGTCGGTTATAATATTTATATATGAGTACGTACACAGTTAGTGACGTAAATATTTACAAAATAATAGCTGCCATAATATCTACAGTATTACAAAATCAAACACATTGTAGTTTAAGAGCACACCATTGAATTCCGGTAACGGTAAATGCGTTCAGGCAACTGAACAGTACGTTTTAATGTATTCGGGCCTCGTGAATAATATCTAGTAACAGACTACCGTCCTGACGTATTTGAACGTATAGAATATATCACTGCTTAAACTCAGTACCGGTGGTGGAGGGGGGCGCAAGCTTTGCTCGGGGAATGTGGGTCAGCTTGTAAATAACTTGGATTAATATGTCATCATGTCCCCCAACTGTCAAGCAGATTTAATTCGCTGATTTGCCTCTTGTCTGCATGTTTAAGGCCACTACAGTTATCATACCTCAATGTCCCTTTGATTCATTTTGGATATGACATGATCACACTATATCATTCAATAGCTTTAGTCACTGTATTCATCAAACCGCATGTTAATACTTAAACTACAGGAATGTTATAATGATATTAATTTGACAGTTCCTTGGTTGATTATGAACGGCTGGTACAGTTCTTTTGTTTTGATTTTAAACTCAATTAGCCCAATGTAATTTTTTTTTATTTCATTATCGTTTTTAAATTATTAGATTTTTACTGGGTATGAGACCTGTATAGAACTAATTTTTATCCTAGAAATCAGTTATTTCCAGCATCTTAAGTGAATGGTTGGAGCCATTTTTGAGATCAGATTTGCAAGTAAGCAAGCAAGCAATCAAGCGAACCTTACTCATATTAGTGTGTAGGATAAGGAGCAATGCATGGGCTCTTGGTATCAGCTGCAGCGTATTACGTCACTGTGGGTGCACTTGGTATCAGCTTCAGCGTATTACGTCTCTGTGGCACTTGGTATCAGCTTCAGCGTATTACGTCACTGTGGGTGAACTTGGTATCAGCTGCAGCGTATTACGTCACTGTGGGTGCACTTGGTATCAGCTTCAGCGTATTACGTCACTGTGGGTGCACTTGGTATCAGCTTCAGCGTATTACGTCACTGTGGCACTTGGTATCAGCTTCAGCGTATTACGTCACTGTGGGTGCACTTGGTATCAGCTTCAGCGTATTACGTCACTGTGGCACTAGGTATCAGCTTCAGCGTATTACGTCACTGTGGGTGAACTTGGTATCAGCTGCAGCGTATGACGTCACTGTGGGTGCACTTGGTATCAGCTGCAGCGTATGACGTCACTATGGGTGCTCTTGGTATCAGCTGCGGCCTATTACGTCACCTTGGGTGCACTTTATTTTACAGATAGATATTCCCTGGCTGTTAATAAACCAGTTGGAAACTTAATTCTTAAAAAATAACAACGGGATTTATGAAACCAGGGCAAAATTCAGTGGCTAACTGTACTCAGTTTAGTATGCATGACCAGCAAGAGAGTTTCCTCAGAATATGTTTATGGGCTGATATTACTTTTTGTTGTAGTCATTGGGCGATATTATTAAGTTCAAGCCAAATAACTCAGTGCTATTTTCATATAGATAAAAAAATCTTAATCTATTTATTGTGTACCAGTTGCATTATACATCCGATATACTAAGGTCATCATAAAAGTGTATTATCAAAACATGTTTATTTTTTCATACAATTGTGCTATATCTTTGACAGAAGAAGTGACATTGTTTTTATCTTTATATTATTTAAGCTTTACAAAGTTTGACAAGAACTTATCTCAATACACCAATGACCACCAAGTGGTCGGTCGTATCATTTGGGTGGATAGCGTAGTGGTTAGAGAGCTCCCCCCAAAGTCGGAGGATAGCCAGATCGATTCTGAATGAAGTAAAACTTTTTTTTCAAAGGTTCAAAACTGAAAATTTAATTGTTATTCATTTAATAAATATTGCTATTGGTATTTACATTAAAATACTCTAACTTCCTCGGAGTTTTATTTAGTGATATAATAATCTGAAAGTGTCAAGCTTAATATGTATATTTGCATTGCAGAAAATATTTTAGTTATCTTGGTTTCGATTTGTATTAGCATATCCTGGGTTTATTCATTATGTAGCTAAGCTTCCATACTTAATAAAGAACAGTTTAAAAATAACTATAAAAAAAAAAATTAAAATAATGTTGTTCAGTAAGATTTGCTTATATTTTTGTTGTTGTTGTTCTTCTTTTTCGTTATTTGTTAAAAGTTATTGTTTTATTTTCAACATCAATGTTATTGTTAATTAGATTATAGTTCACGTATATTAAATAAATCTTTGAAAAAGTCAATCTTGTAAATATTTATTACATTTGGTTATCATTGTACATACTATTACTTATTATTATTGTTATTATTATTATCATTATTATTAATGTATATTGTTATTTAATTTGTATTCATTATTCCACTGCCATGCCATTGAAATAAAGAAATAACGTTGTTTGTTTATATTTTCAGCAAGAAGTTCAAATAAACAGGTGTCTTATGGTAAAATCTAAGCTGTATTTTGGGACAGTGGAACAGATTTATTGGTATAAAAGAAAATAAATTCTAGGGAGTGAATTTTTTTGAAACAAAAAGTTATCTTTCTAAATCTATTGAAACGGTTATCACAAAACTGTGGCTCATGATGGAACGGTAGAATTCATTACTTATCGGACTGAAACATTCTCGTTTACAACCAAGGAATATTTGTGAACTTTGTTCGGGGAAATCTGATTTAGGTTTTAGTTAACTTATATACTACAATTGGAATTGAGAAATAAAAATACAAAAAAAGCTCAAGCCTAGGTTTAAGTGTACTGTAAACATTTTTTATACGATTTTTAATGATTTAAGGCAATGATTACGATAAGCATTTCTTATATTAATGATTAAATAAAATAAAATAATTATTTTACCCATCCTAATTCCCATCTATACTACATAATAAAGTTGTACACATCTTGTGTGTGTTATTTTTTTTACACCCCCCTAGTAATAATTGAGTTCAGAACATCTGCCACACTTGACTCAACTGGACCAGTAACTTAACTACTGTAAACCATTTGGTTAGTGAATTTTTGATTTTGTTACAAGAAAGCCTAAAAACCATCTACAAATAGATTATTCCTTTTTGAAAGTATTTACAGTTTAGACCAAGTTAGAAGCTAACAAATCATTTAGCAAAAATTTCAAAATATATAATAATCAATCGGATTCATTACAACATCTTGAACTGTTTTTGCATTAGGAAATCAGATTATTCATTGCAATGGTATGACACTGAAGTAGGCGGTGTAAATAGTTTATAACTAAGTTAAAATTGTATTTCAAATTCAAATTCCGCAATCATTACTGATGTATTAAAACTTTAATTACATTTTAAAGGATATTAAATTGTTTGGTGAACATTGAACGCTAATCATGTAAGATTATTGAAAAATATTCAGGTAGATTATTGTAAAATTACTCTTAAATTATTTATTAAAGTTAAATTTTATGACCCAACTGTAGTGTACAATGTCTATTAATCCATTTCTTTAGTTTCATCATTGGTCATTGTTTTTTGTCTAGAAAAAAAAGATTCAAAGTGGTTTTTTGCTGTTCAATGCAAATTAAATATAATTAATATAATGAGTTTTAAGGTCATAAAAAACGGTGGTTCATGATATTATGATTCTTAAAAAATTACAACATTCGTATGGTTCTTGACCTTTGACACATTAAATTGTTTATCATAAATAGAGTAAGTTTTATTATTTTCTTTATTTTAGTTTTCTTTATTTGGAATGGAAAGCACAAAATAACCAGTAAATATTGCAAAGATCTCTGCTTGAACAGGGTCTGGTCTGAGGGAAATAATCCCCTTATTAGATTTAGGTCAAACAAAACAAAATTGCATTCATTGTGACCATATTAGCTCAAATGAGGTAAACAACTCGACTAAACCCACAATAAAACGTTACTGTTTGGTTGCAAATTACAGTTCCCAGTTTCGTTTACTGGCTAACTCCCTTCCCGTACTCTGAGAGCTTTGTACACTAGAAACAAAACTTTACAAACTCGTTGACAGAAAATTACCTGTCAATTGTATTTTAACATGAATGACTGTAGATAGAGCAATCCTAAATTGCAATTTTCTTTAGGCTTACACTCTCATCAGCAGCAACATTGTCGTAGGCTATTCTGAAACTTATTAGGTTCATACTAAAATAGCAATCTGACTTGATCCTGTTAAACCTTAAATTCATTGCACATCTAATTCGCTACAATTAACAAAAAACAAATATGATATCGATACAATTGAACTAATGTGTGATTGGATAGTTTATTCACACCCGGAATATTATACAAACCTAAGATGTATTTCTCTTGTAGTTATGACCGGGTAATATCCGAGGTTATGTGCAACTGTCGTGTTTAAATAGAACCTTAAATAAAATTAAGGGCCTTGAGTATCTTTAAGATTGATGGCTTAAAATTCAACTAAATTTAAACCAATCCGGACACCAACGAGTATATAAAAGGACATTCGTTCTACGTATGTGGACCAAAACAAAAAGTACCGGCACCATACCTAAAATTTGTTTCCAAACACAGTCAATACTCATTCTATCGATCCTAAGTATCTGCCTTCCAAATTACTTGCAAATAACAGTCCAGCCCTCGGAGCAATCAGCCCGATACGATCTTCCTTAATGGAAACACCAAACCGAAAAATCCGATATATTTGTATTTCTTTTACTATTTATTAGAGAAGGTTTTTTTGTAATATGCATATTGTTGTAAGTTTCCTACAGTCTTAAACGACTACTATTGTAATTTTGTTTATTGTTTAGGTGAAATTAAGTTATTTATGAATATAATGTTCAAATTAATAAATATTACATTAAATTAAGTTTTACCCTCACTGTTAGCTTCTGTTGTTAGTTATTAAAACTAGCTAATTTTAGATTGTATTGTAAGACTCATCAAAATTGGAGGTTTTCCGTTGACACGAATAAAATAAAATAAAGCGTTGGTTGCATTAAACATACTGTAACTGTTTTATTATCCGTGTATATTTAAACAATATAAATATGCCTAAACTAATTTATTTGACTTACTTTCGTATTATTATTTAAACTAATTTGCTCACCATTGCGTTCCCATGAAGTATTAAAATTTAATTTTATTTTTGAATTTGGTCATAAAATCAATTCGTTAGATGTCAAATTCGATGTAAAAGTAACAGTTTTGTTCTTAACAGATATATAATAGTTGGATATACTTAAATTTTACGATGAAGTTCCTTTTCTTCTGCTTGAACATAGCTAGGAGTATACAACAAATGTATTAAGATCATATGGTTATTATGTTAAGAGTTTTCACTACGCGTGAGAGCAGTACCGTGTCATACTCTGTATTAATACAATTTCCCAAAATAAAACTAGTGTTACAGCAATGGTAACTTCACATGATTAGATCCCCTGCAATCAAATATACCATAGAGGTCACATTATGAATATGTGGTTAGGGAACAGTTGATGTATGCCTGTGTCACAGGATGAATTGCGTTATATACTAAACCATATGTTAAAATGTAATTACTACAGTTATAGCTTGCCAAACTAGCGACAGTTTGAAAGTGAATACGTACTTGTTTTTAATGTTTATAATATAACTTTAAAATTATCCCTAATGAAATAAGTTTAATTTAATTCTTTTAGAATTTAGTATGTTCAAATGTTAAATATACACAAGTTGTGTTAGCGAATTTCCCCTATAGGGAAGAAGCTATTACCGTAGTCGGCATGGTAAGACCTAGGCCCGGGACCATGATAACTTTTCGTTTTGAGGTCCCCAGACCCCAAAAACACCTTTCGTTCGATACTGTATATATATATATATATATATATATATATATATATATATATATATGTGTGTCCGTGAGCACGATAACTCTCGTAAAAATTATCCGATTTTGACGAAATTTGGTATAAACATGTAAAGCAGCATTTATGACTTTAAGTTCGAAAACCAGACAGATCGACCTATCCGAAGGGGTATTTTGGGGGGGTTTTGTACCCCAAAAATGGGTTTTTTGAATTTTTTACATATAATTTTTGAAAAAGTCAAATTTTAGTTTTAACCATTCGATTCAGCTTAAAAAAACACACAATTTGGTATTTCGATCATTCCTCTACGTCAATTGGTTACCGAGATATTGAAAGTGCTAAACACAGTACGTTGTCTAATGTTATTCTTATGGAGGAAAAGACAATTTTTTTTATCTCGCTTATTTATGAACGTATACTGACGAAACTTGGTATACAGCTTCATCTCGTTGAGGTCTATTGATATTCGCTCCAAAAAATCTTTTTTTGCATAATTCTCCCGTAGCAGCAAACCTGCGTACTCAGCCCCCATGTTATTCTTATGGATAATAATTAAATGCTCTGTCTCCCTTAATTATGAACATAAATGAATAAAAACTGGTATACGACTTCACCTAGTTGAGTTATATTGATATTAGCATAAAAACCCATTTTTTGTTTTCCTTGTTGCAGCAAACCTGCGTACTCAGCCCCAATGTTTTTCTTATGGAGAATAATTAAAATTGTATATATTGCTTATTTGTGAATATATTTTTATGAAACTTGGTAAGTGGCTTTATGTAGTATTAAGACATTTATATCTCCAATGGAAATTCGCTGAGTTTGCAGGTTTGCTGCGACGGGGGTATTTTGCATTAATTCAGAATTATTTGTATTATTATAGTAAATCATACCAGTTATTGGGTTTACTAAAGTTTTTCCATATCTAATTATTATTATTTAATCTATATATCCGTTTGGCCTATAGAATTCATGTTAATAAGATATAAGGTACCAATTCATAAATAATGAAGCAGTTTATTTATAATAAGTATCAAACTAACGAAGTTAGGTTTCTAGATTGAGATTTCAGATTTTCAGCCAACTGAGAGAGACATTGATTAAAATTGTTTATTAAGAATTATTCGATACCCCCTTAAAATATAAACTGTTCTGACTGTATAAGGCCATGCTGAACGACATATCTAAATAGAATTCACCATCACAATAAATATAAACTTTATAGAACTAAATACCAGTAATTGAAAATCCAAGTTTTGTAACGTTAGGGATACTTACAACTTACAAAAGATTGATCTACATGAAGAAATAACAACCTCAGAACATCAACTTTAGCAGCATCACTGCAGTTGAGTCGATCATATGATTGGGGGTTTGCCATGTTTGTCGGAATATTTTGTTACTTTTTGGGATTTCCTACAGAAATTTTAATATCAAGGTGTTTTATTATTCGACTAATTGTGGATGTCTACTACTATTACAGGAAATTCATGATTTGAGTTGCTCGAAATAATAGCGCACCCTCCCTGTTATGTAATTGAAATAAGACTATTTGTCAGTTTCAATTTAAAATCGATGTGGGGTTATCAGGATTCGCTTAAAGCAAGGATTGGAATATCATTGTGTTGTAAACAGATTATAAATAAAACACACCGTAGTTTAACCGTTTTCCTCATTTACTGTAGATTTAATTTTATGGACTAGCATATTTGTCTTGTATGATTTTCTGTATTTGTTTAAGTAAATTACGAACGTGAAAGTCCTATTTTCTGTTTGGTTCCTCCAGTACATGAGGTTTAAAAATAAACTCGACCAATAAATATTTTTGGAAGGGGGTCGCTACAGTTTCATTGAATTCATCAGAATAACATGAACACATTTCCAACCCTTCCAGCGATGGCCGTTATTAAACGTTTATTTTATATCCGCCTGCACTCCAATCTCGCTAGTAGAATTGCGTTATCAATACTTGATAATATAATGAATGAGTATATGCATGCTGTCTTGAACATTAAAAAAATCTACTGTTTTCATACTGGCTTGATTGATAGCCCGAGTCGAGTATTGATGGGATAGAACTATTTAATCAAAACATTTAAAAATATTTTATAACAGACTGAAAAATACATGATAGTTACTTAAATTAGGATAATTCTAAGATACTAAATGTTAAAAATATACAATCAATTCCACTATAAACTGGTTAGAAAAGAAAATCTAAAAGCCTGTCCTTCAAGATCAGTTATACCCGTTTTTGATACCTGGGTTTCAGAGGATCTTTGCACTACATTGATGCTGCGGCACAGAGACAGTCTATGTGATGGCGTTATATTTAATTGCATGTAGTTCACTCGAAAATAAGATTAGAAAATATCATTTAAGTCAGATGCAATGATGTTGAAGTGTGACTTTCATATACTAAGTTTTATATTGGTTTCAGTTATCAAGAAATAAAATCATCACTTTTCATAGACGTGAAATAAAAATATATTTCTTTATTATTTTTGTTATACTTGTAAGTGATATTTAAAATACTTCGTAGGGCAACTGTAAAGTTAGTTAAGTAATTAATAAAAATAAAAATAAAACAACAAACGAGAAACAAGACCTATCTGCAAATCGTAAGGCCTTGGTTAATAGGTCTAATTTCCATTTTATCAGTCCTGTCTACAGTAGGGTGGATTACTCTGACGTAGACACTGGATTTGGCCTAGACATCGAATCTACTACAGTAAGGAGATATATGCAGTGTAGTGAATTATATATGTTCAACTACACGCTCACCTTGTTTTGATACAATTACTAAACTGATCCATTTATATGTAAAATCGACACATATTGAGCTTTTAAAGACGTTTTAATAGCGACACGCAGTAGATTAGCTTGGTTTGGCTATGTGGATTGCCGAATCTTTTGAAAATGTAGTATATAAACTTAGTTTTCAAAGATCACAAGTTGTGTATTTTCAAAGATGATTTCACTCAAATATATTATGTTATCTATTATATTACGTGATTTTTTATCAACGACATATAATGAAAGACGTTTTCAAATGTACATAAAATACGGTAAATATAAAAATTGTATGGTAAAATATCAGTCACCATTGATCCCTACATGTATCTAATTGGTTACGAGAAGTTCAGAATACTTGTTCTTAATGTGACAACAGAGTAAAATTCAAAATGTTTAATATGCACAGGAAAATCAATGATACCTTATACCATGGCCTAACTATAATCGGTGTGACAAATCAAAATTGGTAGTCTTGTATGGTATACATATATTTTCCATATGTAACTAATGTAAATACAATGTAGTTTTAAATACAATCTAAAGTGCATATGCATTTAACACATTCCGTTAATACACTTATTAAAATAAGATAGTCTCTTTACAAATTAATAATATGGTGATATAATATATAATGTTTGAAGTTGAACCACGTGACAATAAATCGAACGGGAAAGGTCTGCCATTCCATGCTGCTCAGCATTGTTGAGGTTTCCACTCGAGTGGTCGTCGCCCGCCCAAGCCATTGTTGTAATTCATCGACAACTTCCTCGCGTAAAAACATCACCGTTCCTGTGATTTGGCTGTAATATGTTATATAAATACTTACAGTAGAAATACTACCAGTTTGTTGATTAATGTTTAGAGCATCTTTGGTTTCAGATACTAAATTTACATCTCAAATACATCCATTGTTGACGTAGCATTGTATTACTAATAATATTTGTGTATAGCCAGTGATCATTCAATCGTCGTGTACCTTGGTAACTCGGTTACTTATATGTGAATGTGTCTATAACACAGATACTTGCTAACACCACTTTTTATACGGAACCTAAACGGCTTATTCATGCGATAACATTGCATGCCTTCTATACATAATTTGGTTAGGATGTGTATAGCTGGGAAATAAGTTTTAAAAATCGGAATAGCCTTACTTAAGAGAGAATGCTAGCTAATATTACATCTATCTTCCGCATAAAGTGTTTTCTTCAGATGCACATTTATAGAACTGCCTGAGATGCATCTCTAGTAGCCTCTAGGACAATTCCGTGCAGTTATACTATTTGTATAAGATGACGGTTTTCAGTTGCGAATATTAGAATATGAGTGACAATACAAGAGAACCCAACCCAAGTAGGTGTCGATATCTTTAGGTAACTACTATATGTAGAGAAAACATAATGTACTCCACGAAAGGAAATCTACACGATGTTTCTGCCACCTTTCTAAAAATAAATGTTTATGAATATCGACCACCAGTGTGATATACACCTCCATTCAAACCCATTTATCCTTACTACCTTCAAGATCGCCTCAGTAGATAAGTGAAATATATTACATATAAAATAATGTTACTAAATATATATATACAACTCAATTGTTTTAAGAGACTTAGTCAAAAGGGATTCAATCGTCATTCGACTATACACATAGCATTGACAAGCGTCAGGTTTTGTTATACAGAACAGGAAATCGCAGTACTAAATGTAAATACGTTTTCATGGCAATCCCAGATATGTAGCATATCAATGTATCCGACATGATCCCTACATGTATGGTATTGTGGAGTAAAGATAATGAAAATATTAAATAAATATAAATTGGAGGACCAGGGTGAAAACACCCAAAAGTGAAATAAAGGAAAGATGGTAAGTTAAGAATAGACGATAACATATTTTATTAACAAGAAAAGAGATTGATAGGCACAAGTAAAAACATTCAAACGCATTCACTTTTTAATGTCCATTGATTTAGTAGTATATTGTTCTCTTGTTAGTCCATAATAATATACATTCCTGTTAGCTATAACTCACTAGTTGTAAATTAAGTCCTGTAGGTGTGGTTAATTACCTTCATTTTTTACAATGTCAATTGATTTTCACTTCAATGTCCAGCACTAATCTTCACTGAATTTAAGTATGTAAATTGAAATACTTGTGCATCTAAGTGTTAATAAAAGAACCTACATTATTTGTATTGGTTTTTGGGAACAAAGAATAAAATAATAAAAATGAAAACAAAAGTCAGGTGATAATAAAGTTAACATATGAAAGATTAAGGAAATAAATAAGAACAGTTGATGGGAAAATACAAAAGGTTGAGACAAAATTAAGAATTATTAGGGACAAGGGTTTTGCTCACTCTCTCGACGGATAAAACTAAACATATAGAATATGATAAAATATTCAAAAATACCTAAAATAATTTGGTATTTAGATTTTAGGAGTTCATAAAATTGAGTTAATGTTTTATTCCATCGTAAAACTACTCTAATATTTATTGGTCGTAAATATGCAGCCATGAAAAAATGCCGCCACTCTTGAAATACCAGTTATCTTGATAAAGTAGAGTTAATTTCACAGATATTTTAGGAGTAGCGACAAAGATGAGAACCTGAATTAGAGCGCAGAGAGACCGCGTGAACGTTGTGTGGTTCGGCCTCAATTTACCGTGTTCAAGATTACACGAAACCTCTCGTTTTCTCAGAAGAGAGACATTATCAAACCACATCAAAATACCAGGCAATTAATAGTTTAAAACTCGGTAGGTTCTTTTAATGTAGTAATATTGTTTAAATAAACAAATAAGTGTGTAAAGGCAAAGGGAATATCTCAGCAAAACATAATATTTTGTTGCCAATATTATTTAGTTCAATATTGTTTGACAGGCAAAAAAGTGCAGTTTCCTCAGAATCATGTATTCGCAGAAATGACTTTTCCCCAGTCCGGCAGGCAGTAATAGTATTGGTTTCAACAGCATTACTCCAGCGATAGCTGAATAATGATCGAATAGACATTTACGGTGAGTAGTGTACAACACAGGTACTTGAGTCATTTCCAGTGTTTATTACAAATAATTTACGGACCTTGTTTCCTTGATAAATGTTTTATAATTCTATGGGATTACATAGATGGGTTTGAATACCAAGCTTTTTTATACCTATGCTTTTTCCTCTGCTCCGCCTTGATCATATAGTAAGCCAGCTAAATTAGGGATCTGCAATGTTTACCTGTTTTAGTAAAGTAATTTTTATTTTTTTTATTTACCTTGCAGAAGTGTAATCATTTTTCATGAACGAATTTAAATTTTATAGTAAATTGTTAAAGGAGTTTTAATTTGACAAAGTATTTTTTTATTTATTGATCTATAAACGGTCAAAACCATTTACAATGAAATAATACATAGAATACAATATAATAAAAGATTACATTTATACAATACATGCTTCAAGATGCAACAAAATTAATTTCATAATAAGTCTCTAACGAACACAAAGTTCTTATAAATCAGTTGCATATATATTTGCGAAACGATGCATATGAAATAAGATCTCCACAAAAATAATATCTATACGTAACAACTTAAAACTACAAATCAGACATACACATTGAAGAAAAACAAAAAAAAAATATATATATATATATATATAAAACACTGATCAATTATAGAACAATAATAAAAGTTCTTAAACTACAAAATCCTCCAATGACATCAGTTTCCTTTTGAAGGCTTGAAGCGATGGGCCAAAGAAGTCTATCTGCAGTGAGACAGCATTCTCACATCTCAGCAACCAAGGAACGATACTTTGGTACCCATACAGAGATAGAGAAGGGGGTTTCCAAACAGGTCCTGAGACCTGGTACTTCTGGGAACACGGAAATCCACGAGGCCAAGAATATCTGAACAGTCAATGCCAACATTGAGGAGTTTGTACAGAAACACAAGGGACAGGCACCTTCTACTTGTCTCTAAGAGATTTAGCCTGAGGATCATCCGCAGATCCATCACCGGTACAGCCATATAATCAAATCCCAGGCGAACTCTAACAGTTTTCAAAAATCTAAGCTGCATTCTTTCAAGAGGCTTGCAGTGGTTCTTCTGGTACGGAGACCAAATCACAGAAGCATATTTTAGGTGGGCGGATGGAGGATGGTTTATTTTATGTACTAACCCATATCCTCCTTTTTCTTTCTTAGTGATATAACTATGCTTTTAAATATGTAGCCCCATTGATCTCTAATTCCTTTTATGTGTAATTGTAATTTCCTCTCCGGTTTTCTATATCCTTCAAGGAACAACAATTTTCCACGTTTTTCCATTTGTAGAATAAACTTATTATTCTTATAAGTTAGGAACGTATGAGATTTTTTATTATATTCCAGATAATAAATGTGTCCAGATTATATTATATTACCTTTTTTTCCTTTGAATGGTATTACATATATCGCTATCTGTCAGAAATAATTTATTCGTAATACTTTATTCCCTAAATATTAATCGCATTTAGTCGGATTAGATAAATCGTAATTTTCGTGTATAAATATAATATATATTGCAGTTCTGACACCTTTAAGTGGACATTTAAAATGTTAATACATAGCTTTTTTGGAATGTAATGTAGAGCAGTTGGCTAATATCTCACTGCAGAGTCTGAGTGAGATTAGTCAGTTATTTGATTTAAGTCAAACAAAACCAGATTACCTTTATTGTGGCCATGTTAGCTCAAATGAGGTAAACAACTGGACTAAACTCACGATATAACGTAACTGTTTGGCTGAAAATTACAGTTCCCAGTGTTATTTACTGACTAACACAATTCCCTTTGTGCTTCGAATTGATTACGACTAAAACAACGCTTCAAAACTTAGGGTCATAAATTATTAGTTATTTTAAATCTCATATTAAACAAAGTATCGACCAACTTCGATTTTAAAAACACACAGCTGAAGCTCAGTAAATTTTAAACTATATAATACACGTAAGTGGTAGAAGCTTATAACCTATTTAGTAATATGTCCCCCAAGTAACATTAGTGATGACCAAAATAATTTTTTAAATAGTTTCAAGCTAGTTTTTATAGCGGAAAATATTAGAGAAAATTGTTTGTTTTTTCAAATATATTTCCTATCTTTCCCAATAGGAATTATGATATTTAAATATGTTTAAAAGTTATTTTAAAAATCATAAGAACTATTTAGATTTTTTTAATTACGTCGATTTTAAATATATTCCTGCGCGATTGTAGCTTGTTTGTGTACTATTTTATTTACAATTCCACAAATAATAGCTATTAAAAAATACTCATTATATTCTTTTTACAAATGTACAGACAGAAATGCCGATCTTTTAAAAACTAGTTTTGAGCTACAAAAATATGATGACCGAACCAGATGAAATCCTAAATCCTAAAGGCCTTATTAAACAATCATTAACCCCTCGGATACTTTACCACCTAAAATAACATAGTTGACGGCATCATATATTAAAAAATGTAAACCACTTCTAAATGTAACTCTAAGGCCATCGTACAACTCTTTTGAAAACCTCTGTGCTAAGCATTGTACTTTTCTCATTATCTTTTAATAATTGAAAAAAACCCACAAACAATTGCAAGCACATCAAATACAACAGTTTTGGGAAGCATTTAAATTACAATGTTTAAATTTTAAAAAATACAGTTGGGGTTATCAATAGCGTATATACCAATTCTATAGGATTTATATAGAGCCAAAATTTAATTGTGGGAGGGAAAAACAAAAGAGTAAAGCAAAAAGTAGCAGCCAATCTCTTTACAAAAACTCATTGAAATATATTGTTTAAAATAACTTAAAAATACAAAAAAAACTACTTTATGTTAAGTTTAGTTATTTTAAAATCATTCAAAATTATTTTAAAACCAATGTTAAACTTATTCTCATTGTAGATTCCATAATAAGTTGTAATAATTTAAATGACGATGTAAAATTAGTCGCTGCTAAATTTAATATTATATTAAATCATTTAAAGTATTTATTTTATATTTTAAAATTATTTCATGATTTTTGTTTAATATTTTAACAGTTTCGTAACAGTTAATTATAACATCATTAACACAAGTTGAAATTAGTTTTAATATGTTTTTAAAACTATTTAACATGATTTGAAAACCAATGTCAGAACTATTTTAATCTTTTTAAACAGAAACCAATTTTATTACTATTTACAATCATGTTCAACACATTTTAAATAGGTCTCTCTATGCTACTTGAGTAGTTTTAGCCGTTTTAATTTGTAAAATAAATTTTTTACTTAGTCCATTTGTATTTTACAAAATACGTAAAATATATACAAAAACAAATTTGAGATGGTGCTTTGTATTTTTTCTCAGTTTATATGATTAATAGAATAACATTTACAATTTAAATGGGTTAAATCGCTTAAATAACATCAAAGTTGTTTTCCATAGCCAATGATGACAAGATTAAACTAGGTATGTAACTATTTTTAAGATCCTTATTTTATAATGTGAATTTAAGAACATGCCTTGCTTCTGTAACAATGATATTTCGACGAGTGATCTCCTAAAATACAATCATATGTTTAGATTTAGAAGCCCCTACACGTTATCTTTTAACTTAGGCCTCCCTCTGTGTAACTGGATTACGTCTCATAGCTCCGAACCCTAAGGAGTATGTAAAATAATATTTCAGTGGACTTTTAGTTTAACTTTTTTTATGATCACGCAATTCTTACCTATCTATACATCCAATACACAAACTAAGCATATGTTTTGGGCCAATTACTAATGTGGGGGCCAAACACAGGAAATCAATAAACATATCTTATCGATACATTGGATCTGCCTCCTAATTTACTAGCAAATAACAGTCCAGGCCTCGAAGCAATCAGCCCGATACAATCTCCCCTAATGGAAACACAAAACTGATACATCAGATAACACCTGATTGGTAATTCATTTAACTTTATGTCAGGGAAATAGTCGTCAAAACTTTTATTTCAGGTGTTAATGTTTTATTTGCTGCATTTCCCCATGTTAAAATAAAATATATATTTGTATTATTACATTACATTTAATTAACCATTTACTACACATTTTTATACACATTCTTTTGTTTCTTAGCCTCAGTTTGATTTTTTTTATTTAAATTACTTGACGGTAAAAATGAGGAATGAGTGAAATTTACCATCTAGAATCGAGATTTTCTTTTAAAATTTGGGGTTTGGGCCGTGAGCTTAGCCGAACAAATTGTGAAAAAGGTATTTGGGAAAGTCTTATAGATTATCAGTTGGCAAAAGCCTATGTTAAAACGGAACGATCTCCTTTGATTTTAATTCAATTAATTTCAACAAATTATTCTATTTTCATTATGTGGTATTTAATAAGTTAGGATTGAATAATTTTCTATGATTATTAATAAACCATAACTTTATTTGTCAGTGGCTTATTTAACAGTCACATATTGTATTGGCCTTCCTCCACTGTTGACGGGTCATATATCAATTAGAGAACAATTATAAAAAAAAATACATTCTAACGCACATGTATGTATTTATATTCAAGTGGATATATAAAAATTAAATTTAATGACCTATAAACATATTTACTATCGTGTTATAAGGTGAATTTATAAAGGATCCATCCATTTTCTATTAAAGTTTATCCAACAACAAATGTTTACTTAACAGTTCCAAGAAAATGTTTAAATGTAGTCCCCACATACATGAAATCCTGTGCGTGGGAACAAGCCGTTGTTTTTCTTTCCTAACTTAACATAACTGGCGAGAATAGATTGTATTATCAGTTAGACAGCAATAGTTAAAAATACTAGAATAGTTATAAATACCTAAATACAAATACTTCTAGAATAATATTTTCCAACAAACAATCAATAACATGCATTTAATGAAACCTATAAATATTTCCATAGCAATAAAAATATGTGGCATATTTAAATATCTAAAATAAATAGAGATTTTTTTATTGTTCTTTCTACAAAAAAACTATGGTGCAAGATAGCGGAACAAAAACATTTATAAGAAAACAAATATGTGAAGATGGAGTAAAACGGGGTATCATTCTATTTTGTACGTTATCAGCACCGAAATCCTTACTGATATGGTGGTCACATAACGGCCAGAGCACCGTCACGGCCAACGTCCGTTAAGAACCTCATAGCCACCCTGCGATCACAGTAGTCACCAGGCTCCCTAATGTCAGGGGGAGCACATTCAGAAAAACACAATAGACCTCATAGTACACATTCGTCATAAATGATCGATTATTTGGCTTATATGTCACCTCTGCAAATCGGTTCGCGTTTTTACCTGCCTTAGTTATGATTAGGATTTATTTATTTAATGATAAATATATTATATGTATGAGTTGATGAGAGCTCACAGAATGTTCTTATACTGATGAAGCTTAAAGGTTGTTTACTTTTTCAAAATAATCAAAAATACCTTTTAATAATGTATCCCGATTGTTGGCAACGTCGTTATAGTTTTGAGTGAGTCTATAGTTTTGTCTTCTCTTTGAATTCATGTCACCTCACAAATTCTATATCACTGATATGCGTGAACATTTAATTGCTCTCAAATATCCTTAGACATTAAAAACTTAACTTACCTCCTATATTATCATGGGGCGAATGATACCCCATGTGATTCGCGGTTATTTATCGTCTAGGGTGGATGTCATAAACCTGCAATATGATAAACGCTCTATTTTCTTTGTGCGTAACGTGATTTCCATGGAGGCCTAAGGTTGGGAATAGATACGTAGATTGAAATGTAGGTTTACTTAACTTCAGTCATCAGGTAAATTTCCAGTAGATCATTCCTACATGTTTGGAACTCTTGTTCTATCATCAGGGTTTAAAAAAATGTTTTTATTCATTTGCAGAAATATATTTCCAACAACATACAACACCATTTTTAAACCTTTTTATACCATGGTGATAAATAAAGAGTCTCAAAACATGTAGGATTGATCTATTTGTAAATGAACTGTTGACTGAAAGTACGTAAACCTATATTTCAATTGTCATATAACAGTTCTAGAGGCATTCAAAAATGAATAAATAAATACTAATTTTTTGAAGTGTTTCATAGTATTGTACTAAAGTCAAGATAAAACTTAGATGTCTGTTTCTGTGAGGTCTTGCTCTTCAGTAGTGAAACCAAAGGAGAACCTCGCTATCAAAATTAAGTTATCATATTTTAATAAAAATTGCCTAAATCTTGATCTTATAATTAATGTTTTGTACAGGTTACTATCTGATATTCATAGTGTTAACAAAGATCGAGTTTAAACAAAGCCATTTAAATTATTAAATTAAATTACTATTTTCCAAAATCGTTAGATACTATTCTTAATCATCATGGATACTAGTAATACTACTATTGGATAATAGTAATTTAATGCAATAATTATAAATAGCTTTGTTTTAACTAAACCTTTGTTAACACTATGTACTGAAAACTCATGAACTAATAGAGCCTAAATCGACAATTGCTATTAGTTTAAAAGACAGCACTACCAAACTTGAAAACTTCCAAGAACAAAGTCTCAACAAGGAATTAATTATTTTATCAAAATGTTAGGGAACACTTAACATTGCCTAAGGATGAAACCACATGAAACAAACCCTAGAAACACCACCGTTAGTGCCGTTGCCGCATCGGCGTCTAACCAATCTTTACGGTTTGACCATTTTGCACCAAATGGTCCATCAGCGTTATGGACAATAATTTTATAATTTGGTTTTTAAGTAGTCATGTATGTTCAAACGGAATTGTTCATTTATCGAACATCAGGCAATTAATTTGTTTATAAAATAACAGTAAAAAACACTTAAAATGATACATTATATGCAACTAATATAACTCCTGTTATATTTAAAGTCTGTGACAAAAGCGTAAGTTTATTTTATGACCTTGTTGACTTATCATCCCTAAGTATTTGTAGTAGGTATCCTTTAAAACTGTTTATTATTATTAAAGGAAATATTACCAACAAATATAACAAAGAAGCTATAGTAAATATATAACCTAATGGCAATTGTTGCTTAGACATATCCATTATATTAATAAATTTCTTCTTGTTCCAAATTTATACAAGCGAATAGGCTCCCCGAGTACCTGTTATATAAATTTCAATATTAAAGTTGAAAAGCTATTCGTTACATATGAAAAAGGTGTATTAGATTAATTAATATCAGTATTTGTAGCCCCTCAAACGATGAACGTGATTATACTGTATATGTATTTGATATTCGCCAGCGTTCCAATCTCGTTGGTATGGTGTTAATAATACTTGATATAGGAATTAATCTTGTACATGCATAACTTTAACATGATATTGAAGAGGATTGTATTTTTGAGTACTTAATAAAATCGTACGTTTTATATTTAAACCATAAAAATGTCATGTCTATAGACATGTTTTTCATCATTAGGAGTTTTTACTATATCACTGTTATTTTGTAATTCTCCTATATGTAGAGTTTGAACAAGTTTAAGTTTAAATGCTTTAAATTTAGATATAATAGCATTTAGTAATTACCTAAAGCACGATGCAATTTTAAATAAATAAATTAGACTAAGGTCAGAGACACAAAAGTACGACTGCCGTATATTTAAGGCCTCGGGTTTTGAAACATTTAAAAGCTTCTCAAGCTAACCCCGGAGACCCATAAACATAACCACCCGCCCTCGGTGGCCTATCCGACTTTCTCATCTATTATTTTACTTTCATGAATAATATTAGGAATATGTGTGAAACATAAAGGACTATATGATCAGGATAATACGTATTTGCATGTATTGTATTTGTTTAATATTATTTGTGATATAATTTGATAGGTGATATTTTTCTTCAGTATCAAATAAATTTTATATAAATTTGAACACAATAACTGACTAATCAGTAAAGTAATTCCATTAGGTTTTCAACACTTTGTAATGGTCATTATTATGATTCGTCCCACTGAAATTTCATTACATGTTGATTGATCCACACACCCTAAAACATGTTTTTAGTCTTGTTTTAAGAGCTTGTTAACCATGAGAGTACGTCCTAAGCTACGATAAAATAGTAATATTAACATTTAGTTTGAAACTATTGAGTATAGGCCCTATGAAATGTATATTTTTTTAAAAAGACTATGCAAATGAGAATTCTAAGAATTGTTTTAATCATACATATGTTTTCTGATTAAAAAAATGTCTCTGCATCTTATTAAATCGAAGAACATCTCTACATATCACAGGAGATAATAACTACTAACATCGAGGCAACAGCAGTTTGTGTTCCATCAATTTAGGGAAATAAAAAAAAACATAATACAATATTATGGCTATGTGGTCATGTTGGTGGTAATGTGGGGTTGTTTATAGTGTTAATACGAGCGTCAGGAAACCACAAATCATGTATGTTTTGTTCGATATTGAATTTACCACAGTCTGTCCCTATCCTCACATATTGTCCGGCATTAAAATTACTTGAAAACGATTATTCATGACGAAACAGTTTATATAAAAGGAAAATTTCCTTTGCTCTATGATTACATATTCAGTTTACGTTTTAAAATATATTCGATTTTCTGAAACTTATATGATAGGTAGAAGTGAGTTTATCACTAGATACTTTTCTTGGACAAACACAGTCTATTTCTGTGCTTTGAACGAGTTTTTAATTATTTAAGATGTACCCATTATTTATAAAAAAATATTAATTTAACATGCCTATAACATTTGATATTGATAAAAGTAACAAAGAAATACTTGAAGAAAGTAAGGTAAATACTTATTATAACAGTAAGATATGCTTAAACTTACGCATAATTAAGATTGCTTGTTACGTTAGGAAATTATACATTTTTAAATACATTACCTACAAAGATACGAGAGTCTCGCATTTTTGAGTTATACAATAACATAGATTTTATTGAAGCAGTTACCGCTATTAAAAATAATTATATAAAAATGGATATACTTATTCCCAGATCTTCACAAGCTGAAAGCCTAGTAAGACTAATAAAGTGATAAAAACCTAACCATTAAATGTCACGAATCGTTAATATAAATATAAAAGAGGTTTTCTTTAAAATTGAAAAAATTTGATAGTTTGTAACATCTATAATTTCTGCTGATATTATATATTTTTAGATTTAATGTTTTTTTCTTTGTTTTTAACATTTTAATCTTAAATTGTTGCTATATAGGTGGTTCCATGTCCCTTTTCGTAAATTAATTGAAATCGGCCCTTTAAATTATTCTTTCCACATAGGATGATTCACAAGGAAATATATGTGTTTAAAGGTACACTGAAAGTGGAGTTAAAAACTAGTAAAACATAAATATGATATATTTAATATAGAGATAATCTATGTTTTACTATTTTCGAGAGTAATATAATTTTCCGAGAGTGTCTAACCGATGTATTAAGATACCATTTTGATGAACTATAGCTCTAATCGTTGAAAGCACGAGCTAGTGTAGAAGGAACTGGAGGAGTTGGGAGGATTTATTACCCGTGTCTCCATCCAAGAATCACCGACCGTAACGACTGGGTTCATAATCTAGACACTCCGAAATAGCTACTGTAAGAATTTTACACTGTTTCGATTTATGTCCTTTTAAATCGTGGGTTTAGCCATAAACTGTAGAAGTGGATAATAATAATCTTTACTTTATAACACATTTACAGTCTGAATAACATTATATTGTTACTAATATAAATTAGTTATTAATTCAATTACTTGCTTTTGTGCTACTAAAAGACTGTTCTAAACAAAATGAACTGTATTGAAAAAGTTATTATTTATAATACATAAAGTTGTATAGTATCAGCGTTTGTTCAAAACACCGATCGAGTTTGATTTTTTTACTGTTAAATTAATAATTTATTTGCATATTAGTCACATTTTTATGACTTCATAACATATTAAATACCAAGGAAAAATATTCCGGTTTTCGGAGAAAAGCTGATAGTAGTAAGATATTGTTATTTAAGAGATTATTTCTTACATTTTCCATCATTAACTAGTAAAAATAAGTTTGACGACATTTCAAAATCTGGAATCTAAGAGATGATCTAGGCGAGAAAAATACCTATAACATAACAAATCTACACAAAATGTGAAAGGCACAATCTAGACAAGGCTAGGAAAAACACAAAAAGCTAAAACAGAGAAGTCTGGAAGCAGTCAAATGGAAAAAGCAAACCAAACTCAAAATCCAGGCACAAAACAGAAGACACGATACGGTACGGGACTGCACGGCGCGACTGCTACAGTCTAGCTCTTGCAGTTACGCATCATGAAACATGTTTTAATAATCAGTGATGGATTATGTTCACAATAATCTCTTAAATAACACATAAATAGTATTGCAAACTATTCGTGGCCTATAGCACTTTTAATTATAACTGAACAGTTAACTAGTTATACTAATAATTGCGACTTTAGAGGTACTTTATAAAATATATTATCTATATAAATTCAGTATCGTTTCAAATAGTTCTTCACAGTTATTCTCTACAATATTCCAGTCGCATTAGGACCGTTATACGCATCTGGTGAAAATATACGACAGCGCACATTAGGTAAATGCCGTTGTAAATCCGACCTGTTTACAAGTGTACAATTTAGTTTTACTATATTCGTATTTGTTCTGCCTTTTACATTTTAATCGTAAACACTGACATTATTACCTGCAAGATCAATAGTTAAAAAGCTCAGCCTCGCTTTAAACTGTTGAAATTCTAAGCAATCTTATGTTATATAAGACTAAATTACTTCCGTACTGTAAGTCACCTTATATTGGAGAAAACATGTTCAGCCAACAGCAATGCTAAACTCACACACAAGCATGTTACATGTTGTCTAAAAATTGTTTCTCCAATTTGGGCTGATTTGGGATGATATATCTCTTAAAATTTGGAAAGGAAGTTACTGTATAAAGTATTGCAGCCTTGACAGCTTGGTTAACATTTGAAACAGGTTTTGAGTCAAATTAAAAGTTTGTAATTATGTTATTTATCGAGGATCCTCTAGAGTGTTAAAGCATTTCAGAATATTAGGATACATATGTATACCTGAAAAATATTAATTCAATCGGACTTAAGATCATTTAGTATACAAATTTTACTTATTTAAATAAAGCAAAATTAAAAAAATTTAAATTTGTTTATAACTGAGTATTATATGGGCTGGGAAATAATCGTGTTAAAATAATCACGTGACCAATCAGTTATTGCCTACAGTATTAAAAAATTAACACTTTTTGTTCTAAAGGGGGAACCCCGAAGGGGTTTAGGTACTTATTGTATAAATTTAAAAATTATATCAAACAAACTTACACGATAAGTGATAGGGTTTAAACATCATAACAGCTTCAAATTATGTTCGGAGTTGTTCCCTGTTATAGACGTTTATTCCGTAATTGGTGTTTAAAATATATACAGAAGCTGGTTTGAGTGCTTGTTTCATGACACCAGCTTCGAAATATACTTTTAACAAAATATTAAAATATTTGCATTGTTCAATACTAAATCAAACTGCCATTTTTCATTGGACAAGTAACAATACGTTTTCTTAGAAAACGTTGATGTAAGAATTACAATAATTTAGGGCGTTAATTTTTACAGCGTTAAGAATGTCAATTGCAATCGCACTTTTGTACAGACAATAATACCTGCTCTTCATTCCAAAATACTTATTAATGAATTTCCTATGGAAAAGTGAACTATTAGCATGACCCGTATGGAGAAACCTAAGCCCGGGACCACTATAGAAGTTCCTAACTTCCTGAACACGTTTTGGGGGGTCGTTCAAAATTATATATGCATATGTTTGCACTCTAGTGGTCGCATTTTCTGTCCGATATACTTCAAATTTGGTAGGGACATTCCTTACGGTTATCAGTTAGACAAGTTCGTTGGGCAAAAGAATCGGAAAATTCTAACCTGAATTGTAAAGGATTAATATTTCAAACTTCGGGTTTTTGGACCTATAAAGGGACAAAAAAACCCCGGATGTAACAGTGTTACATGTAAACGGATGAAAATTGTTGAGACGAAAGTTTTAAACCCTCTCTCATGATTACAGCTTAAATATTGACGGAGATATTGAAGAAAATGTATATCGACTAAACACTAAACATTGTCTTATAAACAAACGAGTTCGCACGAAGCACGCTGACGTGAGGGAAGTGAATTTCCACATAACAACTTTTAAAACTCAAAATCAGTGTGAAATCATACATGAATTCCAAATTTTATTGAATCTTAAATCATTGTTTTTTTGGCTGTTCTTATGCTCCTGGTTTATTTACCTGCAAAGCTGGGAATACGATTTTGCGCATTATAATGTCAGGAGAACGTACAGACAGCTTGAAAGTAGGCGTGAGGTTGCTGGGGATGATAAAAGTACTCTATCAAAGGAATAACAGGCTTTTCTAGTGCAAACCCCCCATAAAACAACGTACTGTGTTTATTCAAAACACATTTTCTTAATAACTCGGTAAATATTTAAGCTAGAATGACGAGAGAGGGCTTAATACTTTCGCCTCACTAATTCCCATCTTGCACATCCATTAATGTTACATCCGGGGCTTTTCTGACCCTTTTTGGGCCCAAAAACTCGAAATTTGAAAGATTAATCCCCAGAAAAAGTGTTTAGAGTTTTCCGATTGTTTTGCCCAACGAACTTGTCCAACTAATTACAGAAAGGAACAACCCTACCAAATTTGAAGTTAATCGAAAAAAAATGCGACCACTAGAGTGCAAACACACACACACACACACACACACACACACACACACACACACACACACACACACACATATATATACATATATATATACAATTTTGAACGGCCCTGCAAAAAGTGTTCAGGGGGTCACGTTAGGAACTTCTATGGTGGTCCCGGGCTTAAGTTTCACCGTGTGGGTCATGCTAATAGTTCACTTTCCAAAGGAAATTCACTAATAAATGGTTTGGCAGGTTTTACATTTAAAAACTGTTATTCATTGGTTGGTGTATTTATATCATCCCCAGCCATCTCACGCCTCCTTTCAAGCCTGATTGGACCTTCTCCTAACCTTATAATGTGAAAAATTGTATTCCCAGAATTGCAGGTGAATATAACCAGGAGCATTAGATTAGCCAACAAAATACATGTTTGTGATTTCGATTACAATTGGAATAAATTTATGTTGTATTTTTGAAACTCATAATAGCGATTGATGTGAATGTAACAAGCAAAATTATATTTTTACACTGATTTCAATTGTTAAACGTATTTTATTTGAATATTTACTTATTTCATGTCAGCAAGCTGCGTGCAAACTCGTTTTTCTACTTTGATGAAATAAAAATAATCTATATACGACATTATTGGCTGACTAGATTGGAAAATGTACATACATTTCATTGAGTTTAGATACCTTAATGTCTAATACTATATTTACAGCATTCATGAACCCACAAAAACAGGTGTAGTTCCTGTTGCAGATAATATAAGCTACACTTAACTAATATTTAAATAATTAATAAAAAATGGGTTTGCAAATATTATATATAACAAGGTTTTCATTAAAATTTGAATAATGATTAGAATTACCCTTTGCAGAATGCATGTGAGGTGGTATTGTGTAATTATTAAAATAATTCCTTACATTAATTTTGTTGTTTCTGGATTAGGAAACCTCAGCAAAGCTGCTAGGCACGTATTCCACAAGCGGAAATGTTGTGGAGGTTACCGGAAGGGTAGGATATAGCAGGAAAGGAAAGGGTGGGATGGGACAGGCAGCCAAATTGACCTCTCAAAGGGCCAACTACCGTGATCCTGTGACAGCTGTATCCAGACTCAAACAGGTGGTCCCGCTCTGCCCTCCTATTGGTCACCTCAACTGACAGGGTATCAATGTACAACAGCCAGGGACCATACTTTCTCAGGTTGATGACTAAACCCGGAGTTTCTGTCCCCAGCCGATGAAAATGGAGGGACCAAAGGTGAAAGGGAAGTTTGTAAAAATGGGCAGCCAAAAGCCTTACCATACGAAATGACAACTTCATTTGCCGTAACTAATGTCGGCCTCAAAACTGGTATAGACCAGTTTTAAGGTTTTCCTAGGACAAATCCTTACATAATTTTTTTTTGAACCACGAAATATTACTTGGAGTAAGACCTCGTGACAACAAATCGAACGGAATCGGTCCGCCATTCCATGCTGCTCAGCATTGTTGAGGTTTCCACTCGAGTGGTCAACGTCCCACCCAAGCCATTGTTGGAATTCATCGACAACTTCCACGCATAAAAATATCACTGTAGCTGTGTTTTGGATTTAATAATTTAAAGAGTTTTATTCAATTGGATATTAAGAGATGTTGTTTTCCAACAGTGTTACGGTTATTATTTAGTCAACTTGTATATAGTCAACCCTGCTTTTTATCAGAAAATATGTAATATTTCATATTAGCTTAACCTGTAAATGATGAGTTTCTTCTTTTTGACGCGTTTACAAATGAAAGACCTTGCAAACAACTGGAGAACTAAGTATAGACAAGCAGCGTTTGTCACTTTATGTTATAATTTGTGAAAAAAATAAAAACACTAATGAAACGGAATGGCAGCAGTCATTAGGAGCTAGATAACTTAGGTAATATAAAACATTAAATATAAAACAGGAACCATAAACTACCAGGGTAAAATTCAGTGACCAATTTGACTCAGTTTAACATTGCTTGCCCGGAAAGAGCGTGCCTTTTCCTCAGAATATGCTTATTGGCTGATATTATTTTTCTGCCGTAGTCATTGGGCTATATAGATATTAAGTTCGACCTAGATCCCTATTTGCATAAACACCTTAAGGATTATAAAACCTTAATGGACGTACTTCAATAAAAATACCGTATTATAAATAAACAACTTTACGGGTTTACTTAGTTGTAGACCATAATATCCTTTACAAAATAAATTCAATAATTTATTCAGCCAAGATTTACATCATTTATAAAGAACATAACCCATTCCAACAAACACTTTTACCAATGTAGTCGGTTTGTAGCGTTTGGCTGGATATTGTAGTTGTTAGGAAGCTCGCCCCAAAATATTAGGTTAGCCAGATTGTTTCTGAATAAAATAAAACGTTCTTTAAAAGATTCTAAACTGGACATTTAATGATCATTCACTGGATGCTGTTATTTGTATTTACATTAATATACTCGAGAACTTGCTCGGCGTTTTATTTAGTGATGTAGTATGCTCGGGCTGCATAACCACTACAGCAGACCTTTTGTGTGTTCAAATCCTCCTTCTAGCTTATGATTTGATGGATGCAACTAAACTTGCTATGTTTTGATAAGCAAAAGTAAATGATGCAACATATTCTTTAAGAAAGTAAACTGGTTAGAATTACATTAGCAATGAAATACTTTGATAGAATTATTATCTCTTTAAATAAACATTATATTTTATATAAAAAAGCAAGTTGTACACAATAGAAGGCGTTGGGACGGATCGCCTTCAGAACTCCAAATGATACTAGATCCAAGGACCTCTTCGCCAGAACGGCCGTTTCCAAAAATTATGCCGAAAATGGTCCTATCTTACGGATACAGACACTCAAAAACTCCATATCAGAGATTTGTAGCCTTAACAAGGTTGTGCCTTAATAGGGTTTTTGTAGAGTGTACCCTTGAGTAGTGCCTTTAAAATTCCACGCCAGTGTCTCTGAGTACGCAGTCTTAGTTAAAATAAAATGGTCGTGTGTGTGAACTAAAAAAATCTATCATTCTTCACTCCACCATGTTACTTCAAAGCTGCTTGTTGTTCGCTAAGATTTTGTTTATATTTTTGTTATTGCTCTTCTTCTGGATTGTTGTTTGATCTGTTATTGTTGTATTTTTAACATCACTATTACTGTTAATTAGATTATAGTTTACGTATATCGAATAAAACATTTGCAAATAGTCCTTCTTGTGTAAACGTATTACTGTTTGTTATCATTGTACATTTCATTACTTATTATTATTGCTATTATTATTATCATTATTATTACTGTATATTGTAATTTCATTTGTATTCACTACACAATGGCCATGCCGTTGAAATAAAGAAATAAAGTTGTTGGATTATATTTTCAGCAAGAAGTTCAGATAAACAGATGCCTAATGGTAAAATTTTAATTTTATTTGGAACTGTAGGACAGATTTATTTGTATAAAAGAAAATAAATTTAAGGGAGTGAATTGTTTTGCAACAAAAAGTTACCTTTCTAAATCTATTGAAACGGTTATCACAAAACTGTGGCTCATGATGGAACGGTAGAATTCATTACTTATCGGGCTGAAACATTCTCGTTTGCAACCAAGGAAGATTTTTGAACTTTTTTGAAAAATCTGATTTAGGTTTCAGATAACTTATATACTACCATTGGAAATAAAAAAATATAAAATACAAAAAAGTTCCAGCCTTGGTTTAGGTGTATTATAAATATTTGTTATAAGATGTTTAATTAAGTTAAGGATTATAAGCATTAATTACGAGAATAATTTCTTATATTAATGTTGAAATAAATAAAATAATTATTTTACCTCTCCTAATTGGACACTGGATAAAACCTTTATACAAATTATGTGATTTATTTTATTTACATGCCTTTATTATTATTAGAGTTCAGAAAATCTGCGATCCCAAACTATACTGACCAGGAACTAAACTACTGTAAACCATTTTGGTTGATTAATTTCTGATTTCATGGCAATAAATCCTATAAACCATCATCAAATGGATTATTCTTTTTTAAAGTGTTTAGAGGTAAATACTAAGTTAGTAGCTAAACATTATTTTAAAAAGTAACGAAATTCACAAAATATAATCAAACGGATTGTTTACAATATTTTAAACTGTGTTTGCACCAATCCGATTCTTTATTGTCACGGTATAAAACTGAAATAGGCATCGTAAATATTTTTAAACTAAGTTCAAAATTTAATTTTAAATTAAAAACAAACATTACAGTGTAAGAATCATAAAATCAAGAAAAACCGTCCTCACTGTCCTTAAATCGTTTCAAAGACAATGAGGACGGTTTTTCTTGATTTTATGATTCTTACACTGTAATGTTAAAATATAAAACGATTTAAGGACAATGAGGAAGGTTTTTCTTGATTTTATGATTCTTACACTGTAATGTTAAAATATAAAACGATTTAAGGACAATGAGGACGGTTTTTCTTGATATAATGATTCTTTAAAAATAAAATATACCGTGCAGCAACAGTATAGAAAACACTATTTTAATTAAGTGTATAATATACAACATTCGTTTAGTTCTTGACTAGTGTTACATTAAATAAATTATCCTAATTAGCTTAAAGTAACTCATTTGTAGTGTACAGAACCAATAAATCTTTGACAATGACTGTGTGAATGGGGTCTGAGGAGGGTAATCCCTTTATTGGATTTAGGTCAAACAAAACTAAATTGCATTCATTGTGACCATATTAGCTTAAATGAGGTAAACAACTCGATAAACCGACCATAAAACGTTACTGTTTGGTTTCAAATTACAGTTCCCAGTTTCGTTTACTGGCTAACTCCATTCCTCTACTTTGAGAGTTTTTGTACACTAGAAACAAAAATTTACAAGCTCGTTGACAGAAAATTACCTGTCAATTGTATTTTAACATGAATGACTTACCGTAGATAGAGCAATCCTAAATTTAAATTTTCTTTAGGCTTACACTCTCATCACCAGCAACATTGTCGTAGGCTATTCTGAAACTTATTAGGTTCATACTAAAATAACAATCTGACTTGATCCTGTTAAACCATTTTCCACATTCCACATTCATTCCACATTTTATTCGCTGCCATTAAAAGTCAATAAATATAATATAGATATAATTGAACTAATGTGTAATTTGATAGTTTATTCACACCTGGAATATGATACAAACCTAAGATGTATTTCTCTTGTAGTTATGATGGTATACCGGGTAATATCCGAGGTTATGTGCAACCATAGTGTTTAAACGGAACCTTAAATAAAATTAAGGGCCCTGAATATCCTTAAGGTTGGTAGCGTAAAATTCAACTCAATTTAAACCAATCCGAATTCCAACGAGTATATAAAAGGGCATCAGCTTTAAGTATGTGGACCAAAATAAAAAGTACCGGTGCCATACCTAAAATTTGTTTTAAGCCACAGTCAATTCTCATGTCTATCTATCCTATGTATCTGCCTTCCAAATAAATTCCAAATAACAGTCTAGCCCTCGCAGCGATCAGCCCGATACGATCTTCCTAAATGGGAACACAAAACCGAAAAATCGGATATATTTGGATTTCTTTTATTATTTATTAGAGAAGTTTTTTATTTATAATTTGTATACTGTTGTAAGTTTCCTACAGTCTTGAATGACTTCTATTGTAATTTTGTATATTGTTTAAGTCAAATTTAGTTTTTGATTAATGTAATATTCAAATTAATAAATATCACTTTAAAATAAGTTTCCCCCTTAATGTTAGGTTTTGTTGTGAGTATTAACAATAACAAAATTTAACATTACATTGTACGACTTTTTGTAAAATTGGAGGTTGTCCGTTAACATGAATAATAAAATAAAGCGTTGATTGCATAAGGGATCCCCCATAAGGGATCAGTTGATTTATGCCTTTATCATAGGATAAATTACGTTATATACTAAACCATATGTTGGAACGTAATTATTAGTTTCTACTGTTATTGCTTGCCAAACTACCGACAATTTGAAAATAAATACTTTCATGTTTTAATGTTTCTGATATAACTTTAAAATCATTCCTCCAGTAAATAAGTTTTGTTTTGTTTCTTTTAGAATTTTGTTTGTTAAAATGTTAAATATAGACCAATTGGCAACAAAAGATGTCAAGCTTTCATTTCATGATAAATTGACTCCTTAAAATTCCTATGAGTCAAAAAGAGTACGAAAATGAAAAAAGAGTAATAAAATCCCTAGCTATAAGAAATGGGTATACGGGTAACTTAATTGATAAGATCATTAAAAAAATAAAAACAAAACTGCTCTAAACAAAGCAAAAGAAAACAAAGAAGAATACATGTGCATGCCATATAGTTCTGTATTAAATAAAGCAGTAAGGAAAACATTTGAAAAAACTATCTTCAAAATAGGTTTCAAAACGAAAAATAATTGCTTCAATATAATCAAGAAATATTCCAATGAATCAAAACTCCAAAACAACAATAAATTTAATAAATCAGGAATATATTAAATGTATTGCAAAGATTGCCAAAAATGTTGCATTGGTCAAACTGGTAGAACATTTACTTGCAGGTACAAACAACATATCCAAGCCATCAAATCTAACAACCGTACCACGCAAAAGTCTACATTTGCAGAGCATATTTTAACATCTGACCACAGCTACGGTAACCTACAAGAAAGTTTAGAAATTTTATCATTTGAGAACAAAGGCAATAAAATGAACGCAAAAGAAGATCTTTTTATATATATATGAACCATTTTGATGACCCAAAAAATTTACTAAATGTTATGAAAGCGGAACAAAGAAATCCAATTTTTGACAAAATCAAGGAAATTAAAAGTAAAAGACCCCACACCCTGTATTAAAAAATCGACATATGTAGATTGAATCATATTATTATTTACATTTAAGCTATGTTTTGTATTTTTTAAATTATAGGTTAAGTATAAAAAGAGTTAAGACGCTGTGAACATGGCATTATAGCCGAAACACGTGTCAGCAAAATAAAATAAATTTAAAAGGGTACTCAGGTATTTTAAATCTGTTTAGAATTTTATATATATATATATATATATATATATATTGTAACCGTCCAACTTACCTGCTTACAAATAGAGTTCAAAAAATTAGGTTATATTAGTTTTTTTAATAACATCAACAAATCAAAACGACGCAGAAGTCATATTAACCAAAAGATCACTTCAATCAGCTGCCCGAAATAATCAGGTGTTGAGACCATCAATATATGAAAACCTATCTATCTAATTAATAAAATAATCATAATTAAATGTCTAAGATATTATTTAAATTAAAAACAATTATTCAAATTCTATTTAAATATTAGGGAATACAAAATCTGGGGCAATATTATAAAATAAGCAGATATTGTTATATAATAAGTCTTAATGCAAGATATTATATTTTACTTACCTGTTATACAAGTTCATATTTGAGCTCATATTTATGACATAGGCTAAATAATTTAAAGTAGTTTCAACTGAATCCCGCGAATCTATGTTTATGCGCGAATTTAAATACCAAATAGACATAAGTAAAGATACTATTTCATCTTTACCCTAAATGTTTCAATATGTGAAAGTGTTACCATATGAATCAATTGTTATATTAAAAATTGGTGGAAAACAAAAACAAAAACACAAGTCTTGATACAATATAACTACCAAGAAGACGTGAGTTTTATTTCAATAAATTTTACAAGAAATATGATACCAATAACAAAAGGACACTGACGAATGGAATATCTAACGGAATATGAACTTCAACTCCAATCAATTTGGTAAAAGCTAATCCAAATTTCACCATATCTTCAAGACTTCAGATAAAAAAAAGTTTCAAAAAATATGTGATTAAATTACAATATTCAATTTGGTATTTTCGAGGAAAATTATCGAGGGAAAACATATTATTTTATTTCTGATATAATTATTATTATTGTTGCAATTTATATGGACTTAAAGGTAATACATCAAATGCACCCTTAAGGCAAAGGACTATGACCCTGAATAAGATCTTGAACGTAAACCCTGTGTAATGAGTTATTAGCCGAGGAACTTTCTTAACGATAAATTGAAGTAATGTTGAAATATGATTGTATTTAAATATCAATTTTGAAAGGTATACTATTAAAACTTGAAATTGTAACAAAATGTATGTCTGATTTATGAGTTATGTATATATTTTTTATCTGAATAATAATATTGTATGACGAATAAAATGGGAGGTAATAATATATAATATATAATAATAATACTACAATTTAAAAAAACAAACATTCTTTTTTAAGATCTTTAATATTTTATTATTATTTGTCTAAAATATAGTAAACAAATCTTTAAAAAGGGTGTTTGTTTTTTAAAATGTTAATAATATTATTTTATATATATACATATATATATGTATATATATACATAAAATAATATTATTACAATTTTAAAAAACAAATACCATTTTTAAGACTTTTTTTACTATATTTTAGTAAAAAAAAATAGTAAAGTTCTTAAAAAAGAATGTTTTTTTTATTTTAATATTATTATTTATTATCAGCAGCCCTAATCAATCAGAATTATTTATTATTTATATATGTCCCTAAGCATGATAACTCTCATAAAAAAGGTCCGATCTTAATGAAATTTGGTATAAACGTGTAAGGCAGCATCTATTTTCATGAGATCGAGAAACAGACAGGTCGCTATATTTAAAGGGGGTTTTGGGGGGATTTTGTCCCCCAAAAATGGCTTTTTGAATTTTTTACATACAATTCTTAATAAACCCTAATTTAGGTTAACACCATTAAATTGAGCTTAAAAAAATTGGTATTTTGATCATCGCCCAACGTCAATTAGTCACCGAGATATTGAAAGTACTAAATACAGTGCGTTGACCAAGGTTAATCTTATGGAGAGTTAGTAAAATATTATATCTTGCTTATTAATAAACATACATTAATGAAACATGGTATATGGCTTTATATTGTTGGGGTTTACTGATATTTGCATAAAAACCTGAAATTTTTTTGCTCCCCTTTTGCAGCAAACCTGCTTACTCAGCATCTATAATGTATAACAGCACACCCCACGATAGTATCATTTAAGTCGGATGAAATGAAGTTCAAGTGTGACTTTTAAATATTAAGGTTTATATTGGTTTCAGTTATCAAGTAATAAAATTATCACTCTTCACTGACGTGAAATAAAAAAATGTTCCACAGCACAGAGACTTTCTTATGGAGAATAAGAAACATGTGATATCTTGCTTGTTTATGAAGATAAATTGGTAAAACTTGGTATATTGCTTCATCTGGTGGTGATCCGTTAGTATTTGCATAAAAAACCCAATTTTTGTGGTCCTTGATGCAACAAAGCTGCATACTCAGTCCTAATGTTATTCTTATGGAGAATAAATAACATGCCATATCCTGCCTATTTATGTATATGCTTTGAGGAAAGTTGGTAAGTGGCTTCATGACATTGTGAAGTACCATTTGAAAATGTCTGAGTACGCAGATTTGCTACAACGGGGGTACTGTATCATTTCCTGTAGATTTACTGTTATGGACTAGCATATTTGTCTTATATGACTTTCTGTATTTTTTTAAATATAATATGAACGTGAAATTACTATTTTCCGTTTAGTTCCTACAGTAAATGAGGTATAAAGATAAACTCGATAGAAAAATTTATTTGGAAGGGGGTCGCTACAGTTTTATTAAATTTGTCAGAATAACATGAACACATTTCCAACCCTTCCAGCGATGGACGTTATTAAACATTTATTTGATATCCGCCTGCACTCCAATCTCGCTAATAGAATAGCGTTATCAATACTTGATGATGGAATGACTGATGATATGCATGCTGCCTTGAACAAAAAAATAAACTGCTGTTGTCATACTGGCTTGATTGTAGTCCCAGGTTGAGTTTTGATGGGATAGAACTATTTAATCAAAACAGTTAGAACTATTTAATTACAGACTGTAAAATACATGATATTTACTTAAATTAGGATAATTTTAAGATACTGCATGGTAAAAATATACAATTATCCCACTATAAAATTGAAAGAAAAGAAAATCTAAAAGCCTCTCCTTATAGATCAGTTAACCCGTTTTTGATACCTGGGTTTCAGAGGATCTTTGCACTACATTGATGCTGCGGCACAGAGACAGTCTATGTGATGACGTTATATTAAATAGCATATATTTCACAAAAAACTATGATTAGATAATATAATTTAAGTCGGATGCAATGATGTTCATGTATTACTTTGATATACTATGGTTTGTATTGGTTTCAGTTATCAAGTAATAAAATTATCACTTTTCAGTGACGTGGAATAAAAAAAACTTTCCGCTTTTATTTTAGTTACACCTGTAAGTGATATTTATAATGCTTCGTTGGGCAACTGTAATGTTAGTTAAGTAATTAATAAAATATAAATAAAAACAACAAACAAGAAACGAGACCTATCTGCAAATTGTAAGGCCTTGGTTAATAGGTCTAATTTGCATTTTATCAGTCCTGTCTACAGTAGGGTGGATTACTCTGACTTTGACACTGGATTTGGCCTAGACATCGAATATACTACAGTAAGCAGATATGTCACTACAGTGTAGTGAATTAAATTTGTTCAACCACACGCTCACCTTGTTTTTATACAAATACTAAACTTATCTATTTATATGTAAAATTGACGTATATTCAGCTTTGAAAAAGAATTTAACAGCGACATGCAGTAGATTGGTTTGGTTTATCCATGTGGATAACCAAATCTTTTGTAAATGTAGTATATAAACTTAGTTTCCAAAGATAAAATTTGTGTATTTTAAAGGTAATTTCACTCAAATATATTACGTTTTTAGTGAATTTCCTATGGAAAGTGAACTATTAGCATGACCCGCACGGTGAAGCTTATGCCCGGGACCACCATGGAAGTTCCTAACGTGACCCCCTGAACACGTTTTGGGGGTTCGTTCAAAATTGTATATATATATATACACACATATATATATATGTATATATATAGACATATATATATGTGCAGGCACTATAGTGGTCGCATTTTTTGTCCGATTTACTTAAAATTTGGTAGGCACGTTCCTTTCTTTAATCAGTTGGACAAGTTTGTTGGGCAAAATAATCGGAAAACTCTAAATCCCTTTTTAGGGGATTAATCTTTCAAATTTCGAGTTTTTGGGCCCAAAAAGGGTCAGAAAAGATTCTGATGTGATATTAACGAATGTAAAAAGATGGTAATTAGTATTGCGAAACTTTTAAGCCCTCTCTCGTCATTCTAGCATAAATATTTACCGATATATTAAAGGAAATGTGTATTGACCAAACACAGTACGTTGTCTTAAGGGGGTTTTACATTAGAAAAGCCTGTTAATAATTTTTTTGGTGTATTTTTATCATCCCCAACAACCTCAAGCCTACTTAAAAGCCTGACTGGACCTTCTCCTAACCTCATAATGCGCAAAATTGTATTCCCAGCATTGCAGGTAAATATAACCAGGAGTATCAGAACAGCCAAACAATCAATATTTTCAGATTTGAATAAAAATTGGATTAATTGTATGTTTTTAACTGATTTTGAGTTTTATAGTTCTTTATGTGGAAATTCACTTCCCTCACGTTAGCGTGCTGCGTGCGAACTCGTTTTATATTTACGTCATGTGATGAAACGCGTTTTGAAATTTACGTACAAAACGGCAAATATAAAAATTGTATGGTAAAATATCAGTCACCATTGATCCCTACATGTATCTAATTGGTAACGAGAAGTTCAGAATACTTGTTCTTAGTGTACCAACAGTGTACAAGTCAAAATGTTTAATATGTACAGGGAAATCCATGATAATTTATACCATGGCCTGATTATAATCGGTGAGACAAATCAAAATTGGTAGTCTTGTATGGTATACATATATTTTCCATATGTATCTAATGTTAATACAATGTAGTTGTCAATACAATCTAAAGTGCATATGCATTTAAACACATTCCGTTAATACACTTATTAAAATAAGATAGGCTCTTTACAAATTAATAGTATGGTTATATAATATATAATGTTTGAAGCTGGACCTCGTGACAATAAATCGAACGGGAAAGGTCTGCCATTCCATACTGCTCAGCATTGTTGAGGTTTCCACTCGAGTGGTCAACGTCCCGCCCAAGCCATTGTTGTAATTCATCGAAAACTTCCACGCGTAAAAATATCACCGTTTTGGCTTTAATAGGTTATATAAATACATGCAGTTATAATACTACCAGTTTTTCTTTATATTTAAAGCTTCTTTGGTTACAGATATCAAAGTTATATCCTCAATACATCCATTGTTGACTTAAAATTGTATTAATAATAATATTTGTGTGTATCAATGATCATTCAATCGTTGTTTTACCTTGGTAACTCGGTTACTTATGGTGGAATTTATCTAAAACACAGATACTTACTAACACCACTTATTGTACTAATCCTTAACAGCTTGTTTATGCGTTAACATTGCACGTCTTGTGTACTGTATAATTAGTCATTATCTATAGCTGGGAAATAAATTTTTAAAATCTTACTAGCCTGACTACAGAGAGAAGGCTTAGCTAATAATACATCCACCCTACGAGTTCTAAACAACTTAAAGGATTTTCTTCAGATGTATACTTACAGAACTGCCTGGAATGAATATCTAGTCTGAGTTGATTTAAGTTAAGTGTGCTATTGCGCATCGTAGCGTGACGTCATCTGGAGGCGGAAGCCCACGGCATTCTGACTATCCTATGTGAAGGAGTGGGGGTAATGAGGTAATCAAAATACTTCGGTGACGCACTCTTTTAGCAACGAGTTTACATCAGTGGGAAACACCAGTGGCGGCTATAGCCTATCCAAAAAATCAGGTCGGGTTCCGAACGTTTACCCTCCCTTCATCATCACCATAACGTTGTCTTTGAGAGTGACGTATTATATTTGTTATATATGTACATAACAAGCGAATTTTCTATAGGGAAAAGAAGCTATTACCGTGGGATGAATCATGGAAGGGTAAAAATGCACTTTAGGGTACCGTTGGCAAACATAGGGGGAGGGTAGACGGTTCTGATCCCGACCTGGGTTTTTTGGATAGGCTCTAGCCAAGAGTAACTTCAGCTGACACTGTAAACCAGCTGATCAAATAAACACCGTGACGTCACCTGGAGGCTGCGCAGAACATGCTCAAATTCGTAATTCTGAATAGCACGCTTTAATTAAATACACCTAGTCTCTAGTAGCCTCCAGGACTATTCCGTGCAATTATATTGTCTTGAATAATATAACTTTTATCAGTCGTGAAAATTTGAATATGATTGACAACACAAGCGGGCGTGAAGGTGTTGATACCTTTAGGTAACTACTAAATGTAGAGAAAAAATAATGCACCCTATAAAATGGAAAATACAGTGTAGGTGATGGTGGAAGTTTATACCCCCTTAATTACGACAAATATTTATGATTATCAACGACAAGTGTCATATACATCTCCATTACGACCCTTCTATCCTTACTATATTCATGATTGCTTTAGTAGATAAGGAAAATATGTTATAAATAAAATAATATTACTAAATAAAAATAAAACTCCATTTTTTTGGATTAACGTAGTTAAATGGGATTCAAATCAAATTAAATAGCTTTGCAGTCATTTGACATACATAGCATTGACATGCGTCAAGGTTTGTGTAGGAAATCATATAGTACTAAATGTAAATGCGTTTTCGTGGCAACCCCTGACATGTATCATTTCAATATATCAGATATGATCCCTTAATTTATGGATTATGATAAAATATTCAAAATTATCTAAAATAATTTGGTACTCAAATTTAAGGAGTTCGTAAGTTTTAGTTGATTTGAAGTCTTGAGCTCAGGGAATTATCCAATGATCCTGACTTTACAGCACTGGTGAAGAGCAGGAGATTAAGGAGGCTGGGACACGTGTAAAGAAGTGAGGTGGAACAGGTGCTAAAAGCAGTGTGGATGGAGCAACTAGTGGGAAGGCCACGACTCAAATGACGTAAAGCAGGATCTCAGGAGACTAGGAGCAAGTCTGGAGCTGGCAGAGCAGATGTGGAGGCAAGTGCTTGGAGAGGCTAAAAATCTCTTTGTACTTGTGTGGCCACAGGAGTAGAGAGAAGTACCAATGCATTTTTGTTACGGTATCATGGTGTCAGCAGCTGCTCACCTACTGTAACAATGAGTGCCGCGTAAAGCGATAGTGAAGTGACCATATGGTAGCGCCTGCAATTTGTTAGTAGGCCAGATTCCAGGGGTTATCTTTATTCTCACCGACGATTGGTTAATTGGTCGTAAATATCCTTTGTGTTTACACAAATAGTAAGCCACTCTGAAATATCAGTTATCTGTTCAAAGTAGAGTTATTTTACAAATATTTAAGGAGTAGTGAAGTAGATGAGAACCTCAATTGGGGCACACAGTGTTAGCGTGAACGATGTGAGGTTCGGTAACAATTTACTGTGTTCAAGATCACATGAAACCGGTCGATTTCTCAGAAGAGAGACAATATCAAACCACATCAAAATACCAGGCATCTAATAGTTTAAAACTCGGTAGGTTCTTTTTCTATAGTAATATTGTTAAAATAAACAAATAAGTGTGTAAAAAAAGTAAATATCCCAGCTAAAAATAATATCTTGGTTCCAATATTATTGAGTTGAATATTGTTTGACTGGCAAGAAAGTGCAGTTTCCTCAGAATGTTGCCTTCGCAGAAATTACATTGTTTGCCCCAGTCCGGCAGGCAATAATAGTATTGGGTTCAACCGCATTACTCCTGCGTTAGCTGCATAGTGATCGAATACACATTTACGTTGAGTAGTGTATAATACAGGTACTTGGGTGATTTCCAATTAGTATTACAAATAATTTACGGACCTTATTTCCTTGATAAATGTTTTATAATTCTATGGGGTTACATAGACGGGTTTGAATACCAAGCTTTTTCATACTTATGCTTTTTTGTCTGCTCCGCCTTGATCATACATTAAACCATCTAAGTTAGCGTTCTGCTACGTTTATCTGTTTTATTCAAGTATTTTTTTATTGTTTGATTTACCTTACAGAAATTTATTTATTTTTCATGATCAAATTTTAATTGTCTAGTAAATAGTTAAAGGGGTTTTAATTTGACAAATTATTTATTTTATGCACTAACCCATATTCTCATTTTTTCTTCCATAGTGATATAATTCTGCTTTTAAATATGTAGCTTCGTTGCTCTCTAATTCCTTTTATGTGTAATTGTATTTTCCTCTCCGGTTTTCTATATCCTTCGAGGAACGATTGCCATTTGTATGGTTAAACTTTTATTCTTGTAAGTTAGTAACTTTTGAACTTTTTTCCAACATTCCAGATAATAAATGTGTCCAGATTATATTATCCTTTAGCTTTATATTATTTATTACTTTGAGTGGTATTACATATATCGCTATCTGAGGAGTTTGTATAGAAACACAAGGGCCAGACACCTTCTACTTGTCTCTAAGAGATTTAGCCTGAGGATCATCCGCAGATCCATCACCGGTACAGCCATATAATCAAATCCCAGGCGAACTCCAACAGTTTTCAAAAATCTAAGCTGCATTCTTTCAAGAGGCTTGCAGTGGTTCTTCTGGTACGGAGACCAAATCACAGAAGTATATTTTAGATGGGCGGATGGAGGATGGTTTATTTTATGTACTAACCCATATCCTCCTTTTTCTTTCTTGGTAATATAACTCTGCTTTTAAATATGTAGCCCCATTGATCTCTAATTCCTTTTATGTGTTATTTTAATTTCCTCTCCGGTTTTCTATATCCTTCAAGGAACAACAGTTTTCCACGTTTTTCCATTTGTAGAATTTACTTATTATTCTTATAAGTTAGGAACGTATGAGATTTTTACTGTATTTCAGATAATAATTATGTCCAGATTATATTATATTACCCTATTTTTCTTTGAATGGTTTTACATATATCGCTATCTGTCATAAATACTTTATTCGTAATACTTTATTCTCTAACTACTAATCCTATCTAGTCGGATTAGATCAATCGTATGTTTCGCGTTTCAATATAATATATATTGCAGTTCTGACACCTTTAAGTGGACATTTAACATATTAATACATAGCTTTTTTAGAAAAAATGTAGAACAGTTGGCTAATACATGACAACACTCGCTCTCTGCAGAGTCTGAGTGAGATTAGTCAATTATTGGATTTAAGACAAACAAAACCAGATTACCTTTATTGTGGCCATGTTAGCTCAAATGAGGTAAACAACTGGACTAAACTCACGATATAACGTAACTGTTTGGCTGAAAATTACAGTCCTCAGTGTTATTTACTGACTAACGCAATTCCCTCTGTGCTTCGAATTGATTACGACTAAAACAACGCTTCAAAACTTAGTGTCATAAATTACTAGTTTTTTAAAATCTCATGTTAAACAAATTGTTGACCAACTTCGATTTTAAAAATATACAGCTGAAGCTGAGTATATTTAAAAGTATAATACTATTAAGTGGTCCTGACCTTAATGATCCTTGGCCCTGACCTTTGGAACGTGGCATATGACGGAGTGCTTCGCCTCGAGATGCCACCACAAGCCTATCTCGTGGGCTACGCAGATGATGTAGCCGCAGTCATCACGGCTCGGAATCCGGAGTTAGCCCAGCTTCGCCTCAACCAGGTGATGTTTCGGGTCAACAGATGGATGAGCGGTCATGGACTTGAGCTGGCGGTCGCCAAGACCGAGATCGTCATGCTCACGCGACAGAGGATCCAAACAGTAATCCCTATGACTGTTGGTGACGTGGAGGTCCAGACGAAGACTGCGGCGAAGTATCTGGGAGTGGTGCTTGACCGCCGCCTCACATGGTGGGAGCACATCCAGGCGGTTTGCAACAAGGCGACGAGGGCTGTTCTGTCGCTCAGCAGATTGATGGGGAATGTCGGAGGCCCGAGGTCCAGCAAGAGGCGACTTCTCATGTCCACCGTCAACGCCACTCTCCTGTACGGCGCAGAAGTGTGGGCGGGTGCCATGAGAGTCAAAAAACACAGCAAGAGAATTCTCTCCGTTCAGCGCAGGGCGGTTCTTAGGGTTGCCTGTGCGTATCGCACTGTGTCTGGACTGGCTGTAATGGTTGTGGCTGGAGTGTTTCCCCTTGATCTGCTCGCCGCTGAGAGGCAGAACATCTTTCGCCGTGCTCCTGATCTCGGAAGAGACCAAGCTGCTGTGGAAGCCAGACTCGAAACTCTGCGAGTTTGGCAAGAGCGGTGGAACGGTGGACTGGAAGGGCGGTGGACGTTTCGTCTCATCAGAGACATAAGCCCGTGGTTGAGCCGTGCATTTGGGGAAATTGACTTTTTCTTGTGTCAATTCCTGACGGGCCACGGGTACTTCAGGGAATACCTTTCCCGCATGGGGAAGGTGAGGTCACCTCAGTGTAGTTACTGCCCGGAGGAGGTGGATGATGCTCATCATACTTTCTTCCGGTGCAGTCGTTTCGCTGAAGACAGGAGGAGGCTCGTCTCTGCTGTCGGCGATCTGTCCCCGGACGTCGTGGTGGGTGCGATGCTTCAAAATGAAGACTCTTGGAGAGCGGTTGCGCTCTTCGTGCAATCCGTTCTTCGGGGAAAGCGAGACGAGGGATGCTTAGGTGACCTCTAAGTTTCCCGAAACGGTGACGTGACCCGTCTGGGCGCAAGACACGCGGGCCAGTGCCGAAGTTGTCCGATAAGGGTTCCGGCCTGGTTTTTCCCCCGCGGCTCCGTAGGAGGTTTAGTGGGTATACCTCGTAAGAGGGAGTCCCACACTGTTACTTTGGGTTCGCGCATTAAGCGTTCCTCCTACGTAACAAAAAAAAAAAGTGGTAGAAGCTTATTACTTATTTTATAATATGTTCCCCAAGTAACATTATTGATAACCAAACATATTTTTAAATAGTTTCAAGCATGTTTTTATATAAAAAAATATTAAAGAAATTTTTTTGTTTTTTTCATATAGTTTTCCTATCTTTCCCAATACAAATTATCATACTCAAATATTTGTAAAAGTTATTAAACAAATAATTATAAGAACTATTTCAATTTGTTTAATTACATCGATTTTAAATATATTCTAGCACGATTGTAGCTTGTTTACGTATAATCTTATTTAAAATTACTCAAACAATATATATTTAAAAATACTTTTATTGTTTTTATTTACAGACAAACAAACGTATGCCAATCTTTTAAAAACGTTTACATGTTCTGAGCTACAAAAATATAAAACCCTACAAACTAAAGGCCTTAATAAACAAGCATTAACCCCTTGGACACTTTACCACCTAAAAAAACATGGTTGAGACGGCATCATAAATTAACCAATTGACTAAAAGAATTCTTTGTTTACATTGGCTATTGCAGGTAATTGTAGTTAGTAATTCAGTATATTATATATTTGGCATCAAGTTTAAGGTTAATTGTAAAATATAGTGTGGAAATAATAATGGTATTTGAAGGAAACCTCATATTTTGTTTAAAACTTTACTAAATTTTGGAAAATGTATTGCAATTTATATACGACAAGATCGTTCAACTGAATGTTAGACATATCGTTTGTTAAGTTATAGGAAAACAAATTTAACGTTTCTGAAATATATTATCGACATGTCTAGTGAGTGTGAATATTGTAGGTAAATCCGAGTCTACACAAATCTTTTGCTGGTAACAAATTTAATAGATTGTAGGAAAGCGTTTGTTTTTGTTATCTTAGTATTTATAGTTGAGTGGGTTGGCGAATGAAATGCACATTTATTTAAGATTGTTGAGACTGAAATGTAATATTATAGAAATTCATACTGGCTGGCTAAATGTAAAAACCCTCGTACAACTCGTTTTACAAACCTCTGTGCTAAGCATTGCACTTTTCTCATTACCTTTTAATAATTGGAAAAAACAAAAATCATTGTAAGCACACCAAATAAATATTTTTAGAATTTTTTAAACTGTGATCTTTTCATCTTAAAAGGTATAGTTAGGTTTTTCATGGAGTCTTAACTAATTCTTTGGGTTTTATATACTGTAGAGTCCACAATTCAATTGTGGACGGGAAAAGTAAAGCCAAATGAGGCTCCTAACTTATTTTCATTGCAGATTTCTTAATAAGTTTTAATCAATGAAATTAGGATTAAAAATAATTTAATATTATACAAAAAATATTATAGTAAATCATATATAATATATATATATTTACCATTTTAATAATTTTATAATTTCTGTTTATAATTTTTAAAAGTTCCGTAATAGTTATTTATAACAACATTAACACAAATTTATAAATAGAAAATTATTTAACATTATTTGAAAACCAATATCAGAATTATTTAAAATTAGTGTTAATATTTTTTTCTTTTTAACGACAAAGGATCTTTTGTTCATAGAGCACACAAATGCTTTTAGACAAAGTGGTCAAAACCATACAAATTTGTTTGGACTCCCCAGGATTTGAACCCGTGACTCTTGAATCGAAGTCCAAGACGCTAACCGTTAGACTAGCGGAGATACCCCAAGCCTAAATCAAGTTTTTTACTATTTAAAATTACATTCGAAACATTTTAAATATGCTTATGCTACGTGAGTTGTTTTAATTCCTACAATAAATTGTTTATTAAACTAATTTTTATTCTATTAAATGCTTATAGTCTATAAAAAAAATCTAAGATGGTTTTTCAGTTTACGACTTAGTTTATAAAAATAATAGATTCATATTCAAAATCAAATCCGTCATATCACTCATATGACATCGATCTTGTTCTCCAATGACAATGTTGATAAGATTATACACAAAATTTACATATGTCATGTAGATACAAACCTGATTTATATTGTGAATTTAAGAACATTTTTTACTCTTGTAACAATGCAATTTTGACGAGCGATCTTCTAAAGTACAATCAGATGTTTAGATTAAGAAGCCCCAACACGTTATATTTTAACCAAGGCCGCTCAGTGTGTAATTGTATTACGTGACATAACTCCAAACCCTAAGGAGTATAACAAATAATCTTTGAGTGGACTTTTAGTTTCACTTTTATTTTAAATGATCAAGCAACTCTTACCTATCTAAACATACTATAGCTTCTTCTAAGCATATGTTGTGGACCAATAACTAAAGTGGGGGCCAAACACAGCCAATCAATAAACATATCTTATCGATACATTGGATCTGCCTCCTAATTTACTAGCAAATAACAGTCCAGGCCTCGCCGCAATCAGCCCGATACAATCTCCCCTAATGGAAACACAAAATTGATGCATCAGATAACACCTGAATGGTAATTATTTTAACTATATGTCAGGAAAATATTCGTTAAACTTTGATTTCAAATGAAAATGTTTTATTTACTGTATTTAGCTATGTTAAAGTAATAAAATATATTTGTACAACTTCTTTGTTATAAATAATTATTACATTAAATTTCACTAACCATCGAATAAATTTACTTATACTAAATTTTTTGTTTCAGTTTATAACATCAGCTTATAATTTTTATTTGATTTGAAATACTTCAGTAAAAAGGAGGAACGATTTTAATTTACCACCTAAATTCGAGATTTTTTTACAATTTGGGGTTTGGGGGTGAGCTTATCCGAAAAAATGGGGATAAAGGTATTAGGAAAAGTCTTATAGGTTATCAGTTGTCAAAAGCTCATGTCAGAACTGAACAGGCTCCTTTTAGTTTAATTATAGGAGTGTCTGCGCTCAATCGTTCTCTTTTCATTATGTGGTGTTAAGTATTTAATAATTTCCTCTGATTTCTAATAGTTTCTTGCTTTTATTGGTCAGTGGATCATCTAACAGTCACGTTCTAATGTGGCCTTACTCCGCAGCTAATGGGTGCATATAATAATAAGAGAATAATTATTTAAATAAATACTTTGTAACGCACAGGTTGGAATTTAGTGAATACAGAAAATTGTAATTAAAGAACCTAGAAACATGTTACTGTCGGGCTATATGGCGATTTATGAAGGATCAATAAATTTTTAATTAAGGTTGATTACTAAGGATTCATATAAAATGTCAAGGAACGGAGCACGGTTTTACCTGGGTTGGTGGCAATTATAATATCTTTATTTAATTAGAAATATATTATATTTATTAGTTAACAAAAGCTCACAGAATATTATTATATTGATGAAGCACGAAAGTGGTTTATTTTTCCACAAAATTTAAATACTTTTTATAAAGTATCAGAATTGTTGGCTACGTCGTTATCGTTTTACGTGAATGTCTTCTGGTTCGATTGGTTTTATTTTGGATATTTTACTATGGTATTTTCTTCTCTTTGAACTCATGTCGCCTCATAAATACTGTATTACTAATATAAGTGAAAATATGGTTGCTCTCAAATATCCTTAGCAATTAAAACTTACCTCCTATATTATCATGGGGCTAATGCTACCCCAATTATACGTTTGTGATTTGCGGTTATTCATAGCCTGGTGTAGAAGCCATGAACCAATATGCATGTCAATATTAGACGCTCTATTTTGATTTGTGCTTAAAGTGATTTATATAGAGGCCTAAGGCGTTAGGGAATAGATACGTCAATTGAAATACAAGATTACGTACCTTCAGTCAACAGTTCAATTTTCAGAAGAACATTCCTACATGTTTTGGAACGTAAACCTATATTTAAATTGTCAAAAACGTTTTGGAAGTATTTAACAATGATTAAACAAATACGTATATTTTGCAGAGTTTTATAATCTTGTTAAAAATAAAACTTAAATGTCTGTTTCTATGAGGTATTGCCCTTTAGTAGTGAAACCAGTGGAGTACTTCACTATTCAAATTAAGTTATCATATTGTAATCAAAATTTTCTGAATCTTGATCTCATAATTAATATTTAACACAAGTAGCTATCCGATATACTCTATTCATAGTGTTAACAAAGGTTGGGTTTAAACAAAGCCATTTCAATTATTCCATTAAATTAATATTTTCCAATGTCGTTTGATACTAGTCTTAATCATCATGCAACATTGGATAGTAGTAATTTAATGGAATAATTTAAATAGCTTTGTTTTAACTGAACCTTTGTTAACATTATGTACTGAAAAATCATGACAAATAGAGCCTAAGCCGACAGTTGCTTTTAGTTTAAAATTAAGCCCTATCAAACGTGAAAACTTGCAAGAACAAAGTCTCAAAAAGGAATCAAATTATTTGATCAAAATGTTAGGGAACACTAACCATTGCCAAAGGATGAAACCACATGAAACAAACTCTCGAAACTCCACCGTTAGCACCGTTGCCGCAGCGGCGTATAACAAATCTTTACGGTTGACCATATTGGACCAAATTGTCCATCAGTGTTATGCTTCACAAATAATTTAAAAGTGTTGTTTTTGAGTAGTCATGTATGTTCAAACAGTATTATTAATTTGTCAAACATCAGGCAATTCATTTGTATATAAAATAATCCAATTATCTTAAAATGTATACATTATATGCAACTAATATTTGTTCTAACTCCTTTTGTATTAAAGTCTGTGATGTAAGTATTCGTTTGTTTTATGACCTTGTTGTCTTATCGTACCTAAGTATATTTTTAGTAGATATTCCTTAAAATTATTATTATTATTGCAAGGAAAACTACCATATATAACAATGAAGCTTTTGTAAATATACAACCTAATAGAAAATTTTGTCTCTTAGAAAATGCCATTCTAATAATTAGTTTTTCTTTCTGTTCCAATTTAATTCAAGCAAATAGGCTCCCCGAGTACATGTAATATAAATACCCATGTAACCATAAAAGTTAGAAAGCTATTCGCTAAATTTGAAAAATGTGCATTAGATTATCAGTATTTGTAGCCCTTCAAGCGATGAACGAGATTAAATATGTATTTGATATCCGCCAGCGTTCCAATCTCGCTGTTAATAATACTTGATGCAGGAGTGACTGTGATACACACATAACTTTAAAATAATAATAGGAGGTATTTCTTTTTTAGAATTGAAATTCTACGTAAAAAATAAATTTACAAAACGTAATAAAATGTAAAAATCTTTAAAACATTAAAACATCAGTTTACTTAGACTTATAGTTCATCATTAGGAGTTGATTAAGGTCACTGTTTTTTTTTTATTCTCCTATACAGGAGAATTTTTACGGGATTTTTATTTTTTCGGGAACCCTGACAAACTTCAGGAATTGGATTCTTGGGTAAAAATAAGAAAAAAAGACCCATAAACATAAGACCTAATCTCAACCGTTTACTATTTATAAGTGAAAATAGATATTTTCAGTTTGCAGTGTACCTATTGAACATTTTAACCTCTAAATTGAAAATCAATAGAATATTTTCACAAACTTTCCATAGATAGATAGAATAATAAATTTAAAAGAGATTTAATTGCTATTTTGTGAAAAAATTTTGAGTGTGGCTGAGAAAAACGAGGTTGAAAATAATTTTTTTCCGAAAAATCAAGATCAAATGAATTTTTTTTACAGCCTTTTATAATGCAATCATTCAAGCATTTAGGTTGCAACTTTACCAAAATATGTACAATCCTATGTAAATAAGGAAATATCAACTTATGTACCCTTAATATGGGGATTATTTTACATAAAATAAAAAATATTTTAAGGTACACCGATTTTAAAGGAAAATCCAGGGGTGGTGCTGAATCACATTATCGTCCTGATAAACACATTAATTTATTTATTGAAATTTGTTGTAATTTTTTCCCACATTAACAATAAAGACTACAACATCAAGAGAAATGAAATGTCCTCCATTTCGAGACCGACATAGTCTAGCTCGTCTTAGCAGGGATGATATAGCTGCTCTTATGACCATGTTAGGTTTTTTTATTGTTTTGAGCTACGCTGAGGATCTTCTCTACCAACTCCTTTCTTGTTTGGGAATTGATTCTGTATACTTCTGACTTGATATTGCAACCTAAATGTATATAGAAAGTAATGCATCAGAGTGAGGTTCGGTGACCTAGGGGGCCAATTTACTGGTCCTCCATGACCAATTTTCTCTTGAAACGGGTTTTTAACGATTAAACCACATTTTGTGTCCTGTGTGGCGGAACTCCGTCATTTAAAAAAAAATCCTTTCTAATGACTGGATAGGAACATCTTCGATAAGTTCTGACAGAATGTTGTCTAAGACCTGTTGATAACTGACACCATTTTGAGGTCCGTTTAAAATATAAGGTCCTTTAAGTATGTTATTTAAAGACCGCACCAAACATTCACTAAAACCTTTGTTGAAAGTTGTCTCCTTTGTGACATGTGGATTTTCTTCGACCCATATGTGGACAATTTTCGAGTTTTTTTTTACCATTTCGAGTGGATTGGTCCTCGTATTTGAAGCGTATAAACTTGATCCGGGGACCATTCGCCACTACATAGCGACAAAACTGAGACCTTCTTTTGTCATCACCAGGGTGAAGAGCCTGAACTTTCCTTAAATGATAAAGATATGATCCTTCATTATTTAAATTTCCCAATGTTTTAGAGATGGATACCAGATGCGTTCTTGAAAGCTTTCTCACACTTGTTCCTGGGCTTTGCTTTACACAGTTTAAAATGTAATTTTATACATCAACAGAAGCCATGTTCAGTAGCCCAGCTGATTATCTCAGTCACTCCGGCAGTGGAGTAATCCACAGCTCAAGATATTACGCATGAAGTGTAGTTGCTCACATTACAACTTAACTAACTAAACATTTACTAACGAACCACGATAGCCCGAACACCTGGTATACCGAACGCCCCTGTTATCCAAACAGCCCTGTAATCCGATTGTTTGCTTCTCCGATCCGATGACCTTCATTGGGTATATTTTTAGATGTTTCATGTTTCAACAAAGAATCCAAGTTAGTGGAGTTCCTGATTTCAAATCGTTTCCTGCCATTATATTTGTTACTATAATGCAATTTTGTTGTAATTAAAATCGCTTATAAGTAGTAGGGAAAGGGGACTTCTGGCTCACTTGATTGACAGCTTCCGGTCACGTGACCGGAAGCGCTGCGTCATGAAAGACGTCATCTGAGGCTGAGCCAGTGACGTAGGCGGTTTTGTGAAGAAATGAGTAAAAGTTCAAAGTTCAAGGTCACGGTAAAGTTTTTTTAAAAAATCTACCTCGCACTCGTAAAACGATTGTGATTCGTTAGTTAATCGATAATAAATATCGAATGAAAATTATCGAATGAAACAATCGAATGATACGAGTGCGAGGTAGAACAATTACAAATATTACTTTATTTTATTAACAATAATTCATATTACAAATATTACTTTATTTTATTTACAATAATTCATGTTTACAATAGTTCCCCGTTGTTGGTTGTCATCGATGTTGTTGATCCGGACGAGTTGCGGCCATCACTTTGCTTTCTGAAGAAAGACGGTAGATACTTCGTTCCCTGCGCAGAGTCCATGTTGTTTTTTGATGCGTAAAGTTCCAAAGATAAATCGTAACCGGACGCAATAAGAAGTCTTAACTCTTCACTAAACACCTCGAGGTCTTGGTAAGTCGCAAGATGAATAGAGTCATAATGAATACACCTAATTTTAATGGACATTTTAATATAATGTTTTACGTTTGTGAAAAGCACTCGATGTTCACCAGTCGAGAGCCGGAGGTGTACTGACTATTCGCTAGCTAGCGTTTTGGTATCAAACAAAATGGTGGGGGTAAAAGTGTGGTGGGGCGGAGAAGATGGCGGACAGCAGATGGCAGGCGGCAGGTGGTGCGAGGCAGATGGTTGCTACTACATTCGCCGCCACAGTAATGCAATCCTTCGGCGTAATTCTTGTATTTTATCTTGTCGGTTCATTTGATACGTTTTACATCTACATATGCAATAGCTGAAACACTTGCACTTACGACAAGCTTTCCCGTCAACTTGATCGCCTGGTATTTTAAAACATTGTAACTCGCAACAATATGTCTTCAAATTGTTATCGAAAAATAAATTGTTCATAGGTGGCACCGACATGTTAGCTGCAGCGTGTGTTAGACAAGACTGAGACTAACTTCACTGCTCCCTCTCTTTTATACCTCTTCATAAGTTAACCCTGAATGAAAGTTCAAGGTCATCCATTTGAAATTTAAAAAAAAGCAACACAGCAGTATATAAAATAATATACTGCTGTGTTGCTGTTTTATTTCTTTTTTTTTATATTTTCTTTATTAAACAAACATCTTACAATACAATAAGCTTAAGTCTAACATTGATGACTAGAAATACAAACAAAGACATTATGTACAAGGATGCGTGATGTGCAGAGTGAGTTCCGTCGAGTTGTTGCCGCTTACACCGTGTGATACCAAATACAACGTCCCCGGTTGAATATCTCGCAAATCTTCATTTTGTAGCAGTTGAACAAATCGTTTTGGAAGAAATACTTGAAACTTCGGCTCATCTCCTGGAGTGAAAGGTCCTTCGCTCAATGAAACTAGAATTGCTTCTCCATGTGTGGTTTCCACTTTCTTGATGTTATGAATAATGTAGTGTTTTTGTTATTTTAATTCTGAACACTTTTTAGTTAGCAGAAGGTCGGATTTTGAATGAGTGTTGAATTGATCAACCAGTGTTTGTAGAAACTGTTGTGATGCCATCTTCGTCAGTGGTGGTTGCGATGTCTTCTGTGATGTTGCCTCTTCGGAGTCTCGAATAATACTCGTGCCGGAGCGGTGTTGGCTCCTCGTATTTATAGGCCCCGCTACCCCCACCACATTCCGGTTCTTTGCTACCCCCACCACATTTCTGCGTTTGTTCCAAGTAAGCAGCCAAACGATATGCGTTGTGCAATGCGCAGTTTAATTGTCCGTGTTTAGGATCTTTTGCAGCAACACAAATATTACCGAGATTAATGTTAAAGTCCTTACCGATGGTTATATCGAAAACATCACCGTGCGTGTACTTTTGTACCCAGTTCCTTTTTTCTAATCCTCTTGTGTATATATGTGAATATTGTTTGCAAAAGTTAAACATAATACTGTGCAGATTACTGTAGCTTATAAATCCTTCATACCAATGTATGTGATGAAAGTAGTTTGTTATCCATTTGTTTGTACTTTTTGCTTTGGCGTTAAGGTTGTTAAAAGAAAAAGGAGCTTCAAACGTGAATGGGTAAACTACAAATGTAAGCAAGTCTAAAATTACTAATTCCTTGATAATAAACCTATCATCATTATTTCGAAATGCTTGAAATTCTATTACACAAGGCTTTACACTCACTTCTTCATCCCCTCCGCTCATCATGGCACCTAGCGATCAACTAAACTGTTTTCCACACCACGGTAGGTTAAATACCAGGCCGTACAGTTGCAGGCGCGTTGGTGTATATTTAACGTGGGCACCGTCCCCAATAGGCCTACCCCACGTGTGTTCTTCTTTACTAAGTCAAACTTTAGTCTTTTTTAACTTCTTCTTCTTGTGTTTCGTTTTCTTCTTCTTCTTGTTTCTCCGTTTCTTCTTCCTGTGTTGTTTCTTCTGTAGCTTCTGTAGCGATTTCTACAAGTGGTTCAAAATCCTTTAACTTTCTCCACATGCAAACTTCATGAGGTATTCTATTAAAAATAGATGTATCCACAGGTCCGTACACGATGGTGCTATCAGGTTGTTTTTCCAAAGTATCGACCAAATATTCTTTAATAATAGCGCTTGCAAATACCAACTGTCTCATGTACCTTGTAATAGGTTCTGTTGCGTAGTTTAAAACGTAGAATTCTTCACGTGACAGTAGAATCTTATTTTCATGTTGAGTCAAGTCTCTAATTCGCACTTGTAGTTGTCCACGATGTTTAACAATATCGATTTCATTGTCACAATCCAAAAGTCGAATATGTGTTTTCCTTCCACACAAACTGTTAGTTAAATAACATTCTATTAAATGTACATGTTTCAAAAATGACTCCCAAGCATTTTGCGAAAATAAAACCTTTTTTGTTCCATGGTGTAGTATTACTGTAGGGGAATAATCCAATGACTTCATCAATCCAACTGATACACTTTTACTGATGCATGCTGAGATGGGGTAAAAGATTCGCAAAAAAACTTCAGTTAAAATGTGAGGAGGAATATTTTCTTCAACTTTCTTCTTCCTCTTTGGTACTACCTTTGATGGGTCTGCATTACTTTCCTCCTCTCTATCTCTTTTACCAAACTTTAAAAATGCAGTTATTTCCTTGATAATTTCTGCTTCGCTGGTATTATCACGTTCCAATAACGGTGCTACCTCTGCATCACCTTGTACAACAGATGGAGAACTCATTTTGTAGAAGATGTTGCCCATGCGACGATAGACGATCAACTGAAGACCTGCATTGTTGCTCCGCTATTTATAGGTTAGCGACAGTGGCGGTGCCGGTGGTGGTACAACGTTTTACAATACCGTCTTTACGATATCAGTCAACGGTGTGTATGTAACAATTTTATCGTGCAAAATTAAACAAGACGCAGATGTATTTGCAGGTACGTTTTCTTGAAATTCCATTTCTATTTTTATATCAACACTAGACGATTTTACAGATTCGTTTTGTTTGGAGCAATCAATTACAACAATCGGAGCTTTCGATTCAAACTGTACGGGAGATAGTAGAGGTGTGTTTGTTTTGCCGTAATATGAATTTTGGAACCTAGCGTACATATCGTATAAAACACTGTACCTTTTTTTATCAAAAGAGATATTAAAGTTGTCGTAGGGAAGGAATTGTGAATTCAGGAACACTTTACAGTTTGTTAATTTACAATGGTCAAATTCACCAGCATTTTCAGTTAATATACTTTTTTTCTTTGTTTGTAATCCAAAGATTACATATCTCGCTTTTTCCAAATGAGTAGAAGTTTTTACAGTCCATGTATGCCGTTGTGTTGAAGGTAAAACGGGGTATTCATGAAACTCCCAGCTTCTGAATGGCATTACAATGTCTCGATCTGATTTTAACTTTCTTAATAATGTAATCCTGTGTTCATCATTTAGTCGCACATGTGGTACTCTCCAAACAATCTTGTCTAATGTTAGTTTCCAGTCTAAATTGGCTTCAGTTGTTCCAGCAGATGCTTTAATAATATCATTATCGTTTGATGACCTTAATAAAACTAGTTCTTGTTTTACATTTATTATTATTCTTCTGTAATCTTCAGCAAATCCTAAAAGTAATCTTAAAGGTACGTAAAAATCAAAGTTTCCCGAAGCGTCAGGAGTAATTATACTTTTGTCTGGTGCAACCCATCCTGCAACAGCTAACAGATTCTTCTCATTTGGTGTTAAAGACGCTAATCCTTTTAATGTACTGGAAATTCCAACCTTTTTTGTTGAATCGACTGTAACTCCTGAAATTTCATATCTAATCTCGTCAAACAAAAATGCCATAGGATTATTTATGAACGGAACAGTGGTTCCAACAGTACCGTCAGCTTTTGTTACTTTTCCTTCAATATATAAATAACTTTCGCATGGAAGAGTATAAATGTCTTGTTGTTGTATAGGAATCCTAATTTCATCGTTATTGTTTAATTTGGACGAAGCGTAAGGGTTGTGCGTGTGATATTCCTTTTCCCATAAGGTCTCGTCGAATGTTGGGCCCTGCGCTATATCCAGTATATCCATTGTTAATGACCTTTAATCCAATTTCTTCTAGAAAACGAATGTTGTCACTTGTTAATCCTTCTACAGCTGATGAGCTACTGACCTCTTTGCTGGTTGGCTCTCTCTTTTTAAATGATAACCCCATTATCTAAGCGGATGATTTTATATGTATTCTTACAGTAATAGCTTCTCCTCGAAAGTCAATAAGGTTTCCGTCTTGATCCACTATGTTCAGCACGATGTCTGAAATGAAACTGGTGTTTAACGGTAGGTACAAAAGGTTTTGAGGCTTTTCTACTATCTTGAAACCCGGTGCGACTGATGGGTAGAATGTGTGTAATATATGCCGATTTTCTCCATCTCTGTAGGATCCTTGTATAATGTTACATGTAATGTCTATGCTGTTTACTTTGATGATCGTCACAGTTCTATTCCCAGAATGAGTTGTATTAGGTTCTAATACCTTTGTTTCCTTAGAAAACCCCAATAAACGACCAATTGAACGTTCTTGGCCAAAATCAATATAATACTTAGAAGTAATTTCGGCTTTCATTGTATTGTTATTGCCTTTTATCGTTATATTTTCTTTTCCCATATGTTTTTGTATAACTTCATTTATATTATCAATTTCATAAGCTCCTGTTGGTAAACTGAATTCTTCCAAAGCTGAATATTTTCCTTTATTATCTTTTGTCTTGTAATAATGTATGTTGTTATTAATTCCTTCACTAACGTTTGGAATAGAGTTATATGTTGTTAAATCCAATAATGCGGCTTCCCATAGTCTTCCTTTTTGCAAACGTAGCGCTGGAAACAGAATACTGCGCAAAGTACATGAGTTACCGGTTAATGACACTGTATACGAAGACATCTTAAAGTTGACTAACACTTTTAGCTAAAAAGTCTAAACATAAATGACCGCAAATGGATGTATCATCAGGTTGTTTTCTTGTATAATTGTAAAAAACATTTTCTGCCGCACGAAAGTATTGTTGAAATTCTTTCGGTGGTGGAAGGTTTCCAAAACTGTCGAAGTAATAAATCGTTTCACCAAGTTTCTTGTAACACACCCAATGAGTGCCTAATCCTTCACTATTATCCAAATTTACTATACCAGTCTCATTTTTACACATTTTAACCGGTAATTCATCTTTCATAAATACTCCTCTAAAAAATGGGATTTTCAAACAAGAAGCATATGTAATCAGTTCTTCATTGGTTAATTCTTTGTTTTTAATTATTAATTGCTCTTTCTTATTTAATACACACGATACGGTCTTAGGTATAGTCCTCCTCCCTTTTTTATCATTGACCATATTGTTGGTTTCTTTTTACCTTTACCACTAGTAGATCGACGTTTTCTTCTGATATTACCTCCTTGTTTCTTAGCGGGTCTTTTCCCACGCCTTCTTCTCTTTCCTCCTCCAAACGTAGTTTTTGCTTTCATCGCTGCTGTTACTGCTAAAGACGCTGCTTTTTCACCAATACTCGCGTCACTAGATTTTACTCTTTGCCAAGCTTTCTCAGAAAGTGCTCTATCTGCTATTGATCTATTTTTTGTATCACCAAATTTGGAATACGCTATATCGTGCTGTTTACAAGCCTGATCAAGCTTATTTATTCCAGGATCTCCTCTAGCAAGCCGTTTCTCTAATTTGGTTCCAGGACCACAATATTGATATCCTCCAGGTAAATGTAATTCCACAGGTAATAAATCAATCGCCTTGTTAACTATAGCTCCAACCGGTTTACTTAATAGAGAAAATGCTGTTGATGCTATTCCCCTTCCTCTCTGTAATCTCTCTCGATTATGACTGATGCGTTTAGCCCTCGGCATGACTATTTATAGCCAAACTTACAATCAGTAGGTGCACTCTATAAATGTTTTACAATGAATGTAATATTAGTCTTGGCTTCTTGTATTATATATACTGTTTAAAATCCATTTATTATATAGAAATGGATTAATTAATTAAATGTAGACATAATAAATAAAAGTAGTAAAAATAGAAATAAGGTGTAATTGAAGATGTTTCAAATGTTTCTCCGCTGGTGATGGTATCGTTGTTTTCGGTAAAATGAATAAAATCTAAATAGTTGTCATGTTCCCTTAGAAACTTGCCCCTTAATCGTTGGTAATTAAATAACAAATTCCAGTCTAGTTTATCTTTAAAATTGTCAATGTAATTTTCAGAGAGATTTTGATATTTACTTATTACTTCCCAACAGTTATTAAAATTTGATGTCATCTCTACAAGGAAGTTTTCTGAAAACTGTTGTCTTTGTAAAATATGAATCCAGTTAACTCTGTGAAAATAAATTCTTAACATAGTCATTGTGAAGAGGTAGTGTATGGAAAGTTGTTCCCAATCCATATATCTATCAAACCGTTGAACAAAACCATCTGTCAGCACTCCTTGGGGAAATCTCGGCTCTTGAGATATTAAACTCCACGCAGTAATATTGGATTCCATCATCCTCTCTGTATCATCTCTCGAATATAACTGATGCTTTATCCCTTATCATGGGTATTTAAATTCTTTTTTCTCTTATATAATCTTCATCGTTTTCTGTTGGTTCATTAATCACATTCACTTTATCCCCCTTTCCTAATGTCTTGACTTTAGAAGGCTCAGACGGTTTATCTAATTGATTAGGTTTTTCTGGATTGTGTATCTTTTTCCAGTCTAAATAATTGTGGCTGTCAACATCTGAAGCTACAGCTCTTCCTGAAGCCCGATGTATATAATTAAATAAAGCTGCACCAAACCTTTCCATATGTTTTTCATATTCTGTAGTCCATTTCTTGTGTACTATATCAAATATTTTCTTATTTACAGCGTCTCCATCCTGCTCACAATCACCTACATTTGACAATTTTAATTTTTTTACATCATAGCTTGTATCAGTTTCATTCTTTTTGTAAATCGTTAACAATTTTAAAGTCGCTAAATTTACTGCTTCACCATCATAAATGGGATGTTTTATATTGCTTAACCTTTTACCGGAAAATCCCCAATGGTCTTCGTGTACAATCGGGGTTCTTTTATCCATGTATTGTACCGTAACCGCATCAGAAGACAAAAGCGAATCACCAACATTTTGAATTACTTTTCCTTCAAAATTATAATTACCATCAGGTGTTAACGGAAACCCAGCTCTTTTTTCACTATATCCAGATTTTACTCCAAACTCGGAATACCGTCCAAACTTGTCCACACTCATGATGTAACTGAATCGCTATCGTTTAGGTTCTTACTATATATATATATATATATATATATATATACGTCTACTGAACAATTATTTCTCGTTTTCGCAGTTCATCAACCAAAGCTACCCATTCGTTTTCTAAACCAGTGTGCCCGGCTTCCATAGCTTCATGTAATAACCTCATTCGATCAACTAACTTATTTATATCGTTGTAATATATTATATTGGTTTTATACAAATTTTTTAATAATCCCCTTCCAGATGTAGTAGGATCAGTTGTTTTTCTTTTTTTATGCAAAACATTTAATTCAGCAGAAGATAAAGCTCTTCTTTTAATTGGAGCTTTATTTGATTTCGAGGGGAAAAGACTAGATATAATGTTTGTGTATTTTATTGACCTGTTTCTATGAATAGGTAGTTCTTTGGAATATTTTTTTCTATGTGCATTTGTATACTCTAGTATATTTTTAAACAATTGTAAATCCTTTTTAGTATATTTACCAGGATTATTTTTAAAGATGAGTTCAAATAAACCTGTTGTACCTTTATATTTCTTATCACCAATAACTATATCATCATTTTCGGTTATATCTAACTTTCTATCTCCAATCATTAATCCTTTATCCTCTATTCTAGCTCCATATGTATGATAATTTCGATTAGCATGTGTGCCATGTAACATTTTTAATGTATATTTTCTTCCAAGTGTTCCTTTAAACATAATATCCGTGCCTAATTTGCTTAAGTTGGATGGGTTGATATCCTCTTCTTCTGCTCTTGTATCTTCCGCACTTGTATCTTCTGTACTTGTATCTCCTGCAATGTTCTTTTCCCTTAAATCTCCTATATCTCCGCTTTCTTCATACTCGTCGCTTTCTTCAGATGTTTGTAACTGGTCAGAACTTTCATCATTCTGAAATTCTTCTTCATATTTGGAAATTGGTAGCATTTTGTCTCCTTCGAAGCGAATTGAAGGTCTTTCCATATTTTGTGCTAATCGCTTTAAAGGTTCAGTAACAGGTTTGAATGTTGTTTCTAAAAATTGCTCTCTTTCATTTATACCTGATTTTAAAGCTCGGTTTTTTTGTCTAATAGAATCACTAAGTGATTTTATTTCCTTTAATAGCTTTTCCTGGTTAACCATCTTCACACCTTGACGACTTGTACAGTAATACCGCTAATCAGTGTATTAAAACGAATTTATCAAAACCTATTCTATAACGACCATCTTTTATAGCTTGATCTTTCATAATAACCAAAAATCCATACTTTTCCGCCCATGCTTTTCCGCAAAGCTCTTTAAACTTTTCAAATGGCATATCCGCATTCACATGATCGTTATATATATGTTTTAGGTTAGTATCATCTTGTTTGAATACAATTAGAATATTTGCATTATCTCTGATAAGTTGTTTTGGGATTTTGCTATAAGTTTGTCCTATATATATGCTGTCGATGTTATTATGTCTTCCCATGGCAAAGTAGTTTCTAATAGTATCCTGATTTTCACAAGATACATCGTCAAATATAAATACAGAATACGGTTTCGCTTCGTTTGGTTGCATAATGCTATCACTAGCGTTAAATTTGTAAAAATTAACATCAGACACATCAGATAGTATTTTATCCAGCAATTGATACTTTGGTTGATGTAGAGACTTTGAAAAAATATATAGGTTACTAAACCTTAATCCCTGCGGATTAGTGATCAAATTAAAGACAACATTGGTCTTTCCACAGTTTGAGGGGCCACTTACTATACATCGAACAGTGTTTGGAAGTAAACTACCGTGTTTACCATTGTTGATTTTAACGTTATCCACAGTTAAATCATCTATGTTATTAATATTGAATCGATATTTATGGTGAATAATCTCCATCCTGCTCAAAGGTTAACGATGAAATGAGTTGCTTGTATTAAACCAAGTCCTTTATAGGTATCCATGAATCCTCAGTTTTGTTAAACCCTAACCACCGCACTTTAACTGCGTCCTTTTTTCTTTGTAACACTTTTTCAACAAGATATACATCACCTACTGTTGACTTTAACATTTCATGTCCATAAAATGCACCTTGCAACAAATCTCCTTTGTTATCTTTTAGGATATACGTTTCAGGTACAGTCGGTTGCACTTTATACACTGTAAAAACTTCATTCGTCCAATTGGGAAGGTATTTTTTGGTAAACACTCCCTTATATTTACTAATCCGTACTTTATCACTTACATTAAATTTTCTTGGCTGCATTTTTTCTACTTTAGGCTTTGTATTTTTTCTTTATGCGTTTTAATACATCTTTTGCATTTCTTCTATTTACTTTGTTAGGTTTCATACCAATAGTTCTATGAAACCTGTTGTTATAATCATTTATTAATTGTGGTAAAACATCATACCATACGTAAGAACCTCTTTTTGAAAATTGTTTATACAGTGCTCCTTTTAAGGTTCTATTAAATCTTTCTACAATAGCAGCTTTTTTCTCTGAATTTGTAGAATAATGATTTATTTTATATTTATTCATTAACTGTGCAAAGTTTGTATTAAAGTATTCTGTTCCATCATCAGTTTGTAAATGTTTAATTTTGTTTTTATCTCTTTTTATGGCTATTTCCATGGCTTCTGTTACGCTTTTACCAGTCTTGTCCTTTAGAGGCAAAGCGTCTGCAACTTTTGTAAAACAATTAATAATTGTGAGTATTTATTTAAATCCTTTGTTTATTCTGCTATGCGGTCGCATTTCAATTAAATCCGCTTGATATAGATCATTTATCCCTTTTATAACAGTATTTCTTCTTGGAAACTTTATTCTTGCAGGTTTGTGTAGTTCATTAATAATCTTCTCCTTCAGGTCTGACATGATGGTTTCACGAAGGCAGCTGATATGGTATTAAATATTCTTTTGTATAAATCTGCTTATATATATATACATATAGTTCAAGGTCATTCAAAACTTGTGTAAAAAAAGGGGAAACACAGCTTAACATTGCTGTGTTTCCCCTTTTTTTACGGAAAGGAAAAGGATAGAGGATCTAGGACGATGAAAGGGTTATTAGTCAATAGGGTTGAGGGAATAGTGACCGAATGGTAAAGTGTGGATGTTGTCTGGAAGGGTTTGTCTTTTGTCGTCATTACAGGATAGCGCCTTTTTAACTTCAGTCACGCTGTACAGCTGATGGTTAAAACTTCTGATGGTGTTGAATTTAGCTGTAATGATGTTATCCTCAAATAAGCATTGCTTGTAGTGTTCAAAATGCACTTTCTTCTTTAAATATAAACTCTTTACACCTTTAGCTTTCTTAATATAGCTATTCTTCTTTTCTTCTTCTTCTTCTTTTTCATTATAGAGTTTCAAAGAATATAGTTTAGACATCAGTGCAACAATCTCTTCAAGTAGAACACCATTAGCCTCATCCTTGAATTTGCCTAGTACTTTTTTGTGTCTGTCATTGTCGTAGTTTGGATGATCTTTTGGATAATCGGAGAAATCAAAGTCGTTCTTGTAAATAAATGTACGTAAATCTTTATACATGTCCAATGTTACTATGCGATATATAAAAGCGTCAGTGTCCATATATGTAATAGATATATTTTCTCTTCCGTAGAACGCCACCATTTTGTTGTAGTGAAAATCGTACATGTGTGTTTTTGAGATGTCCAAGATTGACATGCCTATATACAAAGGACGATCCATCTTCACACTCGTCTTCTTCATGGACACTGCTACAAGTTTTTCATTAATAATTATCGATGTTCCAAAATTTGGCTGCTGTACTAGTTTCTGTAATTTTTTTGCGTCGGTAACAAGTTTAACATTTTTATGTCTTCTTTTGTTTTCCAATGTTTTTCCAAATATCGCATTATTCATTAATTTAAAGAAATCTTTTTGAAAGTCTGATGTAGCTGCTGCTCTTCTGATGGTATTTGAATCAATGTAGGGTTTCAACCAGCATGATTGAGAAAATTCCAAAACTCTATTAATTTTTGTTAAACGTAGTCCTAATTCGATAGCTTGTTGAACCACCCAAAAGTGAGCCACGTAGCGTTGTTTATTATTTAATGTCATCATTAATTTGGGGTGTTTTCCAATTGGTGAAATTTCTGTTTTAGCAAGAAGTGGTAGGTCATAATGAAGATCATGTAAATTTTCTGGGTATTCAAAATCGCAATCCAAAATATATCCAGTGTCACCATGTTTCGGAATTTGTAAAATATCGCCAATAAAGTCGGGATTAATCCATTTAAAGTTATCAAAAGGAAGTGGGTTTGACATTGCCCAACCGTACAGGTTATTTGCATCGAAATATCCTAAATAGGTTGACGGTTTGGTTTCATCATAATCGGGTAGGTATTTGTTGTTGGCTTTGACATGTCTGGTAACACTTTGGGTCAATCCGCCTCTTACTCCAGCTTCATTAAAACCATGTCAATGTCTGTTAAAAGTTGGAGTTTGCATTTTGTTTCTTTTAACATGGCTTGCCAAGCTAATCCTGGTGAAGTATACGAATGTAGAGGGTCCAAACCGTAGGCAGCAAAACAAGTGTTTCGGAATTCTTCCATTACATCACAAAGAAGAGTTACATCTAGTTTGACATAAAAGTCCGAGTAATCTCCTAAGGTCTTCATATCTAACTCGTTCCATACTCGACGTGCGTGTTGATAGTCCTCAAGTGATATTTCCGAATCATTAAGTTTGTTTTTGAAGTGTTCTGGTGGAGGTAGTGATGTTTCATCAAATCTATGCAGTCCATCGATGTAATCATAGGGGAAGACTCCTTTTCGAAGAACCAAATCCATTTTACTATTGGGTACAATTTTGCTTGTTTCTATCAAATCTGTTCTTCTTAGATTTTCAGATAATTTCATGAGGCTTGAAGGCATAAATCTAAATGAATCAACAAACCTTAATTTAATTTTACCCACCTTTTTTGAAAAGCTTATAAATTTTTCCATTGTAGTAGCCAAAACGTCTATTGCTCCATTATCTCTTCCTAGTTCGGGGATTATGAAGTGCGAATCATAACCACTCAGATTGTGCAGAACTACGGGGATGAAATATGGTAGTTTGTAGTTCAAGTTGCAAGCGTTACAGGCTGCACCTCTATACGCTCCCGTAAGATGATCGTGGTCACGAACTTTAACGTTATCCAGTGTAAAGGTGTTATTACACAAATAACACGTTGTTGTTGAATAATAATGTTGAAGCTCTTTTTCTTCCATAGGTGACATGGGTACCTTTGTTCCATACAGTTCTTCTACCTTTGCAGCTATTTCATACAGATCATCGACAAAGTATTTGGCTGCTTCTTCACCGCGATAAATCTTTGGAGAAGATGATAGTCCATATTTTTGAAGATGGTCTTCAGTCAACGTGGATTTAATTAGTATGCAATAACTGTTTGGTGAATGAAGTTGGTATTTGCTTCTTCTTGTAACGTCCTCTTCTTGTTGTTCAAGTGGATGTAAAGAAGACTCGAAATCAGCGTAAACAGCAACAGGTACACGGTATTGTTGTATTATTTTGTCAAATTTTATCTGCGCTCTGCTGGAATGTGGCAATTTAATTCTAACCTCATAGTTTCCATTACATAACCTTTGATGTTCTACTAACCATTCTGAACCTCCCCTTCTTAATGGTTTGCCTACATGACAAAAACATCTTTTACAAATGGTTTTCTCTCCGTGTTTTTTTGATATTTGTTTAGATACAAGAGCTGCAAAGTTTTTTATGTAGACATAGTGGGATATGTCCCCTTTAGTGATCAATAGCAAATCCGTATGATCTCTGCGCTCAATAGGTGTTATGCGCAAGGGGTACGCATTGTTTGACGAATCTAAGCCAAAAATGTTGACAGAAGCTGAAGGATTTTGCTTTTCAAATTTTGATATATCAGTAATTGCAACAGGGTAATTCATTCCCTGGAAATTATACTTATGTTGTATTTCTTCATATTTGTGACTTGGTCTTATCGGATTGTCTGTTACATATTTGACCAACATGGCATATTTAAAACATTCAGTATCTTGATTTTGTACGTTGACGCAGGAAAAGGTATTTCTAATCTTTGTTGGTAGAGGGATGTAGCTACTTCCTCGAATTCCATAGCCGTGTTTGTGTACTCTTAAGTCTAGCCCTGTGATGCTTAACAAACTCCATCCAGAGCCTCTTCCTTCATGTTCTTGTATTTTTGTCTTGAGCTCTTCAAAACATTCAGATACGATTGAATCAATATCTGACGAAAACATAATGGTACGGTTTTTTGTTAAAACCCCTCTCGGTGAAGTTTCATTTTGAATGTTTGTAAATAAAGCATCCATTAATAGTCCAAATTTGATAAAATTTAATCTTTTTAATTCATTTTGCAGAGTTTTACTTACCAATCCTTTTGCGTTATTTAAAAATTCTTCGAGTTGTAATTTTGCATTGTCAATTTTAAAGTGGGTTACTACATTACCCGGAAGTGCTCGGGCATGTAGTTCTACATTTACTGCTGTTGATGCTGAAGGACGGTGAAGTGTAGACAGAGCATGCGTAGAACTCGATGCAGCTGATGATGTTGAAGGACGATGAAATGTAGACAGAGCAGGCGTAGAAGTCGATGCAGCTGATGATGTTGAAGGAAGGTGAAGTGTAGACAGAGCAGAGGTAGAAGTCGATGTTGATGGTGCATATTGAATTACAGTTGGTCTGGAATGTTGGTGTTGAGCTAACATTTGATCTATTTCTTTCAATTCTTCTTCTTCATATTTTTCATCTTGGTTGTTGTTATGTTTCAGTTCATTATGAATCATTAAAAGAAATTCATCCTTAAATGAAGACTTGCAAATATCGCAGCGATGCATAATGTAGGTGCGATCTCCACAAAGGTCAAGGCAATAATGATCAACACTGCAAATGCCCCTCTATTTATACCCTAGCAAAAGTGGTGGGGGTACGTATTACGTTAAGTTTACTATTTTTTTGCATTTTATATTTACTATTGTAGCTGAAGGCTACAAAGTTCTGTATTTAGGTCAAGGTCATTGAACATATTTGCCAAAACGGGGAATAGAGCAGTAAATGATTTCATATCAAACCATAAACTGATCTATTCCCCGCTCTGTATTTAACTAAGACAATTTTCTCCAACAGGAACATTTGATAGATTTTAAACTCGGATGTGAAGTCGGATTGTACACATTGCATCTCGATCAACTAAAAATTTCATAAAACAATAGGGATCTTCAGTTGTAGATTCATCTTTAACATATTCGATGGTCAACATTGCAGAACGAAGATCTTGTGGAATTACGTCGACTTTTATGAGTCGCCTTTCGAGTTCAAACCGTTTTGTTATTGATGTAAGTTTTATCACATCATCGATATCGATGAGGGGAAAGCTGTAGCAAACGGAGTTTCCTGGTGGGTTCATCATGCCGATATGATAAATATACACTGTTGCATCGACATTAAATAGACGTTCCCCCACCATTAAATTTATAAGTTACCCCCACTTTTTCTAAACAAAAAAAAGCAAAAAAAAAAAAAAAAAAAAAAATTGAAAGCTGGTAAATATTTTCTGTCTTGTAACTGGGTCAAGTTTATACAACGATATTACCAAAACGGGGAATAGAGCAGTAAGTAGTTCTCACTTTGACTACAAACTGATCTATTCCCCGCTCTGTATTTAAAGTTTGTCAGTTGACAAGAAAAAGACAACACTTAATCAGACTCATTTGATGAATCGGAATCAGTTGTATCAGAAGCATCGGAAAGAAATAGTCGTCGACGAATATGATATACCCCTCGTGCACTATCTAAAAATAACCCATCCAAACTACTACTACTAGTGGTTGGAGTTTCATCATGTATTTCTTCAGAACAGAGAAGATGCTGATAGATTCTATAGGTTTCAGATTCCCCGTCACTTAACGGTTCAATTTGTTCCATATATCCTGCTTCAAGATCATCACTGTTTATATCACTTAATAATTCAAAATCTTCCATTGCATCCATATCACTTAATAATTCAAAATCTTCCAATTCGTCTTCATTTTCATCCTCACTTTCAATCACAATATGTTTTATAATTCCTACGATTGATTTTGCAGAAGGAAATATATTATCCTTTGGTGACATAGCTGCTATATATTCTAGTGCTAACACAAGTAGCAGAATGAGATAAGCACTGATGAGAAATCTCTTTTTATATTCCCCGATTTAAGTGGTGGGGGTAACTAGTGATAAGAAATGGGTATTATTGTATCAAATATATGTAACAATGTTTATGAAACAAGGATGTTTAAGTCCTGTAAGTAGGTCAAGGTCGTTTTAACTTATTACCAGAACGGGGAATAGAGCAGTAAGCGATTCTCACTTTGACCGCAAACTGATCTATTCCCCGTTCTGTTTTCCCCCCGTTCAGTATTTCCAAAACATCTTTAGTCAATTACGAATGCTAGAAGGTCTTCAGGAAGATCTTGTTGAAATGATGCACCTTCTAACAACGTTTCTAACGCATTAATGTATTTTATCGCCTGTATCAAAATGGCATGCCTTGAACTTTTTTTATCCATAAACGGTAATTTTGATTGTAATAACTTATATGTTTGATTTATTTTTTTAATCCTTCCTCTTTCTCTAGCATTCCTTCTTCTTGCCTCATCATTCTTTTCCTTGTTATTTGTTGTAGGCTGCATCGATGTTGTAGGCTGCGTCGATGTTGTAGGCTGCATCAACTCTGCTGGGCTATTCATAGCTGAATAACTATACTCTAAAGCTGTACGCCTTATATATGTTTACCCCCACTATTAAAGTCAAAGGATTTAGATGGTGGGGGGGGGTGTAAGTGATAGGGAAAGGATATGTTATTTAACAATTACTATCTGCAAATTTTTTCCAAGTCTCGTCAGTGGGTCACGGTCACTTAAACATATTGCCAAAACGGGGAATAGAGCAGTAAGCGGTTTCACTTTGACCGCAAGAAATAAATACATTTTCCAATATCTTACCAAACAAAGATTTTCTAAGTCCCGAAGTGGGTCAAGGTCATCTGAACATGTTGCCAAAACGGGGAATAGAGCAGTAAGTGATTCTCACTTGGACCACAAACTGCTCTATTCCCCGCTCTGTATTAGGGAAGTGAATTTTGAAGAAAGGTCACAGTTATAGGCAATAAACCTGATAACAGAACCTTTTATTAATTTATCCAAACAAAAGGAAGTTACAGATAGTTTGCAGGGAGTATTTGCAAAAGTTTCTCGAGGGTAAGATGGGTAATGTCAACCGGTTTGCATGGCCGTATTGACAAAGGTCGGTTTTCGTGCCATACCTTTTTGTAAGGGGTTAGGAAAAGGATGAGAAACATACTGATCAGTTAAAGTTAATTTTACAAAGACCAACCAAGGTCGGTTTTACAAAGGTCAACAGCATCCTGAAACCCAGTCGGACGTTGGTCAGTAACGGGCGTCAGGCAACTGTGAACCAAAGTTTTGACCAAGGTTAGTTATAGCGTGTAAGAAAAGGACATACCAACCAAGGTCGGTTTTACAAAGGTCAACAACATCCTGAAACCCAGTCGGACGTTGGTCAGTAACGGGCACCAGGCAACTGCGAACCAAAGTTTTGACCAAGATCAGTTTTAAAGCGTGAAAGAAAAGTACATATTTCATTAGTAAATAAAACACTTCAAAGACCAACACCACAAATAATTACAAACACCAACACTAACTACATTTTCTAGCAGCAAACTACAAGCTATAATCTAACAAACTAACATGCATAACATACTAATATGCTAAGGTAGAATCTTTAGTATACAGGGGTACCACCTATATACTAAAGATGCTATTACAGACAGCTAAGGCGAACAGCTAGCTAGGCTGTCAGCCTGAGACTTCGAGACCTCTGCGGTCAGCCCCCGCTTTTATAGCCGACGATCCGTGGTGGGAGGTAAAGGGAGGTGGGGGGGGGGTTACACTATTGTCGCGACGATATAAAGTGCACATTGATATATTCCAAGTTCGTTAACTGGGTCAAGGTCAAGTAAACTGTTTTGTAAAATAGCAAAGGATTTACCTTTGCTATTTTACTTTTTAAGAAACGCAAGATAGCTCTAAAATCAAACAAGGGTTATAGTTATCCGTTTTACACAACATTCATTGTACAATGATTTGATAAAATGGAAAATTTCCATGTTGGAAGGTGATTGCCATATCATCAAAACACAATACACATCATTTCTGTGTAACGGCCTAAGCTCCATCTCTACTTTTAAGTTAATCCCTCGATACTCAAAAGCAAGGATAGTGAGAAATGCTTCTGACAAAGCAAGCTCAGAAGGAACAAGCCAAGTGTTTACACCTACAGCTTCCATAGCGATATGATGATTTTTACCACGCTGTTGCAGTATATAAAACATTTCCCCCTCCAGTATAATATTTCTCCTTTTTTTTCCTTTTAAGTTTTATCTTTGACTTAGTGTAAAATATCTAAGTCCGTTATCTAGGTCAAGGTCGTTGTAACATTGTAAAAAAGGTGTGGACAACCTATTTACACTCTGCAGCATATGCTACAAATTGTAAATAGGTTGTCCACACTTTTTTTTTTAATTTGGAAAAAACTTTATTTAATTTGGAAAGAATGTTTTTTTTTTTTTTTTTTTTACAATTTTCTCCACACAGTGGTTCCTGAATCGCCTCGGATTAGATAGTGCTTTTTCGTAGGGTTTTTGGGATGACGCATGCCTTTAGGTAATCTTAAAATGTAAAGACGGTCTCCACATTTTAACATGACCTTCAGGAATCCCATTATTTTTACAAAGACGTATTGTTTGTTTTTAGCTAGCCTATTAATCCGAGTCTTAGCTGGTTTCACTGTCGGATGTGGTGAAGAAGGAGAAGCGGTATTTTTTAAATAAAGATTGCACAGTTCTTCATTTAAAGTACACTGTTTTGCACAGCGTTCGCCTTTCTTTGCACCTTTTTTGAACACATAATTACATAGTTGTGCAGGACGTATGCACCTCCTATGCAATGACTTTAATTGATTGAATTTCTCTGAAGGAGATTGAATATTTGTGCAAATTACTGAAGGTCTGGTTGAACTAGTGGAAGGTGGAATTTCAATTGGGGGTCTTGTAAATATTTTAGAGCTTGAGGTGGAGCTTGATCTTGAGGTGGGTGATAAGGAGGAGCTCGAAGAAGACCTTGATCTCGAGGTAGATGATGAGGAGGAGGAGCTCGACGAAGGCCTTGATCTCGAGGTGGATGACGAGGAGGAGCTCGACGAAGACCTTGATCTTGAGGATGATGGTGAAGGAGAAGTTGAACGTGAGCGAGATGTTGAACGATCCATGATGGGTGGTGAAGTTGTCTTTTCAGGGATGATCAGGGCCATTAAAAGAGCCTGACGAAGAATTGAACCAGCAGCCGAAGTCGAGGGTGATGCAGAAGTCGAGGGTGATGCAGAAGTCGAGGGTGATGCAGAAGTCGGCAGTGATATCGGGTGTGACTCCATAGTTCTGAGTGTGAGCAAGCACAAGCAGCAGAATGATCTTACCAGTGATGGGAAGCCTCTTTTATACCCAATATAAGTGGAAGGGGGGGGGATGGAGATAGGCTATGGTTTAAAATATTAATCTTTCTATATATGTGACCAGACAAAAGTTTATAAGTCCTGTCAGTGGGTCAAGGTCATCTGAACTTGTTGCCAAAGCGGGGAATAGAGCACAAATTGGTGCTCTATTCCCCGCTCTGTATTAGGGGACAGGGAATTACAAGCAATGATTTTAATAACGAAAAATAAAGAAAAACCCAAAAAAGAAAAAATCACAACAGTTTCTCAGGCTAAGAAAGGTAATGTCAACCGGTTTACATGGCCGTATTGACAAGTCCGGTTTTCAGGGCCGAACCTATTTGTCAGGGGTTAGGAAAGGAGGAGAAACATGTTACTTTGAAACAAAAATAAAGACTTTACCCGCAAATATTTAAACAAATTGAACAGTTAAAGTTAAAGTTTATTTTTCAAAGATCAACCAAGGTCGGTTGTACAAAGGTCAACAGCAAACTGGAACCCAGTCGGACGTGGGTCAGTAACGGGCACCAATCTACTGCGAACCCAAGTTTTGACCAAGGTAGAATTACAAGGACCGATTTTATATTTACAAGTTATTTTTCAAGGATCAAACCAAGGTCGGTTGTACAAAGGTCAACAGCACACTGGAACCCAGTCGGACGTGGGTCAGTAACGGGCGCCAATCTACTGCGAACCCAAGTTTCGACCAAGGTAGGATTACAAGGACCGATTTTATATTTACAAGTTAAACCCCACGGATAAAAATAGGGACACTTTACCCAGTTTGGATCAATATCCATAAGAAAAGGGAGCTGTAGGGAAGGTACATATTAGTAAATAAAACACTTCAAACACCAACACCAACACAAACATTAATTACAAACACTAACTACATTTACTAGCAAACTACAAGCGTTAATCTAACAATCTACCATGCATAACAAACTAACAAACACATGCAAGGGCGCGGATCTGTTAATTGCGCGTCGGGCCCAACGCACACTTAACAGACCTACGCTGCAGCAGAATGCAACCCAGTCGGACGTTGGTCAGTAAAGGGCGGCAAGCTACTGTGAAGAGACCGCGGACTGCTCCGCTTATAAAGGCGGCGGTCAGTGGTGGGAGGTGACTCCGCCCCGTGACGTCAGGGGGGGGGGCCTTGAACATGACCCAAAAAAGGGAGGGGGGACCTTGGGGGGGGGACCTTGAACATGACCCAAAGGGGGGGGGGACCGGTTCTAGAACCTGTCTCAGCTTTCTAACCATATATGGATAGGGCAAGGTTTTACCTTGCGACTCGATTTACTCCTTCCGCCACCTCATTCCAGCTTCAACCATTGACTGGTACACTTCACAGCTCTCGCTCTCTCTCTCTTCTTACAAAATGACTTCGCCGATAACCAACGAGAAACTGAAAAGGATTAAGGAATCCTTGAAGAAGACAGCTCCAAAGACAAGTGGATTTAAACAACCTTCTTCCCTCAGAATGAGGCTAAAGAGGGATTTTAAAAACCACCCTCTTTACTACAAACAAGGTTCTTCTGGTTCGACTTCTTCATCAACAACGGAACGACACTCTGCCACACGGGATCATCTGGACGTGTTGCAGAAGATGAAGACCTTGACGGAAGACGAATTGGTATCTCCCATTGCAGTTACCAAAACAAAATTCAAACATTTGAGAAGAAACTTCCCGTACAGAGCGGTGCTGAAGAACGGAAGCACCTACTACTTAACTGCCGGTGAAGTTCTCTTTGAGGTGGAATTGCCACGATCAATTCCGGCACCACCAGAAGTGTCATTCAAACAGACCTTGTCCTTGGTAAAAGAAGAGAGTAGAGTGAAGTGGACTGTAAAGTAAAATCCCTTACCATCCCACCCTCCCTCCACAAACGGTCCTTTTCAGGACCACCCTAAGCATTTCAAGTTAGGGACTTGGCCTGTACATAGGCAGGAGACTATTAGTCTTATGTTTGTGTGCAGCCCACTTTGTGAAAATTTCTAAGTCCCAAGGTCCTTGACCTTGACCTTGACCTTGAACATGACCCAAAAAAGGGGGGGGGTACACAGTTTGTGCAAAGTATGTCATGTGGGTACTCAAATTACGCGGATTGATCAGACGAACAAGTTGGCGCAAACAGAATTCAGATCCGACAAAGGGTATAGCAGCAACAGCGAAAAACAACTATTTTCAAGGGCAAGCCTAAATAACTTCTTTATTTACGGTTTAAAATATATTAAGTGGGTACTCAAATTACGCGGATTGATCAGACGAACAAGTTGGTGCAAACAGAATTCAGATCCAACAAAGGGTATAGCAGCAACAGCGAAAAAACAACTATTTTCAAGGACAAACCTAAATAACTTCTTTGTTTTTGGTTCAAGGTCTAACATGTGGGTACTTCAATTACGCAGCTTGACAAGGCGAACAAGTAGGTGCAATTTAAATTTAAATCTAACCAACAGTATAGCATCCGTGGCGTAAAAACGATGGTTTGAAGGACAAGGTAACGTTGTGGTGGGGGTAGATGCCTATTATACACGATAACGCTACATCATTATTCTTCCAGCTCTTGTCGTATGAACATCTACCTAGACGGTCTGAAAAATGTCGCAGTTTTACAGGAACATGAGGAAGGTGACCTTCAGTAGTCCCCTTGACACTACTTTCTACTTCCCTGACGATGAAGACAGAAGGTCTACACTTTTAGTGGACAATGAGCGGTTTCGTCGAAGAATAATTGAGGTTGAAACATTTTTAACCAGTTGTTTGCTACGCAAAAAGAACCATATGAATACATGCACCGGTTTAGATCATAGTAGCTGTTATACTTATACAGCGTTGAAGCGCAAACATTATTGAGGTTTTTAGTTACGGAGGTAAGGTCTTGACAGTCTAAGAGCTAAACCCTAACTAACACATGTAAACTAGTTATTGTGCGATGTAAAACTTGGTGGGGAGACTGGTGTAGTGGGGGACTTGTGTAGTGGGGGACTACCATCTGCCGCACACTTGCCACCTGCCACCTGCCACCTGCCGCCGCCCATCTGCTGTCCACCATCTGCTTCGTTCTACTACACTTTTACCCCCACCATTTTGTTTGATACCAAAAACGCTAGCTAGCGAATAGTCAGTACACCTCCGGCTCTCGACCGGTGAACATCGAGCTCTCCGAGACGCTCTTCACAAAATAACAATATCATTTCACTCAAGGTCTGATAGATGTTTCTATTTCATTGCCGTCACGTATTCTTTCCTCCTGACAGCAATGAAATGCAAACACCTAACAGAACAGATAGGTGTCAAAAACACAACATGGACTCTGCGCAGGGATCGAAGTATCTACCGTCTTTCATCAGAAAGCAAAGTGATGGCCGCAACTCGTCCGGATCAACAACATCGATGACAACCAACAACGGGGAACTATTGTAAACATGAATTATTGTAAACATAACTTATTGTAAATAAAATAAAGTAATATTTGTAATTGTACTACCTCGCACTCGTATCATTCGATTGCTTCATTCGATTGTTTCATTCGATATTTATTATCGATTAACTATCGAATCACAATCGTTTTACGAGTGCGAGGTAGATTTTTTTAAAAAAACTTCACCGTGACCTTGAACTTTGAACTTTTACTCATTTCGTCACAAAACCGCCTACGTCACTGGCTCAGCCTCAGATGACGTCTTTCATGACGCAGCGCTTCCGGTCACGTGACCGGAAGCTGTCAATCAAGTGAGCCAGAAGTCCCCTTTCCATACTACTCTTATACTCAGTTTGTGATCTTTGTTTAAAACACCCTTAGTAACTGGAACATTTTGATAATCCGAACGCCTTGAACACAAAAATATTCGAATTAACGAGGTTTGGCTGGCACTTGTTTTTAAGATTTTAGTCATTTAAAGGTAATTGGACGTTCATATTTACTTTAAGTCAAAATACAATTTTGTATACTGCTCAACCCCTGGTTTTTTTATTTTGTGTTACCTTACAATATTTTGTTTCAAGTAAAATATTCGTCACACAAAGTGTACATAAATTGATATTTTCTTATTCTCCATATAATTATAAAACTTGTTGTAAAGCTGCAACCTAAATGCTTGAAAGTTTTTACTATAAAAGGTTGTAAAAGAAAAAAAATATATTTTTTTAACTTAATTTTTTTGTAAAACTTAATTTTTAAATTTTTTTCAGCTACACTCAAAATGTTTGCACAAAATACCCATGACATCTCTTTTAATTTAATAATATATCTTTTGATGGAAATTTAATCAATATATTTTATCAGTTTTTCAATCTAGAGGTCAAAATGTTCAATAGATAAACTGAAAACTGAAAAAAAACATATTTTCACTTATAAAGAGAAAACGAATGAGATCAGGTCCTATGTTTACAGAACATTTGTTCTTCTTTTGACCCAAGGATCTATTTCCTAAAGTTTGTCAGGGTTCACATGAAAGACCTTGTATGTAGAGTTTGGACTTGTTTAAATCTTTTTACTTTTTACCTTCTAGAATTTGTTGATTACGTAAAGCATGGTGCAATTGTAAAAAAATAGATTAGGCCAAGGTCAGAGACACAAAAGTACGACTGCCGTATATTTAAGGCCTCGGGTTTTGAAACATTTAAAAGCTTCTCAAGCTAACCCCGGAGACCCATAAACATAACCACCCGCCCTCGGTGGCCTATCCGACTTTCTCATCTATTATTTTACTTTCATGAATAATATTAGGAATATGTGTGAAACGTAAAGAACCATATGATGGAGTCAATACGTATTTGCATGTATTGTATTTGTGTAATATTATTTGTGACACAATTTGATAGGTGAAATATTTTGTTTGGTATAAAATAACTTTGATATAAATTTAAACAAATAACTGACTAATCAGTAAGGTAATTCCATTTGTTTTTGTTATAATTTGTAATGGTCGTTATAATAATATGACCCACTGTAATTGCATTACATGTTTATTGATCTACACACCCTGAAACATATATTTTAGTATTGCTTTAAGGGCTGGGAAATCATTAGAGTACGTCCTGAACTACGATAAAATAGTATTATTAAGATTTATTTTGAAACTATTGAGTGTAGGCCCTATAAAACGAGCATCTGTTTCAATAAACAAATTATTTTAATACGGGCTAGACTAATAACAATCAAGTGCTTTCAATACCTTCATGTGTTAATATTATTTACCTTACAAACCATGGTATCTAACAAAAATTATTACTATGTTATAATGATTGTATGCAAATGAGTTTTAAAAGAAACTTTTTAATTATACATTTGTTTTCAGATTTTTTCCAAACAATTTTTATGTGTATTGAATTAAATCAAAGAACATCTCTACATATCACAGGTGATAATAACTACTAACTTCGAGTCAATAAAAATTATTGTTGTGATCCATTAATTTAGGAAAAAAACACATAATACAATCTCAAGGTAATGCGGTCATATTGTGGTTGTTTATAGTGTTTATAGGAGTGCCAGAAAAGCAGAAATCGCGTATGTTTTGTTCGATATTGAATACACCACGGACTGTCCCCATCCTCACATATTCTCCGGCATTATAATTACTTGAAAACTATTATTCATGGCTTATTTTAAATTAAGACTGCTTGTTTCGTTAGGAAATTATACATTTAAAAATGCATTCCTCTATAATGATACAAGGGTCTCACATTTTTGAGTCATACAAAAACATAGATTTTATTGAAGGAATTACCGCCGTTAAAAATAATTATATAAAAATGGATATACTTACTACAAGATATTCACAAGCTGAAATCCTAATAAGACGTAATAAAGCGATAAAATCCTAACCATTAAATGTCATAACTCGTTAATATGAATAAAAAGGAGTTTTCTTCTTAAAATTGAGTAATGTTTAATAATTTTTAACATGTAGAATCGCTGCTGATATTATATATTTTATAATTATTTTGTTTTTTGTTTTTAACATATTAATCGTAAATTGTTGCTGTCTAGGTGCTTCCATGTCCCTTTCATTAAAATCATTGAAATCGGTCCTTTAAATTATTCTTTCCAGATATGATGATTTTCAATAAAATATATGTGTTTATAGGTATATTGATAGTGAAGCTAAAAGTTATTTAAATATAAATATGATATATTTAATATAGAGATAATCTATGTTTTACTATTTTCGAGGGTAATATAATTTTCCGGGATTGTCTAACCGATGTATTAAGATACCATTTTGATGAACTATAGCTCTAATCGTTGAAAGCACGAGCAAGTGTAGAAGGAACTGGAGGAGTTGGGAGGATTTATTACCCGTGTCTCCATCCAAGAATCACCGACCGTAACGACTGGGTTCAGAATCTAGACACTCCGAAATAGCTACTGTAAGAATTTTACACTGTTTCGATTTATGTCCTTTTAAATCGTGAGTTTAGGCATATACCTTAAAAGCAGATAATGATAATCTTTGATTTTAAAACTCATTTACAGTGCAAATAACAATATTTGTTCCCGAATGTGAATTATTTATTAATTCTATTAATTCTGAGCAAACAAAAGTGATTGTTTTAAGGGAAAATCTGAACTGTATTAATTTAGTAGCTATCGATTAAACATAAAGTTGGATATTATCAGAAATACTGGAAAAAACTAGGTTATGTGATGTTTTTGCTGCCGGGTTTTTTATTTGTTTACATATTAGTTACATTTGTATTATTTCTTAAAATGTTTAATTCTAAGAGAAATATTCCAGTTTTCTGAGAAAAAAAAACATCAATTGCTTAAGAAACTATTTTGATTTTAATCGAACTTACCGTGAAACAATATGATATTGAGATCAATACATTTTATTTGTTTCAATCATATAAAATAATATTCAACAGATCAATATTGCATTATATATAAAGCTGTACATTATTTAAAATAACAATATAAATTATATATACATATTATTGCAAAATATTCTTGCTGCAGAGTTTTTTTTTAGAACTGAACAGGTATAAATTAATTGCGACTATAGAGGTAATTTATAAAATAAATTATGTACAAAATTCAATATCGTTACAAATCGTTCTTGGCAGTAATCCCTTACATTATTCGAGTCGCATTAGGGCCGTTATACGCATCTGGTGAAAATATACTACAACGGGCATTAGGTAAATACCGCTGGAAAATTCAACCTGTTTACAAACGTACGATTTGGATTTGCTATATTCGTATTTGTTCTGATTTTTAAATTTTAATCGTAAACACTGACATTATTAGCTGCTAGATAAACAGTAAAACAGCTCTCGCTTTAAACTGTTAAATTTACACTCAATCTGGCAACGGAGGTATTTTTAGTCTCTTTATTAGCTGGCTGCTATTACGTTTAAAATAATAACGCAGATATATTCTGCCTGCTTGGTGTACTTTTAATTTGCGTAAAACCCAAATATTTTACTATGAAGCAAATTTTTATTAGTGAGGTGACCATTAATTTACCTCCTGCCTTAATATTTAAACATTAGTCTAGTGTACTAGTAACTCTTTTTATTTTTCTCAAAATATTAAGGATAATATAAGACAAACACACATTGCTATAAGAAATTGTTTATAGTAACCAAGATGTGTTTATAGTAGTTATTTTTACAACCGGTTTTAAGCTTACAGTTTAAATTATTAAAAATTTGTATTCCGACCGAACTAATTACATTTTATTAAGTAAACCATATTTCTTACTTTAGATAATAGAATTATAAATACCCCCGCAGCAGCAAACCCTGCGTACTCAGCGAATATATATTTCCAATACGCAGCGTACTGCGTTTCCAATGCATATATATTTATCTTAATACCACATAAAGCCACATACCAAGTTTCATCAACATACATTCATAAATAAACTATTTATGACATTTTAATTATTCTCCATAAGAATAACATGGCGGCTGAGGTTTGCTGAAGCAAGGAACACAAAAAAGGGGTTTTATACAAATATCAATATAACTCATGTAGTTAAAGCCATATACCAAATTTCATTAATTTATTTTCATAATGAAGGGAGATGACACGTTAGTTATTCTCCATAAGAATAACATGGGGCTGAGTACGCAGGTTTGATGCTACGGGTTTGATGCCATTGGTAAAAATTTTTTTGAGCAAATATCAATGGTCCACAACCAGATGAAGTCGTATACCAAGTTTCGTCAGTATACGTTCATAAATAAGCGAGATATACAATTTTTATATTCCTCCATAAGAATAACATTAGACAACGTACTGTGTTTAGTACTTTCAATATCTCGGTAACCAATTGACGTAGAGAAATTATCAAAATACCAAATTGTGTGTTTTTTAAGCTGAATCCAATGGTAAAAACTAAAATTTGACTATGTCCAAAATTATAAGTAAAAAATTTGAAAACCCCATTTTTGGGGTACAAAACCCCCCCAAAATACCCTTTTCGATAGAGCGATCTGGCTGGTTTTCGAACTTAAAGTCATAAATGTTGCTTTACACGTTTATACCAAATTTAATCAAAATCAGATAACTTTTACGAGAGTTATCGTGCTCACGGACACTTATACATATATATATATATATATATATATACAGTTTCGAACGAATGGTGATTTTGGGGTCTGAGGACCTCAAAACGAAAAGTTATCATGGTCCCGGGCCTAGGTCTTACCATGCCGACTACGGTAATAGCTTCTTCCCTATAGGGGATATTCGCTAAAATGCACTTTAGGGTGATAATAGTAATAATTTTAACTAATAATGTATATAGCTAACTTTACTGTTGTTGTTCTTTAAGAAATTATTGCAGACATTTTGTATCACTACAAAATAAAAGCTGAAAAAATTCACAGAACAGCTAAAATAGAGGTAAACGTAAACTAAAAGAAACACTACACTCAAACACAAACATCACACGCACAAACGAGTCTACAATACTACACAGGTGTACAGGGTGGGTGATCAGGCGCGAACAAAGAGAATTTTGCTATATTTCTTTGTTCATCTGGAGGCTGGATCAGATTCCAAAAATAGCGGGAGACTTTCATATACTAACCAGAGATGGAAAATGTTCGCAATTTCACAATAACCATTATTCACCATCACTACCACCAATAATGAATTTAATACAAAGATATTTTTAATTTAGCCTCCTGAATGTTTAGAACATTTTTAAAATACCTAATCCTACAATATACTTGATAGCCGACATGCCTCCTTCCTTGCCACGTATAACATGTATTTGTACGGCAATAAAGGAAAACTGAAATATAGTTGTTAACAGAAGAGATAGCAAAATAGTGTTCACAATATCCTAGAGCCACGATTGGAGATTACAATATCGTAGAGCCACGATTGGAGATTACAATATCGTAGAGCCACGATTGGAGATTACAATATCCTTGTTGTATCAGGGCACGAGGCAGTCAGATATTGATCCACAGCCGATGTTGATGAAGGCAGCTTCCTGATACATTATAATCTGCATAAGTCCTCGAAGCTGATGCGTTTATATCACGCTAGATCCAATCTTGACTTCGGATTAAAATCACGGACTTATTTCTTGATTTGAAACCATTAACTTTGTATGTAACTATTGTAATATTTATCCTTAATTATATGCTCAATAATTTGTAAAAGAGATTAATATTTAGGAATAAATATATTTTCATTAAATAAAGTTACAACATTAATACAACTTATTGTATTGCAATTAATGGTAACACAGTAACAAGAAGTACTAAGAACTTGACTAGCTAAACGAGTGAATTAACTGCTTACTTATAAGCAAAGCTATAAGGCAATAAGCAATAAATATGGTTTGTGTTTAACTTCAAATTGTATAATAGCTACTCAAATTAAGTGTGTTTGTCAGCAATATTACTACCTGGAAGACCAATGATACAAAGTCAATAAATGTTCTAGTCTTAAATTTATGTTATTTACGTGTTATCTTATTTTATTTTCATATAGAAGGCAAAGCCATTACACATAAATGATCAAGGTAGCTTGACAATGCTAATGGTAAAACATGTGCAACAAAGACATGGGTGCATAAAGAAAAATACGACATTGGTCTTGCATTAGTTATGTTCATGCAAAACTGCTTAGTATTTCTTCTGTGTTAGCATAACTTACACTTGACAGGCCGGTATACAGTTAACTCTGTAAAGTTTTGGTATTGTTGAAAAATATAAAATATATAAACTAAAACTGGTAATGATAATCAATGTATTCAATACGTACTAAATATAAGCATTTATAGCTTAGTTCGTTTTTCATTCATTTCTCTTTTTCCTGCACTACTCCAGGGTTGGTCTGCTTTAAACCATAAGTAATTTATTCAATTAACGAATATCACTTACCCCCATAATATCTCTCTATTACCAGTTTAAAAACTGCAACTAATTCTGTTCACTAACACTAAAATAACATTTTAAGTGCCGTGTTTGCTGGGTAAGATTACACTAGCAGTTATAAGTGCTCATTGCGACGCATCCAATATCACCTGGCGCGTGACTCAGATAACGTTCTGCTACGTGATGTGCATGTAGGCTTATATGTTGGACGGCTAATTATGGGGAACGATAAGCTGTTACTTTACATTACAGTGTGATATATTTTTAATGTAACTAAACCTCTACTAATTTAACTTTTTTTTGTTTAAATAAATTTTTAATTACGTAAAATTTAGAGCACTATATTACTATAGTGCCCTGTTTGTTTTGTTTTTTTTCACACAGCTAACTAAAGCTCACTTCATAAGGTTATTCAGGTGGTGTTTTCACTTTCTTTATCTTTTAACGGTAGTGCTGTTGGTTTAATTTGTTTATATTGCGTACTAATTTATATTACTGAGTTTATTATTTCCTTTCTTTATAGTTACCATCAATGTTATTTCTGTTATACCGCTGTGTCAAAACTGAGTGTCTGAGGGCACTGTTACTACATTAAATAATAATACCATCACTATGTCATTGTTTGATTAATTCTGATGACATTCAGATACGTTAAACATATTATTAAATGAAGCACGGTTATTTGTTAGCAAAAGTCAGAAACGACTCTTTTGAAAAGCAATTTGTATAACCCTAAAACGTAGTATAAAAAGCTGTGCTCTATTAGATAATATGGGAACGACGTCATCTAAGCTTTGTTGATATTTTCAGAACATAAAACACAATTAAATTATTTGTATATAGAACCTGTTTATATTTAAATAATAGAGGCTAGTATTACATATTTACGAAACAAATCAGAGACCTACGAAACGATATTAAAAACTGCCAATTATATATCAAGAGTTTAGTAAATTTTACATACATCATTTTTGTAGGATTGTTATTTAGTTTTTATTTTAAAGTATTCATATCTATATGAATTTCTACGTGTTTTGCATTGAAAGTAATTAAAAATGTTAATATTAGCTTTAAATTCTATACAGTTCCATAACATATTATCTAAATTACCTAACGGAAACAATCATTAAATTATTTGATCGGGAAAAAATATACCTTACTTTAGTACTAATCCTTAAAACCCTTTAAAATTTTAATAAATAAGTCAGTGTAGTAATGTTTTTACTCAAGCAAGCTTTAAATAGTTATAAGTAATAAATGTCGATAATATATTAAGGAAAGTAAAATAAAATAATTTTAAATCAATAAATGCTGAATGTTTAATCGCATTAAAGGTACTAACTTTTTTAATCTGCAAGCCATACTTTACACTGTAAACGACATATTTAAAATATTATATTTTAATTGTCGAACTAAACAAAGATATAAATATAGTCCACAACGTTTTAAATTGTAGAAGGACAGCCGTAGTAGTAACGTTACACCAAAATTCACGTATTAGTTACTATATATCCTCGATTGCCGTCATACGCCGTTGTTTGACTGAGTGATTGATTTATGCCGCAGCTGTCAATATCATGACACTGCCACGGTGCGTCGCCAATGATTAATTGCTATTCGATAACCCGGTTTTAGTGTACTCTAAACTCTAGAGTCAGGAAAATAAACCGTTATGAAAATACAGTTGATGCAACTATATTTCATGTGTTACAAAATTACTAGCTAAATGTTCATGTAAAGATATTTCACAAACTTTTACCACTGTTTGTATACATTTCACTAGTTAGTTCTGAAACGGTCCTTACTGCAAATACATTACTAAATTACGTTCAGTGGTTTACAGTTAACGTTGAACTAGTTAGTGCGGGTCAGCTTAAAAATTATCTAGGGAAGTGGATTAGGTTGGAGGATGTTTTATGAAGGGAAGAATCTTTATTCTACGATTTTACCAGTAGCCTTATCTAAGTTTCAACCTAAATGGGTTTGGAGAAAAAGGAAAATTCATGGAGGTGCAAGTAAAAAACTAATTAATTAGCTGTGCGAATCAATATGTTTTGAGAATAATGTAAAAAGGGGTGCCTACCAAAAATTACTTCAATCTAAAGCCGTGGGCTTGGATAATCTAGAATTGTATAAGGGTAAACGTCCTTAGTACTATGGCATTTAAAACAGTTGCCAACATAGTTTTATAGGAAAAATAAGAACGTATTTGTTATATTTAATTTTAAATTGTGTAAAGCCTTCTAAAATATGACTAAAATGTAATCGGTTAAAAAGAAATTAAAACTTTCATTCTATTTCACCTTATTTACCTTTAAATCTGAATCCTACCATCTTATGTGTTGGGTTTTCTCGATTCCTTAAATCATTATTGTAGTATAAATACACATTAAAGTAATTTATTTTACCAAAATAATCAGGATGTTAAAACAATATCATAATTTACAGTAAATTTGTAAAATTGCAAGTGTTTTCGAGAAATAAATTGGAGAGGAAAACTATTTCTTAAAATAACGCTACATAGATGAGGTCGTCAGTCCATAGTTAGGGTGTTGTTAGTTTACTAATTTCGGGACTAGAGAATATTAAATACTCTCCCATTATTAAATCTTTATATCAGACTAAAACACTGTCATCGTCTTGAAGTTTAGCTTTTTATGATATGAATATTTGATAATGGGTCTCGAACCTAGTAAACTATTAAAACTGTAGGACTAAAGACGACAATGTATGAAACCTTATTTTATAAATCATTTATCCATCCATAAGGCAAGTATCATAAATAAATATTGTTCTATACATTTAATAAGCTCGATTATTTTCACCCAATGCACTGTGATAAATGTGATTATTAGCATAATGTGCTGTATTACCCTGTCAGCTTTGTGCCAGATCACCACACAAGCCTTGCGTGATTCATGGCTTGACATTACTAGGGAATGCATTCACGGTTCTACCAGGTATTGCTACCTGTTGTCATCTGATAAATTATCGCTTTACGGTTTTACGATTGTTTGCTGAATCGATTAGAAAAGTATAAATATACCGTCTAGCTTCTACTTTTGGAAAAATTCCTTAACGCGTTGCCTTAACTTTGGGAAATTTTTAAATCTATTTATTTTGCTGTCGGTTGCCCATTGTTTCTGGAAACAATCCTTCAGTTACGATATGATAATGCTAGGAAACATCGATGTTGTAGGATCTCATCATTGGTTTGAAACACCATATTGGTTTTTGCTCGTAAAACGTATAGAAGTGGAGTTTGTATATGAGATCGTTTAAAATAGTTTAAACTTACCCAATATTTGGTGCGGATCCCCATTTTACGTTATGTATAGAAATGTGTAATTACCTGTAACAAAAATACAATTTAATATTAGTATCAATAGTACACGAGTCATTTAAATAGAAAACATCTAATACTATTTCTTCATCCTAATATATGAGTATTGTATATTTGATCTATTTACTTTAATAATTTAGCAAATTTCAATGTAATAAGTTATTTAAAACCTTTTTCACATTCAGGTAAGACTATAAAAGTTAGACTTTTATGGTTGATAAAGATGTTTATGAAACTAAATATGTAAATGCAAGTAATTATCAACAGGAATGATGCAATGGTGTTCGTATGATGTTGCTTCTTTAAGGTTTTGCAATATATTTATGTTAAAACATACTAAAGATAGCTGGAGAGTATTTCAATGTGTTAATATGCCGTTTGTATTCACAGTTTTATTTTGAGGTGCACCCCCTGTTGCACAAAGACCACAGCCGTGGTTAACGTAGTGGTTTTAGAGGGGCCGGCTGTTGCAATACAACTGTTGAACATCTGTTAAACAATATTATTTGATTTAAATTCGTACATTTTGATGCGTATACATTTATATGTTGTGTCGTAAAAGAAATATCAACTTTAACACTCATGATACAATATCTGTAAAAATGATTAAGGTTATTTAAATCCTTCGTGTAATTTAATCCTGGAAACAGCACAAATGGTCTTGATTATGCCACAAAACTCGTTGGAAAAACAAATCCACCTTATTAATTGTGTTTTTGGTTGTTTTTACTTTCTCCCTCTATACATAGTATATGGAGAAAGTATTTTTTTCATCAAAATTTTCTAATTTGAGTTGTTAGTGGAAATATTCGTCTTGGTGCTCCCTGAAGCCAAAAAAGTGGTTTTTACGTGATGTCTGTCTGTGTGTGTGGGTGTGTGTGTCCGTGTGTGTGTGTGTGTGTGTGTGTGTGTGTGTGTGTGTGTGTGTGTGTGTGTGTGTGTGTGTGTGTGTGTGTGTGTGTGTGTGTGTGTGTGTGTGTGTCTGTGTGTCTGTGTGGATGTGTACAGAGTTACAGCCCTAACCAATGGGCCGATTTTGATGAAATCTGGTATGTAGGTACTAATCCACGATATCTCCAGGTTTTTTTCATTTTTTTGAATTTTTTATTTTTAAGGGTAATTATCCCCCCAAAACCGCCAAAAAACATGAAAAATTCAAATTTCTCAAAAACAGCTCTAACGATTTTGATTAAACTTTAGTCGTTTGTAGAACTTTAGTTTTCCAACAAAATGACAGCACCCGCATTCCTGTAAAAATTCGGGTTCAGAAATTACAGGACTTAAAACATCCAAAATTCAGATTTTAGATTTTTTATAAAAATATATAAATATAAAACAATATTACTATTTACCATTAAAAAGAGCTCAAAAAACTAAATAATTTAGTATTTTGAATTACTATTTTACGATTGCTGGTTTCGGAGAAAATTGAAATTTTCATTTAGCGGTTAACGCAGTACGTTGTCCAAAGTTATTCTTATGGGGAATTTAAAAATTACTATTTCTCTCTTATTTACTGATCAATTTCATTCAAACTTGATATGGTCAATTTAGCATTGACCAACAGAGTTAATTCGAAATATGTTGCCCCTTAATATCCCTGGGGGGGAATAGGGGGCATTTCCCCTCTTAAAACCACGAGTGTAGCAATGGATCCTGTAGTGCCTCCAAAGCAGGGATTTGGGTGGATGTTTTTTAAAACAACTTGTTTACAAGATTTTCTGTACATTCGACCGTGCTTTGTATTCTATATTTAGTAAATAAAAAGTAATTTATTCATTAAAGTTGGCCTAAAAGGGAGAAAGTATGTGTCAGTTTCCTGATACCGTTTATTTTATTTTTGTATTAAGGTTTTAGTTTTTAAAGGAAAGGGCACTAATTAATTACATTGTAGATACAGGACAGTAATTGAACACTAATATTATTACTAATTTTATCCCATGAACCGATAAGAACTACATGAGTATAGACGATCAAGCTGATTTTAAATGTTAGATAATATCTGTAAATAAAGTATACACAGTGGAAGACTTTATACAGACCGTAAAATAACATCAAATGTTTCACTAAAGGCCAGTATCAAGTCGATAATGGCAACCTTGTATGACGGTGCTAATTCCAATAACTTGCTTTAGGAGACGGAGCAACGAATGGATTTTCCTTCAGATTTAAGGATACTTGTGGAACTGTGGATGCATAATTATTATTTTATTTCTACAGTTACAATTGAAGGTCAAGGGTTCAATACACACTCTTAATACAACAACGTTTATAATTACTTTCAAAAAGTATACGAGATTGTATTTGTACAATATATATTTAAAACGATAATTTTGGAATGCTTTAATTCAAATGGAAAATCCCCATTTCATGTTCGAAAATGTTATAGTAACAAAACCCCACCTTAATTCGTTTCAAAATATTTGTTAGGATTCCCACAAGTGTAAAAATTTAGAAAGTTACCTAGATTCTCTTACTATTTAATATATATATATATATATATATATATATAAGGCGATGATATTATGTGATCAGGTGATTACAAAAACATTTTAATGGTGGGTGCAAAGAATGATCAGCTATTATGCAGAATGTAGACCAAAGAGTTTCGATCATGAATATTCTCTGTGTAACAGGTATCATCAGTCCTTGTTACTCAAAAGAGTTCGTCAATACAAATAATTCACTGAAATAAAAATAAATCAAGTCTTAGTAAATACAACTATTTCTTTACAATTAGTTAACTGTTTGTATTAAAAGATTACTCACCGAAACAAATCTACATGTTTAAAACGAGGTAAAAAGATAATATACTTTACAGTTGATAAATAGGTGCATGCATAAATAAATGTATTTATTCATGAATTTAAGACCGGGTTAGATGCCATCCGAGTGTATGATGAAAATGTTAATAAACTAACATAATTTACCTATTAAATATAACCCTCACCATCATAAGTAAAATATTCGTTAGTCCATGTAATGCGAATTTTATGCAAGGTTATTACTGTGTATGCAGTTTACTGTAATGCCACCCAAACATAAATATATAACTTTTATTTGCATTCCGTAAAGGAAACAAATAAAATAATTAAGTTAATTATTTTATTGTAAAAAAAATCATGGGTGAAATGAGAGTGCTCAAAATTAGTTATGACAAGATGTATTTAAAAATACATTTAATTAACACGATACACAAACTATGACAGTATGAGATATTGAATCCACTTATGGAAAAACTATAAAAGTTGTTATATAATAATAGCCCTGTATTATATTCAGCTTTATGACTACCATAAACTAATTGGTTTTAGTTATCGTCATTAAGGATTAACATTTAAGTGTACCGTTATGTTATAATTGTTATCTCGCCGACACAAATAACCTCAGTGTATGTCTTAGATTACACGTTATTACGTGATATGATTACCTAAGCGAAAGATAATGTCTGCAATACTGAACGTTGTTCCATTGTACTGTCTTACGATGGTGTATGAATACGTTTAGTAATAGGATATTTATGTTTAAATACACCGACTTGTTATAATTGTGTAATCTATTAATATGAAATTGTCCATACTATTTCACTTAGTCTTTGACGACCAATCCCTACTTCTCTGTGCAACTTACGTACATCCCTATGATTGTGCTGAATTAGGTAAAATACTTTAACTGTGGCGTTTTGCATTGTCATTGCCATTAAGTTAAAAGCCGCTTATTTAAGTGTTGTATTGCTCTTTAATGTTATGATTGAAAACCTCTTGTATGTTTATAAATCATAATAGCTAGTTTGTAATCCATAATAATTTACTAAAGGTCCAAACCGGATAGGAAAATTATTCATAATCACTATACATGATAATGACAAATATTTAACCCCCATCACAACAAGGGGTAACATGTATTATTCATAAAGAAAGTCAAGTTTGATTTTATAATTAGAATAACAAAAATTTATTTATAAGAAATTGGTGATGAAAACCATGCAGATTTTAAAAAGTACATTACTGCAGTATTTTTCTATTATCAAGCATAATTTTCTATAATGTTTAAATATAATTAATGTTTTTGTTAGTTATAGCAAGCAAGGCAACTTAATTTGAAACTGTGGCAGTGGCCCTGAAATGGGTTCGAATCTCGTTTCTAACCAATACATTTTATCAGCGCTGTACAGTTAATTCGTAGGCTACTCTAACAGCGCATCCCTTGGTTTTGCGTGTACGTTCCACACACATGCATTTAGCGTAAATCAAGGTGAAATAAGCTATCAAACTCTTAAAAAAACCTAATCTAATTAAAACTAAATTAGAATAAAACTCCTTATTTAAAAATGAACCCCCTGAATCTTATAATACGGCCTTTTTTACAATATAAACTTAAATGTACTAACTTTTTCTTTTGAAATGAGGAATCTTACTATCACTGAATCATTATGCAAATTGTTATATTTTTTACATAAAATATTAGTAAACATTTTACAGTGTTACGGATTAAAATCGTGGATCCAACAATAAACATGCCATTACGGGATGATACATGTAAGCTTAAAATCTCAGTTCTCCAGCCAGAACATGACAGTAGTTGTAAGTTATGGCGTCGCTCTTGCGATTAATGTGTTTTGGATACCACGTACATGTCTAATCGCAATATCCCAACACATTGGCTTGTGTTGGTTTTGGTGTAGGTTTTTAGCTCTCTTAGAAACGTGTTTAACATTGCTTACTATAATAATATGTTCAGCTGAATAATAATATGTGATAGAATTGTTACTGCAAATCAATGCAATGTTTGAACCTTAATATTCAACTGAGCCTTGACCATAGATAATAAAATATGTTCGTAAAAACTTATCTAATATAGTTTTTTTATTAACTACACGTAGTAAATGTTATGTTTGTCATTGAATACTTAATATTAAACCTGTAGTAAAACTCAGATGTTAGGGTTTCGGACAACTATCCCTAAAAGCGGTTGATTGTTTCATTAAAGAAATGCCGTTGGCGTAGGAATAAAAAAATAAGATTTCATAACACAGGAAAAATAAAAATTATTTAGATGGATTGTAAATACAATTTCAACATAAATAATTATACACATATATTAAACTAATTGATTGGAAAATAACCATCTCATTCGGGAATGAAAATAACATCAATATTACAATTACATTACTGCAAAAAAATCTTTTGGACTGGCCATGTGGTTTGTGTGTATCTTTTCTCACATTGTTTAATATTTGTCATGAGTTTTCTTTTCTTTCGATCATACAACAAGAGTGTTGAATGGGCTTATAGTTTGTTTTAAACGCACTCAATTTTACATAATTACCAGAAGTTTAACATATTTACCACGTACTTAGCATATAATTACTTATTCAGGCACTGTATTTAAACGTCATTGTATTTTTGTTATTCATTGAAGTTGTTTATTACCTGTTACATGGACATAAACATTAATTACGTTTCATTCGTGAACGCTGCTACAACGTTATCCCGTATTAGCCTAATGACAATTACGTTGCTTACAGCATTCTACCCAATAACACAATCGTGACGCAGATAGTACAACGGTGCGTGTGAGGTTTGTGATTTTACGTTAATATCGTGCTAGAACTAACCGTCATATTTAGATTACTTTAAACTTATTGTATGGAAAATAAGTATCTAAAATAACTGTCCCAGAATATAGATTCTTAATCAATAGATTTTAAACGAGTTGAATATTCCATATAATAGGCCATATAGCCTTATTTTAACTTGTTTATAACATGGATAGAAACAATATTTGTTTCAATATTAGATTTGAATTTAAATAGGAAGCACAAAACTCGTTTACTATATTTTTTTATAATAAAAGAAATAACTCAGATTGCATAAAAAAGCAAGATAAGTAAATTTTCAAAATTCGTAACATTAAAAATTACTAAATTGTTAATTTTTAGCATACATAAAAGAACCCTAATATTTATCATACATCTAAAAGTGAGACAACAAATATTAGAAGTTTTTGTTTTTCTCAGTTTGACGAATTGAATGGTACATTCTTAAAAATTTGTCACTAGCGTAATTCGTGTTTTTAAATATACGGAATGTAATTAAATAAATCTTACAACACTTTAAAATGTATTTCCATTTACTCCGGACTTGCTTGGAAAAAGTACTTCAGTAAGTAGAAAGCAATATGTTTGAGAAAATATCTACCTTGCGAAAGATTCAAACTTCTTTACTGTATGTGACTATAGAATAAGTGAAATCTAATAAGAGGTGTTCGACATATTTAAGCATCGTACAAAAATAATGATTGAATTTCAAGGTTACCTTTAATATCACCGCCTAACTACTATAGTAAAAACACGTTATAACATAGTATATTTCATCACGAGGACCAAAATAGAAGCTTTTCAATCCGAGCTTAATTTTAGCTTAGCTTAAGCGGGAAATGTGCAAGGGTCGAACAGCAACGTTTAGTCCTAGTGATGCAATATATATATATATATTTTATGTCATACTGCAAACAATTTCAAGTTAGAAACTACCAAAACTGAATCTAGTTTATTTTTTTACCTTAAAGATGCAATTGTTAGGCAAGTTTCAAGTTGTAATTATATCAACGTTGAATAATTCGATCAATTCAAATTGGGTGACCTTGAAAAATAAGTGCCATCTAATAGGTTTGTGTCTGAGAACGATAATCATCACCAAATCAATATTTTTTATCCAATGAATAAAATTAAAAACTTTAGCTCCTTTACGCATGAGTTAAAAATAGCTGTTTTTAAAGTAGTCTGACAAAAATAAAAATTTTAAAAGGTAATAATTTATTTTGTTTGATTCTTCTGATGTGGAATAGTTTCCCTTTGTTTGGTGAAAACCTGCAAGTGATTTTTTCCTGCAATATTTTATTAATGGAACATAAAGATAATGCAGTTATTTTTTAATATACGCTCTGTACCAATATATTACTGTTACAAACTACAAATGCAACCAATTATTCAATACAATTACGGGCTAAAACTGTATATAACAAGACTTTTCATTTTAGCCTTCAATTATAATAGGTAACATTTCACAATAACATTTTATTACTGTTTTATTGTTATTTCACAGGGTGTGGTCTGAATAAGTGATGGATTTATTACTCTGCTGTCGATACCATGACGTTGTCACACCGCGTCGGTGTGTGATAAATTGCTACATGATAAACCTGCTTTTAGGTTATATTGTAGTATATACAGATCAACAATGACATAGGGTGTATAAAATATGGTTTGTTTTACTCTCAAACAAAATATATTTCTGCATATCCTGTTGTATTTATAGGTAGGATATATATTAGTTGAATGTATTATTGCAAGTACTAAATATATAAAGAAAGGGACTTTAGGTATAAACAAAACACTGACTCCAGAAAAAATTTTCGTTTTATTAACTAATCATGTTGCAAGTAATTGTTTTTGAGTGAAAAAACGAGTACCTCTGCAATGATCATAAAGTATAACCTTTCTGTAAACAATTTTAAATTAGTCGTTTATCATTATTAATGTATAGCTAATATGTAATGCATTACACAAAACACAATAAAACCTTTTACTAAAGCCATTTTATAAAACTTTAAATTACTTTGCTCACGTTATGAAAGCTGAAAACTTTGATATTCCTTTACGATGGTGTGAAATAGAGGGAGGACTAAATAAATATTAACACTTAAGGTATTACGGATACACTCTAAATTGAATGATTATAACGGTACCAATAACTTATTTATGGTTGTCAATACGAATATCTGAAAAAAATTCCATGTTGTGATTAAAATTCATTGCTGAACAAACAATATCTAAGCCACTAAAGCAACAATACACAAATGCTAAAATACTCAGTTTAGCAGTGAGAACATGACAGCAGATGTAATTTGTGGTTCGACGCTTGTAATTGATGGGTTTTGGATACCACATACATGTCTGATCGTGTTTGACCCGGACGTGTTTAATGTGTTTATACCATCGTATAAGTCATATGATTATCTTCGATTTAATTGCTTGTCGAGTATTTATAAATATATTGTTTGAATATAGCTTGTGTTGATACAATTAACGTTCATAACAAATTAAGTTGATAATCGTGTTTAGTCTCAATGTGGTTAAAAAATATAATTTCATATGCAACGAGGAATTTAAGCATAAATAACGTCGTTTAAAAGTTGAATGTTGGGTAGTTTTATTCTGTTTACAATCCAAATTTACCCCAGAGATATATATTTTTCAACTGTCCTCATAAAATAGTATGTACCAGTCGAACATAGTAGACAATAGTCTCTATAATATTGGTTTTACTTTACATTACATGATGCTGTGAAATGGTTCTTATGGTTCTAATGGTTCTAATGGTTGTCAAACCTACTATAGAGTCAATTAACCACGAAGAACATAATGAATACAAAGATTCTTAAATCATATCTTTAACACATTAAACATGTTATTAAACTGACGGTATATGTAAAAAAGTAATTCTAAAATACTAGGTCTGATGACGAGCAGAAACAGGTAATTTTTCTCAAATGATTTTAATTTGTATCTACAAAATTCAAAATCTAGTAAGTTTATTTCGTTTTAGAGATTTTATTTTGAAGAACCAGCTCCTATTCGTGTTAAAAGATAAAGCAGATGTTATTTATGGTACTCAAGAATTTATTTTCCATTGGTCTTCATTATTCTGAACACAGGCTATTTTGTATTTGTGCATAGCTTAAACGAATATATAGACAAACATGAAACCGATGGATTATGCAGCTAATAATAGCATTTCATGTGTTGGAGACTAGGCTGGAAACTAATAAAATAAATAACGTTTGCCAAAGCCACAATTACATTAAATAAAATTAAAATAGAGCCTAGTTTAGACATTTTGGAGCCCCCATTTCATCAATTAGATTTACATTTAATAAAGATAATTTAAATGCATGTTAATAGTTGCAATAATCAGTTGGCCGTTTGAAAATTGTCATTTGGCTTTTCTCGCATAGACAAATATTGAATACTAAACAAAATAAAATGGTACTTTTTACAACTGCTTTATATAGTAAAAACACCAAAAAAGTATCAAATACGTTATTATCCTATCATCAATCTTGAGCGTCATCAGTTTTAAAGTAATATCCTACGATAGTATATATAATTAAATACAAATTTATCTCAACGAATATATCGTGATAAGAAGTAGATATATATATAAATTAATATATATATTTATTTATTTATTTATAATTATTAAAGCCGCTAAATGAAGGCCGTGTTTTATAATTGATTTGGAAATTATCATAATTTTAAAATGTAACGCAGGTGGAACGACAATCGGAAATTTGAAGTTTAGTAACAATTGTGCTCTGGTTCATCCAATTGGCAGAGAAGACATTCCCCAAGTATCAGAACTGTAATTAAAGTAACTATGAACATGATCTCTCCAATTACTAACCGGATAACTTTCTTAGCAAACCCAAATAGCTTTCAGTAAGCATACCTTTGGAATATCTTACCAAATGGTAAAATGTAAATTGAACGTTGACTGTAAATGATTTTATAAACACAATTAAACACTATTTTAAAGGGGTTATGATAAAAATAATTTGTAAAAAGCATAATATAATTAACGGTGTTTCTTCTCCATTACGGAAAATTTACTTGATATACAATTTTTTAATGCTCCGGTCTACCCCTTCCGCGCAGCGCTAGGAAAGGGTTTGCAGTATTACTCTTTAGAGCTGTTACATAAGCCCTTTTATTAATGTTAAGTTATAATATTTTAGAGGCAAATATTATCTAAAAATTTACTTTTTTAAAGTATTTAACTGAGCTGCACTTTCAAGCAATTTTTAATGTACATAAATGAGCTTTTTCAAACTACAACTTAATAAACAAACATTATTTAAAAATTCTAAAATAGAACATGAGTAGAGTTAAGTTTTGTATATAAAATCCCGTTCATACTATATTGATAGCATAATTATCATAGCTACAAACAGTAACCATGCGAACCTCCGCACCGCTCCCTTTCCCTATCTTAACAATGTATTTTCATGCGGCGGCGCAGATTTTTCTCTAGAGTAGACCAAAGGACACAAATAAAACGCAAAGAAAACAATAGTGAAATAATAAACATATAACACATAGCACTGTAACTAAAACAAGGTTAAATTGAAATAAAAACAAAATACGTTTATTATGTAATATTATTACAAATAAAAGCACTATAAATACATTTTATTTTGTAGAGTAGCATGATCAATGGGACGGTTTTCAGATGGAGCTGTCAATGCAATGACGTCACGTAACCAATATGGAGTGCAAGTCTACTTTTATTTGAGTGCTCACCTTTTCCCATTGGGTTGCGTGCAAGCAAACTGAAAGGAACTAGAAACCATTGAGAAGTTGATCCACTTTACATTTGGAATTGATGTATACTGGGTTTACAAGGTTGGTTTTACAACTGCTTTATAACTTTATTATTTTATAAACATACATATGGCAAACTATATAAAAAAACTAAAAATATACAGTAATGTTACTTTTAACGATTTAAAACATTTTTATTAGTTTTAGGTAGGTATGAGTATCCAAGTTATTGCATCCTTTCTATGTAAGGATACCCGAAATTTTAAGGACGAAAAAATATTTTTTATTCCTTGACTACGTTAAGAGTTATTCTCTATTCGGAAACTAAATATGTAATCTGACATATTTAAGTACTAATATAAAACAATTGGTTTAAACTATTTTAAACAAATACATATATATATAAATTACATATGCATACATAATATGTATATATTTAAACTAAAATTAATTTTACGAACCCCATAAAAATGTAACAAGGAATTTTAATACAGCTTGATTATCAAAATACACATTAAACGTTTATACTGAACAGCGCCCTATCATAGTTATTATAGATAATGATGCCCATGTACAGTTTTTTAAGTTGCTATGTATATTAAAACGGTTAATATACATTTTTTCTAGGCTTCCATTATATTTAGGCTACCAAGAAGTACTTACGTTGCTAACTTGCAAGTAACCGGTACTTAAATGTTATAACATTCAGCAGGGTTTGAACCTATACAACTGTAAAACATTTAATACGTGGATGATCGGAATTCAGCATTCGGGTGTAGTTTTTGTATTCTTCTTGAGTCAAGGGTCTGGTCTTCAGATTATTCTGTAACGATGATCACACTTTTATAAATAATTTTAAGATTTGATCACATTGCAGATTTATTTTTGGACACTTGATTATGCCGATACGACTGAAGGGCGTAAAAGCGATGTTAGATTTATTTTGATTAAATTGTAATTACGTTATATGAACAATATCTCAGTTAAAAAACGTCCAAATATAGAGAAAGGAAAGCTAATATGATAAACACGAGTTTGTCCGACAGGGAAATTTCACTTTATATTTTTTTGTTAAGAGAGATTAGTAAAATACGCTTTGTTCAAGAATAACCACAAAGACCAAGACATCACCAATCACACCAACATCATTGGATAACAACACGTGCAACAGCAAGGTTCTAGAAATTTTTCGTTACATGTGTTTTGAAAACACTAACAAGTGATTTTAATCATCTCCAAAAGAGGCGTATTTTGCATTTGATAAACTAGGTATCCCATTTATACTCATTGCATAAAGTGTATATATCATAGAAAAATTATTTTAAACCTAATGAATGAATATTTGTATCGTACAAATTTTGTGTTATATAATCATACGAGTGAAAAAACTTCCTCTTTACCAAAGGTAAACTACTATTAGTAATTATCGAGACCTTTAAGTGTACTCTATTTTAGTTTTATGTAGAGATTAATTACAAGCTTTGACTGGATTGTAGCCACACGTCTTGTTAAATTCTAGGTCCCCTTGTCACCTGAAGACGGTGTTACCTTTCAGATCCGAAAACACCGAGGAAAGTTTTAAGTAATTATAAATTAAAAATTAGAAATAATGTCTTAAATAATATAAACCCACCTTCACTAACGAACGTCGGATTTGAAGCCTATAACAATTGTGTATAACAAACGTACGACAATGGAATATGGCTGATTCATATATAATGAATATACATCAGTAATATTACAGTTTAATTAAAATATCTTAGATAAAATACAAAAAAGATTTACTTTTTAAGTCCTCAACTCGTACACATTTAACATTCTAACTTGCGTGTGAACAACTTGTAGAAGCATTTTGCTTTTGTCACGGAATATAACTTGACGAAGGAAACTTCCTGTTATAGAGTGAAAAGTTTCTTTTCACACAAGCCTTTGCACAACTTGTTAATAAAAACGACATCAATTTAATTTTCTCTCTAAATCTGAGATTTTTGTTATAAATCAAATATTCTTTAACCGTAGTGTATTCTGGTCATCTTTAACCGTAGTGTAGTGATTTTGGTCATCTCTGTCAATTATTATCCTCGTAAGAGCGATTGGTGGACTAATATAAACTGTAAGAAAAAATGATTCCCTTATTGCCCTAAGTCAACACAACAATTTAATTTGCAAGAAGCAGGTTTATATATATTACTAAATTACTTATAAATAAAACTGCAGTTTCCGTTTTTTAAACAGACTTTATATAAAGCATGAAACAAATTGCTTGCTATGGAAATAAATAGAAGATTTAAAAGTAATCTTCAGTTAAGGTTTGAATGGCACCAAATAAATAAATAACTGATGATTACTTTTAAATCTTCTATTTATTTCCATATGTATAAAGGGTAAATTCTGATATGGACCAAAAAAACACAAATTTTTACTGTACTTTACAAATTACTGTATGAGTGGCGTAAAGCAGTTTATATTAGAACAAAGCATTAAAGTAAACGCGGGAAACTAGTTTTTGTCATTACCTCTAGGTAATTACCTAAGTAATTACCTAGAGGTAGTAGAGGTCAGTATTGTACTGTACCTCTACATACTAAAAAACCTAGTCAAATTTACAGGCAATTTTTGGTTTTAATAATAGCCGCCCATGAATGTTGAACAAATTGCTTTTGATTTTCTTTAATGTATTCAGCAATATGTAACCAGTATAACATAAAAGGTAAAAAACGTTATTTACAAAAGTAAGGGAAGGTAAAATTCGATTGAATCAATTTGTATTGCTGACAACTATAAAATATATTTCTTAAAATTTAGTAGAAATAATATATTGCCTCAGATGATCACTATATTGATTATTACATATGTGTTGCTTCCGGTTACAGTTGTAAATACTTTACAAGGTACCCTGGTGTTTATTAGTTATACATATTCAATACTAAACTACTTTAGATAAAACATTTCACGGATCGTAAAAGTTTTAACAGGATTAAGCAGATGTTTAGTTAAAAGCCGCGGGATAAACTCATGTAATGTAAAATTAAAATAATAGTTGCACTTTATAGCACCTGTTCAACAATAGCTTTACGTTTCTTGGTTGTAATGTATTTTTACCTCATCACTATTTGATTTCATCAAGTAAGTGTGTTATCCAGTATTCCAGCTGTAATCCAGTATTTGTTACACTCCGCTAGCAATTAGAAGGCGATAATGCTACGATCGTAGATTTTTAGACTACAGGCTGTTTAACAGTAGGAGTGTGAAAAATACTATTTTATTTTCCTCTTGCAACGAGTTATTTTTAATTACTGGGTTTGATAACAAGGCTTATTAATTGTAGAAATAAAAATACAATTAAAACGTTAAGGTTAATTTATTGAAAATAATATGAATATTGTATAGTTCATTATACAACTAAAATATAAAAAATGTATAAATTGTGGCTTATAAATGGTTAAAAGATGTTTAAGAATAATTCAAAAACTATACAAGTGTTAAATACTTTAAATTTGTAATTTCTTAATTTTGTTTACTTAAGCTACTTTCATAGTATACCGGTTCTTTACTTCTAAATAGCATAAGCTGGTCTTTATTAAATGAATAATCACTAAGGGTGTTTATTCTGTACTAAGAGTGCGTTTTCCGTACTAAGAGTACGTTTTCCCGTATTTTCCGTAGTCAGGCAATTACGGACAACACTATGAATATAATTATTCGGCTTTATCTTTTGTACAGTAAAACGTATTGTGGCATTCGTTTGAAAGTTTTACTATTAACTACTATTGCTCTGTTATTATTTTCATTTTACTTTTTCAAAACATTAATTGTGTTTAATTATATTCTTTATTAATCGTAGTTCGCCGTCATTGAAAAAGAAACACCTGAACCGGTAAGGTTTCGCCGGAATTGAAATGTTTAGTTTCTTACGAAAAATTAATTATGTAATAATTCTGGAAATATTTGTGCTCTGTCGATTGTTATATAATACTACTATAATATATTATTTGAATTTGTTTAGCTTTTTTCGTCTGTATTTCAAATTGTGAGATTAATCATACCCCTTACACAAAAAACAATTAAGAAAATACGACTTAAAGATATTTGCATAATATTTCTAGTAAAATATTCTACTATACATACTTAAAATTGTAAATTATGATTCTCTTGGATATAAATGAGACTTTAAAGAAAAAAAGTTTTTTTTCTCTAGTATGATTGGTTTTAGATAAATCCATTTAAAATATGACTATTTCTGATACATAAAATATTAAGGTATTAAGTATAGTTATAACATCAGACAAAGATATTTGTGAAAGTGATTAAAATCGGCTGTACAACTGTCTATAAAATATCCAAATAATCATGACCAAACTCAGTGTATTCAAATACCTCTTTAGATTTAAACTAGTGTAAAATTCATATTTACACACAAGTGTCAGAATTATTGTAGTTTTGAGTGCTTAAGCTCGTCGTACAACTTTTATACCCTTTTACAATGCACCGGTTTTAAACCCTCTACAGTAAATGCGAAAGGCTTAAACGCTTCCCTTTACATCGAAATATATTATGATTTTAATACTATAATACAAAAAATACTTACTCTGCTTTATTATAAATAAACATTATAATTGTTTTATTTTATTACTATGATAATGTTATTGTTTTTCCTCTCCTAAATATTAATTTTAAAGTGATATAAATAATAATAATACATTTAAAAAAATTGAGCAATTTAAGTCATCAGGTCCTATGTATGGCTTAATAGGATAGAACATTATGCGTTATATATAAAGTAGAGCAAAAGAACATGCACATTAAAAGGAAAACAATGAACACGGGTTTAAATCAATTATAAACATGTTGCATTTGATATAATAAGTAAACATTAAATTAAAGATTTTAGAGAGACGAAACTACAATCTATTGTTCTTGAAATCTTCTTGACAGTTGAGAGAGTTGGAGGGTTCTTCTTAGAAACAATATTATTCCATTTGTTTTTATCCCTAATTGTTTTAATGTGACGTATTATATAATTTCTTTACATTTATAATATAACTGAGTGGCGTAATTTAAATGGTTGGTCTTGGAAGATCTATTATATTTCTACTTCATACTCCAGGGTATTCGAACCATAAAGTAAAATGTGTTGGAAAAACAAGGTGGTCCTTTGAAGTTTATAAAAACATGTGGGTATGTTTTACTTAAATAGCTTTTATTCCTGTAACACTGAAATCTTTTGGTTGTAGATTATATTAAATGTGTGTGAGTACCGCTACCCGGAGATGCAAATCTTGCATCCATTTATTGGAAGTGAAGTTAACTTTACAAACATCTACATGACAAAATACTTATTAATGTTTTATTACCTTCTAAATCGTAAGTAAACTTTCAGTGACTAAACTTAAAAACTATTTTACACAGTTTTAGGATTGTCTAAAATCGTAACAATTACATAATGAAAAAAACAATATGTGTCCAAATATCGTTGGTTTTTTACATGCGTAACAACAGACAAAAATCTTCTTCTTTATTAGAACTTGATTGCACATTGTGGTGAGTTATTAAGCAATTACTGCTGACTACTTCCATCATTGATTAGAGGAAAAAAAGTTTCACGACGCGACGTTCAAATTCTAGAATATCATCCTCGTGAAGAAATTACCTCGATAATACCATAATTAGAGGCCCAATTTAGGAAAACCTGTAAATGAATCACAAAATATGCTATAACAGAAAATGATGTAGAGTAAGTCAAATTATCAAAAAATGGTGTTAATCAAAAGCAATGACAAATAAGTAGGCCTTATTCAAGTTTTATAACCACAGTTTTCTTAATCAGTACCTAATAATTTACACATTCAACATCGAAGCAAAATTTTATCAAAGATGTATTTATACGAAACAGAATACAATTTTAAAGATATTTTCTTGGATAAAATACCTTATAATGCACATTTACGGTTAAGTAAAAATATATGTTTCAAAACCTAATATATTAACGTGTAATGTAGATGGAACAAGCTTAACAATAATCAGTTATTACGAGGTATTAATTTAGGTCCCTTAATGACGGGGCAGCAAACAGTGGCTGGTATGATATGTACCTTGATAATGCTATGTGCCCTAGAATGAATTTCATCAATGAAATATAAACCTAAATATTAATATGGCATATGAGATTGTTAGATTCACTGTTTAGGGTTACTGTTATATCCAAACAGAATAAAATCAAAACTGTGTACCCTTTGTTGTAGGTTTCATAAGTTAATATAGCATAATTTTACTAACTAAACCGAAACGTTTTATTATATTTATTCCTTTAAAATACAATTTTAAAAAGTTAATTAAATAATAATAAATTAAATTAATTATATGGAATTTATATTATTATCATAAACATATATTCAAATGTTGTTATAATTCGTCCCCGTTAATTTTTTAAATTTTCTTTGGTTGGAGCAAACTGTTTAGTACATAAGGCTTGCATATATAGTAGTTTTAAAACAAAAATAAAATATATTTATTAAGTTTTAAATTGTTAAAATGTATTATCTGCAGTATGTGTTTTGATGTAAATTATCCAAATATCATAACATTATTCAAATTTTAAAATTGTTATTAATATTTTTATTTTGCTCTTAAATAATCCTTTATTTCTCATAATTGGTTTTATATCGGTTAGTTCAATGTTTATTAATTTGTATTGATTTAATTTTACTCCTTGTATAATAACCTTATGGACTACTAAAATTACCCATTCGCAGCTTGCGCTTTGAGCAACACATACTCTGAGGATAGTCCAACTCAGAACCACTGAGAAGGTAGTGGCTTATGGCGAAAATTCAGACTAAGGTTTCACCTATATGACGTAATTCTGCACTCAAACTAAATATAGCGCACTATAGAGAAGCCAACCGAAGCAGGCACCGATACCACTATTTTGTTTTAGTGCAGATCATTGATTACAACGTACCAAGCGTAACAAATTGTCTAAATCTTTAACACTAGTCTCGACTTTCTAAACGATAGTGTATTCATGCATTAGACCCCTTGTTTTGTGATTGTTAACCTTGTTGCGGTCAGACGGTGTCACCAGTACCATTGGGATAAAATAATATTTATGGTTATTAATGATTTTTTGTTTTCCTAACTATCGGTGAAGTTAATATTCATTCAAACTATGCATTAATTATTGGTCTCGATGGGGTTTTAGAGGAAATATTGCGTACTGGCCTTAAACACTCTTGGGAAATAATATGTAGAAATTTAGCAATAATTAAATACTTATTTTAATATACGGCTCCAAAAATCACAAATGTCATGTATTAACCCGCTTTTCTCAAAAGACCAATGTAAACTATTAAATGTCGACTCTCATCTACGTATAATTCTAAACTGCTAATTTATGGTTAATGTCAGCATAATTTAATTTTCAAGTTGCAAAATCATGAATCCTTAACATTTTGGAGTTTTATTGAACAATAAGTTATTTAATTAATATTAAAATTTGGCTAATTTTGTGTGCTTTAAAATGGGCTACCAATCTATGTTAAATGAGGCAGAATTTTTTATGTAAGTATTGTTATCATGGGAGAAACAGGTAAAAATACAAAATATCCTTGGCTGGAGGCCCCTCTTAATTCAAATTTCCGTGCCCATAACTTGTACATTATTTTTAATACAATAGGAAAACATTTTTATATTCACAGAAATCGATGTTCAAACCAGCCTCTAAAAAAAACTTATTTTAGATTGTTAACTGATTGCACATAGCTGTCTATAAAATAAATTGTTTTCGTATTGTATTAAAAAACACCCAATTTGACTTATGTGTATTGTGAGCCACTGCAAATATATCCATTGTTTTAATGCCTTAATTATCTAAGTTAAGTTATCTACAATTATAGATTTAATAAAAAAAAACAGCCGAGTCCTAGTTAAACATAAAAGACGTCTATAAATAAATATTAAGATGGCGGTGTGTCTTTAAAAGTAAATCAAGCATTAAATACGATTACCTTAATGTTGCAAGCTGACCTAGATTTATAATTGAAGGATTATTCAATAAAATAATGTCTCTTAGGTATTGTTTATTCAATAGATTAAGTGTTTACAGAATACCATTTAAACTACTTCCATATTGTTATATTTAAGAATTTGATAATGCAGTACGCTTTTAGTGTGCATAGATAGTAGATTAATCTATTTTATGTTTGTTTCTAAGTATATATGTTAAAAACTATTTCAAACCTATTCGTATTAGTCAACATAATATTATGGAAGATAAATTAAATATAAAACTTACTGAATAAAACAGGTTACTTGGCAAATTCATATAAACAATCGTAATACATTTAACATGTTTTATTCGAAAAATATATCTTATAACTCTTGGGCAAAATATTATTTAATCAAAATGATGCCATGACATTTTTTGATAATGTTTATTTTACAAAAGCTATTTTTAGACTTGCATATAATTATTTTAACTAATTTAACTCCGTAAAGATTTTGGTTTTATAATCGTCATAATAGTAGATTTATACAAATTGTAACGTTTTGTTTTTAATATCGTTCATGTATTATTTTTTTATATATATATTGAAAAGCATATTATACACATTATTCACTTTACAAGTTAAATTTCAAAACTTGTATATGATATTTTAGGGTAAATAAACAAGCAGATTATCACAATACGGTTGTTTATTGCACGCTATAACTGATCAGATAATACTCCAAGTTGAACTAATTACAGTTGACGCTCAGGGGACAAGGCCGAACTAAGACTAACTACCCCGTTGGGTACAACTGGAGATGCTTGCTAATTGATATTGCCATTGACGGTGGAACTTTGTTTGGTATCACACTGTAAACGGATGGTAGTGGTATTGATCACTGCACTAGGTATACGGTAAAACCTAATTACAAAACACTACTAATGGGACACATACATGTTTATGTTTATATATTGATTTATCTGTTTTTTACAATAATTGACGGTATTTATGACTAAATTATGCTTTTATTAGGTACCGAACATTTATAGCCTAAGCCAAGGCAAACATAATTGTTTTTAATACTATACAGTAACTATATAATAATACTTAAAACTCGTTATATATTTATGAAATTGAATTTCAACATACTTTTGATATTATGGAAAAACTTCTCTTTAAGCCTGTATTTTAGATTTCCTAATATTATGGAAAACGTCTCTTTAAGCCTGTATTTTAGATTTCCTAATGTTATATTAAAGTCAGTTTAGTTTTATATTTTTTAAAAATTAACGATTCAATACAGTTGTAGAACAAATTTCAAATTATGGCAGGACTTATTTTCAACTCTTTGGCTATAGGGACTGGAAAACTAAAGTTGTTACTAGAGCCTTGAAGAGACTGAGAGTAAAATTACAAGTTTAAAACAAAAGAAAAAGTATGAGAGTGGTGGTGAACGCAGCTTTATAGTTAAGAGGTGGAAACCTTTATAGTTTCTCCGAGGCATAGAGTGGGTCTTTCCACACCTGAACTGTTCCTGTAGTAAAAGTAACGTATAATATTCAACTCTATTATTTTTTTTAATATTACACTTTGTAGTTCTTTTAGTTAAAATAATGGTAATTTAGTTGAAATAATTTGCAATTGTTAGCCAAAATGAAGATGAAGTAGGGCCTTCAGTTAAAGCGTGGTACGCCTGAAGCCATGAAAGGGATGTTGACTTGTGTTTATCAGATAATTATGAATTAATTAAAACAATGTTTGGTCTGGTCAACATTATTTACTACTGAAGTATTATTATGCTGAATAATATTAATAAATACAATATTTATTGTGAATACAACTCTAGTAAGTTCAAAATGCAAAATATTTATAGCATAATAGCAACAATACATAATATTTAATTTACCTGCACAAGCCAAATATCACTGACTAATAATCACTCCATTACCAGAACAACAATGACTACGAAGCTGAAATTTGTTATGATGATCTTATGCTGAATATTTGCAATAAGGCTAGGTTTTAATTGAAATTGCATCAAGACTCCATGTTATTATTATGTATGTGAGATGGTAGCAAAAACTGTTGTTTTATTTTTTGGAAATCTTACATACCAAAGTAAATATTTGCAAATATTTTAGGGCTCTGCCCTCTGAAAACAGACTAACTCACTCTCCACTACTTCTTGAACTTTTTATCCAGGTAGAAGGCTAAGATGTTGTACGCTAATTCTTTATGGTTGAAATCGGAAAACAAAGGGTATTGATGCCGATTTAACGTAGGGCTGAAAAGTGTCCAGGTTATTCTTATGGACATTTAATTTATTTGACCAGATGGTAGTATAAACTGAAATTAAATTTTCAAAAAGCTAATAGGTCAAAATAAAAAGTAAGCTTATTCGCGTTCCGGAATTTTTTTAGGGCTCTGGCCCCTTACAATGGGCTCACTGACTCGTTACTCATTTTGAACTTTGATGTAGCTTCAATGTTCCAATTTAGTCTCTAAGGTTCAAATATTATTCTCTTTGATATTTAATTATTTATTGTTACTTTGGAACCAAGGTACTGGGTTTTTAAGATCCTTATGTAAAAAAGCCGCTTAATAGTATAAGACACGAGAAACTTTATGTTTTATTATGTTTAAGTTATAGTTTAAGTAGGTGCCTTGTTGAATCTGATAGTGATAGTATAACAGAAAATCATGTAACTAATTTTTAGAGATTATTTTTAATCCATTATAAAACAAAAACTGTCATTTAATAATATATATTTTTCTGTTATAAAAGAAAAACAAATTTGAAAAGCATTATTGATAACCTAAGAAGCAAATTAACATATATAGTACTCATATTTTCATCACATTATTGGTAAGATATTAAAACTATAATTTGAATTAAAAGCCATATGTAAATAAAGGCTTGCGTCGGCCGTTTAATCAATAAACTAAATGCATTTTTTAAATGTAAACAACTATAAGTTACTTTGTATAATTTTAGTACAATCACATTCATACCTGTTATAAATATAATGAATAGTCAAGGAATTTATGTTAACTTTTCCCGACCAAACGACCTACACTTTTAGTCTTTTTTAAAGATGTAAATTTTTGTATGGGCTAAAGGCCTCTTTTTCCCTATGCTGTGCCCAATGATATGAGCCTCAGGCCTATGTATAGAACATATCAAGCAAAACAAGGGGTTATCCACTTCAGTTCAAGCTAGACAGTCCTGATACATTTAACCAGCCAAGACTGGGATTTAAACCCTCGAGATAATTTACCATGATTTCGATAATTGTGCTATTCTTCTAAAGTCCGTCGCCTTGAACTCTAAGCGATTGACTATAAAACCGTGATCAGTTGTGAAGTGTAATATCAGTTTTTAGATTCTAACTCATAACATAAACAAACGGTATTCTAATACAGGCTTGGTTAACAATAAAAACAACCGTAAAAGTACTTAAAGTAATATAGATACATTTGACAATATATAAACAACACCCTGAAAAATTGTTTAGGCTTAACTCATTAATAAATGTGCTAATCAGATTTCACAATGTAAAGCTAAATAAAAAAGACTGCGGAAGTATGATAGTGGAAAAGTGCTGCAGTATACAAAGTCAAGAAGCGGAAAACTGTACAGACACTCTAGAACGGGCGAGGGTTTACTCTTCACCCCCACGACCCTCCATGTCATTGTTACTGACTGTGTTCGCTTACATACTAAATACTATCACTAACAGAGGTATATTATGTACAGGGTGTTTTTCACAACCTAAGATTTGAATGTATAAACTACCAACGTTCAAAATCACTGAAATAAGCGTTTTGCTTTTAAAACTTGCTTGAATGTCGTAACTAAAAATTATGTTTATTTTGCTTTGAGCATATAACACTTAAATAGACTGTTAATAAAATAATGTACAAAAATATGCAAATCACCTGTTGGAGATTGATGTAAAGTAAGTAGAAGTGCTAACCTTGTAGCTTTTAATAATTTAAACAGTTACTTTACTTTTGGTATTTGTTAAATTAGATGCGGGAAATCTCACCACACATATTAGAACTATGATGATTATTAATTTGAAACTATTTTATTTTGATGGCCGTTAAAAGTTGAGGGTTTTAATGCTTTAGCCAATCTATTTTATGTTATTGTAAAATTCATTATTATGTTTAATGATTTTTGATTGTTATTTAACTAAAGGAATATCCTTTTTAATTTCTCACTAATGCGTATGACTATTAGTAATACATTTGATACAAATTTTGAAAATCTAAAAGTCACATATCCCCTCATAAAATAAATAACATTCCTTTTGTTATCCATTAATAAAATATCAAGATTTATGCAAAATATATTTATTGGAAAATTACCACAAATGTTGCACCATGTAACTGTAGTATAGAACTGAATAGTATATACGTTTAACTTATGCGTTTAGATTTAGAATAATTTAAATCAAAATACGACACGTATTTTGTGTAAAACTAAGGTTATTTATTAACTGTATTTTCTGTAAAACCATATAACATATTAATAGTAATACAATGTAATGACAAAATATCTTAAAAACCCAAATTTTACATCGAATATATATGAAATACAATGGCTAGAACATATATCTGTAAGGGATTATATTTATCAGGCTTATCTCATGCAAACCATAGTAATTGATAAATGTTAATTATCAATTTCATTCATAATCATCACGACTTTAATATTAAATACTATATCTTTAAAACGAGTTTAACAATTTCCAATAATATTACAAAAAGCAGTCGCTTAAACTTAACCCCACTTTATCTTACCCCGCCCCCGCCCACCCATATTTACGTTTGATAGTGTCATTGATCACAGACCAGTGTTATAGTTGCGCTTTCTTCATGGTAAGTTTCCTAAAGCCTCAGTCGTGGTTGTGGCAAGATTTGGCTCTGGAGCATGTTTAATACTCAGTGGAGATCATGGGTGACAAGAAAGAAAAGAAAATGCAAGGTAAATTTATTTTGTAAACTAATATTACCTACTATTCTGATCTGAAAATATAAACAATTTTAAATTCTGTTTTCAACATAATGTATGGATTTTATGTGTGACCACTTAAACTTATTATTAATTATAATAACTTATTAATCGTCAGAAGAATAAATAACTAATTATAGTATATATTATAACTAATTCTAATGTTTCTATTTTATTATATTTCTATAAACTTTCCATAGCATTTTTGAAAAATAGCTGTAATGTAATTTACATTTCAATAATTGTTCAGTTACACGTTAGGGATTGTATTACTCCTCCACCAAAGCTTTGGGAAGATTGTTCTGGTCGGGCTTTACCCTCAGGTCACAAGGATCTTGGTTGGTATGGTTTAATTTGTTGTATTAATTTACTTATACAGTCTATAGTACTAATGAGGTAATGGTTTTATATTATTTTTAAGTGTTATACAACATTATAAAATCTGCAAAACAGCCGGCCGACAAATAGTATACAATTTATTTACCTCATTGGTCTTAAAAATAAATAGGCTCGTTATACTTATTATTGCATTTTTGTTTGTTTTATTTAACAGTTTGTTTTCTTAAAAAGGACTATCTTACCTTAAATAAAAATACCCCCGTAGCAGCAAACCTGCGTACTCAGCGAATTTCCAATGCATATATATGTATCTTAATACCACATAAAGCCACATACCAAGTTTCATCAATATACATTCATAAATAAACGATTTGTGACATTTTAATTATTCTCCATAAGAATAACATGGCGGATGAGTATGCAGGTTTGCTGAAGGAAGGAAAACAAAAAATGGGGTTTTATACAAATATCAATATAACTCATTTAGGTAAAGCCACATAACAAATTTCATTAATTTATTTTCATAATTAAGGGAGATAACACGTTACTTATTCTCCATAAGAATAACATGGGGCTGAGTACGCAGGTTTGCTGCTACGTGAGCCTTTGTCAAAAAATTGTTTTTTTGAGCAAATATCAATGTTCCACAACCAGATGAAGCCGTATACCAAGTTTTGTCAGTATACGTTCATAAATAAGCGAGATATAAAATTTTTCTTTTCCTCCATAAGAATAACATTAGACAACGTACTGTGTTTAGCACTTTCAATATCTTGGTAACCAATTGACGTAGAGAAATGATCAAAATACCAAATTTTGTGTTTTTTTAAGCTGAATCCAATGGTAAAAAATAAAATTTGACTATTTCCAAAATTATATGTAAAAAATTCAGAAAACCCGTTTTTGGGGAACAAAACCCCCCCAAAATACCCCTTCGGGTAAAGCGATCTGGCTGGTTTTCGAACTTAAAGTCATAAATGTTGCTTTACACGTTTATACCAAATTTCATCAAAATCGGATAATTTTTACGAGAGTTATCGTGCTCACGGACACACACATATATATATATATATATATATATATATATATATATATATATATATATACAGTTTCGAACGAATGGTGTTTTTGGGGTCTGGGGACCTCAAAACGAAAAGTTATCATGGTCCCGGGCCTAGGTCTTACCATGCCGACTACGGTAATAGCTTCTTCCCTATAGGGGAAATTCGCTAAAAAAAAACATTGTCCAATGAAATACAATAAAATAAACTATTTAAATTATAATTATTGATCAAGCCCCAGTCAAAAGCGAATTGTTTCATTACATTATTTGCTTTAGTAAACTCATTTACTGGCATCTTATGGTTATTTAAAGAAGAATTTTTATGTAAAATACGTAAACTAGGTTATTTTATAAATATTATAAAATCAAGATATGTATTTGTAGTAATAGGTAAGAACAGTATAAACGGTGAAAAATAAGAGCCAAGTTCGATGAATAAACATTAAGTGAAGAATATGTGTGGTTTCAAACAACTCATTTAGTCTAATGTAAGTTCGATACAATATTTTCATCAAGCAAAGTGTTTTGCAGTGTCGGAACTCCATAAAGTTCTGTAGGGTTTCTTGTTTCTTCAGACTTATTTCTCTAAAGTAAATAGTTTTACCTCAATGTCTAAAACCAAGATACAGCTCTTATAAAATTGTGTATCTAAGATAATACTCTTTTAGTTAATTGTTTGAAACCAATCAAAGTGGTGTAAACACGCTAATACAGACTTTTGTGGATATTAGATTGTGTGAAAAATTATTATAAATGTAGGAAAAATGAGATTTTCCCTGTAGCCTACTTATAGACCAACGCTGACTGTGTAATTAGATAGAATTACAAATCAAAAGCTTGATGAATAAATAACCGTACAGTTTTATGTGGTGAACAACAACAAACATTGAACTGTTAGCTCCTAAATGTGTTGATTTTTACCACTAATTTATGTTCTTCACTCCTATAACAAGCTAAACAGTAGACGAACACAAGTACACGTTATTAAGCGTAACCATATTTGTTAAGTATATTTTACTTATTGAATGTCCCAAATCGAATTTTAAACCGGTATTTACCAGTTGTGAAGTCAATACTTAATACGCGTCAATACGTATTAATCAACGTAGGCTTAAAACGGTTATATTCTATTGTGGATTTTAATATTTAACTTTGAAATTATTCTACCTACTGTATTTAGTTTTCGACACAGTTTAAAATTAGGGATAATAAGATTTTATGTAACAAAAATAGGGTTTATTCCGTTTTACCATCGTGGATTTTGTAACAACGAAACGGTTACTTACATAAGACTCGTGTAGGTATAGGGTGTACAAAATATAAAAATAAAAACGATTAACAAAATATACCAATACCACAGCCTAGTTAAGAAATCATTCCCCTTCAGTTTCTCTACGCTACACCATATTATTTATATTTGTAAACAAATAAATATAAGCATATAGGATAAATAGGTCTAGGTAAAAAGAATGTTTAGTATCATTACAAATTTAACAATGTAACAACCATTATGTATCAATAGTTAGCCTTCCTGTAGTCTCAAAACTAGTGTAAGTCTTTATGGGACATATACTAACTGAAATTAACTTCCCAAAGATTGTGCCGTTTTTTAATTAAAATGAGGAAATGGTAGTTTTAGTGATAGAACATTCTTTAATAAGTTAATCTGGTGATCTTATTATCTTATTATATTGTTTTTGCAATGTTGTTTATAATATAAAACTTCTGTTCATACTTGTTTTACTGTTTAATTAACAAGTGTACTATACTACCAAAGTGGGTTGTTCAAAAACTGTGGTATGCTCTGTAACAGTTCTTGGTTATAAACCCATTTGAAGGAGAACGAAGTTCCGAATAACTGAAAAGTTTTCAACCTCAAAGACTCTACTCCTCTGAGGAAGTAGTTAAAAGTCTTTCTGAGATACTTTCACTTTTATTGTTAGCTTCATAAAACCAGGAATCCCTTTCGTAAAAAGGTTAAAAGCAAATCACTACCCCAACGTTACGCTTTACTTGAACACCATGTAAATTCAAACTAGCTGGTGATCCGGTCTTCCCATAGGGACTCGCAGGCACAAAACGTACTGTTTCTTGTACGCAATACCTAATATTTATTGCTAACATAGTAGTCAAAAACTAAAACGATGTTCTTAAACAGAATAATGCGTTTAAGTAAATCCTTGGGGCAGAGGTCCAGTTACATTTTTTCAAACTAACTTGCCTACGGGCACGACAAAAATATAAACTACATTTAAACAAATGTTCTAGTTAACTGGTTAGGATGTTTTTTCATAAATACAGAACAAGTTAATGCAACACTAACTGAAAAATAGTACACCCCTTTCATTACAGTACAAATAGCTAATAATTTACAGTTAAATTGCATTAAGACAACTAACCACATAACAAGTATCTAATCTTTAAACTTTGATTTTTTAACTGCAACTGTCTATTACTTCCCGAGTTATCCTATAGGGAGTTTATCCTACAGGTAAGAAGCTATTACCGTAGGTGGCATGGTAAGACCTAGGCCCAGAACCATGATAGCTTTTTGTTTTGCAGCCCTCAGATGCCAAAAACACCATTCGTTCGAATTAATATATATATATATATATATATATATATATACATACATGTATCCGTAGGCACGATAACCTTCGTAACAATGGTCTGATCTTGATGAAATATGATATAAACGTGTAAGGCAGCATTTATTTTCATAAGGTCGAGAACCAGACAGGTCGCTCTACTTTAAGAGGGGTTTTGTACTCAAAAAACCTTTTTTAACTTTTTCATATTATTCCTTTTAAACAACAACTTTGGTTTACACTATTAAATTTAACTTAAAAAAGTACGTTGTCCAGTGTTAATCTTATGGAGAATAAAAAAATGTTACGTCTCGCTTATTAATGAACATATATAAATGGAACTTGGTATGTAGCTTTACATGGTTGTGTTTTAATGCTATTTGTATACAAAACTCATTTTTTGTGGTCCTCATGACAGCAAACCTGCGTCCTCAGCAGCTATAATGTTACTTATGGAGAATAATAAACATGAGATATCTTGCTTGTTTATGAACATAAATTGATAAAACTTGGTATGTTACTTCATCTGAAGGTGATACATTGGTATTTGAATAAAAACTAGATTTTGTGGTCCTTGATGCAGCAAACCTGCATACTCAGTCCTAATGTTTTTCTTATGGGGAATAAATTAAATGTCATATCTCGCATATTTATTAATATGCTTTGATTAAAGTTGATATATGGCTTCATGACTTAGTAAAGTACCATTTTAAATTCGTTGAGTACGCAGGTTTGATGCAGCGGGAGTATTACTCTTTGTGCTAAAATATAGCCTTGCTAGGTTATTAGCTTCATACCTAATGTTCGTTGCCGGCTGTTCTCTTGTGTGAGTGTGTTCGACAAAATGGAAATTATTTAATTTGTTATTGTATTGTTACTCGTATACACATACAACTTAAGTATTAATTACTAAGTATACATAATAATCGTTCAGTTGTTATATTAGCATGAACCCCCTTTTTACAAGATATTAATGAAGTCAATCTCGGTTGTAATCAAACTGTACATCAAAACTATTTGTCCCTACCTAGTCACTCAGGAAGTTGTGTGCTGAGACAATAAGAGGAAACCAAGCAGGTCTTTACTTTTGGGCACTAATGACTCTTTTTTATGCCAGATACAGCAGTGTAAAATTTATATTTACGTCAGGTATATTTGACATTAACATTCTATTAATAAATAGTGAAATATTTGTTGACATTAATTATGCACATCGAGCCTCAAATCACTGCTCAACTATTACCGGTTTTACCTTCTTGCAGTCAATATGTATTTGTTTATATCGAAAGGCAACCGGTTACATTAGATCCTTTAAAGGATCAACAAAACCGTGGCAAACGTCTGGCTTGATTGCTATGGTGTCGTTGATGTTTGAGGTAAACATGTCAGTTTATTAAGAATGTCGCTGAAAATATAAACAGGATCAACAGGAAAACACATATATACTCTAGCACAATATTCGGACGGATGTAATGTCAGTTGCTGAAGTAGGATATAGACTGGCTATTGTGGTCATCACTTCCTCGAACTAATTCCCTTAAATATTTTGACATGAAAGACTAACGTAATTAATATGTTTTGTAAAAACAAACATTTAAAAACTAATAATTACCTTACGATTGTATAATGTTAAGAATATAATGTTATTTTTACCGCAACAATATCCATGTATATTACTTTTATTGTATTTACTAACGTTACAGTTAGATAAAAATAATAAAGTAGCTATGAAAAGTAAGAAATAAATTACTAATTAAATGATAAAAAACTCTTATACGACATGAATTCACCTCGTAGTCTCACTACAGTTCAAGGTTTCTGCGTGGTTCAGCTAACGAGGGGTGGATGTTATTACTGAGCTGTGAGTACGTATTGTTGCTTTGTGGCCACACGCCTTTTCATCGTCAAGGTGTCAAGTGTACCCTTTATATTACTGTCCTTTTTAAAAAAAGCAGTGTTAAAATACCATGATTTTACCGTTTAGCGTTTTAATCTTTTAACGTTAAGGTTTACATTTTTTTTAACTACGAGGTTAGACTCATCCTCAAATGTAAGGTTAGGTCTAGTTGTTATGAACGTGTAACTAGTAAATTCTTGAATAAATAGTTCAAAAAAAATGATTTTTATTAGTACAAATTTATGTTTTAAGTCATATAATCAGAAAAAGGTTTTGTATATGTGAACGTTTATTTTACATATTTATTATTACGAATTATGTATTTATACTTGTTAGTTGGTTGGTTGGTTAGCTTTTTGTTATGGCAAGCCAAATTGAGGGTGGAGTCCCTTTGATTTACATACGTCAAGTGCAATGGGACATCTCCGCACCGTGACTGATAGGATAGATGAGTGCAGTGGGAGATCTCTGAACTATGACTGAAAGGATAGATGAGTGAAGTAGGAGATCTCTGAACTGTGACTGATAGGATAGATGAGTGCAATTTGAGATATCTGAACCATGACTGACAGGATAGATGAGTAAAGTGGGAGATTTCTGAACTGTGACTTATAAGATGGATGAGTGAAGCGGGAGATCTCTGGACTGTGACTGATAGGATAGATGAGTGCAATTTGAGATATCTGAACCATGACTGACAGGATAGATGAGTAAAGTGGGAGATTTCTGAACTGTGACTTATAAGATGGATGAGTGAAGCAGGAGATCTCTGGACTGTGACTGATAGGATAGATGAGTAAAGTGGGAGATTTCTGAACTGTGACTTATAAGATGGATGAGCGAAGTGGGAGATCTATGAACTGTGACTGATAGGATAGATGAGTGCAGTGGGAGATCTCTGAACTCTGACTGAAAGGATAGATGAGCGAAGTGGGAGATCTATGAACTGTGACTGATAGGATAGATGAGTGCAGTGGGAGATCTCTGAACTCTGACTGAAAGGATAGATGAGCGAAGTGGGAGATCTCTGAACTATGACTTATAGGATAGAAGAGTGAAGTGGGAGATTTCTGAACCGTGACTGACAGGTTCGATGAGTTCAGTAAGAGATCTCTGTACTATGACTGATAAGATGGATGAGTGCAGTTGCAGATCTTTGAATCATGACTGATAGTACAGATGAGTGCAGTTGGAGAGCTCTGAACCATGACTGATTCCTAGAGGAATAAATTATTCACTATAGTTGATACTAGATACGCATTGTGTGTGTAACAATAAACCAATATATTGTAATCTGTTGTTTTTACAACAATTAAGTTTAATAAATCAAAACAAATGATAGCATAGAGCCTGGCATATTAAACCAATATGAAAGACACTTTTACTTTTATTTTTTATATAAATTTATTTCAAATTAAAAGTATAAATCGTAATATTCAAGCGTAGTAATATTAGCAAGCGAAAGCAATGACAGCGATTTGTGGCTTTTCAATTATTACAATTAAAAAGACTTTAATTTATTTTTTAGCTCCATGGCTTTACCATTATTACCAATTAAATATCCAATTAAGAATTATTAAGATTGAGGTCACCGATTTATTTATTCGTTAGAGAACGTGGATTGCAGACATGTCATCACAACTGAATTTATAAAACATAGGATCAGTAATTCTGTACTTCACGTCCTCGTCTCTATAAGCGCTGCTGTACCATATTAATTATCCGTCTTTCAGAATTCACAATGTTATATAAAGTTCAAAGGTCAAAAACAGTGTAATGGAAATTATAATACTTCCAAATAAGAAATTGGAGAGTTCTATATAATTCATGTAATTTAATACAATATATTATATACACAAATTATGTTTAAATTCTTAAATATTATCTTTCCATCCATTTATCAAACATGTAGCAACGATCAATAACATCATAAATAAATTGGCTTAGCTAAATAAATTTGTTATCTTTATATATTTCAGAAAATGTAATATGCTAACCCTTGCCTAAATGTAATACAATTTTTCTTACAATACATACATTGAACTGCTGTACAACTCATGTTTAATTGATTCTCAAATCTTGTTTTATTTATATTTGATATGCGATGTTTAAAATGTATTTGCTAATCCAGATATAGAAACAAAATGAACAGAATGATATAGATAATAGGAAGTACAAATATTTCATATTATTTACTGTTGTTTAAATGAATAAGTGTAGAATAGAATTATAAACATTAATCCATTTGGTTGACCCAAAGACTGTTTCCAAGGGAGGATTACAAAGGGGTAAACTATGACGTCATTTCCGCCGACCCTCAACATCAACATTGCACAAAGAACCTATTACGTTGTAGAGCATCATCTTGACCTTTTTCAGTATTTAGTTTTGTTGTACTATAAAGTGACTGATGGTTGCAAATCAATTTAAGGCAATTTATTTTCATTCGACATTTTGCCTGTCATTTCGATACTCTTCAGCAGAAAAATTAAGAAAACCAAATAAACAATAAATATAAAATACCCCTGTTGCAGCAAACCTGCATACTTAGCGAATTTACAATGTATATATATCTGACTCACTACTACATAGAGCTATTTACCAAGTTTCACAAAAATACATCCATAAATAAGTGATATATAGCATTTTATTTATTCCCCATAAGAATAACATTAGGGTTGAGGACGCAGGTTTGCTGCAATGAGGAAGATAAGTAATGTGTTTTTTTTGCAATTATCAATACAACTGAACCAGATGAAGCTACATACCAAGTTCTCTTAATGTAGGTTCATAATTAAGGGAGATATACAACTTTACTTATTCTCCATATGAATAACATGGGGGCCGAGTATAAGGGTTTGCTGCTATGGGGACTATCAACAAAAAACTTGTTTTTTGTGCTAATATCAATATACCACAACTAGTTGAAGCCACATACCAAGGTTCATCAATATACATTCGTAAATAATCAAGATATAGAATTTTATTTATTCTCCATAAGGATAACATTGGACAACGTACTGTGTTTAGTACTATGAATATCTCTGCAACGGTTGGACGTAGAAAAACGATTAAAACACCAAAATGTTTGTTTTGTTGAGCTAAACACATTAATAAACAGAAATGTGAAGTTTTTAGTAAAACTATCTGAGAAAAATCTAAAAACCTTTTTCCCATAAGATTAACATGGGACACGTTTTTTTGTATTCTATCCGCAACCTCTTAAGCTAGGCTAATTATTCAAAATACTAAATTATTTCTTTTTTAAGCTATATAAAATGGCTATAACCAAAATTTAGTGTTTTTAACATTTTTGGGTAAAAAGTTAAAAAAACTGATTTTTGGACAATTTTAAACCCCCATAAAACCCCCTTCCCATAGACCAATCAATCTGGTTTTCGGTCTTAAAGTCATAAATGTTACTCTCCACGTTTGTGCCAAATTTCATCAAAATCGGGCGCTTATTTAAAAAGTTATCGCGGTAACGGACACACACACACACACACACACACACACACATACACACACATATATATATATATATATATATATATATATATATATATATATATGCATATGTAAAATTTTTATTCGATTCACTGGTAAGGGCTACTATTATATTAAAAATTAATAAAATAAAAACTGAGTACCCTTGTTTATGATTTTTATATTCAAACCAACACGTTTCGGCATCTAAGGCCATTTTCAAGGTTCATAAATTTCACATAGTTTGGTTTAAGTTATACAATAAAAGAAATAATAGTAAAATGTATAATAATAGAAATAATAATCATAAACAAGGGTACTCGGTTTTTATTTTATTAATTTTTAATATATGCATATATATAAATATGAACAAATAGTGTTTTTGGCATCTGGGGACCACAAAACAAAAAGTTATCATGGTCTCGGGCTTAAGTCTTACCATGCCACATACGGTAATAGCTTCTTCCCTATAAGGGAAATTCGCTAAACACAATCAATAAAACTAATAATTTTTAAACATCTGTAAATAAAAACTGGGGCCTGTTGCATAAAAGTTACTAGACTAGTATTACTAGTCCACAGACTAGTATTACTAGTCCACAGACTAGTATTATCAGTGAATTTTACAAGTGTACGTTTCATAAACTTACAAGAGTAGGATAATAGTTACCAGTGTTGGGACTAATATTACTAGTAGTATTTACCAGTGTAGATTATATTCTGTTTCACAAACCTCTACACTTGTATTTTAGACTAGTAAATACCAGTGAATTTCTACCAACCTCGCTATAGAAGTATTAGTTAGCCAACTACTATTTTTAGTAAAAATTTCTGAAAAAATAGTTTTTTAATTATTTTTTAGGTTTGTAAAGACAAATATTCATATTATTTCTGCTTAGTAAAGAGGGTTTAAATTAAATTAGCAATTACTTTGAAATACTAATAATTATTTATTTTATAAAGTTCATATGAAGTTATTACTCATAATTTTTTCATTATTTAAAATAAATACGCAACTTTAAAACCAAAAATGCATAACTAGAAAAGGATGTAATTAAACAATACTTATGAAGTATATTGAAATTGAAATTAAATCATACCAACATACGGTATTATCAGTTTCGCTACAAAAGGCATCTTACCAACTTAACATTCATAATTAATTCATATTCGCCTCAAAATTCATGCGATTTTGTGTCTACGTATTATTTTGCCGTAGCTCGAAGAGTGGTAGAACTCATATATACACATGAAAAACAACAACAAATACAAATAAGAAGTTTTTCGCGTGGCCAAACCAGCATAAGATGGACGGTGGAGCTCTTTCATAAAAAGCATCTTATATAAGGAATTTTACATCGCTGAAGAATTTTGTTTTCGGTACCCTACGTCGTTATTTTTTAATCGATATAGACAATCGATGTGTAATTTTAAAGTTTTTGCACTGCAGATTAACAGAGAATTACGAAACATACAAATTTCGCTTGAGTTTTTAAAATATTGACGTTTAAAAGATTTCAAATTTCTAAATTTGCAATTTTATTTTAATGGGAGAATATTTATGAAGGAACTTGGCCTTATAGTTTGAGAATACCGGCAACGTTTGGTCGTGGAATTTTTACCATTTGAAGCTTAAAACAATGCTCCAAACAATACGGCTTTTGAGTCTCTTATCATGGTTAATATTTGCACTTTCTTTTCTTTGCTCTTTTTCAAAATTATTAAATATATCAATCATGACAAATAAGGACCCAGTTTTAGCTTAAAACGATAATATACTAACCAAAAGCTGAGTGGATGCGTACGGTTCGAGAACACTACAGCTAATGAGCTATAATTATTAAATATGGCCGTTTAAAATAGTGTCATGGGAAATGTAAACTCCTAAATTTGCTATATTCGTAATTGTTATATAATATATTGCGGTATTTTATATATGATTATTACTCGTAAAGCCAAAAGTAATTATAAGGATAATTCAATTTTGATATTCGTTTGGATAAATAAAACAATCCTATTTAATTTAATCAAAAACCCGCAAATAGGGTTATGAAAAAAATAGTTTAAATAAAATCAGCTGACTAGTAATTTTGATCACGTGACTTGTAAAAACCACTGATATTTACTAGTAGTAGAAAAACATTTATGAAACAGAAAATATGAGCACTTGAAAATAAACACTAGTAAATACTAGACTTGTAACTTGTAAACTAGTATTTTTATGAAACAGGCCCCTGGTGATTCACACGTGATACTCATGTTTTGTACGATTTTAATGAGCTCACACCTATCTTAACTATATATTTTATCCAGTATTTTATGTTTATAAGTTATCAGCGAATTTCACTTATAGGGAAGAAGCTATTACCGTAGGTCTCATGGTAAGACTTAAGCCCGGGACCATGATAACTTTTCGTTTTGAGGTCCCCAGATGCCAAAAACACCATTCGTTCAAATTTTTATATATGTATATATATATATATATATATATATATATATATATATATATATATGTGTGTGTGTGTGTGTGTGTGTGTGTGTGTGTTCGTAAGCACGATAACTCTCGTAAAAAAAGTCCGATCTTAATAAAACTTAACAAATATGTAAAGTACCATTTATTTGAACGAGTTCGAAAACCAGACAAATCGCACCATCCGAAGGGGGGTTTTTGGGGGTTTTTGTACCCCAAAAATGGTTTTTTGGGGTTTTCACATATAATTTTTATTTAAATCATATTTTAATTATGCCATTGAATTCAACTTAAAAAAATAAACAATTTGGTATTTTGATCATTGCTCTACGTCAATTAGTTACTGAGATATTACAAGTACTAAACACAGTACGTTGTCCAATGTTATTCTTATGGAGAAAAAGACAAATTTTATATCTCGGTTATTTATGAACATAAACTGACGAAACTTGGTATATCGCTTCATCTGGTTGTGGTTTGTTTATGTTTGAACAAAAAACCAATTTTTCGCCTATAGTTCCCGAAGCAGCAAACCTAGGTACTCGGTCCCCATGTTATTCTTAAGGAGAATAATAAAAATGTTATATATCGCTTATTTATGAATGTAAATGGATGGAACTTGGTATGTGACTTGACTTAGATGAGTTCTATTGATGTTTGTATAAGAGTCCATTATTTTTTGTTCCTTTTTGCAGCAAACCTGCGTACTCATCCCTTATGTTATTCTTATGGAGAATAATGAATATTTTAAATATCGCTTATTTATGAATATATTTCTTATGAATTCTGGTAAGAGGCTTAATGAAATATTAAGACATATATATTCATTGGAAATTCGCTGAGTACGCAGGTTTGATGCGACGGGGGTATTTTATTTACTTGAACAATAAACTCATGTTGTAGATAGTGGTTTAATGATATAACAACCCTTGCTAATTACCGCTTATCTTTCTCACGCACAGGCCAATAAGCCAATCTGAGATTTTTGCTTTTTGTAATATTGTTTGAGTACATGATTTTGTATTTATTTTTATTTGTAAGTAAATTTGATTTGATTTGATTTGAGTTTATCTGTAGTATTTTCTTTTTTTAAGCAAGTTATCTTTAAAAATCTCATCAAACTAGTAAACACTGTAAAAAATTACGCATTTTCCACTTACTTTTTATATTTCTCAGTATTTACTTGTTTTAATATAAAATAATTAAGGGAAACAAATAACTTTGAGGAAATATATTACATATTTCTTATAATTTGGACGAGACTATAAATATAATATCTAGCAGTAAAGTAAAAAAAAAAAAAAAAAAATTTATCTACAGATAATAAGTGAATTAAATTTGGTGATTCATAAATGATACTGTTATATTTTCCATTCATTTAATGAGTGTATACCAATCTTCCTTATTTACTTATCACAGTGGTTTTGTGTTAATTGATCCTCTTATTTAACTTAAAATTCCCAGTGATTTAATATTGTAGAACCGATGTAATTTAAAATGTAAATTTAGTATATTTTTAGAGGACTGAGGTGTTTTAGTAAGACAGTATTTTTAAACATGTTAACAGTATAAGAACAATTTTTAGGTGAATTTTCTAAAGTTTTACTTCAATTTTTGTTGTGACTGTTGTCTGAAACACCAGTTTCAATCGTAACGTTACTGCTAATACAATTTGTGCATTCTTTTATTATTATTGTTAATTAAAATCCTCAGTATTATTCTGAAAAGATGCAGTATGAACTGAAATCTCAGTGGGATTGCATTAAATTGATACTAAATTAATATGATATACTAAAAAAATACTTAATAAGTACTGTAGCAAAATGTTAATTTTACCTAAAATAAAAATCTGATAATAAGTAAAAAAATAAATTATTAGATTTACCGAAGTTTTAACATAAAGATAAGCTTTATTTATACAGCTAAACAGCTCATGCCTATTTTATATTAAATTTGTACTTTATTCAAGGTTTTACCCAGGAATAGACACATGCAAATCGTAAACAAAATATATTCCGGACGTCGATTCTGTTTGTCAAAACGTTATTATATTGACCCTCAACAAATAGTTATAACATCTCTTAGCCAACCAAATCCATCCTAAGCAATTTACTAAATAATACATAAATAGAATAAAATAAATACATTAATACGTGAATGAATTTAACATAGAACTATTTTCTTTGTTTAAAATGTATTGTTGGTGATGGTGAATTTAAGCTACTTAAAAAATTATTGCGGAAATTTTCCATTATAACTATTGTATTAGTTCTCTTGGTCAGTAATAATATGTAAGATGAAAAATGGTACGTCTGATACACTAAGGAACTCTATGTATGTTCTATTTCCCATACGTTCTATAATGTATTTTAATACAGAAAATAACGGTAGTCTTTAGTGAGTATATTTGTATTCGTTGTAAAGTTAATTAAATTATACTAAAAGTTCTAAGAGTGCTTGTTTGAATGAAAGAGGGACAACTAAATGTTATTACATAAAAGGCGGATTTCATAAAGTTAATTAATACACTTGCTCTATTGTTCCTCAATTGCTTGGAGTATCTATTTTTTTATTCATTAGGTACCTCTTTAAAACGACCTTATTATTTTCTGAACTTATAACATACCATTCTTTTTTTACTAGCTGGCCACAAAAACTCTAATTGTCACCTAATTTAGGTATTAAATTCAAATCAAATACCAGGTTAACCTGAAATATTTAAAATGTAAATTTGATATCAACTTTTTTATTAAGAAATGATTTCATTGAAATCCAAACCCTTTCACTCATGCAAATCCTGCATAAGAGTCAGACTTACGTAATTCTCAGAAGTTCTCGGAACTGTTTGATTTTATTTAAAGGCAACAAAATTAAATTGATGACCAGATTATGTATGTTTGTTCAACAAGGTGATGCATTTTAAATATCCATAGCCACAATTTAATATTTATTTAATCCGTCCCATGTTATCGCATGAAGTGCTTATTGTTTTTCTTAGAACGGTATTTAATAACACAAAGTAAATGCCAAATAAAATATATTTAATATTAGATGATTTTCAACGAAGGGTTTTATAAATAGTTTAGTCAAACCGTAAACGTTTGTTTGTCAAGATATTAGTTAGGACAGAAAACAGTGAGGACAAAACACTAAACAGGTCCCATTGGAGCAGTCACGTGCACAAAGACGTTCTTGCTCAGACTTGGGATATAACTTTATCAACTTATGTCTTCCTGTTGTTTCAAACAATTACAAAGCTATTAGCACATAAAGGTCAAAACTTGTCAAGACAAAAATGTCCTGTAACCGAATTTTTATATAAATCGTATAGATTCATGAGTCAAATATATTTTGAATGACATGAAATAAATAATTTATTTTTTACTCATGTGTCAATATTAAATGTTTGTGTAAAAACATACCAAAATATCTGTACATACCATCTCAAGTAGTATACGTATTAAGGATCAGAATTATTGAAGTTTTAAGTTTAAATCTAGAGTTGATATAGCTAAGCATGATATAAATGAATTAAAACACTTTTAAAATGAAAGCTATATTTTAGAGAAAATTCATTCTACTGCAGAAAATGTTAAATCTTTTAAGTCAAATATTTACACAGGGATTTATTTTTTACTTTGAAGTAAAGTACAGAACTATGTTACTTATTTGCCTCCAAAGAAAAATGGGTTATTTAGGCTAAGTACTAGTAAAATATTTGTTTTACATGAGTACTCTATTCACTTTTAGTTTTCTCACCTACATTTCTTATGTGTAAGAATTTCTCAGGTTATATTTGTAGAGAATTCACACTATGGAAAAACATGTAATGTTTATGCATGCTTGAATAGTAAACGTGTTTTGTGATATACAGGGTTTTATTTATCCCTGGGGTTAGCATTAACTTTGTCCCAGAAAATTCGCTAAGGGGGTGTTCATTTGTAATGGGTGCTCTAGAAAATACTTTACATACAATACAATACTTTCAGGAAACAATTAATGGGAACATACTTTTTAACGCTCAAAAAAGTAAAAAACTGAGCAACTCTTCAATCTGTACGATGCATTTAAATAGATTTTAATAAACCTAATAGATTAAAAACAAAGATTTAAAATTTTGAATTAAGATAGAATGGAAACCTTAAATTAAAATATTTTTAAGAAAACAAACCGTAACCTATTTATTTTTTTGGTTATTTGTTCAACACTCACCTTAGTATCAAATGCTTGGTAAAAAAACACATACAAATCCTTGGTTAAAATGTTCAGCGGTATGCAGAGCTTCAGGATGCAGATGATATACGTTCAAGCACTACTTGCAAATCAAGGATAAATTAATAAATCTACAGTAGTAGAATAATAGTGCAAGCTACTTCAATGATACATTGTCATGTAAAAACAAAATTTCAGTACCTATACTATCCCAAATATATTCAATTAATACTATGACAGTATAAACAATAATATATAATATAATAATATAATTTTCGGTTCATGCAAGAAATTATTAAAAAAAATCAAGCACAAACCAGGTGATGTGAAGCTTAAGGCGAATTTGATTTTATACATGCAGTGGAACATGGTTTTAGGCAATAACAAAGGGAGGAACATTTCAAGGTGCATTGTTGAAAGTTTGTGACTGAATGGGGAGTTGAGTGGATTCGCAAGGCCCCTGTCTTAAAAGCTTGTAGGCTGTTCCCATTGGAAAAGTCTATCTGGCCAGAAACTTAATTTCCGAGGCGTGTCATTCTTGGGAGTGGCGCATGTAAAATATAGTTTGTACTGTGCAACATTCTAATAAACAAAGCTTGGGAACGGGTCTTGGAAGGTACGCGGAATTTAATTTGAGCCAGAAGATCAGGACATTTGATGCGGCCATCAACTTGAAGAGGAAACAGACATCAGAGATATTGTGGCGAGTTTCAAGCTTAAGGAGGCCAAGATGGGATTGTATCGTGTCGACCGGCACCTGAAGGTAAGGAAACCCCTTTCGAACCCCAATCACTCTAAACAAATCTTCTTTGTGTAGACTCAAGCATTTCACGGTGTAGATCATAGTAAGGAGATTATATTGTTGAGAAATATTCAAGAGTCTGCTGCACTAAGGAAATTAAGAGGAGATACAGGGTGAAATTGCTGAAGGGGTCCTTTGAAATCCTGTAGAGTAAGTCTAATGTGCGGTTGGCTTTAGCACATATTTCATCTATTTGAAGTACTGAAGACAGATCATGAGAAAATATGATGTCAATGTCTCAGAAAGAGGACATTCTTTCACGTTTACTAATGCGATCTTACGAAGATCAAAGAGCAATTTTTAAATATTTTAAATTCCGTCTCGTTGTCTAATGGTAATGTTTTTATTAAAACATTTTGTAAATAATATTTGTTACTATTTGTATAAAATAAAACTAGTTAATATCCAAATTAGCATCGTTTATGTGGAATAAAACGAAATTATATTCACTGCAGTCAAAACAAAATGATCTGTACGGTTGTTTAGTATTTACTATTTTAAAGATAGTTTTATAAGCATACTTTTACTGCTCTGATAGACATAATACTCCCGGAAATACATAATTGCTAATGTTACTGTTAGTAACCGGCAATATTATATGCCGGTTGTGACATATTGAATAACTTTTTTGTAATAATACATTTTGTAATACTACTGGCATGCGAATCTTTGGCTGTTCAAAAAATGATAATACAATATAAAGCTAAATAATTTCCCACACATTTTGTTCTCAATAAAATGTATGTTTAAACAACAAGCTGAATTTTTATTCATATTATATTAACCTTTTTTAGACTTAAGTAATATTAAAGTACCTTAAAGTACTATTAAAGTAGACTTTATATTAAAGTACTATTTCTAAAACTGAAACGAGTCTCTAAAACGTAAATCAACCTCTAAAGTCGCTTACATTCTTAATGAAAGCTGACCTAGATTTATGATTTAAGGAAGGTTTTTTTTATAGAGGTGATTTACCTTCATTGTTTATTAAAGAACTCAAGTTCTTAATATTCAACGTTTCTTTCGAACTAGTTGTTTGAAATAAATACGCTATTTATACATAGAAATATTATAGATTTACTAAATATTTTAAACACGAAAGGGTTGTTTGTCAAAGTTGATCCCTCCATGGGTTTTGTTTCTAATTACAGTAGCAATAATTGTAGAGTAAATAAATAAATGAACACATTATATCAAGAATGTGGTTTATTGCACGCTATAACTGATCAGATAATACTCCAAGTTGAACTAATTACAGTTGACGCTCAGGGGACAAGGCCGAACTAAGACTAACTACCCCGTTGGGTACAACTGGAGATGCTTGCTAATTGATATTGCCATTGACGGCAGCACTTTGTTTGGTATCACACTGTAAACGGGCGAGAGGGTAACCAGTATTACTGAGTGTCACATACACGTTTCGTGTTTACAAATTGACTTTTTTGTTGTATAACAATCCTGTAAGGTCTTATTTTGGTTAAACTATTTTTAATCAAGAGGCTTTAAATACGCATAAGGTAATTACAATAGTAATCAATCGGTCGTTAGCAAATAACAATTTGTGCATCTAGTATCACATTTAAGAAGTAAACGTAAACCTACTTAGGTTTTTCTATTGTTTCTATAAAATAATTCTTAGTAAACTTCTGCAGGTAAGTATTTACAATAATAATTAAGGGTTTTAAAGTGTATAATAGTTACTTGCGTTTTTCATAACAAAGCAATATTATCTTTTTCTTCATCGTAAGATTATTTTTAATCAAGCATAAATAATGCAAAGAAGCAGAAAGGTTTTAATTTTTTACTCCAGGGATTCTTGCAGGGACTGAAACCAAAATGAAAACATTTTAAACAAAAGACCCTGAGCGAGGGTGGCGGTGAGCGCGGTTCATCCAAGGTCAAGAGGTGGAAACCTTTACAGTTACTCCGAGGCGTAGAGTGGGTCTTTCCACCCCTGAACTGCTCCTGTAATCAATGTAACGTTTTGTTGTCGATTTTAATCCCTTCATAAATATTAAAATTTTAAAATAATGGTTATGTGGTTAAGAATTTCGAACAAACAAGAAGTTTAAGTTTGGACAAGGTATAGAAACGGATTTAGTGATGACTCGTGTTTATCAAATAATTATTCATGAATTAAAACCAAAACTGGCCGGTTCTTTTGGCAAAACTATTGATTACGCTATATATGTTAAAACGAGTAGATACAAGTCATATTTTTCTGTTTGCTATTATTACCTAATATTCTGATCCAAAACATATAAATGCTTAAAAATAAACATAAAATATATAAACTTATTATTTCAAAGTACTTTAATAGTCACATTCCGAAGATAATGCATGACATGAAACATAGTTAACAGTTGAAATAGTTAATCTACTAAATTTAAATATTTATCGATAGTTATTTAGTAAAAGTATTAAAGTATTTCTTCATAGATATTTGTATTTAACTGTTTTTAATCCATTCTTTTCAATTCTTTTTACTTCACCATATACGTTTATACTCGTAGTTTGAATTGTTCAATTTCAAGTTAAGGGTAGTAGTATGTCCAACTTCAAATCTTTAGAGTATTATTCGGACTTGCTTTATTCTTGGTCACATTAGTCTCAGTTGGTATGATTTAATACATTGGTTATTTTTTTGCCTACTTATTCATTGCATAATAATAATCAGCCAAGGGTTTTGGATTAATTTAATGTGTTAAACTGTTTTAAAGCCTTTATACATCTATATTAAATGCCCAGCCGTCTTATAATAAATTTAGTATTAGAATTTGTTTTCTATGTTGGTTTAGTAAGAAATAGCCTAATTTTACCTGTTGATTATATTTTGTTAAAAATTTCGTTTGTCTTGTATAGAAAAAATATCTAGCTATACTTAACGATAAATTAAAGTAATTATTTAATGATTACTGGTCAAGCACCCTTATATAAGGATTATTCTACTACACCACCTGTTTTAATATAATAATTTGTAAGCAAATGTATAGTTATTAGATGATTTTTCTTTTTTCAATATGCTTAACCTGAATAGATAAACCTTTAAAAAATGTTTCGCAGAAACGGTTAAGAACAGTATAAATAGTGTATAATAAGATAATGCCAAACACAATGAAAGTAAATGTGCGGTTTCAAACTACGCATTTAGTCTAATGAAAGTTCAATATATTTTTTTCATCAAACTGAGTGTTGCACAGTGTCGGAGCTCCATAATGTTCGGTAGGCTTTTTGTGTCCCCAGAGTTTTTACTTTAAAGTAAATAATTTTACCTCAATGTCTATGATAAAACTCTGAGGAAATTAAATATGCAATACCGTTTTAGATAATTGTTATAAACCCTCTACAATATTGTATATACACTAACGGTGGCTTTGACTGCTCTAAGGATCATTTTAAAAAAAGTGAGTACATATTTTATCAGATATTTTAATAGGTAGAATTTCTGGATACCTAAAAACCAGTATTTCATTTGACATGTATCTACAGATATTATCATGCAGTTTAATCTAAATTAGACAATAGTTGCTTTAGCAATAATAAAGTTGAAAACGACTTTTATTCACCTTATTTTACTAGATTATTCTTTTGTTTATACTTGATTTACTGTGTGATTAACAAGTTTAAAATATTACTACAATAACTTTTTCCGAAACTGGGGATTGCTTGGTATCTGTTCTACGTTATATACATATTTTAAGTAGAACGAAGTTCCTGAAAAGTTTTCAACCTCGAAGACTCCACCACTCTGAGAGTGTAGTTAAAAGTCATCCTGAGAAACTTTCACTTTTGTTGTCAGCATTGGAAAACCGAAACATCCCATCGTAAAATGGTTACAAATAATCAAATGTAACCACAATCCCTCTGTTATGTTTGATTTAAACCATTTAAATTGAAACTAGCTGGTATTCTATTCTTACCAGTGGAAACTTGCAAGGACACAATTCAATGTTTATTAATTGCAATGTATATTATTAATATATAAAGTTACGTATAACATAATAATAATACGTGTGCGTGTGTGTGCATATAATGTGTACGTGTGTTGTAATGTTATGTATGTAATGTTAATGTTATGTTTAATGTTGCTATTTTAACTACTGTTTTATTGTTCACTGTAACTGTCTATAAAGTCACAAGAATATATCATTGTTTGATTCACTTTGTTCTAAATATAGTTTTACTAGGTTAGTAACTACAATCCAGATAATATTCGTAGTTGTTATGTTTGTATGTGTAGTCAATACAATGGCTTTTACTTAATCATAATGTTTATTGTAATCTGCGAATATAAATGACTTGACGAGAATAACACTTTACAATTACTCGACATATTTCTTTTTGTTTAGTTTTAACAGGAGCAAAATACTCGTCAAACATTATTTAAATAGCTACAATTTACAAATAAATCTCAGTTATAATCAAACTCTATCTTAGATGCTATTTGTCCCTGTCCAGTCACTCATAGATTTGTGTATTTAGGCAACAAAGGAAAAACCTAGTATGTATTTTCCCTCCGATTCTAATGAATCTTTTATTCTGTTTTTATGAATGTGAAATAAAGCAGCGTCTTCTTCATTCACCTTTAGAGCAAGGGACTTTTGTAAATGAAACTATAACTTTAACTTGTTTAATACGTTATATAACATTACGTTAATTTCATGTAAAAGCATTTAATTACTGATCAGCTATAACTAATTTAAATTGACGACAGTCTATAATTTGTTTTTTTTTTTTATTGAAAAGGCAACCAGTTTCTTTGTATTTATTGAAGAATAATCTTTGGGCTTGATTGTGGCACTGTATTTTATGATCTTGATAAATATGTCAGTTTGTTTAAAATTTCACTGAAAACATGTTTAAATTGAACGCATTCAAAATATTTTCAGGAACGACAGAAAAACATTGTATATAATCCATTCTTGCCCTAGGTTCTAACGGGGGTTATGTCGCTCGTGGAACTGGAGTATAGACTGCTCACTGCGATCAGTTCCTCGTACTCATTCGTCATAAAGATAAGGATATAAAGTATCAACATAATTGGAATGCTTTCTAACAAAACATCGCTTGAAATTCATAGTATTTTCCAACAAAACCCGTTCAAACATAGAAAGAAAATTTTACAAATATTTATGAACAATACAAATTAAATTAAAAATAATATATCGATTAACCTTTTATAAGACATGAATTCACCTCGTAGTCTTACTATAGGTCAAGGTTTCTGCGGTGTTTGGCTAACGACGGGTGGATGTTATTACTGCGCTGTGATCACGTATTGTTGCTTTGAGGCAACACGCCTTTTCATAGCCAAGGTGTCAAGGGTACCTTTTACATTAATGTCCTTTTAAAAAAATTAATGTTAGAAATCTAAAATTTTAACGGATGGCCCACGTTTAAAGTTATGGTTTTTTTTTGTTATACTACTAGGTTACAATCATCCTCAAATGTAGGGTTGAGTCTTGTTTTTACAAACTTGTTAACAAGTAAATTCCTGAATAAGTCAATAGAACAATATAGATGATTTTGTTATTGGTACGAATGTATGTATATGTTTTAAGTAGCATAATAAAAACAAAGTTATTTTGATGTATAACAGTTTATTTTAAATATTTATAAACATAAATTATCAATTTATATTTGTTAGTTGGTTGATTAGTTAGCTATTATTGTAAGCCAAGCTAGGGGTTCAGTCCATTTCATTTATATGATCTTTAAACCATTACTGATATGATATATAAGTGCAGTCAGAGAACTCTGACCCATCAATAATAAGATAGATGAGTGCAGTCGGAAAGCTCTGATCCATCACTGATAGGATAGATGAGTGAAGTTTGAGAGCTCTGAATCATGACTAATAAAATAGATGAGTTTAGTTGAAAATTTCTGAACCATGACTGATAGGATAGATGAGTGCAGCTGGAGAGGTCTGAACCATAATTGATATTAGAGATGAGTGCAGTCGGAGAGCTCTGACTATGACTGATATGACAGATGAGTGCAGTTGGAGAGCTCTGACTATGACTGATAGGACAAATGAGTGCAGTTGGAGAGCTCTGAATCATGACTGATAGGAAAGATGAGTGCAGTTGGAGAGGTCTGAACCATAATAGATATTAGAGATGAGTGCAGTCGGAGAGCTCTGACTATGACTGATAGGACAGATGAGTGCAGTTGGAGAGCTCTGAATCATGACTGATAGGAAAGATGAGTGCAGTTGGAGTGGTCTGAACCATGATTGATATTAGAGATGAGTGCAGTTGGAGAGCTCTGACTATGACTGACAGGACAGATGAGTGCAGTTGGAGAGCTCTGAATTATGACTGATAGGATAGATGAGTGCAGTTGAAGAGCTCTGAATCATGACTGATAGGAACGATGAGTGAAGATGGAGAGCTATGAATCATGACTAATGAAATAGATTATTTTAGTTGAAATTCACTGAACCATAACTGATAGGATAGATAAGTGCAGTTGGAGAGCTATGAACCATGATTGATAGGAGAGATGAGTGCAATCGGAGAGATCTGAACCGTCAATGATAGAAGAGAAGAGTGCAGTTGGAGATCTCTGAACAATCACTGATAGGATAGATGAGTGAATTTGGAGAGCTCTGTATCATGATTGATAGGAGAGATGAGTGCAATCGGATAGATCTGAACCGTCAATGATAGAAGAGAAGAGTGCAGTTGGAGATCTCTGAACAATCACTGATAGGATAAATGAGTGAATTTGGAGAGCTCTGAATCATGAATAATAAAATAGATGAGTTTAGTTGAAAACCACTGAACCATGACTGATACGATAGATAATGATAGTTGGAGAGCTCTGAACCGTGATTGATGGGAGAGATGAGTGCAGTTGGAGAGCTCTCAACCATCACTGATAGGATAGATGACTGCAGACGGAGAGCTCTGAATCATTACTGATAGGATAGATGAGTAAACTTGGAGAGCTCTAAATCATGGCTAATAAAATATATAAGTTTGGTTGAAAACCACTGCACCATTACTGATAGGATGGAGGAAGTTGGAGAGCTCTGAACTGTTACTGAAAGTTTAGATGAGGCAATTTGGAGAGCTCTGAGTCATGACTGATAGGATTAATGAGTGCAGACGGAGAGCTCCGAACCATCACTGATAGGATAGATGAGTAAAGTTGTAGAGCTCTAAATCATGATAGGATAGATAAACAACTAATGAAGTTTTAACATAAAAGAGGTAACTTTATTTGTTCAGCTATTCAATTAATTTCTATATCACAATAAATCCGTACTTTATCAAAGGTTTTGCAAATAAGTATGCATATGTGCATAAATTTAAAATCAAATATATTTCGGATTTAAAATTCTGTTTGTGAAAGCCTTATTATATTGGCTCTTATAAAATAGCTATAAAAGGTCTTACCGACTAAATCCATCTAACAGCAATTTACATCCAAATAATAAATAAAGAATGTAAAACAAATACATCAGTACATGAATGAATTTAATGTAGAACTATTTTATTAGTACTCTTGATCAGTAATAATAACTACAATAATAATGGTACGTCTGTTGATGTAAATTTAAACACCCTGTGTAAGTTCTAATAACCCATACGTTTTATGATGTATTTTGTTAAAACATTAATCGTAGTCTTTAGAGAGTACAACTGTATTCGTTATAAAGTTAAATGATACTAGTGATCCTACAAGTGCTTATTTGAATTAAAAAGAAGGACAGCTAAATTGTATTACATAAAAGGCGGATTACATAAAGTCAATTTATACGCTTGCTCTATTGTTCCTCAATTGCTTGGAGTTCCTATTGTTTTTATTCATCAGGCACCTCTTGTAAAACGACTTTATTCTTATCCGAACTTATGACATTCCGTTTGTTTTGTACCAGCTGGCCACGAAAACTCCTATTCTCACCTTGTTTAACAAATAAATTTAAATCAAACAGCTAGTCAACCTTAAATATTTGAAATGTAATTTTTAAATCTCTTTTTTAACAGGAAATTATTTTATTTAAATCCTAAAACATTCATTCATGCGAATACTCGATGAGAGTCAGACTTAAGTAGTTCTCAGAAGTTCTCGAACAGGGTATCCTAATTATTTATTTTATACATAAACTATCTTGTAATCTTGGGAAAATCTGTGCTATACAAACATCATAACCAAATATTTTGTTGAATTGGTATAATTTGTATTAAATCACAGTACTGTTGTGAGCTTCTCTTGATTTGTCATAGCCATATTTTAACAGCTGTTTAATTCGTTCAATGTTATCGCATGCAGTACTAATGAGTCTCTTATGACTGGGGATATACTTTTATACGGCAACCACAATTATACTTTTTATACTTTATACCACCACTTTACACCACTTTTACTTTACTTTATACAACTTTTTATACTTTTAGCGAATTTCCCCTATAGGGAAGAAGCTATTACCTTAGGTCTCATGGTAAGACTTAAGCCCGAGACCATGATAACTTTTCATTTTGTGGTCCCCAGATGTCAAAAACACCATTCGTTCAAATTTTTATATATGTATATATATATATATATATATATATGTGTGTGTCTGTAAGCACGATAACTCTCGTAAAACAGGTCCGATCTCAATGAAATTTGGCACAAATGTGTAAAGCACCATTTATTTAAACGAGTTTGAAAACCAGACGAATCGCACCATCCAAAGGGAGCTTTTTGGGGGTTTTGTTCCCAAAAAATGAGTTTTTTGGGGTTTACACATGTAATTTTTATTTAACTCAAATTTTAATTTTTATCATTTAATTCAGCATAAAAAACAAACAAATTGGCATTTTTATCATTGCTCTACGTCAATTTGTTCCTGAGATATTGAAAGTGCTAAACACAGTACGTTGTCAAATGTTATTCTTATGGAGAAAAAGAAAAAGTGTATATCTCGGTTTTTTATGAACATTAACTGACAAAATTTGGTATATGGCTTCATCTGGTTGGGGTTTATCGTTGTTTGCACAAAATACAAAATTTTCACGTATAGTTCCCGTAGCAGCAAACCTAGGTATGGAGAAAAATAAAAATGTTATATATCGCTTACTTATAAATGTATATAAATGAAACTTGGTATGTGACTTTACTTAGATGATTTCTAATGATATTTGCATGAAAATCCATTTTTTGTGTTCCTTGTTGCAGAAAACCTGCGTACTCATCCCCAATGTTATTCTTATGGAAATAATTAGTATTTTTAATGTCGCTTGTTTGTGAACATAGTAATTCTTATGAATTCTGTTAAGTGTTAATGTGTTATGTTATATATTCATTGGAAATTCGCTGAGTATGCAGGTTTGCTGTGACGGGGGTATTAATCGTTTAAGGTGCCAGTGTTACGCTATCACGTAAACAACAACAGTATTTAATAACACAAAGTAAATGCCAAATAAAAATAGTTAGTATGGATTTGAATTTCAACAAAGGGTTTTATAAATAGTTTAGTCAAACCGTAAACGTTTGTTTGTCAAGATATTAGTTAGGACAGAAAACAGTGAGGACAAAACACTAAACAGGTCCCATTGGAGCAGTCACGTGCACAAAGACGTTCTTGCTCAGACTTGGGATATAACTTTATCAACTTATGTCTTCGTGTTGTTCCAAACTACTACAGATCTATTAGCACGTAATGGACAAAACTTGTCATGACAAAGAGTCCTGTAACTGAACATGTTCTATAAATTGTGCAGATTCTTGATTAAAATATATCTTGAATAAAATGAAAAAAAAAAATGTTTTTTAAAAATCATGTGTCGATATTATATGTCGGTTTAACAACATGACGAAGCAATATGTACATACCACCTCAAGTAATATATGAATTAAGTATCAGAATTATTGAAGTTTTAAGTTCAAATATCGAGTTGATACAGCTAAGCACGATATATATGAATGAAAACAATTTTAAAATGAAAGATATATTTCAGAGATAATTCATTCTACTGCAGGACGTATTAAATGTTTAAGTAGAACATTTACACCGGGATTTATTTTTTACTGTGTTATGTATTTATTTATTCATTTTTAAGTTTTAATAAAATTTGTTAAGTAAATAATAAAAAAGTTGTTTTAAGTTAATTAGAAATTTTAAATGAATTATTTAGGCCAATTACTAGTAAAACAATCTTTTTATTTGAGTACTCTATTCACTTTTGGATTTCTCGTTTATATTTATTATGTTTTGGAATTTATAAGGTTATTTTGGCATAGGGAAGTTGCAGTATAAAAAATATATAAAGTCGTTGCATGCTTGGATAAAATACCTGTTATGTGATATACAGACTCACCTGGATTGGCATTAACTTTGACACAAGAAAATCTTTATACAGGGTATTTATTTGAAATGGTTCATCTAAGAAAACACAATACTTGCAGGTAAATTTAAACGGGAAACCTCACATACTTTTTAACGCTGATGAAAATTGAAAACTCTCGAGTTTCAAAAGTAGGCGGCCAACTTAAAAACCTTTAAAGCAAAAATTCAATCTGAATGATGTATTTAAATATATTTAAATGTAATGAATACAATTATTATAAATATAACAAATTTGGAATGAAATGTAGTAAGGAAACCTTAAATTAAAATATTTGTAAAAGAAAAAATGTAACCTTTTGTTCTAGAAATCTTCTTGACAGGTGATATAATTAGAGTGCACTTCTTAGAATCATTATTTGTCCGTTGCTTTTAATTAATATTTGTTGTAAATATATCTTGTTATTTAAAAATCATTAAGTGTAGTATAAATAACAAAACATTCAACGTGATTGGTTGAAAGGAATTAAATACCCCTGTCGCAGCAAACCTGCGTACTCAGCAAATTTACAATGCATAATGCAATTGACGTAGAGCAATGATCAAAATACCAAATTGTTTGTTTTTTATGCTGAGTTCAATAGTACAAATAAAATTTGATTAAATAAAAATGACATGTTGAAATCCCAAAAAACACATATTTGGGATACAAAAAACCTCAAAACCCCCCTCCAGATAATGCGATTCGTCTGGTTATCGAACTCGCTGAAATAGATAATACTTTTCACATTTTTACCGAATTTCATTAATATCGGACCTTTTTTACGAGAGTTATCGTGCTTACGGTCTCATATATATATATATGTATATAGATATGTATATATATATATACATATATATAAATAAAATTTGAATGAATGGTTTTTTTAGATTCTGAGGACCTCAAAATGAAAAGTTATCATGGTGTCAGGCTTAATTCCTACCATGAGACCTACGATAATAGCTTATTCCCTATATGGGAAATTCGCTAATATGTCTAAATGATATTTTAATATTTATAAAATTTAGCAAAATATATTAGTACTAATATGATCTTAAGAAGAGCAAAGAGCATTTTTTAAATAATATAAATTCCGTCTGGGTGTCTAAGGATAATGTTTTTATTAAACAATTTTGTAAATAATAGTTGTTACTATTTTTATTAAAGTAATTTTGTTAATATCCAGATTAGCGTCCTTTATGTGGAATAAAAGTTAATTATATTCACTGCTCATAATATAAATAAACAATGTTTATGATTTTTTAGTATTTACAATATTAAAGATAGTTTGAAAAGCATACTTTTACTGTTCTGATAATCATAATCCTCCCGGGAAACATATTTAATAATGTCACTCTCAGTAAAGCAATGGTCTGTGCCGGTTGCGAAATATCGAATAACTTTTCTATTTTAGTGATACTAATGGCATGCAAAGCTTTCACTGTTTAGTAAAATAATAATACAATATTTAGATAAATAATATTTCAAAGTTTTTTCTCAATAAAATGTATGTCAAAACAAGCTGAATTTCTATTCTAATTATATGAACTATTTTTAGACATAAATGAGAATTAATATTAAAGTACTATTTTTAAAACTGGGCCGTGCCTCTAAAAGGTAAATCAACGTCTAAAGACGCTTACATTCTTAATGAAAGCTGACCTATATTGATGATTGAAGGACGGTTTTTTATAGAGGCGATTTACCTTCATTGTTTATTAAAGAACTAAAGTTCTTAATCCACAACGTTTCTTTGGAACTACGTGTTTGAAATAAAAACGCTATTTTCACTTAGAAATATTATAGATTTACTACATATTTAAAACACGAATGGGTTTTTGTCAAAGTTGTTCCTGTCATGTTTTTTTTGTAATTACAGAAGCAATAACTGTAGAGCAAGTAAATAAACAGAATATAACAATACGGTTGTTTATTGCACGCTATAACTGATCAGATAATACTCCAAGTTGAAGTAATTACAGCCGACGCTCAGGGGACAAGGCCGAACTATGACTAAATACCCCGTTGTGTACAACTGGAGATGCTTGCTAATTGATATTGCCATTGACGGTGGAACTTTGTTTGGTATCACAATATAAACGGGCGAGATGGTAACCAGTGTATTACTTATGTGACACATACACGTTTCGTGTTTACAAATTGATTTATTTGATGAATGAAAATCCTTTTCTGTTTTCTTTTGTTTTTTTTTATTGGTCTATTTGTAAATAATAGATTATAGATATGAAAAAGCTAAAGTAAACATATTAGTAATCAATCGGTCGTTAAAAAATAACAATATGTGCATCTAGTATGCCATGTAAGAAATAAACTTAAAACTGTTTATGTTTTTATATTGTTTCTCTCAAATAAATCCTAAGATCCCTACAAGTAAGCATTTACTTTAATGCTTAAGCGTCTTAAAGTGTATAATAAATACTTGCGTTCTCCATAACACAGCAATATTGTTGTTTTTCATCATCTTAGGACTTTTAATGTTTGTAAAAAAGCAAAAATGTTACAAAGAAACAGGTTGGTTTTAATTTTGTACTCCAGGGATTCTTGCATGGACTGAAACTAAAATGAAAACATTTTAAACAAAAGACCCTGAGCGAGGGTGGCGGTGAGCACGGTTCATCCAAGGTCAAGAGGTGGAAACCTTTACAGTTACTCCGAGGCGTAGAGTGGTTCTTTCCACCCCTGAACTGCTCCTGTAATCAATGTAACGTTTTGTTGTCGATTCTAATTCCGTTAATAAATATTATGCTTTTTAAAGTTTAAAATAATATTTTTTTGGTTAATAAGTTAAGAATTTAACAGCCAAGAGGTTTAAGTTCGGTCAAGGCATAGAAATGAATTTTTACTTGTGTCCTTAAAATAGTTATGCACTGATTAAAACTATGAGTGGTGTGGTCTTTTTCCAACATTATTGATTACACCATATTGAATAAAGCAAATAAATAAAAGTCCTTTATTTCTGCGAACTGTTATTACGTACTATTCTGATCCAAAACATATATAATATAAGGTTTATAATAAATGGAATAATTCAAAATAATTTAATAATCACATACCAAAGATAATATAAAACTTATTTAACAGTCAAAATAGTTTGGCTGCTTTCTGAATAGTTTGTTTGAACACTTTCTGGTAGTTTTTTTCATAAAAGTACTAACGTACCTTTTCATAAATATTTATTTTTAACTGTAATTCAATACACTTTCTTTTCATTCCTTTCATTCCACCGTATACGATTAAAATTGTTACGATACTATTTTAAGTAAAGGAACTATTACGCCTAACCTCAAGTCTTTACAGGATTATTTGGACGAGCTTTACTCTTGGTCACAATTTACTTAGTTTGTTTGATTTTATTTATTTTTTACTTATTTACCTATGCAGTCTATAATACTGATCAGTTAAGTTTTTTTTATTTATTTAAAAGGTTTAAAAAACCTTGACAAATCTATATAAAACACACAGATGGTTTAAGTCAAACTAAGTATTTGATTTTAATTGTTCATGTTTGTATAATAAGAAATAGGTTAATTTTAGCTGTTGGTTACAGCTATGTTCAACATTTGTTTTGTCTTGTCCAGGCTATTTTACAATAGATTATTCAATTAAATATCATGTTGTTGGGTACAATAAATTAAACTAATTATTTAATGATTACCTCAAGCTCAAGCTCATGATATAACGGCTTGTTTTATTTCACCACCTCGTTTAATACAATCATTTGCAGGTAAATGCATCTGTATTAGATAAATCTGTATTAGATAAATTGGATTTTTTCAATATGCTTAACCAGAATAGATAAACATTTTAAAATCAAAATATATATTTTCAGAAATAGTTAAGAACAGTATAAACTGTATATAATAAGATAATGCTAAACACAAAGAAAGAATATGTGCGGTTTCAAACAACGCATTAAACCTAATGAAAGTCCGATATATTGTTTTCATCAAACTGAGTGTTGCGCAGTGTCGGAGCTCCATAAAGTTCTGTAGACTTTCTTGTTTCCCTAGAGTTCTTACTCTAAAGGAAATAATTTTACCTCAGCGTCTGAAACTATGATAACACTCTGATAAAATTGTGTATTTTGCATAAATGTAGATAATTGGTATCAACCCTTCAAAATCTTGTAAATACACTAATGCCGACTTTTGCTGTTGTTAGGATCATCTGCAAAAAATGAACGTATATTTTAAATTGTTAACTATGTATAGATAAAATAAATTTAAAATCTCTAAACAAATCTTCATATATTAATAGGTGTACTTTTTGAGCATCTAAAACTACTGTTTTATACGACACATATTAATTGATGTTATCATACGGTTTAGTAGGAATAAGACAATGGTTGTTTTGGTAATATCAAAGTTAAACAATATTTGATCTATCTTATTTATTTTATAATCCTTTTTTTTACACTTGTTTTAATGTGTGATTAAAAAGTTTACAATATTATTGTAATGGTTTGTTACACAACTGTACATTTCTCGGTACCGCTCTTCGTTATAAACTCATTTCAAGGAGAATGAAGTTCCACAAAACTGAAGTTTTCAAGCTCGAAGACTCCACTACTCGGAGAAAGTAGTTATAAGTCTTTCTGAAATTTGTTTTTCAGCATTAGAAAACCGAAACATCCCATTGTAAAAGGGTTGAACAATATAAAGTATAACTTGCTGGTATTCCATTCTTACCAGAGGAAACTTGTAGGGACAAAATTCAATATTTATTCTATGCAATACATAATTTTTATTCCAGATAATATTCTCTGTCGGTTGTTATTTGTTTGTCTGCTCAATATGATGGATTTTACTTAGTAAAAATGTTTTTATTGTAATTTTCAAATATCGATGCCTAGATAAAACAACGCGTTAAAATCACTTAACATATTTATTTTCTTTCAGTTTTATCGATAGCCAATATTATACTCTTTATACATGATTTCAGTGGCTACCATTAATGATTCGTTCACAGTTATAATCAGTCTCTACCTATATACTATTTCCCCCTTTCTAGTTAGTCCCAAAGTTGTGTGTTGGGACAAAAAAGGTAAATCGATTACGTCTTTTCCCTCGGATTCTAATGCATCTTTTATTCTGTTTTTAGGAATGTGAGATAAAGCAGTTTCTTCATTCACCTTTAAAGCAAGGGCCTTTTTAAAGTTAAACTATAACTTTAATGTGTATAATATCCAATGTAACATGACATAAATATTCCGCACTAACCCTCTGAATTACTAATTAACTTTAACTGATTTAAATTGGCTGCAGTCCATAATTAATGTTTTTCTTAAAATGCCGGCTGGTTTTAATCTATTAAAAGAATCATTTTTAGGCTCGTTCGTCACACTGAGTTTCCAGTTTGACATGTTTATGGCAGTTTATACAAAATTTTACTGAAACAATTTTAAAATTAAAGTCATTCCAAAAATCACAGGAACGAAAGAAAAACATACTATAAAATCAATGCTTTTCCAAGGTTCGGAGTAGTATAATAGTGGGCATTTCAGAGCATGAGAGGTACGAGAGGTACGAGGTCAAAGGTCACCAAACCTAACTTAAAGCGCCCTATTTAACCTAACTTAGCGAATTTAGCAAGCATATTCAAGGTCAAAGGTCACCAAACCTAACAAAAAGCGCCCTATTTAACATAACTTAGCGCCTTTAACGGGCATATTTAACCTCACTTAACCTAGTCCCATTCCTTGAAACTGCGTTTTAGTCTTATTTATCCGTTATTTTTATGATTTAAAACTGAATTTTATAAATTTAATCGCTTATATCACGAAAACTGTAAGAGATATCGCAAAAATAACGAAATTTTTAAGTGAAAAGTAAAGAGGACTGTTTACATATATGCACTGTATGATTACGTAACTTTCATTCCTGTGGAGTGCGTTTTCAGCCGGACTTAACTATTGACCTTTGCCCGATGCTTAATATCTCCCTTATTATTTGAGCTATCGATCTGAAATTTGGTATGCGGGTTTATAGTGAGGTACTATAAGGGTACTAAACGCTATCAATCCACGTATAGGGATTTTTTTAGTAGTTTAGTACCCTTAACATACATACCAAGTTTCATACAGATCCGCCGACAAATAACCAAATACGAGGTCACTTTGTAAAGTCTAGTTTAACGCATGTAGCGCGCAGGTTTATCCACTAATCCGGGATTTTCTAATATTAACGTGTACTAAAAGTCACTATAAACCCGCATACCAAATTTCAGATCGATAGCTCAAATAATAAGGGAGATATTAAGCATCGGGCAAAGGTCAATAGTTAAGTCCGGCTGAAAACGCACTCCACAGGAATGGAAGTTACGTAATCATACAGTCCATATATGTAAACAGTTCTTTTTACCTTCCTCTTAAAAATTTCGTTATTTTTGCGATATCTCTTACCGTTTTTGAGATATAAGTGATTAAAGTTATAAAATTCAGTTTTAAACCATAAAAATAACGGATAAATTAGACTAAAACGCAGTTTTAAGGAATGGGACTAGGTTATGTGAGGTTAAATATGCCCGTTAAAGGCGCTAAGTTATGTTAAATAGGGCGCTTTATGTTAGGTTTGGTGACCTTTGACCTTGAATATGCTTGCTAAATTCGCTAAGTTAGGTTAAATAGGGCGCTTTAAGTTAGGTTTGGTGACCTTTGACTTCGTACCTCTCGTACCTCTCATGCTCTGAAATGCCCACTATTATACTACTGTTCGGACGGAGGTTATGTCTCTTGTGGAAGTAGTGTATAGAATTTCCACTGCATTCATCAGTTTCTCATACTCATTGGTTTAAAAGTAAGGACATGAATATCAAAATAGTTGAGATGTTTTATAACAAAAATGATCTTTGAATGATGATTATTATGTAATTTATGTTTTATTTTTATTGTATAATGTTTAGATTGCAATGTTATTTAGATTGTCTTACAAATATGCACACGTATTTCTTGTCATATTATTTTTAATTCATCTTCAATAGGGAGCCTTAATATTGGTTAAGAACTAGTTTAAAATTAAAACACTGTCCAATATTTAAAATGTATTATATTTTATGAAGTATTTCGCCAGCAACGCTGGTTCATCGGCAGACGAACTCGCCCTGGCGATACTTGCGTGGCTGGCGAAAGGCTTCACAAAACATACAAAGTAAAAAGATGATTTTGGATGTTTTATTTTAAATTAAATTACAATTCAAATAAAACAGATAAAATAAAAATATTCATGGAAATAATAAATTAAATAATAATAAAAATCATATATGACAAGAATATAACTAGTAGTCTTCCTATAATTCAAGGTTTCTGCGTGCTAACGAGGGTGGGATGTTATTACTGTGCTTTGAGCACGTATTGTTGCTTTGAGTTCACCCGCCTTTTCATCGTCAAGGTGTCAAGGGTACCTTTTATATTACATTTTATGTACTTTTTAAAAAAACTTGGTTGTTGGAAAAATAAATTTTCTACGTTTATTATTTTTCTTGCGTAATGTTATGGTTTCAAAAATACAAAAACTTCTAGTATTTTATTGTTGTAGAATCATTATCAAATATAGGAGTTGGTACAGTTATTTCAAACCTCTCAACCTGGAAATTTTTTAATGAAACATTTGAACAATAAAGATGATATTTTATACGTTTTTATGATGATATATATGGTTTTCAAGATATATAAACATAACAAAGAATAATAAATTTAAAGTTTTTTCGTATAAACTCTGCATTTAAATTGGTTCGATATTTTTTTATAACCGTACTGCAAGCGGAATCCCATGGATTTACAAAAGTAACAATTTGAAATTACTGATAGAGTCATAAAACAAAAATAAATTAGAAATTATAATTAATTATATATGGACTAATAAATAAAATTAACCAACAATAACACAATATATAATATAAAAAACATACGAGCCTTATTAAGTAAAATTGTTATTGCGGTTCACCTTGGTACGTTTTAGAAAAAACATATTCGATAAATCTTACTTCAATATATATATATATATATATATATATATATATAAATTTGCTAACAACGCATGCATCAAACTATTGTACGGAGGATACAAGAGTTACCTCGTGATTAATTCATGAAGAACAATTTTTTTCGTTTATTTTTGGTATACGGTGTTTGATATATGTTAAACAAGACAACTTCATTTACGGAAATATTACGTATCCTAATATAATAGGAGATAAAAATAGTTTATTACATTAACATAGGATAAAACAATGTAGAACTTAAAAAAACTTGTTTGACATAAAAAGTGTATCTAAAAATTGACGTACCAACGCGGTAAACTATGACGTCATTCCCGCCGACCCGCAATCAACATTACACAAAGACTTATTACGTCGTAGAGCTTCCTCTTGACCTCATGCCTCATATCTCATACCTCTTCCTCTTCGATTGTTACCCACAATTAGGGATTGACACTTATTCTTTTCACACAAATTAAAAATTAAATCTTACACAACTACAAACATATATTAACAAGGAAAGAAAAACTGAAGAAATAGATACTTCAAGTCTGATGATGAGCAAAATAAGATCCTCAGATTGGAGAAGTCGTCCTCCAGAAATTCGTAAAGGGAATAATATGCCCTTTCATTGATAAAGTTAAGGCAACAGCTTAACTTCAATAAGGGGTGGGAGGTTGGTTAAGTTAAGTTGACTATAGTTCTTCTAGATGCACCAACCTCCATCCGCTGGACTATGGCTGACAACTTGTTAAAGAAGTGGATGGCAGAGACTTTGTACCAAACTTGTGTCCTGCTCAGGCTTACTCTAGGGAGTGGAGTTGACGCTGCCTTGTATTGTGTAGGGGTGGATGTCGTAACAGGTCATGTGGAAGTTTTGAACTGTTTTCAGTGTTAAGTTTCGAGTAATATAAACTGACTGATGGTTAAAAATTAACTTTCGGTCATTATCTATCCTTAATGGACATTTTGCTTATGAGTTGGATGAAACATTAGAAATATACTTTAACAAGAAATTTAATAAAACTATACAAACAAATAATTTAGTAACACCATCAATATTAATACAAATTTGTAAAAAAAATTATCTAATAATTAAAACTGGAGATCCAAAAGTGACACGGTTATTTTTCCTTTTACAGTTTTAGTCATATTATACAAATGTTGTTAAATTATTTTTATTTTGAAGCTTGTGCCAGAAACACCTGTATCAATCTTTATGGTACTGCTATAGTAATTTGTTTCGAATTATGTTATTGTTATTATTTAATTATTCACCTTACAAGTTAGTTGTTCCACCGGCAAACGAAACTATATTTATGAATGATTTGACAACGGGTTTTGTACAAAACACATCTGTTTAATGCATCAGGTTCCTCGGATATTCTCTAACTTTAATTCGTTGCTTCGACTACCTTTTCAGACATTAAACCTGAACATATTAAGGTGGTAATACGTAAAATAACAATCATGGGAAACATTTCCGAAGGGTATTAAATGTTTACTCGCTCTTTACAACAACACCCCAACAACAAAAATCGCTCTTTCTCCCAACGTTGGGTTCTTGCTCTTTTTTTATTCCTGCCTATTCAAATAAAATTACTAATTCAAAAAATCGATTACACATAAATACACATGTAGTATGCAGTGTAAGAAAAACAATGGGTTCAGAATATAAATTTGTTTGGTAATATACCTTATCTTATTGTTCACACGGAAGTGTAAATTACCCAACCAAAAGTAGTATGTAGGTAATTTACTACAAAATAATAAATCGAGACGATAAAATTTGAATGTTTTAGTACGAGCAATAGTTTGAATTAATTTAAATTATATTCGTACTTTTAAGCAGTAATAATAGATACGGCACTTAATAATTAATAGTGCACTTTAAAATAGGCTTTATGATATGATTTGTAATAATATTAATAGTATAAATTTCTTTGCATTTAAAAAATGTATAATCATCATAAATTATGTAGTGAATTTTAATAAAGCAAGAATGGTAGTCTGTAATGAATAAAACTGTAATCGATGTAAAGTAAATTAAATGGTCATAGAGATCTTAAGGGTGCCTATTTTGATAAAAGAACAACTCAATATCATTACAAAAAAGGCAGATTACTTAAAGTCTATTAATACGACTGCTCTATTGTTCATTAATTGCTTAGAGTGTCCATTGTTTTTATTCATTAGGCACCCCTTGTAAAATGACTTAATTATTTACAACAATACATTATAGCTTTTACTAGCTGGGAATGAGAGATTTCTTTTTTCACCTTATTTAAGTATTCCCGTAAAGAAAACAGCTTTTTAATTTGTATTATTTAAAAAATTAAAAATTAATTTCATATATTTATACAATTTTTTCACTTACGAGGTAGTTTTATCAAGATCTTTAATCAAAGATTTTTTTTGTATATGTTGGGAGGTTGTCAAACTTGCGGGGTTCCATGTATGGTTTCACTATATACCAGTAACATAATTTACAAATAAATAGGTGTTATATGTTTATTAAAAAAGGTGATGCGTTTTAAACTACATGCACCTTAACATCGTAGTATCTTTTAGAAATCCACTTCGAATTCATGATAAAAACGTACAATTCTTTCTTTAATCTTATAGAAAAAACACGAACTATTTTAAAAACCTAGTCATAACTGCCATAGAAGCAAACCTTTACCTAGTTTTACAAATTATGAGGTTCTACAATGGGAAATTAGGGTAGTGAAAAACGTTATCATAACAGAATATTTCTTAAGAATTTGGAATTTTAATAAAATTGCAGGTCTATTGCGAGCTTCTCTGTTCTTTGCACAGTTAGAGAGTTATTTAACTAACCCCATAAAATCGCATGCTGCTCTAATGTACCTCTTATTATTGGGGGTTTATATTTTTATTATGACAACTGTTTATTCTGTCAGTTTCCCGGCAATACAAAAATTACAGTGATAGTATATAATATCACAAAAACTTAGTTCGAATTAATTTATAATTTAGTCAAACTCTGAAGGTGTATTTGTGAAGATATTAGTTAGGACAGGAAGTAGCGAGGACAAAACACTAAACAGATCCCATTGGAGCAGTCACGTGCACAAAGACGTTCTTGTCCTGACTTGGGATATAACTTTATCAACTTATGTCTTAGTGTTGTTCCAAACTATTACAGATCTATTAGCACATAAAGGACTAACTTCTCACAAAAAAAATTAATCCTTTTTTTATATGGTAATTTTAAGTAATGTGTGGGTCAATTTAAATTTTCTCATACGTCGATATATTGTTCTACTGGTTTTAGTAACAGTAAAACACCACCAATGATTACAAAAGAGGAGTTATACGGAGTAGGCGACCGCTTAGAAGGTTAAAGTCTACATGGCGTTATATCTCATAATCGGCCGAGCCCGACTTATAATCAGATTTTAGGTAAAGTCATTTAATTTATAATAACTTTCATTTCTAATCTTACTTATATCACAATATGAGAAACATTAAAGTTTACTTACACAATACTTAAAATTACCATTTGAGGTATAAAGCCCTTTCCAAAACACCTTTATATGAATAACCTTTATATTTAACCTCATATAATTTATTTGTTAAGTGACAGAAATATAATATTTGTAAGTATGTTTAGTTACAAACAAGAGAGGAAACATAAGGACGACGTACAGTATAAACAAACAAATTAAAATCAATGTTTAGAGCAAGCACGGTTTACCCCAAAACATGTTAAACCTCTTTAAGCTTTACTTTAACTGTTGGATTAATTATTACTGCATGGTAAGGTACAAAACCACACTACCTATGTAATGTTATTGAAGTATGGATAATGTAGCCTAGGTCAATTACTAAATTAATTTAATAGTAATGCAAATTTGGAGTTTTTAAATTTTGTTTATCGCTTGAATATAAGAACGCTTTTTTCCATATGGATATGGCAGGACTGAACAAATAGACATAATTATATATAACACAATAGAATAAATGTTACATGGTGTATACCACGTTAATTATCTTTTAGTGTTAGCATTAACTTTGTCTCACAAAGGCTGTTCATTTTAACTTGGTTTTTTACTTATAAGAAACATTAACTGAGGGACCTCATCTACTAGTTAACACTCATAACAATTTTAAACTCTGAGTTTCAAAACTAGTTCTCCATTTTCCAACATGGCGTCTAACTTAAAATCTTGTAATGCAAACCCCCAAATTGTATGATGATTTAAGATACCAAAGGTAAACTTAAGACATCTGATATTAGCAGTAACACAAATCTACTATTTTCAAATAAATCAACGTGAACTTTATAAAATTTTAAAAACGGTTTTAAAAACAGGCATTTAATATAGTAAGGAAACAATAAATTGAAGTATTTTCAAGAGAAGAAACTACAAGCTATTGTTCTTTAAATCTTCTTGACAGTTGAGAGAATTGGAGGGCTCTTCTTTGAAACAATTTTCGACCGTTGCTTTTAATCCTTATTTGTTATGAACAAAACTTTACATTGAGAAAGTAATAAAATGAAGCATAAATAATAAAAATGAAACATGTTTTCCCGAGAGGAGATATTATTATCAATACCCCCGTTGCAGCAAACCTGCATACTCAGCGAATTTCCAATGAATATATAACATAACACATTAAAACACTTAACAGGATTCATAAGAAATGTATTCACAAACATACGATATTTAAAATATTAATTATTCTCCATAAGAATAACATTGGGGATGAGTACGCAGGTTTGCTGCAACAAGGCACACAAAATAATGGATGTTTATACAAATATCAATAGAACTCATCTTAGTGAAGTCACATACCAAGTTTCATCCATATACATTCATAAATAAGCGATATATAACATTTTAAGTATTTTCCATAAGATTAACATGGGGACCAAGTACCTAGGTTTGCTGCTACAGGAAACATTGGCGAAAAATTGGTTTTATTTGCAAACAACAATAAACCACAACCAGATCAAGCCATATACCAAATTTCGCCAGTTTATGTTCATAAATAAGCGAGATATACAATTTTCCTTCATCTCCATAAGAATAACATTAGACAACGTACTGTGTTTAGCACTTTCAATATCTCGGTAACCAGTTAACGTAGAGCAATGATCAAAATACCAAATTGTTTGTTTTTTTAAGCTGAATTCAATGGCATAAATTAAAATTTGATTTAAATTAAAATTACATGTAAAAACCCCAAAAAACCCATTTTTGGGGTACAAAACCCCCAAAAACCCCCCCTTCGGATGGTGCGATTCATCTGGTTTTCGAACTCGTTCAATAAATGGTACTTTACACATTTGTACCAAATTTCATTAAGATCGGACATTTTTTACGAGAGTTATCGTGCTTACGGATATATATATATATATATATATATATATATATATATATATATACATATATAAAAATTTGAACGAATGGTGTTTTTGGCATCTGGGGACCTCAAAATGAAAAGTTATCATGGTCTCGGGCTTAAGTCTTACCATGAGACCTACGGTAATAGCTTCTTCCCTATAGGGGAAATTCGCTAAAAACTAATATTTATTAAAACGATAGCAAAATATGTTAATACAATGAAAGGTGATAGGTGATACAATGAAAATAAGGGAGAATTGATTAATATTTGTACTTTGTCTAGGGGTTTAAGAGTAGTTTTTTTTAAATATATTAATAATAATTATACTAAGCAAATACAACTGAAATAAGAAACATGTTAATACCTGGATTGTAATGAGTTATGTTGGTTTCAAGAACAAATAGTATAGATGTTAACTGTTCATAAATCAAAATAAAAAGAGATGTATAGTTATAACTATTCGATATATTAACTACTCACCTACCGTCACAAACAATATGTTATTATTTTAACGCATCTTACCAGCATTGCACGTAATAAAAAAGTCTTTGAACAGTTCTGAGTAGAATCAATTTTCCGTTATCATGTTTTGTATAATTAATTAATCTTAATAATGGGGTTGTTAAATTAAAATATAAAGTAGTTTACGGTTGACTAGCGATTAATGTTTAGAATTTATGTTAACGTTTCGAAAAGATAACTCACAAATATATAATAAATTTCTTCTGATTAGTCACTATAATTATAGTTATACAATATGTTATACAAATTGTTTCCACTGTTTTACTACTACAAAAAATTGTGTCTCTATATTTATTTAGCAGAGGAGATAATCTACTTTTACATTTAATAAAACAATAACATTTTAATGCTGAATTAACTGTAAGTTTTTATATGTTTAACGAGATTAAAATTATTTGGTAATGACGTAGTCCTTATTTTAGTAATTTAATCCGACAGATGAGCAAATAGGGGCTGTTATTATATACACAATACTTTAAAAATGATGTGTACTCTGATACGTTCTCTTCAATGTTTTGTAGTTTTTAAATATTGAATATACTTAAACTAAGCATTTGAAATAGTGTTCAATAAAATATAATGACCAATTTGGGTTGATTCAAGACTATAAGCAAGGGGTCCATTTGATTTATTTCCTCTTATTTTTCTAATAACCATACCTTATATAACTTAAATTTATTAAAACTGTTATGATTATAATTTAAAATAATGTTTATTGCAAACAATTGTTATGTATAAAATTTGTTAAGAATCTATAAATTATAAAATCCTTTCAGCATTTATGTACATACGCATTTAAAAATTCTAGCGAAAGAAAAATGGCATTTCATCCAATTAATTATTTCGTATTATTATGGTTTTACCAAGGAAAATATAAAACAATCATGAACTTTATATTTCATATTTTATCTTCATTTGAACAAAGTATTTATTTTATTTTTTTATGGAATCTTATATATTGTGGTTATATTTTTCTACTATTAGGATGAGCTGTTTTTCAGCCATCTTAAACACCAATCTTTCATATCCTTTCCACAAAAACAATTTAACTTTTACTACTTGTATTAACACAATTTTGCTGTTCTAAGAGACACCAGCCCCACGCAAATCATATTTGCTTATTTCCTATACAGTAAGAAAATATTATGTGCCGGTTATGTATTTTTTATAATGCAATATAAGATACTAATGGTCTCCACTGTTTGCACTATATTCTACAGTAATACAACTGTACACAATACACTATACTGTGCAATAACTGTAAAAAAAGGTTAATTTCAATTAATACTATTTTCATATTTTTCAAAATAAATGCCAAACAATAACAAAGTAATTTTTAAATCTTGAACATGTCTCTAAAAGATAGATTAACATCTAAACGAATTTACACTACTAATAAAAACTGCCCGAGATTTAAAATTTAAGGAAGGATTATTCTTTAAAAGTGATTTTTATTAATTTTGTGTTTAATAACTCAAGTTCTTACCCTGCACAGATTCTGTCTTACTTCATGCTTAATATCAGTTGGTTGCATTTCCTTATATTCTTTATTTACTATACTTTTAAAACACTTATTGGTTTTAGTCGAATATTTTGTTGAAAGATTATCATAAGTTGTTATCTTTATAGATTTATTTTTAATGGTAGAAGCAATAAATTTAGAAGAACTAAATCATCAGATTATATCAAGAAGGTGGTTTAGTACTTACTACAACTGATCAGATAATACTCCAAGTTAAACTAATTACAGTTGACGCTCAGGGGACAAGGCCGAACTAAGACTAAATACCCCGTTGGGTACAAGTGGAGATGCTTGCTAATTGATATTGCCATTGACCGTGGAACTTTGTTTGGTATCACACTGTAAACGGGCGAGAGAGTATTAACTACTTTATAAATAGGTAATCACCACATAAAACATTTACACTTATAATGTGACGATTTATGTATACACATTTTTTTATCGGTTGTATAACAATTCTGTAAGACATATTTAATTAAAAATGCTTACATAAGAGTCGGTTATAAGCGACATATATACTAAGGTAAATAGGATAGTATTAAATCGTTGTTAACAATTTATAACATGTATGTCCAATGAATTGTGGTTACAACCTATTTTGATTCTTCTATATTAAAAAAAATAGGTCTAAAGAAGCACGTATTAACTGGGAAGCATTTACTGTTATGATCATGTGTGTAAAATTTATTTTGAATAAGTTATGTTCTCCATTACACAGCAATGTTATTTTTTCATCATCGTGGAATGTATACAACGAATTTACATAAAGTTGCAAATAGTATTTTATTTTAACACCAGTTTAACCTGTAGGGACTGAGAGCTATGGTGGTAGTGAACTCAGCTCAATCCAAGGTCAAGACCTTTACTCCAAGTTACTCCAAGGCAAAGGGTCGGTCTTTCCACCCCTGAAATGCTCCTGTAATAAGTGTAACGTAATGCTGTCGATTATCTTTACCATCGTAAATATTTTCCTAGATACATTTTAAATATTATTTTTTAATTAGTTAAAATAATGTGGGTGATATATTATACTGAATAAAGGTTTAAGTTTAGTCAATATAGTCTTGTACAACTCTTGTATAGTTATAGTCAATATAACTCTTGTTTACAAAATAAGATTGCATTTACTAAACAAATGTTTTTTTTTCTGGTTTACTGATAAAGTTTGTAATAACACGTTTATAAATTAAAATATATTTATATATTACTATGTAATCATTAAAGTTAACTTTTACTAACGTTAGTGTACACAACACTACAAACTAGTTTTTATTTGTAGTCTATCATTGTAATATAAATGTTTTTGTCCTTTAAAACTTTATTATGTAAGAAACGGATTACATAAATAAACAATGATTGTATATGTATATTTTAGCCAAAATTAAACTGACTAGAATGTTTGATCACATACAAGGTAAATTAAAAACTAAAACAATTTGTTTGATGAGTTTTGAAATCAAGTTAGGGACATTGGCTTCTCCACCCCTAATTCTTGAACCCTTTGGTTAACGTCGTAAGTAAATATAATTTAAGAGTTTTTTTTTAGTTCATTTATTACTAGCAAAAACAAATTAGTTCCTTAAAATTTATAAACGTATGTTTTTTGTTGTTTTAATAATAAATCATCTGCAGACTCCTTAAACATGTAGCACTCAACCAGTTAAATACACTGTCATACTTTATAATGTATGCTGAAAAATTCTTCAAGTATTTACTTAGGTATAACAGAGTGAGTGTATGAGTGAGTGTATCATTAAGTTCATAACTAATAAAACAATACATTACATAAATTCACAACAAAATAGAGAAATTTAACAATAAATAAACAACACTTCTCAAATAGCCCCATGAGACATGAGTCAAAGTAACTTTAACAAGTTTTCTCTTAAAAGGGTAAAACTAAGTTATCAAAAACCAAAGTAACTATGCGGAAGTAAGGTGGTGGGCGAGCGCTGCATTATACAAAGTCAAGAAGCGGAAAACTGTACAGACACTCTAGAACGGTGAGGGTTACTCTTCACCCCCACGACCCTCCACGTAATAGTTACTGACTGTAGCCACTCACGTACAAAATACTATCACTAACATAGCTGTATTATCTATATTATACAGAATTGTAATTTTTTTTTTATAAACAAACTTTTTCGACCTTCGTAACATGAAGTGTGGAAATATACAAATCCCTAATTATTTATAATATTTAACATTTAATTACTAGCTCTCGTAAAGCACTTATAAAAAGTAAATATTCTGGCTATTAACTACTTTAATATTGTCTTAGGAAATATACTCTTTTTAGACAAACGTTTGGAAAAGTTAGCTTTTGTCTTAGTCCCTTACGTGCTTTTCAAGTATCGTAAAATTTAGTTTCAAATAATACTACGCTTAAAGATATACCTAGTTTAAAATACTTGTTTTCAATATTTTATATGATAATTTTCCTAACAATACAGTTATACCTTTTTCAACAAATAATTTTTCTTACAAGGTGCTGATAGGTAGGAAAATAAGTGCCCTTCAAGATATGACGAAATATATGGCTTAGTCTTAAATAAATGTTATAATTAATAGATTAACAGTACCCTTATAATGATCAATAATTATCTATATATCTAATTCCTTAAGTTCAAATTTGACAATGAAATTGTGAGCGAATGGGAGGTCATGGAAATCTGGGAGAGGTCTCATTTTAAAAGTCTGGGCATGACATTTTGGGTAAAATTACGAATTTTTCTTATTCATGTATCAACAATTTGTTACGGAATAAAATAATTCACATTTAAAAAACATGGGGATTTAAAAATGTCTGCTTTGTTTGCATTAAAACATGTGATGATGTGTATACTTTGTTTTTGAACTGCCATGTGTTCCTACTTAAATTGTTTTATTTTCCTCAGCATGTAAAGAGTAAAAAGAATCAGATGCGGCAAAGTATTTGAGCAAGGTTAGGGTCTTTGACCCCTTCAAGCCACTAGTTTAAATGATAATTATTCATAATAAATGGTTAATGAATAATAATTAACATTATATTATTGTTCTTAGTATATTTTCTAGTAAAAACCGGTTCGTTAGATGTAATAGCTCTATTAATTAGATTTAATAGCTCATGGTTCTATTAAATCTGACGAACCTTATTTTATTAGAAAATATACTAAGAACATTACTATAATGTTAATTCCTAAATGTGTCACCAGATTTAAAGTTAATTTGTTCATTTATAAATATATCTATATCTTTAAGTTTATTCTTAGATTTAATCAATCCCATGCATTCACTTCATTTCCTTTTTTTATAATTCTTGAGGATACTGAGGTCTTCTATTTTCCCTATGGTGTGGCCATTTTCTAAAACAAGTTTTGCTACGTTTGATATTTCCGGTTTCCCGTTCTTGCAAGCTGATACATGATTCTTAAATCTGTTAAAAAAGTATCAGTTTTGTCAGATATAAAAGTTATCACAGTTTTTACAATTTATATTGTAAACGCCAGGAATATCGAATTTCTTTCAATCTTCTATCTTGGGATTTAGTATTTTCTTCATAGTGTTTTTGTATATATGTTAATCTGTATATTACGTAACAATATGATTTAAAACTAAAATATCCGCTTGCCCCTTTGAGATTCAGTGCGACAGAGGCTAAGTGAAATCCTCCCCCTTGATACATAAGGGGTAGTATCACGAGCAAAGCTTTGGGAAGATTGTTCTGATCGGGATTTACTCCGGGGTCACAAGAGGCTTAGTTAGTGTGATTAGTTTATTGCGTTTAATTAAACAGTCCATACTACTAATGAATAGGCCAATAGAGTTCTGTATTTTCTAACTACTGTGCAACCTTTTATAATCCATCAATCACCCAGCTATTCTAACACCCATCCATCTAACTTATAGAATTTAGTATTCATATTTATTTTAAATATCGGTTTAATTATAAGGAGTCTTATGTTAGTTGTTCATTGTTTTTGGATTTATTCCTTATAATTTTCTATTATTTGGCTGTTTCACACTAAACATTTATTATTTTTCTTTATAGTAAAAATATTTCATTGCTATAGGAAAAGTTAATACCTCCGTCACAGAAAACCTGCGTACTCAGCGAGTTTCCAATAATATATGTCTTAATACCACATAAGGCCGCGTAGCAAGTTTCATAAACATATATTCACAATTAAGCGATATAAACAATTTTAATTATTCTCCATAAGAATAACATTAAGTACGTAGGATTGCTGCAACAAGGAATAAAAAATAAGGGTTTTCATACAAATATCAATATAAATCACCTAGGTGAAACCACGTACCAAGTTTAATCAATATACATTCATAAATAAGAGATATATACTATTTTGATTTTTCTCCATAAGAATAACATGGGGGATGAGTATGCAGGTTTGCTGCAACAAGGAACACAAAAATTGTTTATATGCAAATATCAATATTACTCAACAAGCTGAAGCCAAATACCAAGTTTTATTAAATTATGTTCATAATTAAGGGAGACATTATATTTTACTTATTCTCCATAAGAATAACATGGGGGCTGAGTAAGCATGTTTGCTGCTACGGGAATAATCGGTAAAAATTGTTTTTTGTGCAAATAGCAATATACCACAACCAGATGAAGCAACCAGATGAATATACCACAACCAGATGAATTTCATTAGTTCATAAATAAGCGAGATATAACATTTTTCTGATTCTCCATAAGAATAACATTGGACTTCGTACTGTGTTTAGCACTTTCAATATCTCTGTAACCATTTGACGTAGAAAAATTATCAAAACATCGAACTATGTGTTTTTTTAAGTTGAATCGAATGGTGGAAACTAAAATTAGCCTTTTCAAAATATTACATGTAAAAACTTCAAAAACCCATTTTGGAGTACAAAACCCCCCCAAAATACCACTTAGGATAGGGCGATCTGTCTGGTTTTTAAACTTGAAGTCATAAATGCTGTTTTACAGGTTTTTACCAAATTTCATCAAAATCGGACTATTTTTACAAGAGTTATCGCACCCACGGACACACACACACACACACACACACACACACACACACACACACACACACACACACACACACACATATATAATATTATTTAGTTCTTTTAAAAATAATATATATATATATATACATATACAGTTTCGAGCGAATGGTGTTTTTGGGGTCTAGGGACCTCAAAACGAAAAGTTTTCATGGTCCTGATCCTAGGCCTTACCATACCGACTACGGTAACAGCTTCTTATCTCTAGGGGAAATTCGCTAATAACAATATGTTTTATTCCATCATGTGGCTTAATAGATACATTTAATTAAAGCTCATAGTCCCCGGAGAAATAGCTTTAATTAGAACGAATTAAAATGTATTATGTATATTTGTATACTTTAAAATAGAAACATAAATATCAAGTAAAAGTAAGAGCAGTATAAACTATCTAAGCTCTACAAATAATGAGCAAACAGTGTTGCGACGTGTACTGCTTCAACCTACTCAACTAGTCTAATGTTATTTCGATACATTGTTTTCATCAAACTGAGTGTTTCGTAGTGCTGGAGTTCCATAAAGTTTTGTGGGCTTTCTTGTTTCCCTAGAGTATTGACTCTAAAGGAAATTATCTTACCTTAGTTCTTACCCCTAAGTAAAAACTACTAGAAATTACTGTGCGTAAACAATCACGTTTTTAGATTATTCCTTCCATTCATTGAATAGCTGTAAACATGAAAACAACCACTCTTCCAGATTTTAGGGTGATTATCAAAAAAACAAGATATGTAGAAAGATTTAATAGGTTTCTCATGTAGCCTATTTACTGACTAACTCGGATTGTGTAATTAGCTAAGGTTATAAGTTAATATTACCTTACAGATTTATGTATTGATCAACCTACAAATAAGTGTGTAGTTAGATATTAGCTTATTGGAGTACTAAACTTTACGTTTTACCATTCAAACATGTTATTGAATCTTATAGTTTTTAAAACCTAACCTCTATTTTTAACTTCAAAATACAATATGTATACGTATATATGTCGATGGTAAACTAACAAAAATTGTAGAAGGTTATATATAATCAAATATACTTCCATCTTGATTAAAATATATTTTCAGTAGCCGGATTTATTTTTGTTTTCTTAATAATTCATGGGCAGTTTTAGTAATAGCATAGATGAGTAATGTTGTAAATTTAGTTTTATTAATTAATCGAATCGGATTTTTAACATATATACCTATTTATAAGAACTTTAAAGCTATTATGTATGTTAAGATACTAAAGAAGATTGATATATAAGAATACTTTGCAGATATTTTCAATACCGATTAGAGAGAAACAAGTTTCATGTCGTGAAAACAATGGGCTTGTAACAAAAAATTTAAGAGATTAGTTCCAAAACTGTTGATTGCTCTGTTACAGTTCTTCGTTATAAACTATTTGAGGCAGAACGAAGTTTCACACAACAAACGGAAAAGTCTTTCATCGTCAAAGACTCCACTACTCTAAGGAAGTAGTTAAAAGTCTTTCCATGCAACTTTCACTTTGGTTTTCAGCTTCAGGAAAACTAAAAATCCCTTCGGGAAAAGGTTAAAAACAATCAAATATATCCAAAAAGTATCATTACGTTATAAATAAACACCATTTACATTAAAACTAGCTGTTGTCCCGTTCTTCACCAGGGAATACTGTATGCCAACAAGGTCACATGATTTGAGTAGAGTCCATGCAATTATTTGCTACCACAGCAATTAATAACCGTAACAATATTCATAAGGTGAACTATAGAACCTTTTAAAGCATTGGGGAAGAGCTCTAATTTAATATTTTAACACACGTAGTCAAATTTTCAGGTTATATTAACTACTCAAATTAAAATAGTCAAGTCAATTGGATCAGGAATTTGTTATTCAGTGTAATAATGCAGAACGATTTTATATGACCCGGATAGACAAACGTAATTTCAAAATAGGGTTGATATATACAATTTCTTACTACCATGTACTTAAAATATCCACTCTCGTAAACTTTATTTAAATGTTTAAATCATTACGAGACATAATTATTACCGTTGAATGGAGCAGAAATATGGATTAAGCAAAACGACAAAAGACTAAATGATTATATATTCCTTTCACACATCTTTCAATAATTTTGAACTTAATAGGTACTGCATTGAACTTTTCTCGATTAATATAATGTTAAAGCGAGTAAACTAGTTGTTGTTTTATGAATACAAGTTTATAGAATTAACTACGGTAAATATAATACCACACTTTAATATAAAGATCAATGACTACCTTTGACGAGTCAATTCCAGGTACAATCAAACTCTACTTCGAAATTATTTGTCCCTACCCAGTCGCTCCAGAAGTTGTGTGCTGAGACAACAAAGGGAAACCAGCAGGTCTTTGCTCTCCGATTCTAATTATTCATCTTTCATTCTGTCTTTGAGAATGCCAGAAACAGCAGTGGCCTTATTTACATTTGAATCCATGAACATTTGACGATTATATTCCAACATAAACTAGTTATATGATGGAGTACTAGATAAATGTTTTGTATTCAGACTTCGAATTAAATATTGTTGGTTTGAAATTAGCTGCAGTAAATTATTTAACTGCCCTTTACAACGGTTGCTATCAATATATCCGTTAAACGATCATATTCAGGCTCGAATGGTGCATCATTATGGAATTTATAGATGGATATGCCAGTTTAAGAAAAAAACACAGAAAATGCATTTCAACACTAAGACCCAATCTTAAAGACCATAAAACATTAAACCTTCTCAGCTAAGATTAGAACGTGAATGTGAGGTCCGGGTTTGGAAGGAGTTTGATTATGCGTTAAGCACTTCCTTATACCACTTCCTCTAAAGTTCGTAAAGCCAATAATTATTTGTAAATTTAGATTATTTAAATACATACAATTTTTTTAAGTTTTTCGTTGTTGTGATTCTATAATGCTCTGAATATTATATTTTTGTCACAGAATCTAGGAGTATTATTTGGTATTGTGTTTCCTCAGTATTAGTAAATTAAAATGTGAAGAGAACGGAATGTAAAGGAGAACATTCAAGTCAAAATGTAAATAATGATAAAACTCAAAAATGTTTTGAATACATTTCATAAGTATTTCAATACAACGTTGTTATTAAACAGCAAAAAGTATTATTTCCTTGAGACTACTCACGTTTTCATCGTAAAGGGGTCAAGGGTGCCCTTTATAATACTGTCCTATTTCCAACTAGACTGTTCGAAATTAATATTTATTTAATCGCGTGGAGATTACGTTGTGATTTCAATATAATAAAATAAACTATAAATAGAATTATCCTTAAAAAAATTTGCTAAGCAAAATTGCTACCGTAATTTTTCAAACATGGTTATCATTTTCAAAAATCATAGAATACCTAAGCTGTTTTATTTATTAAATTATGTTTATTTCTTACAAAATTTCATAAAATGTTAAGGCTTAATTGACATAGAACTGTATGAAAACATCACTTAATTGGCTTTGTTCAATATTCAGTTGAAGAACTAGAGCAATCAAACTGGAGGGTTTAAGTACATAATAACTCAGCTTTGTTCTAGAATGACAAAAAATGACACTAAGAGTTAAAGTGGTTTAAGCTAGTTATAGTTAGATGTTATTCGTATGCAAACATGTATTTATTATGAATGAATTTATATTCACTCGCAATAAGGACATTTGATTAATTAAGTACATTATGTTGATTTTCTTTGATTTAAGGAAGGTTTTAGCGTATTACTAACCAACTGTCCTGAGCTCGTTTCATTAAGACTTCTCAATAGTAATATTATTTTAAATTTAAATAGTTTTAAAATGTAATCAATGAAACGTCTGTCGTATCAAACCTTTAATGTTGTTATTACTATTACTATTACTTGTTCTGATACATTTTTTTTGTTAGAGATAACTATGATTTAAAAAAATGCATACATAAGACCGTTGCTTTTATTTATTTTTATAGACTTTAGAAATTGTTAAATTTATAAATTTGAGAAAATACATATAATGAGTTTGTAATCATATTAATCAACTGCCGCACAGTGAAAGAAAAGACAATCATGAATACTTTAAACCACTATGAAAATCATTGAAACAGCAAATATATTTGGCTGTGAAACTAAAAGTTACAACAAGGGTCGAAAATCGAGCTGGAGGGGGAGTCCCATAGCCTAGATTTAATAAGTTGATTTGTACTGAGAGCGGGACGATTTTAAATATATAAAATATACAATTATTTATCTGGGAAAACACAACTTTATCTAGCACATCTGAAAAAATATATAATCCAAATTTAGGATTCAATAGGTAAATTGACTTTGAAATTTAATCCAGGAAAATAACACTCCACTAAGGCTTGCTTTAACTGCTCGTACTAGAGACAGTGTGCAGCCGGTGAGCTCTGAACCATGACTGATAGGATAGATACATCAACGTAGTTCCCTAGCGACAACGTAGTTACCGAAAACCAATATATTGTAAGCTTTAGCTTATCCAATAATAAATTGAAATAAATCAAGACATTTGGAGGCATAACTCCTTCCAATCGTTAATAGTAGCAAGCAACAGTAAGGAGGACGATTACTGATCTTTCTATTGTAATAAGTTGTTGTTTTTTAATCTAGACTGGAGGTATTCATATATTATTACTTATTATACTTAGTATATTTATAGATTTTTATAATTTTAAGGTAAAAAATGTGATTAATTAACAAATTATAGGTGTTAGATAACCGTTTGTTTTTCTGCCAATTAACGAATATTAATTTTAGGTGCCATTACATATGTATGCGTAAAATCATTTAAAATTCAAGCATAACGGAACAATGAATTTTCTGCAACAAAGGTCCAGTATTGTTGTAGTCTCAGTCCTCTATTTAACAAAGGTCCAGTATTGTTGTAGTCTCAGTCCTCTATTCAACAAAGGTCCAGTATTGTTGTAGTCTCAGTCCTCTATTCAACAAAGGTCCAGTAATGTTGTAGTCTCAGTCCTCTATTCTCTAAGAGTAGTTGTAATCTCTTAATTATATGTCTTCTGAATTCAAAATGGAAAATATTGAATTACGCAAAACAATAAGTATTGCATTGAACATACAAATAGTATTTGTATTTATACCAACCCACTTTTGTAAATCTACATTTATAAAATAATAGTATTTTAATTTGTTTCATATCTTTTTAAATATTTGTATGGATATAATAGAATGTGATAAATACCAGAAACAACTATTTAACTTGTTACACATTAAAATCAGGTATTGCTTTTTAATAATTAAAAAAGACCATGCATAGTTCTAGCTCACCCGACATTGGTAATTCTATTTTCCTCAGATTACCTGGTTGGGTAATATTATGCTTATTCCTATAAAAAATTAGTTTACAATATTCGTACAGTATCCTGAATATTTTGTTGCGACCTTCTAGGTCAAGTCTTTTGTAATATTTTCAGTTCAAATTAATTGAGACAATCTTTGTTATTACCTTCGAAGTGTTATAATTTACCACTTTAACAAAGCAAAAATAATATTTTCTAACACAAAAAAATAAAACAGTAAATAGTAAACATCACTGAAAGGTTCTATCGTAATAGAAAGCTTATTTGAATCAAAGAAATACCTCTTCACCTCAATACTGTAAAAGGCTGATTCCATCAATTCTATTGATACACTTGCTCTATTGTTCCTTAATTGCTTAGAGTATCCATTGTTTTTATTCATTAGCCACCTCTTGTAGAACGATTTCATTACTCCACGGAAGCATTATTACAGTTATCAGAGCAGTTTTAAACAACTAGGTGGGATAGATTCGTCTTAATAAATTATGGATCTTTAGAATACAACATGCGTTTGAAACTTAACTAAAATTCAGAGTCCTTTTAACTAAATGTGACTTCTCAATAAAAACACAAAATGTATTTATATATTTTGTGAGAAATTGATAAAATGGTTAACTCTGTCAAGAGTTTAGATTGGTCTAACTAAATTGGAGTGTTAAATGTAATACGGGAAATGTATAATCTCTTTTTCTAAATTTGCATTGATATTTATTCAACCAATTAGTACCATCGCAAGCAATGTCAAATTGTGTTTTGTACTGGCAATATACTTAAGACGGATTCAAATATCCTTGGTGTTGATTTTTGGTTACCTCAAAAGTTTGTGTATGAAAACATTAGTAATGTTGGAAACCAGAAAGGACAAAACACTAAACAGGCCCCATTGGTGCAGTCATGTTTACAAAGACGTTCTTGCCCTGACTTGGGACATACTTGATAAACTTATTTCTTCGTGTCGTCCCAAACTATTACAGCATTATTAACCCATAAAGGCAAAATCCGTCACGACACAAAGGCCTTTTAAATCGAATGTTGCATAGTAATTATTCAGATGCACCAATCCAATACAACGTTACGTTACGTTATTAGCAGGTCCTAAAATATTACTAGATTGGTCCTAAATGATTGCTAGGATTATAAAATACTCCTACACTTAAGATAAATAATTATCTTAATTACTACTCTTAAAAACAGTGATAAGTTTAGTTAATTAGTTCAAACTCACTATTCTAAGGAAGATATAGAGGTATTTTGGGGAAACCTTTACCATTTTTAACATTTTTAGAGAAAGTAAATCCTTAAACTAAATAAAGATAAAAATGTCATACGCATACCACCCCGAAAACCCGAATCACCAATTGTATAACAATAGTTTTGTTCCTATTTTACTTGGAACTGTTAACAAACTGGGAGCCTCAGTCTAGTGAGTTTGTTTGCGTGTGTGTTGGTCTACGTTTTCCGGGTTCGGCCTCAGCAATCACCAGACAAGAGATAATCCTTCCAGCCACTAGTTCAAAGCCTTCCTCAAGCTGTAGATCCACCTGCGTTAGAAACAAAAATGGCCCTAGCCAAAAAAAAAAAAAAAAACGTATACCTATATTTGAAGCGTAAAACCCTTCACTTGGAGCTTTTTTCTTCTATAAGACTTGCATAATAATAGTTTTTAAACAATTTTGTTTTGGAGCCATTGAAAAGAAGGCGAATATTTTCATAATTAAAGGCGAAAGACACCTTTGAAAAAATTACATTCTACTGTAATTAGCTTTATACTTTTTTAGCCAATTACGTTTCAAATCCATTGTAGAACAAAGCTTTAATATTTTAATCTAGCTTTTGGGGCAAGATAAACAAGCTTATGTAAGGCATATTTGTGTAAATAATATATTCGTTAGTAATAGGTTACGCCCTAATAGATGACTATATTTCATGAGTATCTGATGAATAAATTCACTATTGGTCGTTCTGTTCTTTATAACAATGAATTCCTTCTCTTTTACCCTAAAAGTTGTGTCTAATGAAAAAAGACAATTTAGCATGGTATTTTCTCTTTGATATCAATTAAACATCTTTCATTCTGTGTTTGGGACTGTCAAATACAGCAGCGTCATTATTTACAATTATGCCAGCTGTATTATAAAATGTTATTTTAAACTCAACTCAATATCTTTATATAAAACAAGCTAAAGCAAAAATACAAGTTTTACTAACCACTAACCTTTAAAGATATTCATGTATAAATTAAAATAATATAAAACAGAATAAATAATAATTACTTCTCCTAAAATTAGTATACCATGGTGTAGCCAATCTTCACACATCTTAGAGTAGAACGGCAATAACTGTTTGGGGGATTTTTGTTATATCTTTTTTCTACATTAAAAACTAAGTCATATAAGAAGATTTTTAAAAAATGATTAAGAAAAGTAAGAATAAAATTAAATGGAACAACAGTTACTAATGAGATGAATACATCATCAGTGTATTATAAGCCCACGGTTTTGTGTGGAAACATAACGAGGGGACGGAGTTATTACTGAGCGGTGAGCACGCATTGTTGCTTTTGAGACCACATGTCTTTTATCGTAAGGTGTCAATGACACTGTTATTAAGACTGTACTATTTAAAAACTGATTGTTGATTAAAAATAAAGTAATAACGGTAAATGCCTTGGTATCTAAAAAACAAGGGATTATATGTTTTTGAAGTGGATGTTACAAACGGTACTTACAAGGGAACAACGCGGTATACGCTATGACGTCATTACAGCCCACCCGCAATTAACATCACACAAGGATTCAATTATGTTGTAAAGCGCCCCCTTGACCTTATCTCAGCGTCTATGTGTTGTATAAATAGATAGTTCAAACGTTCCTTGTGGACGATAATATGTCGATTTTATTTTTATTTACATAACGTTTAATGAACTATAAAAATAATCTTGTGTAGGAGGGTTAAAAAAATATTGTTTACATGGTATACTGTAAAAACGAATATACAGGGTGTCTCGAGTAAGGTGACTCATACCGAGTGCAGACGAACTACTTGACCTAGGAGGATGAAATAAAATTATTTCCCTCTAAATTGACCCCAAGGACTAACGTAAAAATAATTTTATCTTGTTTAAAATACAGGATGTACCAAAAACTAAGGGTCACTAGTTCAAACCTCGGAATTTTAAAACGTAAACATAGGTAATGTTATACACCATTTTAACGCCCTTTATCAGACAAACATTTTGGTGAAAACAGAACTTATTTATCCCTAACCCCGTTTGAAAATGGAGGCCATTTTCGCGAGAAAAAACATGTTTGGAATACCCTGTATCTGCTTAACTACAAGTCATAATTTTAATCTGATTCAAATTTCTTACTCGTATTAAATTCAGCTTTACCCTGATATGCTACATGCTAGTGTTCAATACTTAGTAAACAATAATACTAAACTTTTTTTAAAATGTTTATAGGCCCAGAATTAAAAATGTCAAACAGTAACGTATATTGAAAATTATATCATTTTAAAGGTTTTAGAAATCCTAACTACTTTCCAATTTACATCAACCTCGTATCTCTCTTTGTTTTTTAGCAAACATCAAAATCTTCATTTCCCCATATAAAATACATGTTATTTCTACATAAAACTTCCAAATACACTGAGGCCTCTTTTATAGATGAGATATATAGAAATAACATGCGTTTTATATAGGGAAATTAAGATTTTTGTTAATTGCTAAAAAGCAAAGATAGATACGAGTTTGATATAAAGTAGAAAGTTGTTAGGATTTCAATGACCTTTAAAATGATATGCTTTTTTATATACCTTACTATTTGGCTTTTTTCAATTTTATGCTGATAAAAATAAAAAAGTTTAGTATTATTTTTTACTATGTTTTGAACACTAGCATGTAGCGTATCAGTTTAAAGCTGAGTTCAATACGAGTAAGAAATTTGAGTTAGAATGAAATGATGTCTTGTGGTTTAGCAGATACTGGGTGTTTTTCATTTTAATAGTCCTTATGGAGTAGTTGAGTCAAAAAGTAAATTTTATACCTTCGTTAATAAGTTGTATACTTTCGTTCATAGGTCATTTTGGTTATTTTATGTTCAAATCACCTTGCATTGGATTGATGTTCAATTTAAAATACATAAAGTGAATATTTCGTTTTAAATGTTTTCATTTTATTTTTGTATTAATTTTAGTATTGATAAACATTTTGAACATACATAGACAAGTATTGACTAGTCTGACTAAGTATTGACTAGCATTGACTAGTATGTATAAACATACATAATGACTAGTCTGAAAATGACAGGTTCACTTTAAAAAGGAAATTACATTTTTAGTATATACCTGTTACTATAACTAATTGTTTTCATTACAACATACTTACTGAACAAATCAGAGTCTTCTGAAGCAATAATCCATTTTACCTGTAAGAACAAATTTAAAAGTTTTTATTCCATAAGAATAATTATTAACATGTATTTTCAGTAAAACACGTTTAATTTATTGTTTGTGACACTGTTGTATTCAGACAATGCCTTATAAAAATTCACATTTATGATTACATGTGTCAAATTGAACAAACAACAATGATATTAATTAAATAACACACATTATACTTTATGGTATTTAGGCCTGTTATTTGCAATTTCCAATATTACTTTTTAAATTCAGTCTGCCACCGTGCTTCGGGAGGCACGTTAAGCCGCTGGTCCTCCATAGGTAGTCGACAGGTCAGAGGCACTAGTGCGACCTTAAAACTCTGAGAACAGACATTGGCCAGAATTTTACACAAACTTTACTTTATTAGTTTTAAATTAAATGTGTAAAAAATTGAATTTTATACTTAATTTTAATTTACGAAAGAATAATAAATACACTGAAATAAAAACATACATTCTCATTGAATTACAAATTATAAAACATTGGAATAGAATATATTTAAGTTTTGCACAAATAATAGTTTAGATGGTTGTACAATGCAAATAACGATGTTACAATTTAGATTTAGCGAAATCACCCTATAGGGAAGAAAGTACTACCGTAGGTCTCATGGTAAGACTTAAACCCGAGACCATGATAAATTTTTGTTTTGTGGTCCCCAGATGCCAAAAACACCATTTGTTCAAATTTATATATATGTATATATATATATATATATATATATATATATATGTGTGTGTGTGTGTGTGTGTGTGTGTGTGTGTGTGTGTGTGTGTGTGTGTGTCTCCATAAGCACGATAACTCTCGTAAAAAAAGTCCGATCTTAATTAAATTTAGAATAAATGTGTAAAGCACCATTTATTTGAAACAGTTCGAAAACCTGATGAATCACACCATGCAAAGGGGGGTTTGGGGTGGTTGTACTCCAAAAATGGGTTTTTGGGGTTTTCCCATTCAATTTTTATTTGAATGAAATTTTAATTCATACCATTGAATTCAACACAAAAACAAAAAAAATTGGGATTTTGCTCAATTCTCTACGTCAGTTGGTTACTGAGATATTGCAAGTGCTAAACACATTGCTTTGCCTAATGCTATTCTTATGCCGAAAAAGAAAAAAAAATCTTGCTTATTTATGAATATAAACAGACGAAACCTGGTATATGGTTTCATATAGTTATGGTTTGTTGTTGTTTGTACAACAAAGATTTTCACTTATGGTTCTCGTAGCAGCAAACCTAGGTACTCGGTCCCCATGTTATTCTTACGGAGGATAATTAAAATGTTATGTATCGCTTATTTATGAATGTATATGAATACAACTTGGTATGTGACTTTACTTAGATGAGTTATATTGATATTTGCATAAAATATCATTATTTTGTGTTACTTGTTGCAGCAAACCTGCGTACTCATCCCCAATGTTATTCTTATGAAGATGAGTTATAATTTTATTTCCATAAAAACCCATTATTTTGTGTTCCTTGTTGCAGCAAACCTGCGTACTCATCCCTAATGTTATTCTTATGGAGAATAATTAAAAGTGTATTTATCGCTTCTTTGTGAATATATTTTATGAAACTTGGTATGCGGCTATATGTGGTATTAAGACATTGGAAATTCGCTGAGTACGCAGGTTTGCTGTGACGGAGGTATTTTTTATTCTCTTAATTATGTAATTTATATTTAGGTTTTATATGAAATTTATTCATTCTCATAACTCGTATGATACACAATAAACAATATAAAAAAATAGTTTCAGTTAATTGAACGGTAATGTATACAATTTGAAGTAAATTACACAAAAATATATAATTGATTGAAAAGTGAGATTATATTAATTCTAGTTGTATATTTGCTCTGTTGTCCCTTATAAGCTTGGATTGTGCATTGTTCTCATTCTTTAGAAAGCTCTTGCAGGGTTGGTGTTCCAACGATTAAAATTATTTAAGTTTCATAGATAAATATGACAAAAAAATAATAATAATAGCCTTACTGCCAATTAATGAGGAATGAAATAAATCATAGGTTTATCAACATTTAAACAGATGTTAACCATTACTGACGCCAGAAATCAGTGAGGACAAAACACTAAACCGGTCCCATTGGAACAGTCACGTGCACTACAAAGACGTTCTTGCTCAGACTTGGGATATAACTTGATAAACCTATGTCGTCGCGTTGTTCCAAACTATTACGGAGCTATTTGCACATAAAGGGCTAAACATGTCCTGAACAAACGTATTTTAAGTTACGTTGATTGATTTTCATCACAAGAAGAAATTTATTTATTTTGGGATAAACTTAAAGGCGTTCTAAACCAATGAAATTAAAATAAAAGCTGTAACAGAAAATAAATAAATAATGCAATTTATGTCTCTTAAAATAAATTTGTTGTACTGAAGTAAGTCTTGTTTGTCAATATTTGTTTAATTTGTAATATTAAACTGTAGGTTCTTGAAAGTGTTTAAATTAGCCTATAACAAAAGTAGGAGGCATCGATGTGACTCAGTCACAATCAAACCACTACATTGATTGTGGTAACATTTTATAAGCAATTATTTTCTATGAACATATTCGTTTCATTAAATATATATGAATTACTTTCATTTAACTATTTTATACATTACATACAGGAAGAATATAATCAAGCATAAAAATACAATTTTGTAAAGTAGTTTGTTAATTTTAGCTTAGTACTGCAATCCCTTATAAAAAGGTAGTCCTCTTTTTATAAATAAGTTTTGATATTTATAGGAAACAGAAACACATCTACTCAATTAGTTTCCATCATTTTACGTAATATTCCGGAGACAATTACTTTAACAATATGTTTTTTATTTAAATTTTGAATATGTCGTAGTTGTATTTGTCAGTTAGGTAGTTTTTAAATAGTATTATGTATTTTATTGCGTTATTTTGCAAATAACATATTTTAGAATTTTGAACAGTTTTCAATAACTTATATAATATGTTCAGTTAACTCACTTGTACTTTTTTCCATTACATTTATATTTTGTAATCGGTCTTTTTTCGGTAAAAATGGAATATTTTTAATATATTTAATTTCCTCCTATTAAGTTATTTGAGTTCGTTAATCATACAAGTACATAATAAATTGACAGTTAGAGACAAAGTAATTATAATGTAAAAATATTTATGATATAGTCAAATAAATCAGATAAACACATTAAGAAGATAAAAATAAGTAAAAATATTTACGAAAAATAATATTTTCTCGGTGACTCAATAAAAAGCACTCGGTACAAGAAATTCAGTTTAACTGGCGGATCAAAATTACTTTGATTGGTTATTAATGCGTTGCAAAGAATTCAAACTATTTAATATACCGTTTTAAATATAAAAATTATACGTTAACAAGCATTTCTCTCAGTTAAAATATAATTAGTTACTATATCATTAAAATAATATATATTTCTATCAAATATTTAATACAGTTTTATGTATTTTATTAAAATTTTTCTTAAGTTTAATCATGTATATATTAAATATAAATATGTATCTCTTGATAATGTTATTTATTTATGAATACGTAACAATAGTTATTATTTTATTTACCAGAATTTTGTTACTATGATACTATGGTAATAAAAAATAGAGTCACCCGAATTAATATGTGCACTGATAAGTATTGCCAGTTTCAATAATAAATCAAAAATGGTTTTGCAACATTAAAATGCACAAAAAACATACAATTTATGAATAAATATTATAATCACAAACAGAGTTTTAATACAGCTTGAAGTTCTCAAAAAATGTAGATATGTTTTCCTAACTACTGTACTTAACACACGAACTGGTGAATCATATTTTTCCTATAAAAATACACTTTTTATTTAGTGTTAAGGTAAACTTTTACCACAATTTTTCATTAATTATAGGTATTTTGTATTGATTCCATACAGAGTGGGTTGTTATCATCAACTACATATTGGAGTAGCCAAAAATGGAAAATGTTATTTATTTGTAAATTGTTCCCAATTGTAAAAGAAAAATCGCATTTGTTTGTTAGTTAGTGTCTAGAATTTCAGGTGAAAGAGGTCACAGTTTGATTAACCGGGTATTTAAATGATAGTTTTTCATAGTTATTCTTAAATAGGACTCTGGCTTAGACAAAACAAAAATAAAAAAATGCAAGAAGATAAAATATGTGTTATTTAAATATAAAGTACAATGTTCCTTTGTGATGTTGTTTGAAGGACTGTTTAGTTAGAAACTATAAATAAAATAGTTTAATTCGATAAGTGGAGAAAAATGTAAAACACGATTCATCTCACTACCTCGCACGCAGTATTTCTTCACCGGTTTTGTGACAATGTTTTGTGATAACGGTTTTGTCAATGGTCATAAAAAAAATGAAAAAAACAGTTGTTTAGCCAGGAATTTATGTTTTTACAGCCGTAGTGTCATATGTAATAAATAAACGGTATCAGGAAACTGACACATACTTTCTCCCTTTTAGCCCAACTTTAATGAATAAATTACTTTTTATTTATTAAATATAGAATACAAAGCACGGTCGAATGTACAGAAAATCTTGTAAACAAGTTTTTTTTTTAAATATCCACCCAAATACCTGCTTTGGAGGCACTACAGAATCCATTGCTACACTCGTGGTTTTAAGAGGGGAAATGCCCCCTATTCCCCCCCAGGGTAATTAAGGGGCAACATATTTCGAATTAACACTGTTGGTCAATGCTAAATTGACAAGCATATCAAGTTTGAATGAAATTGATCAGTAAATAAGAGAGAAATAAAAACTTTTGTATTCCCCATAAGAACAACATTGGACAACGTACTGCGTTTACTGCTAAATGAAAATTTCAATTTTCTCCGAAACCAGCAATCGTAGAATAGTAATTCAAGATACTAAATTATTTAGTTGTTTGAACTATTTTTAATGGTGAATAGTAATATTTTTTAATATTTATGTCTTTTTATGAAAAATCCAAAAAACTGAATTTTGGATGTTTTAAGTCCTGTAATTTCTGAACCCGAGTTTTTCCAGGAATGCGGGTGGTGTTATTTTGTTGGAAAACTAAATTTCTACAAACTACTAAAGTTTAATCAAAATCGTTAGAGCCGTTTTCGAGAAATTTTGATTTTTTATGTTTTTTGGCGGTTTTGGGGAAATAATTACCCTTAAAAATCAAAAATAACAAAAATTTTAAAAAACGTGGAGATATCGTGGATTAGTACCTACATACCAAAATTTCATCAAAATCGGCCCATTGGTTAGGGCTCTAGCTCTGTACACATCCACACAGACACACACACACACACACTCACACACACACACACACACACACACACACACACACACACACACACACACACACACACACACACACACACACACACACACACACACACACACACACACACACACAAGATCAAGAATGGATCAAGAATGGAGAGGAAGATAAATACCGCATGCCAGGGTATGACTTGTTACTGCAGGACCGGCCGGACAATCAGGCGGGTGGCGTCGCTATCTACGTGGACTCTGCCCTCCCCTACACTCACCGCCCCATCCTACTTCCCACAGCTGAAGTTATCAACGTTGTCTTCACTTTATCACATAACAATATTTCTACAAAACTTTCTCTGTTTGGAATTTACCGACAATGCAAATTTACTTTTAACCAATTTAAAGCTGATTTTGAGGATTTATTGATTAATATTTATGACCCTACAATTTTTGTTGGAGATTTTAATATAAATTTACTAAAGAATGTTGGTTCAAAAAACGATTATTTAAATCTAATTTCCGCATACGGTTTTGTAAACCTAATTAATGAACCCACTAGAATAGTAGAAAATAGTGTATCCTGCATTGATCACTTACTGATCAGAAATACTAAGAATCTGAACTTTAACCATAATGTTGATAAATTGAGTATTACTGATCATTATGGAATAAGTGTATTTTTATCTGAACTTAAAATTAAAAGGGATAATACTGAATTCTGTAGAGTATTGGACACAGATTTATTCCGAAGACAACTCATGCTGTCAGATTGGCGATGTGTTTTTAATGATAATGATGTAAATAGTTGTGTACAACACTTTTATTCCATATCTCAGAGGTGTCTTGATAACTGTTACTATTTAAAGAGATTAACTAGTAGAAATAGAAGGAGGAAAGAATGGATAAACAATTACCTTGTTACTTTGATAAATAATAAAAATAAGTTGTATAGATTATATTCAAGAGATACAAATAATATAAGGTTAAAGTTGCAATACAAGAATATTTCTAAGTTAGTAACAAAGCAGATTAGACTAGCTAAAGTAAATTATTACTCTGGACTCATTGAAAAGTCATACGGCGACTCAAAAGCTTACTGGAATGTTATAAAGAAAATAATTAAAAAACGTAAAAATAATTTGTCTAGTATTAAGATTAACGATGTTTTACTTGAGAGTGCAGGCAATGAGAAAGTTATTGCTAACACTTTTAATAAATATTTTACAAATATTATCCCTGAATTAAAGCAGGAACACTTTGGTTGTGACTTGTTTGTTGAGGATAATAATGAATATCAGGTATTTTTTAGGGATTTTGTTTTTGATAACTCAGAAGTAGCAGATATTATTAAGGCAATGAAAAATAAACGTAGTGCTGGAGTAGATGGTTTTAGTATTTTTGTTTTTAAGGAAAATTTAGAAGTTTTTGTTCCCTTACTATGTAAAATATTTAAAATTTCTCTAGATCAAGGTGTTTATCCAGATGTTTTTAAGATAGCCTCAGTAGTGCCAATTTATAAGTCAGGTAGTGTGTCAGAAATATCATCATATCGACCCATCTCAGTTATTAATACAGTAGCCAAAATATTTGAGTCTTTAGTTAAAAAAAAATTGCTGGAGTATTTTGATGGAAGGTCATTGTTTTCAAGGAATCAATATGGTTTTTTACCAGGCAAAGGTACAGATTTGGCTCTAGAAAGACACGTCACTACAATTACTAATGCTGTTGATAAACGTAAATATACTTTGTCTTTATACTTAGATTTCCAAAAAGCCTTTGATGTGTTGGATCACGATGTCCTTTTTTCAAAGTTTAGAAATTATGGTATTGGTGGTAAGGCATTGGAGTGGTTGCAATCTTTTTGTAAAGAAAGAAAGCAAGCAGTCAAAGTTAATAATGTTTTGAGTGAGGTTCTGGAAGTGCACTATGGCACACCACAAGGAGGGGTGTTGGGCCCTATCGTATTTTTGATTTATATTAATGATTTACTTGAACTTAGATTGAATTCTGATATATTTGCCTATGCCGATGACACTGCTCTAGTCTGCTCAGCTTATAATAGAGAATCATTACAATTACAAATAAGTAGAGATTTAGATAAAATATCAAATTGGCTGATCATTAATAAATTATTAATCAATTGTTCAAAGTCCAAATGTTTGATGTTTTTCGATTGCAGCAAACAGAAAGAGGAATTAAAGAATGAGTTCAAGTTATTGTGTCATAAACATTGTTGTCTGTATAAGTGCTCATGTAGTTACATAGATGTAGTAGAAAGTGTAAAGTATCTTGGATTGTATGTGGATCAATTCTTGAAATGGGAGCAGCAAGTCAATCACTTATCGAGTAAGCTAAGAACAATAAATTATGCACTGTATCATTTGAGAGATAATGTTAAGAGTCAGTATTTACAAAAAGTGTACATTTCTTGGTTTGAGAGTGTTTTGAGATATGGAATCGTACATTATGGAGGAACATATTCCACTGTTCTAAAACCGGTAGTTGTGTGTCAAAGAAATGCCCTCCGTACAATATTTAATTTAAAAAGAAATGATAGAGTTTCTTACCTTTTTGCAGAGAATAAAATTCTTACGTTTGATCAGTTGCATGTTTATTGTATGATAATGTTTATTTATAAATACAAGAGTTTGTTTAGAATAAAACCTGTAAACAGAATGACACGATCTGCCCAATATACATTGATTGAAGAAGGCTTTTTTAGGAAAGAAATGAGTAAACACCAATTTTGCTGTCTTGGCCCTAAATGTTTTAATGATTTTGTAAAATATTTTGGAAATGAAATTCAGTATAAAACTCTGTCTGTAGTTAAATCTAAAGCCATGCAATATTCAATGCAGTATCATATTGAGTGAAGTTGTCAATATTTTTAAAAAATATTTTTGTTTATTTTGTTGTTGTTAATTTAGTTTTCTGCCTGAATATTTGATTACTTAATGAATCTAGTCATTTCATCTTTCACTTGCTAGCATTATAAGTTTGCATGAATTGTTATGGAAGCCTGATAATGTTGTATCTAATATAATCTATTTCTTGTTATGAATTTGTTTTAGAGTTTAGTATTTTTGTTTTAAATTATTGAATATACGTAACATATTTATACTGGTGAATTTTGTTACCGGAGCATGATTAATGAAAGTGGTGGCCGTTGTCTGTGATTTAAAAAAATTCTGAAATTTGTCATCATCATGTATGAACTGTTCCTGAGAATTTGACGGAAGTGTAAAAGAACTGTACAGCTGTCAGTAAAGAAATAATGTATTAAAGAAAATGTATATTTTTCTGTCCCGCGCGTGTCCTATGTGACACATGGGATTTTGTAATAAACAATAATTTTTCATGAATAAAATTGCTTGAACTTGAACTTGAACTTGAACTTGAACACACACACACACACACACACACACACACACACACACACACACACACACACACACACACATACACACACACACACACACACACACACACACACACACACCACACACACACACACACACACACACACACACACACACACACACACACACACACACACACACACACACACACACACACACACACACTGACACACACACACACACACACACACTGACACACAAACACACACACACACACACACACACACACACACACACACACACACACACACACACACACACACACAGAGACAGACATCACTTAAAAACCACTTTTTTGGGTTCAGGGAGCACCAAAACGAATATTTCCACTAACAACTCAAATTCGAAAATTTTGACGAAAACAATACTTTTTCCATATACTATGTATAGATATTGAAATTTGTTTGAACAGTTTTGAAAAGTAAAAGGTTACAAAATACGTAAACTTTCTCTTTATAATTAGTGAAAGTATTTTTAGTTTGGATTAGTTACGGTAGTTATTTGTTCAATTATTATTGCGAACTGTATTGCAAATTTAATTAAATACAAATGTACTAATTTTGTAGTATAAGTATAACGAAGAAAGATTTACATAAACATGGTAGCAATATTTGCCAATATATTAATTAAGAACAAAAATAATTCCTCAGTCACTGCCTGATACAGCTAGCTGCGTCTATGCAAACGTCTACCAGACTTGGTTGTAAGCTTTGTGTCATAAAAACATGCACTTGCAAAAATCAACAATGATGTCTTATTGAAAAAATTAAAACATTAATTAACTATTAAATAATAGATACAGTATCTTAAAGATTGAGGATTTATTTCCAAAACTGGACTTTGAATAGACACCATATACAAATACGCTTTTATTTCATTTATAGCCCGGCTAGGAATATTTCCTTATATTAAATATATTAACGACAAAACAAAATTGTGTTGAAGTCACGCACTGCGTTACTTACTCCTTTGTCATATACAAGAAGCGCAAATTACTTTTTAATGACCTAAAGTACCGGGTAGAGGCGTAAATTAGTTGAGGAAGTTGGAGTCTACTACATCGGCAAAACAACCAGTAGGTTTTGTCCCCCCTCACTCCTCCTTATTCTCTCATACACATATATAACAATATTTACAGTGTCTTAAGCTCACAGTACACAACCTAAATGAAAAGCATTATATTTTTAAAGAAACCTGAAGGCAATGTTCAAAACATTAAGTACAAACACAGCTACAATTTAAATAAATTCGAACTTTTTGTAATGTAATAAATGCGGTTTAGTTTAATTATATAATATAATTTCATAGTTAAATTAGCAAAATAATTAATATAAAGGTATAACACAAATTTTCTTACTCAATGAGTTTAATATTACTGGTGTAATGCATCGTTTAATATTCACCTGATTTTTATATTATACATGTATGCACTACAGTATGTATTATGATATATTTAACTCAACATTCCTAAGTTAAATAAAGAAGTTTAATTTACGTTTATTTGCCATTTAATACCGTTATGCTATTGTCTTATTGATTAGGTCTTCTCCATTGGCACTCGAAATTGTTAATATTTTAGACTTTAACTCTTTTCCGGTAACCGAGATAGCAGTAAATATAACGTAAAGCTATGAAGGAACTTCTTTTATGTTTGTGATATCCTTCAGCATAAAAAGTGACATTAGCTAGTACATTAAATTGATTGCCAAAAGTATTCGGCTATCATTGTTCAATATAGTTAAAGATAAAGCGGAAAGTTAACAATATATACTATGGAAAAAATAACCTACACATTTACCTATTCATACGCGACTTATATTAAGCAGTTTTAATTATTACATTCGTGCCTTTTTTACAGCCTGGGCGTTTCCAAAGATGTGGAACACACTTTCTGCTGCTGCGCGCTTTGAGAACGGTTGCAACTGGATGACGCAACACAGCCTGGTGTATTGTTGGTGAACACGGTCTGTGCGATGATGGTTGAGGATGAGAGCAGATGGTTATTTTGGCCAGAAGGCAGTGAGCCCTACCAACGTAAGTAAACCAGACGTAGGTTTAACGTAGGTATATCCAAACGGCATAAGAAAACAGTTCCCGGGTTAGTGTCGGAAATATTATAGTAGTTTTTTTTCTTAATGGGTAACTAGACATACTAGTACGAGTCCTACAATACAGGCTGGCTCCCTGTGTGTACAAACGAATATTTCTGACTCCTCCTAAAACAAAGGAAAGTAACTGTGTCTGAACAAGAGGGTTACAACTTACCGTGATGGCACGTCATTATGCTATAAATGTGTAATTATGGTGCGTCTATTAAAACTGCTAAAATAGAGCAGTCATTATTCTCTTAATATGCATATTAAATATGGGTTTCACAAAACACATTTGTCTAGAGCCAAAAAATGATAAACCGGTAAAATATAATTATGATTATAAAATATGATTAACAATCATAAAATATTTAATATACCTGAATAATTTATGAGTTTTTTAGCGAATTTCCCCTATAGGGAAGAATTTATTACCGTAGGTCTCATGGTAAGACTGAAGCCCGAGACCATGATAACTTTTAATTTTGAGGTCCCCAAATGCCAAAAACACCATTCGTTCAAATTTATAGAGCAAGCAGTCATTATTCTCTTAATGTGCATATTAAATATGTGTTTCACAAAACACATTTGCCTAGAGTCAAACGATGATAAACTGGTGTTATATAAATTATGATTATAAAATATGATTAACAATCATAAAATATATTAATATACCTGAATAATTTAGGTGTTTTTTTTAGCGAATTTCCCCTAAAGGGAAGAAGTTATTACCGTAGGTCTCATGGTAAGACTGAAGCCCGAGGCCATGATAACTTTTAATTTTGAGGTCCCGAAATGCCAAAAACATCATTCGTTCAAATTTATAGAGCAAGCAGTCATTATTCTCTTAATGTGCATATTAAATATGGGTTTCACAAAACACATTTGCCTAGAGTCAAACGATGATAAACCGGTGTTATATAAATTATGATTATAAAATATGATTAACAATCATAAAATATATTAATATACCTGAATAATTTAGGTGTTTTTTTTAGCGAATTTCCCCTATAGGGAAGAAGTTATTACCGTAGGTCTCATGGTAAGACTGAAGCCCGAGGCCATGATAACTTTTAATTTTGAGGTCCCCAGATGACAAAAACACCATTAGTTCAAATTTATATATATATATATATAGAGCAAGCAGTCATTATTTTCTTAATGTGCATATTAAATATGGGTTTCACAAAACACATTTGTCTAGAGTCAAAAAATGATAAACAGGTGTTATATAAATTATGATTATAAAATATACTTTTTTACGAGAGTTGTAGTGCTTACAAGCACACACACACACACATATACATATATATACACACACACACACATATATATATATATGTGTGTGTGTGTGTGTGTGTGTCCGTAAGCACTTTAACTCTTGTAAAAAGTCCGATCTTAATGAAATTTGGTAAAAATGTGTAAAGTACTGCTAACATTTATTTGAACGAAATCAAATTCCAGACGAATCGCACCATCCGAAGGGGGTTTTTTTGGGGGTTTTGTACCCCAAAAATGGGGTTTTTGGGATTTCCTCATGTAATTTTTATTCGAATCAAATTTTAATTGTTACCATTGAATTAAGCATAACAAATTTGGTATTTTGATCATTGCTCAACGTCAATTGGTTACTGAGATATTGAAAGTGCTAAACACAGTACGTTGTCTAATGTTATTCTTATAACATTAAAATAACAATTGAAAATAAAAATAAAAATTGTTTATTTCACTTATTTATAAACATAAACTGACAAAATTTGGTAAATGGCTTCATTTAGTTGTGTTTTGTTGTTGTTTGCACACAAAAATTTATCACTTAAGGTCTCATAGCAGCAAACCTAGGTAATTGGTCCCCATGTTATTTTAGTGTAAAATAATTAAAATGTTATATATCGCTTATTTATAAATGCATATGGATGAAACTTGGTATGTGACTTCTTTAAGATGAGTTCTATTGATATTTGCATAATAACCCATTATTTAGTGTTCCTTGTTGCAAAAAACCTGCGTACTCATCCCCAATGTTATTCTTTTGGAGAATAATTAATATTTTTAATATTGCTTGTTTGTGAATATATTTATTATGAAACCTGTTAAGTGTTTTAATGTGTTATGCTATATATTCATTGGAAATTCGCTGAGTATGCAGGTTTGCTGTGACGGGGGTATTTTAATACGTCTTAGGTTTATTGACCAAGTAAATATACATTTATTTTAGGATTAATAGGTGATTTAATTAAACTACTAATATAAATTTAACCAAACACACTGTGGCTAATTAGGTCCTAAAACTAAAGATACCGTTTATATAATGGTAGTGTGACAATTGTGCAATTTTAAAAGTTACATTTCTAAATTTAGGTTTTACAAACGTAAGAGACATGATATTGGGGTTTGACAATTTGATGGCCGTGTAGCATTTATTGGCACATTGAGACTAAAGTATTTGATGACACATGGCATTCACCAGTTACACCACTGATTCTTGTAGAATCAATGACTGTCATCTCTTTTGAACAGGGTTCTAATTCTCTATTTTAGAACACTATTGCCCCACCCGCATGGAAGTGTCTATTTTCAGAGGTAAGGCAAAAACTCTTTAACCTGAAATATATATATATATATATATATATATATATATATATATATATATATTATTTTAAATGTGCTGTTAGTTTTCTTTGTAAATTACTGTTTTATTGATTATCAAACTAAAGGTTTAAAAATTATTATTGTATATTAATTAGGTATTTTATTAATAATTAATAGAGTAAATTTAATCTTTTATGATAAATTACTATAATTAGATATTTTTAAACGTCAAATTCATGAATGCTATATTGAATATTCTAACAAAAAACGTTTAAAATAAATATTTACAATATCATACTACAACTACCTTACTAAACTTACTTATTATACTCATTATGAGTGTAGCTTATTTAACATTAACTTTAATTGCAAAATGTATAATGTTATTTTATTAAACTTTCTTTCACTTCATATCTAACAAAACGAGTGAAACCCTTTACTAAACAATAATATTAGTTAATACTACATAGTGCATGTGACTGTTAATATTCTATAATAACCTACACACTTACAGTCTTACGTGGCAGTATTGTAACAGTCCATAACTGTATGAATGCGGTTGCATTGAAATTAGCAATTGCGGTACAATAGCGTTTTCATAACAAAGGTATAATGTTGGTGTTCCAGCACTCCACTGGAGGTAGCTTTGTACTCACTTCATTAGGCAATTTTCAATAGCCCTCTAGTCAAATAACCAATTCAAAATAATTGCATTCACTTAAGTGCTGTAAGTAGAATTAAACATTACGTACAATTACGACCAACTAATCAAATTGTTGGCAACAAAATTTTACGTATAACATAAATACGACACAATGTAATATGTTTACAATATTACGTATTAATAAATGTCTGCATTTAAAATCTCGCGAAGTATGGTTTTATTGTGAACTAAGAGTGCGTGGTAGTACGAATGACATTGAGATTTTAGTTTGCATTATTTGATATCTTAATAAGTGTAAGTATTTTAATAGTATTTGTTTTTACCATGCAGAAATTGTGTTTTACTAGTTCGAAGTCCACGACAAGCAAACAGTCTCGTATACACATGGGCTGGATATAAATGTTCATATTATAGTATAAATATTTATTAAACACTATTTTAGATGTGAAAGTTCTCAGAATAGTGAATATTTAATGAACATGTAGTCCTTTAGTATCTTCGTGTCCCAATCATGTAATTATAATATAATTTCCTTTTTTAATCCGTATAGGGCTATTGTAGAATTTAATAAAACTTATAAGGTTGGTCTTAAAATTATTTTCATCATATTTATTGTAGAGATTGATAATAAGGTTTTACTTATGCAAGAAGTAGTTTACGCACATTGATTGGTCCAAATTGGAATGGTGTAAAGTGACAACTAAGAATAGCAATTAAATTTGATATTAAAACTTACGATAAATTAACGTAACCAAGATCTTGTGAAAATAACAGTTGTTATGACTGATTGTATTAACTGAAATCCACTAAGGATTTGTATTAAACAAACTATATACAGGCATAATTAAATCATAGAATTTCTGAAGGTAAATATATATTTATCTTCTGTAATATGATTACTTTCTTAGGTAAGAGAGTGTTACTTATATAAGAACATCAATTTTTTCAATTTAAAGGTTTCTCGGAGTGTGGAAATGTCGATAAAACAGTTCGTCTACGTTAGTCGAATGTTTATAACGTCAAATAAACATTATTTAGTTTTTTTTTTTAGATCTTTCGAAGGTGTTCTATATGTACAGGTTATAGGATAGTTTGCTTTAAAAAGTCAACAATGGCTTTGAATTACATGCAGAAATACACGTAATCGTCAAAATCAGTGTTTATGAAATTTAAGTTGTTAATTACGGTCGGTTTATCAAGTCGTTCCTTTGATATCATATTAGTTAACATAGTAAAAGACGAAATATTGAGTGAAATTTCACCTGTGCATACAAGACTGTTTGCTTGCCGCGGACTTCGAACTAGTTCTCCTAAGTTTCAATAAGGTCACGCAACAAGGAAATGTGAATTTTCAAACTAAAGACTGAATTGCAAAACCTTTTCAACATCAGAGAGCACTTTGACTGTTGAATGTTTTTCATATGGAAAAACCATTAACAATGATAGAAAAATAATATACATAGAACATACTTATATAATTCATTGCTGACTAGCATATTCTTGCTACAGTAAAACAGCTACTTAAATTTAATTTGTATATATCGTTCTATAATCGTATATTAAATTATGTTGAAATTATTATACATACTGCATAACTTATGTTGAAAAATATGTTTTCTTAATGACAGAGTTTGTGCAAAGTTATTATTGTAATTTTCTGTTATCTTAAGTTATAGTTAAATAAGCTGCAGGAGCAACAAAAACAACTTAAATACATGTTACATCAAATTCCTTCCACAGGAACCAGTAACGAATAAAAACATGTTACTGTATACTTGTTTCGAAAGCCTTTTTTATTTATATTTTGTTTAAAATTCACTTTTGATGATAGTGAATTTGTGTTATTTAAGAATTATCGGACATAATCCAACTTTGGTTAAGTAAAACAAAGTTTTGGGATCTAAAATCTGATCCCATCTTCAGGTGAGAAAAATTTCTAAAACATCAAAACTTAGAGGCCCTATTCTGACATATCTGGAAAGAATTACTTAAAAGCTAGCTACGATTCTGTTTTAGGTATTCCGTTACCACGATAAACTGAACTTAGTGTTAATATTATTTACTAACAAAAATCAAAACAATTATTGAAAACAGTTAATCTTAGAATACCGTCTTAAACATTAATTTGGTTTTGATAGTATAGTTTTACCTATGGTATATTTATTTTCAATTTACTTTAATAAAGTTCAACTACATTTCGATTTATATTTGGTTGAACTGAACCACTGCCCTCTCCTACACCCAACCACCAGTGGGTCCTTGCACTGCTAAGTGTAATCTCAAGGTGGACAATACGATGTAGTGAATTACAAAGAGCCAATCAGAAAAGTACTGCCGAAGCCGTGTGCTTGAAATTTCGCTAATGTACTTAAATCGCTTGCAGTCTTGAACATTGAGAAAATAAATTGAATATTTGGAAAATAACTTGAGTATTTAAAAATAAATTGAATATTTAGAAAATAAATTGGATATTTAGAAAACAAATTAAATGATTTGCTTGCTTTTCAAATCAATAAGAAACTTTAATACTTCACTTTAAAACCCATAATACTCTGAATTTTTTGCTTGAATAACATGACTTTATCGATACAACGGAATGACTGTCAGGGATTTGAGCAATATAATAAAATGTATATATAACTGGTGGGTATCGGTAAAATTTAAATGAGGCAGCATAAACAGTGTTTTAACTAAATATTACGATTTTATATTAGTAAAATCTTAAAGAATAAATCAAATATGTCAAAGTGGTCACTAAATATGATATGAGACAAAATAATCATATGAACAATTTCAACGAATTATCTACTAGTTTAATATACATCATTAGTGGTTTTGTCAAAATGTTTTGACTGGAGTCCCTAAACTCACTATTCTTTTGAACCGTCTAGTTCGTTAATAACTGTGTAAAGGAACTTAATACCTCAGGATTTCGATAGAAATTCAAAAAGGAAGATTAGTTTATTTCGTACTTCAAATCTTTGGATATCTGGACGACTTAGTATTTAGAACAACCTAGTACCAATCACTAGGTTGTTCTAAATTGCTTACATATTACAAGCTTATATAAAATTTACCTCAACACCTGTGAGTATTATTTACAAGTATACTCGGAGAGAATATAAAAGGCAATATTTGTAAAATGTCGTTTGATTTACAGCACGGACGAGTCCGGACAATTTGATCACTGCAACTGAGTTTTATAGCCTTCTGCACCTGCTCATCTCTCATGAACTGTACTTGTAAAGCTGCCCTGGAAAAGGAAACACAAAGGAGACAAGCCAACCAGATACTGGAGTCACAAAACTTCCTTTTTGACCTGTACAAAAACGTTTTATTTTAAATGTTAACTGGGCCTGCCACGGTTATAATACTGTTACTATGTACCATAACTTTAGGGGTATTATATTTTAGTATAATTGCAAACAGTGCGCCATCTATATGTAAAGTCAAACTGCACCAGGAATGTTTGAGAAAACCAAGTTTGTCACCTACGAACAAAATACCTGAACGAAAGATCACGGTAAAACGATTGAAGGGAAACATTTCGACATTTAATAAGGTCAATGATAATTTAATAGTTATTTTAAAAACATGTTAAAGTATTAAAATTATTTTGGCTGTGTGATGAAATACTCCGATCACACATCCGATGTATTCCGATGTATAGTTATTGTAAATATTTTACTATAAAACACACACGAGATGAACGAGAAAATCTGTTTTGAAACGTTAAGTCAAGGGACCAAATTATTACTCGTTGCTGAGCATCTTATTTTAGCCATAACATTTTTATAGAAAGGACTATTCTTGCAGTAAATATACAATTTTAAACTTATTTCATCTTTAACATCCGATATATATATATATATTCCTAATTAAGGCTTTAATGCAATTATTGGTTTGCTATTTCGATACATCTTCACAAATACAACCATCAACCTCATTCAAGTTCTCTGCCTGATAAATAGCATTGTTTATGCAGACAAAAGCAGCATGAATGTTCCAGCCTTTTGATTTACGACCTCATTATCGTGAGTAGTTCCTTGGCTTCTGTGTTCTGAGCCTGCCTTAGACAGAACATCGTTTTGCCTGTCTTCGCTCTGAGATTCTACCACATCTGCCACAGACTTTCCTAGCTAACAAATTTTCTTTAAATATTCCCAGCAAAGGTTACTCAGTTCTGAAACATGTGGTTAGGTTCTGAAACCTTTTCGATCTATTTTCAATGACTTAATAAAAACTCAAATGCAAACAATTACATAAAAAGTAATTTTTGAATATTTCTTATAATTTAATTTAGTTTAATTTATATTACTGTTCAATTATAAAATGTATCACACTTCAATCTAGGAATCAGGTATCTAGGTAAATACTACGTTTATAGGTACATAAGAATGAAATAAGATGCAATTTCCATGTGTAGTTTTTGTTAATTTTAGGCCACATATATTACAAATAGAATAATCATGCTATGTATCAGATAAATATAGTAAAATAGCATTTTTGCAGCCGTTTCTGGTATTTGTTTGAAGAAAGTCCGAGCAACAAATCTTACAAATACTATATTGTATGCTTTTTAAAGAAAAGTATCATTTTTAAATGCCCTTTATTGGGGATATTAAACTTCAAATCCCCAATATTATAACTTAATATTTAACTTAAAATATTAAACTTAAAATATTTAGTTTTTATTGTGTTTAAATTTATATTTATTACATGATTACATCCATGGGTAAGTTACAAACTAACCTAGGTTCCAGGCAAACGCTAGAGGTGTTTTTAGATATGACATATAAAAATTGTGTTTTTTGTTGTTATTGGTTGGGCAGACATAAAACGTGGATAAGTGATGAAACAACGTTCCATTAGTACTGATGTAAAATAAATTTTAACCATATAAAATGTATTGGTACATATAACCTAGTAAATAAGTTTATCTTTAACAGTGTTTACCTTTGTATTCATACACACAACTACTCTGGTAAAAATTGGATTACCTTTTGAAATACGGGAGAGCATAGAATATTGCCAAGTATAGTTTAAGTTTCCTATTAGCGAATTTCCCTTATAGGGAAGAAGCTATTACATTTAAGCACGGGTAAGACTGAAGCCCGAGACCATGATAACTTTTCATTTTGAGGTCCCCAGATGCCAAAAACACCATTGTTTAAATTTATATATATATATAATATGTGTGTGTGTGTGTGTGTGTGTGTGTCCGTAACCACGATATATTTTGTAAAAAAGGTCCGATCTTAATAAAATTTGGTACAAATCTGTAAAGTACCGTTTATTTGAACGAGTTTGAAAACAAGATGAATCACATGATCGTAAGAGAGGTTTTTGATGGATTTTGTACCCCAAAAATAGGTTTTTTGGGGTTTCCACATTTAATTTTTATTTAAATCAAATTTTAAATTTTACCATTGAATTTAACATAAAAAACACACAATTTGGTATTTTGATCATTGCGCTACGACAATGGGCTACCGAGATCTTGAAAGTGCTAAACACAGTAGGGCCTACATTGCCTAATGTTATTCTTATGGAGAAAAATTAATATTTTATATGTCGTTTATTTATGAACATAAGCTGACGAAATTTGGTATATGTTTATTGTTGTTTGTACAAAAAAACAATTTTTCACCTATGGTTCCCGTAGCAGAAAACCTAGGTACACGGTCTACATATTATTCTTATGGAAAATAATTAAAAACGTTATATATCGTTTGTTTATGAATGTATATGGAAGAAACTAGGTATGTGACCTCACTTAGATGATTCTATTGACATTTGCATAAAAACCCGTTATTTTGAGTTATTTTTTGCAGCAAACCTGCTTACTCATCCCCAATGTTATTCTTATGGAGAATAATTAATATTTTAAATATAGATTGTTTGTGAATATATTTCTTATGATTCTTGTGGTATAATGTGTTATGTTATATATTCATTGGAAATTTGCTGAGTATGCAGGTTTGCTGCGAAGGGGGTATTTTTATCAATACGATTCAAATCTAATTTTTGCTAGGTACTCAGGGCTCTTATAAGTTAATTTATCATGGTAAGTTAAGTTATCAACTTTATATTAAACTACTGTTGTATATATGCTCATTACGATAGTTTGAAATTTTGTATACATATGAATATCTATAGATATATTAAGGCTTTCAATATTTTGAAATCTTTTTATTTAAAACGCAAAAATACTTTTTGTTGGCCAGTTCGTCTGAGACTTCCTTCTAATTACACGCAGTTTGAACTAAATGACAGAAATGTTTTCCTATTTTAGCAAGTTTTGGCTTTATTTTCAATATTTATTCAGGTAATCTTTTTAAAATAATAATTAAAATATAATTCTCTTATGAAAATTAACATAGGTTAAAATTTCACACTTTTTCACTCCTTGGGATAGTTCGTCTGAGACTTCTACTGGTTATATTTTCATGCGGTTTGTACTAAATGAAAGATATATTCATTTATTTGCAGAATTGACTTAATTCCATAAATTTGTCTTTGTAAACTATAAAAAATACATTTAAAAATCTATTACATTTGCATTATCAGGCAATCAGGTGATAAGACAACTCAAGTTTATGTTTCTATAAGCTGATTAAAGTTAGGACATTGTATTTATTGAACCTCACGCGGAGGTTTGTTCGGTTTAACGGAAAATGAGCACTAGTATTCATTAAATTATAACATTATTTTGCAACATGTACCTGGCACAAACGTGCCTGTCAAATTACTCCGTGTGTTTTAGTGCACTACCCTTTTATATTGAGACAATTAATGGAAGGTTATACAAATAGGAAAATTATGATATGTGCTAAAGCAGATTCCAACTCACTCACTTGAACAGGAGTGTATTTATGGTGTTAAATATTCATATTGATAACTGTCAACCTTTAAGCAGTAACGTACCAATCGAATTGCTTATATGTAAGAGACACTGCGGAATAACTTGAAAATGTTTCGCCTTCTCAAAAAAGCTCATTAAATCAAACAGTAATTCAAACCTAAAATCACATTGCAAATTTGTGGGATACCGTCATGAATAGACAGTGTCGTTGGAGAGGACATGTGTTACGTCGAGAGCGTTTGTGTTCAGAGTGTGGAGTATTCTCTGAAGTATTCAACATGCTAAGTACTTCTGTTGTTCTACAATGCCCTGAAAGCCAGCAGTTAATCCTGTAGGATGTATTTCTCTGTGGCTAATTTAACCTGTATTACAACTATAAAGTTTAATTGTCCGTTGTATTACAAGAAAGGCCTTTTTGTGAGTAGTCAAGCTTCCATTTAAAATATCCTTTCAAAATAAAAACCTGTGCCATAAAACTATATAACCTTTGATAGTAAATTGTACTTAGGCAGGCCTATCATACAAAATTTACTCGTAAAAAAATGTTCTTAAAACAAATGTTAGGCGCAACTTTGAGAAATTAAATCCTAATCTCCGCTATTCAGCTTAACGATTCTGAGAAATAGGAAATATGATCATTAATGTTAACTTAAATCATCGAATGATAGTTTTATTTTTCAAATATCGATCTTATTGGTTTATGATGAAGTAGCCTCCGAATCACTTTGTATTACCAAATATATTTAAATTACCTGGTGATACTGCCGAGTGATCCTATGCCACGGTACAGCTACCATTGGTTTCAAACCTCAGGGGTTCATACAAACCACAGGGGTTCATACAAACCACAGGGGTTCATACAAACCACAGGGGTTCATACAAACCACAGGGGTTCATACAAACCACAGGGGTTCATACAAACCTCAGGGGTTCATACAAACCACAGGGGTTCATACAAACCACAGGGGTTCATACAAACCACAGGGGTTCATACAAACCACAGGGGTTCATACAAACCACAGGGGTTCATACAAGCCACAGGGGTTCATACAAACCACAGGGGTTCATACAAACCTCAGGGGTTCATACATACCACAGGGGTTCATACAAACCACAGGGGTTCATACAAACCACAGGGGTTCATACAAACCACAGGGGTTCATACAAACCACAGGGGTTCATACATACCACAGGGGTTCATACAAACCACAGGGGTTCATACAAACCTCAGGGGTTCATACAAACTACAGGGGATGGCAACTTGAAAATGAACCTCTGAGGTTGGAAACCAGTGTTATTATCAATGAGGTTTGAAACCATAACACAGGATTACTCCGCAGAATCACACGGCAATGTAAACCTTTTTTGTTATTAGTTTACGTAACTTACAATAAATAGAGGTGGTAACTGTAAATAGATAACTATGATTATGCACTGTAGTGTGAAAAATACTATAATAAAAGGATAAAGTAAAATGTTATCTTTATTTATATAAACAAATGCGCTTAAGTGTGGGCCACAATGCACGTCAATAGATAGACGAGTTCATTTTTAAAAACACAACCGTTGATGAAAGAGGACCATTAGACGACAAAACCATCCAGCGAAATTACGTTTTTACATAAAATTTTAGTAACCGGCCATGCAGACGTTCGGTTTTTTTTTGTGCACGTCAAAATCGTATATTTTAGACTATTTTCGTCTTTTATTGAAACGATTGTTTGTTTTTGGAGGGGATTAGGAGACCCCGGCATAGCGGGCTAGGCACGTCTCCCTTGGATATTGTGCAGCCACCGGAAAGAGGGAAAAGAGGGACGGGAAAGGTGGTAGGACGGGGTCAGTCTGCCTCGCTCCAGAAAGGGAGAGAGAACCTTACCTAGCTCCCGGGCTCTGTGGGTGACAACCCCAGGACGATTCGCCCTCTAACCCAACGTCCCCCTAAACGTCCCCCAACGTCCACCAGGCAGGGACCGCCATCGCACAGAGCCTCCAACCTCTCAGGGGTCGGGTGGCCCTAGGACGGTTCGTCCTCCAGCCCGGCAGACCGGAGACCGTTGGGTGAGGGCCCTTCCTCCCAGGCACCCGTCCCAGGCTGCAAGGAAGATTCACTACTCCCTCCAATGACTTGGACTAGACTAGGTATCCAGGCTGAACTGAGAGTCAAACCCCCAGAAGAGACCAGGAGGAACCAAGGAAGGGAAGTTGGTCACACTGGATAGCCAAAAGACTTAACAGTACTGTGACAGCTTAATTTTGCTCTAGCTAATGTCGACCTCTGTACTAGTATAGACCAGACAGAGAGCCGTCGAAGGCCGCATTGAGAGACGACTTACCCGTTTTAATTCTGCATTTTCTATTCGCTATGTCTGGATTTTTTAAACATGAACACTGCATGTAAAAATATAATTAACTTTAATAGGCAATTAATGATGGGAGGGACTTGATAAAAGTTCTTAATTGCAGAATAAAGTTATTATAGTTTATGTTTATAACTTTTTTAGCTACATTTTGTGTACATGAACATGCAGGAGTTACGTCAGCGTCATGAATGGTGTTATAGTGATGTTTTAATCAATCCTGCGATTTAGCCATTATCCTATTTTAACTTTGATTTAGCTTCAAACGCTTCCAAAAAACAATACGTAATATATAGTATATATATATATATATATATATATATATATATATATATATATATATATATATATATATATATATATATTTGACATTAGAAATCCAGTAATTACTTTCCACCTTTTTATTTAATTGTAATTGTATTTACACTTATGGAACGGATGTAACATTATCATTCTACTAGTTGTTAGCCAGTAAAAAGAAATTAAAAACTGTTCATTAGTAATAGTGTCACCTTAATACCTGTAGGTTCTAAAATTATCTTACAAAAGTAACTTAATGTCCATGAAATTTACACTTTTCTTTACAAATACATCATTCAAGTCAACAATAGAACCTTTGAAACTATACTCTGAAGTAGATACTTTTTGGTATGTCCATGGATTCAAAATGCACTGTAAAGATTAGTCATCGTAATGTGTGTATTTCGTACTCCCTCTTTTAACAAATTTCAATTCAATTTGCTAACATGCCATTAGCAATCTTAAAGACTTATATAAAGATGCTTTAAAAGAATATCAAAAAAGATGCTTGCCTGTGTGAAAAATATAAACAATCGAGAATTCGGATTGTGTTAAACTGTGTTGGTTGTTTATTTTTTTAAATATCCAGTCACATCCAGTTTTGTTTTACAATTATTACTGTTGAGTTTTGTCGAAACTGGCATTAATAAATTAATAAAATACTCCAGGCTAAAAATTTAATGAAATCAACCAACATTTTTTTATAATTATTTTCAAACCGAAAGTTAAACACGGTACATATTTACCCAATAAATTGTTTATAAAACAATTACTACCAAAACTAATAATGCAAATAAAAGACTACTTATAACCCAAGTTGCTATTTGAGGGTAGGAATAAAACAAACTAAACAATCTAAATATATGGATGTAATAAATCAAAAAATACTCGCCCAATTAAAAATTATAATTTAATGTCATAAGGTATATTAAAGTAAATTATTGTGGTAAAATTAATGTAAAAACCGTTGATATTTGTTATATATTAGAATGTTAGGTATCCGATATGTTTCGTAACGTGATAAATCCATAATTTATCTAAAATTCAGGGAACGGTAAATTGTAGCGTAAATAATAACTAATACGATAATTCAAAATATAGTGTTACATGTAAAAAAGAGGGAAAACTTTGAGCCTAAGACCTGAGTGTCAGCTAACAGAAAGAGTGTAATTAGCTCCTGACGAGTTGAGGAATAATTAGAGACTTGAGAACTTTTCTTAATTGTTAACCTGAACCACACGACGAGTGTCTTTGTTATTTTGTGTTAAACTGAGAAAAGTGGAGTCATGTTTCAGTAAATTTTAACCTTAAGTTATATTTGATATTACTAAGTTGGATTAGTATTACTAAAATTACTGGGTACGGTTGAACTATTAAACAAATGAACCGGTTACTATATAAATTATATAGCTTCTGAATAACGATATGGAATGAATTATTCTTACAATTTTAGTTATAGTAGATGTTATGTGTACAATTGCTCATTAAATTTTTTTTGTTTCATATGTAAAGCTAAAGTACTTCACTAAAACTTGATTTTATATAATGGGGGAAGTATAAAACTATATCAAGTATAATATTATCAAGTTATAAATTTTATATTAAAATATACATTCAAAGGTAAAATATAATATAAAGTGAATTTCCAGCTTGTGCTGGATGAGCTGCCATATTTGAAACTCACGTTTTAAAACTCTTCGTGTTGCAGACGATGACTTAACCTTTAGACTTTTGCGACACTCAGAAAGTGTATTAAAACCAGCTAATTTTGAGTGTCCATAAATGGGTATGGGTTTTGAAGAATTATTTAAATCCTTGTAGGTATTAATTGCTATTGTATTACCAAGAAACACGATGCCAATATAATCCTGGAATCAGTTCTTAGATGACTTCCAATGAATATCTTTGATTTTATTTGTATGCTAATATTTTATAATTTTCCAGCATTATATATAAATGAAGTATGAAGAGCAATTAAAGTAGATCTAACACTTAGTATAAATGAGTATAAACTTAGATGCAGTAATTACTCAGCTATTAATGAAATCCCAACTATATGTATATACTAACCTAAAGAATTACGGGATTAAAAAACTTTAACAAAATTCATCAATAAGGAGCCATAATATTGGTTATAAACTAATTTTAAATTAAAACATCCTCCAATATTTTTTTATTTCACCGGCAACGCTGGTATCGTCAGACGAACTCACCGGAGCGACTCAGGGGAGAAACGATGGACGAGAGTAGTTTAGTAGATCACCGGCAACGCTGGTATCGTTAGACGAGCTCACCGGAGCGACTCAGGGGAGAAACGATGGACGAGAGTAGTTTAGTAGATCACCGGCAACGCTGGTATCGTCAGACGAACTCACCGGAGCGACTCAAGGGAGAAACGATGGACGAGAGTAGTTAAGTAGATCACCGGCAACGCTGGTATCGTCAGACGAGCTCACCGGAGCGACTCAGGGGAGAAACGATGGACGGGAGTAGTTTAGTAGATCACCGGCAACGCTGGTATCGTCAGACGAACTCACCGGAGGGACTCAGGGGAGAAACGATGGACGAGAGTAGTTTAGTAGATCACCGGCAACGCTGGTATCGTCAGACGAACTCACCGGAGCGACTCAGGGGAGGAACGATGGACGAGAGTAGTTTAGTAGATCACCGGCAACGCTGGGTATCGACAGACGAACTCACCGGAGCGACTCAGGGGAGGAACGATGGACGAGAGTAGTTTAGTAGATCACCGGCAACATGGACGAGAGTAGTTTAGTAGATCACCGGTAACGCTGGTATCGTCAGACGAGCTCACCGGAGCGACTCAAGGGAGAAACGATGGACGAGAGTAGTTAAGTAGATCACCGGCAACGCTGGTATCGTCAGACGAGCTCACCGGAGCGACTCAGGGGAGAAACGATGGACGGGAGTAGTTTAGTAGATCACCGGCAACGCTGGTATCGTCAGACGAACTCACCGGAGTGACTCAGGGGAGAAACGATGGACGAGAGTAGTTAAGTAGATCACCGGCAACGCTGGTATCGTCAGACGAACTCACCGGAGCGACTCAGGGGAGAAACGATGGACGAGAGTAGTTAAGTAGATCACCGGCAACGCTGGTATCGGCAGACGAACTCACCGGAGCGACTCAGGGGAGAAACGATGGACGAGAGTAGTTTAGTAGATCACCGGCAACGCTGGTATCGTCAGACGAACTCACCGGAGCGACTCAGGGGTAAAACGATGGACGAGAGTAGTTAAGTAGATCACCGGCAACGCTGGTATCGTCAGACGAGCTCACCGGAGCGACTCAGGGGAGAAACGATGGACGAGAGTAGTTTAGTAGATCACCGGCAACGCTGGTATCGTCAGACGAGCTCACCGGAGCGACTCAGGGGAGAAACGATGGACGAGAGTAGTTTAGTAGATCACCGGCAAAGCTGGTATCGTCAAACGAACTAACCGGAGCGACTTAGGGAAGAAACGATGGACGAGAGTAGTTAAGTAGATCACCGGCAACGCTGGTATCGTCAGACGAACTCACCGGAGCGACTCAGGCGAGAAACGATGGACGAGAGTAGTTAAGTAGATCACCGGCAACGCTGGAATCGTCAGACGAAATCACCGGAGCGACTCAGGGGAGGAACGATGGACGAGAGTAGTTTAGTAAATCACCGGCAACGCTGGTATCGTCAAACGAACTCACCGGAGCGACTCAGGGGAGAAACGATGGACGAGAGTAGTTTAGTAGATCACCGGCAACGCTGGTATCGTCAGACGAACTCACCGGAGGGACTCAGGGGAGAAACGATGGACGAGAGTAGTTTAGTAGATCACCGGCAACGCTGGTATCGTCAGACGAACTCACCGGAGCGACTCAGGGGAGGAACGATGGACGAGAGTAGTTTAGTAGATCACCGGCAACATGGACGAGAGTAATTTAGTAGATCACCGGAAACGCTGGTATCGATCGTCAGACGAGCTCACCAAAGGGACTCAGGGGAGAAACGATGGACGAGAGAAGTTTAGTGGATCACCAGCAACGCTGGGTATCGACAGACGAACTCACCGGAGCGACTCAGGGGAGGAACGATGGACGAGAGTAGTTTAGTAGATCACCGGCAACATGGACGAGAGTAATTTAGTAGATCACCGGAAACGCTGGTATCGATCGTCAGACGAGCTCACCAAAGGGACTCAGGGGAGAAACGATGGACGAGAGAAGTTTAGTGGATCACCGGCAACGCTGGAATCGTCAGACGAAATCACCGGAGTGACTCAGGGGAGAAACGATGGACGAGAGTAGTTAAGTAGATCACCGGCAACGCTGGTATCGTCAGACGAACTCACCGGAGCGACTCAGGGGAGAAACGATGGACGAGAGTAGTTAAGTAGATCACCGGCAACGCTGGTATCGGCAGACGAACTCACCGGAGCGACTCAGGGGAGAAACGATGGACGAGAGTAGTTTAGTAGATCACCGGCAACGCTGAAATCGTCAGACGAACTCACCGGAGCGACTCAGGGGTAAAACGATGGACGAGAGTAGTTAAGTAGATCACCGGCAACGCTGGTATCGTCAGACGAGCTCACCGGAGCGACTCAGGGGAGAAACGATGGACGAGAGTAGTTTAGTAGATCACCGGCAACGCTGGTATCGTCAAACGAGCTCACCGGAGCGACTCAGGGGAGAAACGATGGACGAGAGTAGTTAAGTAGATCACCGGCAACGCTAGTATCGTCAGACGAGCTCACCGGAGCGACTCAGGGGAGAAACGATGGACGAGAGTAGTTTAGTAGATCACCGGCAAAGCTGGTATCGTCAAACGAACTAACCAGTGCGATTTAGGAAAGAAACGATGGACGAGAGTAGTTAAGTAGATCACCGGCAACGCTGGTATCGTCAGACGAACTCACCGGAGCGACTCAGGCGAGAAACGATGGACGAGAGTAGTTAAGTAGATCACCGGCAACGCTGGAATCGTCAGACGAAATCACCGGAGCGACTCAGGGGAGAAACGATGGACGAGAGTAGTTTAGTAAATCACCGGCAACGCTGGTATCGTCAGACGAACTCACCGGAGCGACTCAGGGGAGAAACGATGGACGAGAGTAGTTTAGTAGATCACCGGCAACGCTGGTATCGTCAGACGAACTCACCGGAGCGACTCAGTGGAGAAACGATGGACGAGAGTAGTTTAGTAGATCACCGGCAACGCTGGGTATCGTCAGACGAACTCACCGGAGCGACTCAGGGGAGAAACGATGGACGAGAGTAATTAAGTAGGTCACCGGCAACGCTGGTATCGTCAGACGAACTCACCGGAGCGACTCAGGGGAGAAAAGATGGACGAGAGTAGTTAAGTAGATCACCGGCAACGCTGGTATCGTCAGACGAGCTCATCGGAACGACTCAGGGGAGAAACGATGGACAAGAGTAGTTTAGTAGATCACCGGCAACGGAGGTATCGTCAGACGAACTCACCGGAGCGACTCAAGGGAGGAACGATGGACGAGAGTAGTTTAGTAGATCACCGGCAACGCTGGTATCGTCAGATGAACTCACCGGAGCAACTCAGAGGAGAAACGATGGACGAGAGTAGTTAAGTAGATCACCGGCAACGCTGGTATCGTCAGACGAGCTCACCGGAGCGACTCAGGGGAGAAACGATGGACGAGAGTAGTTTAGTAGATCACCGGCAACGCTGGTATCGTCAGACGAACTCACCGGAGCGACTCGGGGGAGAAACGATGGACGAGAGTAGTTTAGTAGATCACCGGCAACGCTGGTATCGTCAGACGAATTCACCGGAGCGACTCAGGGGAGGAACGATGGACGAGAGTAGTTTAGTAGATCACCGGCAACGCTGGTATCGTCAGACGAACTCACCGGAGCACCTCAGGGGATAAACGATGGACGACAGTAGTTAAGTAGATCACCGGCAACGCTGGTATCGTCAGACGAGCTCACCGGAGCGACTCAAGGGAGAAACGACGGACGAGAGTGGTTTAGTAGATCACCGGCAACGCTGGTATCGTCAGACGAACTCACCGGAGCGACTCAGGGGAGAGACGATGGACGAGAGTAGTTAAGTAGATCACCGGCAACGCTGGTATCGTCAGACGAGCTCATCGGAGCGACTCAAGGGAGGAACGATGGACGAGAGTAGTTTAGTAGATCACCGGCAACGCTGGTATCGTCAGACGAACTCACCGGAGCAACTCAGGGGAGAAACGATGGACAAGAGTAGATTAGTAGATCACCGGTAACGCTGGTATCGTCAGACGAACTCACCGGAGCGACTCAGGGGAGGAACGATGGACGAGAGTAGTTTAGTAGATCACCGGCAACGCTGGTATCGTCAGAGGAGCTCACCGGAGCGACTCAGGGGAGAAACGATGGACGAGAGTAGTTAAGTAGATCACCGGGAACGCTGGTATCGTCAGACAAGCTCACCGGAGCGACTCAGGGGAGAAACGATGGACGAGAGTAGTTTAGTAGATCACCGGCAACGCTGGTATCGTCAAACGAACTCACCGGAGCGAGTCAGGGGAGAAACGATGGACGAGAGTAGTTTAGTAGATCACCGGCAACGCTAGTATCGTCAGACGAACTCACCGGACCGACTCAGGGGAGAAACGATGAACGAGAGTAGTTAAGTAGATCACTGGCAACGTTGGTATCGTCAGACGAACTCACCGGAGCGACTCAGCGGAGAAACGATGGACGAGAGTAGTTAAGTAAATTACCGGCAACGCTGGTATCGTCAGACGAGCTCACCGGAGCGACTCAGGGGAGAAACGATGGACGAGAGTAGTTAAGTAGATCACCGGCAACGCTGGTATCGTCAGACGAACTCACCGGAGCGACTCAGGCGAGAAACGATGGACGAGAGTAGTTTAGTAGATCACCGGCAACGCTGGTATCGTCAGACGAACACACCGGAGCGACTCAGGGGAGAAACGATGGACGAGAGTAGTTAAATAGATCACCGGCAACGCTGGTATCGTCGGACGAACTCACCGGAGCGACTCAGGGGAGAAACGATGGACGAGAGTAGTTAAGTAGATCACCGGCAACGCTTGTATCGTCAGACGAACTCACCGGAGCGACTCAGGGGAGAAACGATGGACGAGAGTAGTTAAGTAGATCACCGGCAACGCTGGTATTGTCAGACGAACTCTCCGGAGCAACTCAGGGGAGAAACGATGGACGAGAGTGGTTAAGTAGATCACCGGCAACGCTGGTATCGTCAGACGAACTCACCGGAGCGACTCAGGGGAGAAACGATGGACGAGAGTAGTTAAGTAGATCACCGGCAACTCTGGTATCGTCAGACGAACTCACCGGAGCGACTCAGGGGAGAAACGATGGATGAGAGTAGTTTAGTAGATCACCGGCAACGCTGGTATCGTCAGACGAACTCACCGGAGCGACTCAGGGGAGAAACGATGGATGAGAGTAGTTTAGTAGATCACCGGCAACGCTGGTATCGTCAGGCGTACTCACCGGAGCGACCCAGGGGAGAAACGATGGACGAGAGTAGTTAAGTAGATCAGCAGCAACGCTGGTATCGTCAGACGAGCTCACCTGAGCGACTCAGGGGAGAAATGATGGACGAGAGTAGTTAAGTAGATCACCGGCAACGCTGGTATCGTCAGAAGAACTCACCGGAGCGACTCAGGGGAGGAACGATGGACGAGAGTAGTTAGGTAGATCACCGGCAACGCTGGTATCGTCAGACGAGCTCACCGGAGCGACTCAGGGGAGAAACGATGGATAAGAGTAGTTTAGTAGATCACCGGCAACGTTGGTATCGTCAGACGAACTCACCGGAGCGACTCAGCGGAGAAACGATGGACGAGAGTAGTTAAGTAAATCACCGGCAACGCTGGTATCGTCAGACGAGCTCACCGGAGCGACTCAGGGGAGAAACGATGGATGAGAGTAGTTTAGTAGATCACCGCTATAATGCGTTCCTCAGTTGTTCATTGCTTATGGACTTGTAACTCTCAGCTGTTACGGTATGTCGTGATAGCTCAGTGGATATGTATTTAAATTTGTGATCATGAGGTGCTGGGTTTGAAACTAACTTTATACTTACTTTTACTTTTTTATGTTTTAAATGACCAGATACCAAAATGTAAGGTAAAATGTGCAAATATAGGGGTCATTCCCTGTCATTTTACACCACCACCGTGTAAATCGGTCCATTCGAAGTCTCACACGTTCTTCGGGACAATCTTTAATTCGATGTTTTAATATATAGGATGATAACTTTATTATTTATGTTAAGGCAATTACGCAACTGAAATATCTAAAATATATTATTTTAATTAACTAATATTATTATTTTATTTCCCCCATATACAACTCATTAAAATAATTACGATTTATTTGGTAAGAAAAATTTATAAATAACAACATATTTATTTTTCAAAATAAAATTGTGTGGGTAAACAATTAAAGGAATAAAAGCTCGACGACGTGTTCACAATGGGGACAAAGGCTACGGCCGCGACAATGGATGTTTGATTACAAGTCTGTCAGCGCCTTTGACGTCTGACTTTGTTGTCGACGCTTTTTATTATTCTTTACACTTTTTGTGCGAACATCATTAGTGTAAATTGATAGCGTCCTAGTATATTTTCCGATTGGAAACAGTAAATAAAAAATCTAGTGTAATTTGTTTCTTTTAACTTTTAATTTTAGATTTATTAGACTAAATTAGTCCAGATGGATAACATCGTCATCTGTTACGAGGGATAGTAGCAAAAAGTAATTTAAAAATTGCCTCCGATAATCAATTCCAATTATTTGTGGATAAAGTATTTTTAAAAGAACTGGTAAAATGGAAGAAAATCTATTATGTTTCATGAATTTTTGTAAACAAATCGCCTTAAATTAATCATTTACAATAATTTTGGTTCTTCCCATACACTATTCCTCAAAATGCTTCTGAGTATATTAATAAACGCTAATGTTAAAATAAACGTGAAATAATTAAACACCTCTATTGAGTGTGTTGTATTTTAAGGACTTTATGTTAATGTATCAAATTTGTGCATCAAATAAAGTGATAAATGAAAAATTACCCTATTGATAAAAACTAAAAATTTCACTCCTTCATTTTATTTATGTTCAATAAAACAAACAAACAAACAAATTCTGCAGCTGACCAACAAGGATTTTTTGTCTAAAAACTTGAGGTTTTCATCGCATTACTGGATATTATTGTGTCAAAAAACAATAATTATTCATCCCCACGGTATTAGATCAACATGATCCTTTATTCCATTGCATGGGAATGACACAGGTTTCCCTAATGTTCTTGAGTAATTTTAATGTTAAAGTTTAGATTATATTTTATAAATCATGTATAATAAATTTAACAACACAAATTTATGTGAAATAAAAACAATTTTAACGTGTATTTTTATAAGTTTTAAGAGAAAATTCCAATTAAATTTAAATACACTTTTATAACCACTTAAAATAACAATAAATTTTCTAAACACTAAACACTAATCACTAAACTAAATGTTAAAGTAGTTATTACATTGATTGCTATTTATTTTATTTGCTAACTATAAACCCACTTCAATTAGCATCTCGTCATTGCCGTCATCTCGTCTTCTCAGTCAATATATAATGCAAGATATTAGTGCGATCATATATTATTTTTCACATGCGTTTATGAAGTAACTGTCATATATAAGAAAGCAATAACATATTTACGTAATAATTACCAATTCTCTTGGAATAATAACTTCATCATTAACCATACGTCTAAAACAACAAAAGAAATCATCAAAATTATTAAAATATTTCATGAGACTTATTAGGGGAAAGCAAACATCATTTAACTGTTAGATGCATATTGATTTGCCAATAAGTATGTAAACCCAGTTTTACCAAAATACAAATGTGTATTTAGCAAACCATAACGCAACCTTAATTTCATGAAACGAAAAAAGTTCAATATACGAGAGTTTACTTTAAATTTGACACAATATTTAAATTAAAATAACCATAACTATTATTTATAAATTTATCAAACATTAACAGTATATCGTTAAAATAAATTGTTTGATTTATTTTGAATAGATGAAGTAATTCAACCAAGGGTGTTATTTTGGAGAAACAGAAATGAAAGAGGTAATGACAAAATTAAAAGGTCGCAATGAAGCAGTCTTTAATCACGAAACGTTTATACTTTGTCTCTCCTTTACCTACTAATTGCCTTTTAAGTGGAAATGAAAAGAGTTCTCTACTTCTTAACATTCGACACTCTAAACTCGTAATTTACTTTCTATATATATTAATTTAAGCGTGTTTTGGTCAAAGATGTTGTATTGTTTGGATACATCAAGTTATCGAAAGTAGCTGCCGTTTAAATGTGTAATAAACTAAATCTCATGAAACTTGCAATTGACTATTAGCGAATTTCCCCTATAGAGAAGAAGCTATTACCGTAGGTGGCATAGTAAGACTTAAGCCCGAGACAATGATAACTTTTTGTTTTAAGGTCCCCAGATACCAAAACACTATTCGTTCAAATTTATAAATATGTATATATATATATAAATAAAACATAGGCATAGGTATAGGTATATATATATATATATATATATGTATATGTTTGTGTGTGTGTGTGTGTGTGTGTGTGTCCGTTACCGGGAAAACTTTTGAAATAAACGCCCGATTTTGATGAAATTTGGCGCAAGTGTGTGGAGTAACATTTATGACTAAGTTCGAAAAGCAGATCGATCAGACTATGGAAAGGGGGTTTATGGGGGTTTTAAATTTTCCAAAACCAGTTTTTTATTTTTCCCCGAAAATTTTAAAAAAACTTAATTTTGGTTATATCCATTTTATAGAGCTTAAAGAACAAATAATTTGGTATTTTGAATCATTAACCGTTAATTGGTTGTAGAGAAAAGTAAAAATTGCCTCCATAAAACTTCCCATGTTAATCTTATGGGAAATAGGTTTTCGGATTTTTGATATCTCGATTATTTATGAATGTATATTGACGAAACTTGGTATGTGGCTTCAACTAGTTGTGGTATATTGATATTTGCACAAAAAAGGTTTTTTGTTGAATTTACCCGTAGCAGCAAACCTCCATACTCGGCCCCCACGTTAGTCATATGGAGAATAAGTAAAGTTGTATATCTCTCTTAATTATGAACCAAATTTAATAAAACTTGGTATGTAGCTTCATCTGATTGAGTTATAATGATAATTACAAAAATACAAATTTTATCTTCCTCGTTGCAGCAAACCTGCGTACTCTGCCCTAATTTCATTCTTATGGAGAATAAATAAAATGGTATACATCACTTATTTATCAATGTATTTTTTTGAAACTTGATAAGTGCCTCTATGTAGTAGTGGGACACATATATGTCCATTGGGAATTCGCTGAGTGCGCAGGTTTGCTGCGAAGGGGGTATTTTAAGGTCCACAAACAAGGACCTTTATGTGTAACTTATCATTGAATTAATAAATTTGATGGATCAAGTATCAAGAATTTTACCAACCAAATTAAGAAATCATATGCTATCAGTATGGTTAAATTGGAAATATTTCAAAATTTGTAAATTAATAAATACATTAAGCCGAAATAAAGGTTGCAAAAATGTAAAAGCTTAATACATATTAAAATGCAACAATATTGCAGAAGCATGCATGGACTAACAGTAGTTACTCATGCATATAGGTTAGGTCAACAGATTTTCTAGCACTATAAATAGGGTTAGCAATCCCTATCTGTCTTTCTGTCTCTGTTTAATCTTGCCTTCAGGTAGATTTGCTTTTTTAGTTTTAAAAAACAACATATTATTTCCTTTTTTATACAAACAACAGGGATCTTATGCAACCACACATAGTTGTAAACTATACTATACTGACAAATTATAAAATAGGTATAAAACATAATTTTTCTTTATAGTAATATGTTGTTAATTTAATTTTCTAAGCGTGTAAATAACAGTATAAAGGTTTATGATTAATCACTGTCAACATAAGGCAGAATTCCCCAGCAAAATAATGTTTTTGATTTCTTTATCTCCTTTTACACAATGATTTTTGATTAAAGAGATAGGGGAATATGGCCTAAACAAGCCAATGTGTTAAATTTGCAAAAAATAAATAATATTTAATCATCACGTTAAGCAACACTAAACATAATGATTACAACATCAATAAATACAAGGCGGTAATAACAAGCTAAGAAGAAATATATACACAATTATATCCCCAACTCTATAATTACTTAACCAAAAGTTCAAGTGATAGTCACTATACAAATATTACCCGATATTAAATAAATAGTCAGTCTTTCATAAATAAAAGTCAATGATTTTTTTTCATAAGTCTAATTTTAATTATATTTTTTACAGAATTAAATTGGTTTTGTCGTTAAAAATTAACCCTAATTCAAATATCAAATAATGAACAATAACAATCTTTAGGTCAAGTTCAACTTTAAATATCAACTTTAAGAAACCTAAACGTTTGGATATTATATAGAATTTATATTAAAGTGAAAATGGTATTAAACTTTATTATAACTACTGCTTAAACTATCAAAATAAATTAAAAAGCAATGGTGGTAAAATAATAAAATTGTTGTACAGTTAAGTTTCAGTTATTGTTATAATATATTATTTAGTTACAAGTTACTAATACAAAATAGATTTTATTCTATGAGTGTAAGAGTTTGCAATGCCTTAGGTTTTTTTACATAAATATGGTTTTAGAGATTTTATATCGTAAAATTAATTTTGAAATTTAAGATTTAAGAGTTCGTGTATATTACTACTATTAATGTTCGTGTATATTACCATAAACATTGCATCTGTAGGTAACGGAAAACCTCGGCTCTACTTGTTGGTGTATTGTTGGCTAAGAATAGAAACCACTACAATAGAAGTCTGATTAAGAGGCAGCATGCGTCCTCAAAAGTCTTGCCTTTAGCTCCCTATTTCTTTGTTAAGAGAAGGGATATTCAACGACAACGCTAATGTCTCAAAAATTTTAAAATCAGGACCTCATTTAAAGGGTGATACTGTTCTACCTATTGATCGAATGTAACGTAAGAATAAAACAAATAGTAACGCTGGTAATGCAGAATATTCTGCGTAGAGATAGTTAAGGGTATTTAAAAGTATTTAGCTCAAAACATTTAAACGTTTTAAAAATATATTTAATCAGTTCGATTTAATTTCGCAGTAGAATGTTATAGTTTATTACAATTTATTATTTACAAGTATTACTGCAGTTTTCATATTTTTGGGTATCCTATATATTTATCTAGTTTTATATACAAAGTTTGTAATAAATAAATAAGAAATCTTACGAGTAATTTATTGGATAACGAAGCGATTACAATAGGGACAAAGCAGAGCCGTGACAATGGATGTGTGATTACATGTCTGTCATCGCCTTTGGGTGTAGGTAATTTTTTGTTGTTGTAATAAACAAAATTCTAATTATATTCAGTTATAATCCAGACAATAGAGTAAATATCAAATTGATGTATATTTAATACGTTATTTTTAAAGTTTATATATTTAAGCTTAACACAGTACTTAAAATTGAAAAAAATTATCTATATTTAAAAACAAACAACATGACAATTTTAAGCGTACACTTAGATGTGTGTGTATTATTATTATTATTATCATTATTTTTATTTACAATCACTCGCATTATACGATATGCATTTTATAATTTGTCATTAATGTATTTCTTTAAAGGGATGATATCTTCATCATTGTAGTGCCATGAAATACGGTAGAAACTCCCAACATTTTGAGTCCTAGGATTTGGGACCATAATTCTAACTAAACACAGCACATTGCTTGTGTTATTCTTAAAGATAATGGGAAAACTATTTTTGCATATTTAAAAACATACGTTGATGACCTGATCATAATCATCATTGTTGAAAATTAGGAAATCCCAGCATAGCTGCTAAGCACATCTTCCACAAGCGGAAATATTGCGCAGATTACCGGAAGATAGGATAAAGCAGGAAAGGAAAGGGTGGGTTGGGACGGCAGCCAAATCGACCCTTCAGAGGGCCAACTCCCGTGCCCCTGTGACAGCTGGGATGAGGCTCTCAAACAGGGTACCCGCATTCTGCCCTCGAACTGGTCGACTCAACTGACAGAGTATCCATGTACAACAGCCAGGGACCATCCATTCTCAGGTTGGCAGGTGGAGACCGACTCCGGAGATTCTGTCCCTAGCCGCTGCAAATGGAGGGACCAAAGGTGAAAGGGAATTTTTAAATAATGGACAGCCAAAAAACTTACCATATGTAATGAAAACTTCATTTGCTGTACCCAATATTAGCCTCAAAACTGCTATAGACCAGTTTTAAGGTAGTCCTGGGACTGAAGACCTCATTTGGCTGTGGTCCATTGACAAACTCACGTGATCCCTGGGGCAGCACTACTCAGACTTAAGGAGTTATGCTTAATTTTACAGAATAAGAGTATCTTTACATATTGACCTTTTATAAAATCAGTCGGTAATAAGTAATAAGAAATAATAATAATAAATAAGTAATAATATGAACATATTGAAATACTTGGCATGTGGCTTCGTGTGGTTGCCTTTCATTGATATTTTATAAAACCACGTTTTTGCCCCGTTGCAGCAAATCTGATTACTCTTACTTAATATTATTATTTTATGGGACAATTAAATTAAATTCTTCACTTAATTAGAATGTATTTTCTTACAAAACATGGCAGTGGGTTCATGTGGTAGTCAGGTACATATAGGCCTTAGAAATTCGCTGAGTACTCAGGGTTGCTGTGATTTTTTAATTATAATGAAATCAAATTTTTACTCATAATATTTTTAGGGGGAGGGTTTCTTAAAACCAAGCGTAGATTTAAAACATATAATTATAAAAATTTCATGATTACATTTTATCAAAATCTTTTAGAAATATAAGCTATTTTACGATTGAATACTTATTATGGAATAAAATGAGTAGATATCATAATAATTTGTATTTATGTCTAGTTACATGCAAACCACGGCATAGTAAAACTTTGTCAACACCTCGAATAATGTTAAGGAAAGAGACGTCAACAAGAGAGACACAATTATGTCACTGCCACCAAGCTTCAACCAAAGTTCTTTGTTCGGATCTCTTTATGTCACATAAGACCTACGGCTCTAATTAAAGTCTCTCTTTACAATAGTGTTTACTATATTTACGATTTAATTTATAGAACGTGTCATGCTCTTGAATTAAGACGTAAATTTATATTTATCAGTTTCCAATCATTAAGGTAGGAATAGAGGTGAGTTTTAAATTATATATTCACGATCCAGCAGTAACAAATGTTTTACTATGGGTTTACTTTATAAGCCAACCACTTCAATCTTTTCACAACATTTTGAAAGGTAAAATTGTATTTCTATTTGTTGTGACAATAAAGAAAATAATTTATTTGATATCTACGAGTTAACACATTTATAAAGGAATTTTATGGCAAAGTAACTGTGTGGTGGAACTAATCACATTCTATAAAGAATAATTCCTTTTTACTAAAGCTGCTTAAAGACTGTACATGCTGAATTATCATGAAATTAAGTAAAAACATGAGCCTAAAATGTTTAATTATTTTTAAAACTTAGTATTTCTACAATCATAATAACCAATATGTCTGACAATTTAGAACCTCATGTAATGTATTCTCTAATTTTTAGTTCTATAGGAAACTGGTCATTTTATATCCTGATTCATAACAGGTTTAAATTAATTTGAACTATTTTCTATTTAATTTGTGTCGAAACATCGTTTATAATTAATGGGTGGTAAAAGATGTCTTATATTTTCATTTGTATTGCGGTTTGATTATTTAACTTGAATTGCTTTTAATCCTAATGACTGTGTGCCATAATATTTATTTAGTTACTAAATTGTAATGTTATAATTTACTAATATGCATTAACTTTTGATTTGTAGATTTTAAATTTAAATTAGTTGAACTTTACTTGTGTCTTGTGAAATAGTTATAAATACAAGATAATGTAAAATAATACGAAACTGTAAGCCAAATGTTTTATTTTTAATTATCACATGAATATAATAAATTTAATGTAATTGGATAACTTAAGTTATAAATTTGTGTTTCATAAAAATAAATCCAATAGTATAATCTATAATATCACGGTCTGATTTTGATAGCTGTTCATTTACATAAAATATGGACTATTATGGTTTGGGATTAAAAATTATTAAAATTTTAGTGTTAACTAATTTTACATAGGAAAGACCTCAAAGCATGATAAGTAAAAGTATAACGTACTACCTAAATAAGACAATTTATCAGTTTGTTCATATATCATATAAGAAACAATAGGTAATATAGGTCAAAGCTACACAGAGTGTCACAAAAAACGACGACCAAACTTCACAAACGTGTTATATGGACCATATCCAACAACCAAAATGCAAAAATGTTTCATCATATTTTTCATAGTTTACGATCTATTGACGTTACTACTATTTTTTTTTAATCTATGTATTGCAATGACATAAATTATTTTCTGGCAAGGAATTGTGTAAGTAGTATAATTAGTCCCATATAATATATTCCCTTACAACTTTTACAACGTATAACAATGAATAGTAATTACAAAAAATACAGTTTTTTGGAGTTAAATAAATAAAAATAAACAACACAAATTAATGTAATTTAAATTTTAATTTTACATTTTAAACAAACCTTTTACTTTCATACGGTGTTACCGTTTACATTTTCTGTCTTAGATAGGTATCCATTCTCTTAAGCTTCCCCATTTATTTCAAATAATAATATTATTAAGATATTACAACATGTATTTTACTAATTTCAGTATTGGCGATTTTTTAAAATGAACACACTTTATCTAAAATTTGCCATTGATTTCAAGTAACAACAAAATTCAAATTAAGTTGCGTTAATTTGTGTTTCAATTTGATTAAACTCCTAAAAGCTGCATTTCTTAATTACTACTGTTTGTTTTATACACTCTAAACGTTTTATGGTCCTACGTGCATATTTTCTTGCCTAAAAATTATGTATGAGATTTTAATACGTATATTATAAAACTATTAAAAACTTCAATAGTTTTTAAACTACAAAGAATATAATATGAACATATATAACATGTTTTCTTGGAAATAGTCCACATAACAAGCCTATAAAGTTTGGTCATCGACTTTTGAAACATTCTGTATATTGGTAATAGTGATATATGTGATATAATAGTGATGTTGATATATAAAAGATAATAATCTAATATCTAACCGTCTGAGTAACCAATTTTATATTTATCTCAATAAACGGCATAAAAAGGACCACGAAACTTTACAAAAAATCTGGAAAATATATTAAAAATTATGGTTGTAGTTGGGTTCTAAATGTAAACAGTGATTAATTTATTGGTAGGTTTAACTCGCAGCATAAAAGGTTAGATTAGCGGTGCCTGTGTGTCGGGCCGGGGAGGGTGAGTGGCAGGTGGTACGGGGGGGGGTGACCCGCAACGGATCGATAGAACTAGGACTCCGTATCACTGTCCACTCTAGTTCTGGTCCGATTGTGATGTCATCAAAGATCGTGTCTTTTATTTTAATTAAATTAGATTATAAGGTTCTGTTAGGACGAATACATTACACGATTACTTGTATCCTATTACTTTAATAAATCCTATTACACCAGGGGACGGTCTGCTGTAGAAGTGAAAGCGCGGGACCTTGGTCTGTATGATCCCGGGTTCGAAACCCACTAATCACCAAAGATTTTTAGCGGTATAGTAATGTCTTGACTGGTACGGTGGCCTAGAATCTACCTTAGGCTTTAGGCCTATCTATCCTGAAAAAATATGTATAGCTGTCTCTAAGACAAGATTCGTTTTTCTAATTTATAAAGCTCCTGCATTTGGTATGTGATATTATTTTGTATATTGTGTATGAAATTAGTAAATACAACTATATCTAATAAACTCTAATTTTAATATGTACATACATTTTATTATTTTTTTTATAAAATTGACATTAAATATTTTTAATTTTTGACATTAAGATATTCATATAATTCTACTTTTTTTTACCACAAACAGTTTAGATTTTCAAACATTTATCCATACCAAACTTAATTTATACCTAAATTATAATTTAAATACCTTATGATCAACGCTTGTAATAATATAATATATATTATAATAGAAAACCTAATTTGAAATATAAATCAATATTACTTCCAGGTCTGAAATATATATTTATCTTCATTGTATATATTATGAAAGACTCTTATGTACAATTTTTGTAAAACACATAATTATTTAAAAAACTATAATATTTATAACTATAAAATATAAAACATCACCGTATTAATTTTGTATGATAATTTATATGTTGGCAACATTTGGCATCTATATAGTTGATTAAATCCTCATACAAATAAAAAGGACTACTAGAAATATCATCCGGTTAAATTACAAAATGTATTTTTTTTACTGTAACTATTATAAACCAGTAAGCTGTGTACCCTCAGATATAAACGTAAACAACATTAATGTCAATATATCGAGTATATTAGTTGATATTTTAGAAACATACCCTGAAATAAACTGATACGTAACAAATAAAGTAACATACAAGAAAGCCAATATACGTTTTGTAATTTACTACAAAGACTGTAAACACAAACTGATCAAATAAAACAAGTTACCTTTTTTTGCAAATCCTTACAGCTACAACAACTTAGTAAAAATATAGTACTTAAAAACAGAGGTTGGCAACCTCTTTTTGCCCGTTCAGATAGAATATACATCTGTACATGGAACTCAATCAGCAAAGCAAGGAAAGAGACGTTACAATACGAGATGATCAGTACTGATAAAGTTTGATTGCAGGTCTGGGATTTGAACCCACGACAGGGCCGCTGCCATGAATCCAGAATACAAAACCTTGACCAATAGGCCAGCGGCTCAATGCTTAAGGTCATTAAGTAACAATAATATGTATTCTCTAAAACTTAAGTCAAAAGAAAGGTTGCTGAACCAAACCAATTTCCTCCACCTTCTCCATTAAGTTTATAATGTCAGTTCGTGTTTTAGCAAATGTATGTTTAGTATACTATATAACTGTTATCGATACTTGACGGAAGCCTAAGACTATACTCTCCTGTAACTGTGTAAACATAACATAACAATTTTACTTTACATGTGCATTAGGAACACAATTGTCTTATAATGAATAGTTCGACAGTAACATTTGGTTGCCACTCACGATAAACCGAGCACCTCAACCATATAATATTTTAGCGTATTATTAACACTTATGATATTAATGTTGGATACATGTTGATTACATTTTATATAATAATCAAAACCAATAGTAATTTCACAACATAGTTGTCAAGTAAATACTCCTAAAACCTTAAACGATATTCTTTTATTTTTCCAATATCAGTAAACGTAACGGAAGGTGCGAAGGGCGGACTCTATTGCCAATAAAACCAAGCGGCTCCTGTAAGTTCTTCATGTAATTGGGTCATAAAAGTAACACCTCCTCTTGCGTTACAGTTGAATATCTCATTAAGGAGGTGACGAAGAACCCTGAGTCCAGGGAGTCACCAGTAAACCCTTCTCTATGATTCTTTCGGACATTTACGACCTAACCTCATCAGGTTTTGTAAGCTAATGTTACGGTAATTTTAAATGACAATAGTATTATAACTGAAAGTTTGTTGTTTATGTTTTAGCTTTTTCAAAATATAATTCTAAACCACATTACGTTTATCTAAAATGTTAAAAATTGATACTCTACTGGATATTCTGTCTATATATGAAATGTAAATTTACATAATTAGTCACAAGTCAGGTATAATTAATAATTATCAAAATTTTCGATAGTGATATAATTGTTTACAAAACCAATTTTAAAAAGTTAGTCGACATAATTAGGTTAAGGGATGACAATGCTGTTTTATGTGTAAACATGAGCTAACCAGATTGCATAAAGAATAAACCGTTATTTTTTTAATAATCATACATTACTAAAGCAATCTGGAGCCTAAAGTAAAACTAGTATCTTATAAATTATAAAATAGTAAGTTTTTTCTGTATACCATGCCCCGAATAAAAACCAGTTGTTATTGATTTTTATTTCTTTTTTATGTTAAACATTTTCTCGTGTCTTTTTGAATAGAAAAAAATTTGAAAAGTTTTATATATTAACTATGGTCACAAGAAAACTTTGCACAATTTGTTTCTATCCACAAAGACACGAGAAAACGTTTAACATTAAAATAATAAATAATAAAATAAAATAATAAAAATCAATAACAACTGGTTTTTATTCGGGGCATGGTATTCAGAAAAAAACTTACTATTTTATAACTTATAAGATACTAGTTTTACTTTAGACTCCGGATTGTTTTAGTAATATATGATTATTAAAAAATTAACAGTTTATGCTTTATGCAATCTGGTTAGCTAATGTTTACACATAAAACAGCATTGTCATTCCTTAACCTAATTAGTACCTAAACAATAACAATGGCTATACCAGTGGCCAATAACATCAAATAATATCATTGGGCGTTAGCTTGTTATGTAACAACAAAACATGCATAGTTACACAAATATTTATAAAATAATAGATAGCACTTTCGAGTTTGATCACGTGGTCTCTCTGGATGCCTATTGGTTCCCGTATATTTTCTTGCCTGAAAAATTGTTAGCCATGGGAAACCACAAAATATTATTACTTCACTTATATTTAGGCCATTTGTTTTCAACCAAATATAATCAAATTGAAAATCATTCGTCACAATTTTAGAGGTGTTGACGTGACAAAATTCCTGTTAGAAATATCAAAATACCAAAATGCCTGTTAGAACCCGTACATGTGTACAAATTCAGAAACTACGCAATATTCACCCAAAGCTCTGCCCTAATAACCTTAAAGGTTTCCATGTTTATCAACAGCAGACAATAATTTTATTTGGCCAGGGCAACATCTGGTTTGGATTGGGATATAAATCATGTGTATTTTTGTGTAAAATTTAATTTTCTTCATAGGATGCAACAAAACTAATGCATGTTGTCCTCCGTGAACGTTCCGGTGTAACTGTAACATTAACACCCATTTAGTTAAAAGTTGCGATTTTATAGTCCAGAATGTTAAAGACTTAAGGTTCATTACTTCGTTTATTAGCCTGAAAATTTTATGAAATTAATCTGAATTGCCATACAAAGTATCATTGCAATCGGATATGTAACGTAACAACTACTGAACAAAACAACTTTCATTTTTATACACGTATTAATGGATATTAAATGCTTTTTTTACTTTTTGTCATTAAAATCTAAGGATTGTATTTTTCTTATTGGACTTAAGGTGTATTCCATGTTCTTAGTTAAGTAAAACAAACTTGAGCATTTAATATATGTTGTAAAATCGCTGAGGAACGTTAATGTTATTGGGGCTGGGTTTTTGGGGGAGGGATAAAGGAGCAAGGCCGATCGATACTAGCAGAACAGTGCGCATTCAAAAACAGTTCCTAGCTCTTACTCTGATTTCTAACAGTTAAAATATAGTTTTCGATCAGATAATAATAATATCATTTCCTAGTAACAATTTAGTCATAATTTACCAAAAACCAGTAGACAAGTAAATAAGGAAATGTTATGTCATTCAATTTTGCAACCTCTGCCTTAAAACAATTATTTACGTTAATATCTATCAGTTTGTTACTATATTTAATTTTTATCTAAACATATTTTACTATTTGAATATGGAATATCATTTTCCCTGTTTTTAGTATCGACTTTCACTGCAGCCACGCCCTTAAATAATAAAGCAGTAATGTGAGGAAAATGTACTTATTGCCAGGTATATTCCCGACTCTTTCCCCTCAATACATCTCAAAGCAGAGTAACCCGTGTTCTTCATTCGATCTACACAATAGGTAGGCTGATATTTTACGTGCATTGTCCATACAGTCGTGCCTTTGTAGTGTGTCACTGCTTAGATCCACCTTTATTCACACTTCTCGCATCGTGCACCACAAAGAGATACATATCGGCTCTTTACCGATACTGAATTAGTTACACCTGCATTCGGTTTGCTGAACGAACTTACCTCAAGATTTATTTCAACCTTTTGATTCAAAACTTTTTTACTGGTAAAACAATTTGGTTTTCTATCATTTTCGTCTACAACTAATCACTTATGTTTTCCTAATGCAACAATTAAAAATTTAATATGTGTAAAACACGTGTAACGAGTCATAAATCTTTACAGAGGACATTTGAAAATTATTCAAGGGTGTGGGCTAGGTTTTAAAACTTACTTATATTTTTGGAAAAAAAAATTAAAACATATTAGCAATGCAAAATTATTAAGATATAATTTATTTGAATCATACTGTGAACTAATGTTGTTTTCATTGGGAAACAATTAAAAAAAAGTCTTGAGGTTGGCAGTATGAATTTGTAAAAGTGATCTTATATTATCAAATTTATAATTTTGGACGAAGGCAGAAAGCTTATGTTATTTATGCTAATTCGCAGCAAATCGATAGCGATAACAAACTGCGTCTGGTCACTTAATTTCGGAATATCGGGCGTAAATGTTCATGAAAGTAGCAGGAAATTAGGATACAATGTTACATTATTGGACTAGATGGCAATCAAATGACGTAATATTGGCCATACACGCAAATTGGTTAAAATTTGTTTGCCTGTGGTTGACGATATAGCAGCGTAAAATTGGTTGTAAACGAGGAACGTGATAACGGTCGTAAATGATGATCGGACCACTTAATTTTGGACGAATGAAAACGTAACTGGAACTTCTTTAAGGTTGAGGAGTGTACGTTTCGCTTTCAGAAATAAAACATGGGAATAGTCCCGCTTTGGAACATATAATTACACAATCGTTGGCAACTCCAAGCATAAAAAAATGCTACGCCTTACTCTAAGTATCCCCTTTAATAAAGATAAAATAACGATTTCAACGATTATTCAAAGATCTTTGAGTTAATAAGATTTAAATCATGACAAGTTTCCACAAGTTAAGTTTTCCTTTTTTTATTCCAGTATAACAATTTTAAATTTATAAAATAACTGTACAGGTATGAAGTCAAGTACGAATTTAAACATATTTTAAAATCAACTAAACACATTTTGAAAATATTATTAATACTAAGAATATTGATAATAAGAAAATAATTTTTTTTTAGTCCAATTCCAGTTTTGTAGCCATAAAATATTATTTAAAAGACAATTTTTTAATATTTAAAACAACTTGTTTATAATAATTATCTATCATTGTCATTATACAAAGATTGACATAAAATTCAAAACAAAAGCCTTTTATTAGTAAATTTTAAATATTTCATTATTAAAACTTATATGTTTATGCAGAAGCCTTCAATAAGGGAGTACGGTTTGCAAAACAAAACCTAAACCAAAATTTAAATTAATAGATGACTTATTAAAATTACTCAAAAATATTTAGATTGATAGGTTGTAAAATATTGATATATGTTTGCTAACAGTATTGGGCACATACCTTTTTTACGTTTTGAAAAATTATGTTTATTTGGCACTACTCACAGTAAAAAGATAGAAATAAATTGTTAATACTAAAAAGTAAGAAACATTGATGCATGCAAATGATTTGTATCTTTACTCATTCCCAAATCGGGTCAACAAAATATTTAAGACTAAAGAAATGTTCAACAACAAAATATTGTGTTATGACTTTTGCACGGAAAACGACCTAGTAATTGTTATTCAAAGGAAGTTAGGTTGAATTATATCCGTTTAACTAGTTAAATATTAATATTAATCACATTGTTTTGACTGGATGTTTCAGTCAAACTTGATTTCAAAGAAGATTATTCTTGGAATGTTTAATAAACAACACAGTTTCAGGCAAATTTTTGCTGAACCGTATTTTAACGATACCCTGTTTTGTATGCCAAATGTTACTTTGAATTCAAGCAATATCAATTATTTATTTTCATAAATAATTATCCTAGTAAAATTGTAAAATGATAATAATTGTTAATGGTCTTAGTTTGACTATTTTTCTATCTCCAACTTTTTTCTTAAGTTGATCAAGAGGAATGTTTTTTTTAATACTTCAGTTCTTAAAATTTACCTACAGTACCATGAATAAGTTAACAAAGCTGAATATACAATTACCCGAAGCACATTTTATTAACCTTTTACAGCGATATAAAATCAAACTGTCCCTACAATACAAGTAACTATACGGTCAGAAAGTGGCATATTTTATATTACGTAACTACCATCTAGTCCAAATCCAAGCATTTTAAATGTTACATTTTTAGGATTTTAATATTTAATTATTTTTTTATGAGGCTCTACTGGATGTGCAATGGTTGTAAAACTGTGTTAGGCAGTAACATGAGATGTAATGGTTTTTTTACACTTTCAAAAAAATAATTAATTAAAAACACCATCAATAGTAAATAATAGACAGGAACTTAAAAATGTTTTTTTAATATCCGAAACGAGCAATTAAAGCCTGTTAAAGCTTATTTAACAGTTAATATAAATTATTAAACCTAGAAAGAAAGTACAAAATATACAGAACAAATAAAAAGTACCTTATTCTCGACTCTACTACCCCGATTTGTGAAACACAAATTAGAAAAAAATACTTCGACGAATATTATTGATGGAGTTGCAATATTTCAAGTCCCGATAACCGGCTTTTAAGCTGTGACATTTACACCTGACACAGAACATTGTAGCACATTAACGGGGAACATTTACGGAGCAGTTCAAGTTTATTGCGAGTCCAAGTGCTTTTCCATCGTAACGTTCGGAAATCGAATTCCATCAGTTACATTAAGTGTGTTTTAAAGACAGATATTTACAACTAATAACCTTTTTAATAATAAAAACACGTTTCTCCTTTACTTTCCTCCAATGCATAAAATACTGTGCAAAGACAGTTTTGTGTTTGTCAAGTTGTACGAATTTCAATTATTAGAGGGATTTCTTTTAACTCGTTATCTTTAAACAAATTATAGCAGCCAAATGTATTCGTGTGTCTGATTTCTGGGTGGAGACATATCAAAGAATGCTTGGCAAGACTGTGATAATGTTTGAAATACTTTAAGTATACAGGTAAAATTGTATAACTTATAAAAATATATAACAATTACAAAAACCTTAATTAAGTACTCTGAGAAGCCCTCTAAACATTTTAAAAAGTAATTAGTTCTCAATCTGGATCTAAATCAATTTATATTTTGTTTTATAACGTTTCAATTCCCTAATATAACAATCAAAAGGGGCTTTTTAAAAATAGGTAACTTCGAGTTAATTTCTTATGGTAAGATTAATTTAATTGTATTAATGAAACAACTAAAAAACTTGGCGAAATAACAAAATTGCTTCATATACCTGTAAGGATAATGTTTTACAAGAATATTATAATTTACATTTATTAGTAGGCACGGAACAATGTTTAGTGCTATTCTTATGGAAAAAAATACTCACCTTTCTTTGACTCATAATTTTATACGAAAATTATAAATAATGTTTGACCTCATTGCCTATCTTAATACAATTATTTAAATAAATTGAAAGCATGATAAAGATTCCCCCTTGAATATAGATAAGTGGTAGGAATGGTGTTGCCCCCCTGGATAATTATCGTAAGTAGCTATGTCTTTTTCGACGCAGAGTGGATTTCTGTGAAAATTCTCGTGCCACACGTTCTTTGACAGATATGCTATTATGACACATGAAACCAATGCAAACAAAGACGACAAGAACAGAAAGGAATCCTAGTAAATCGGATTTGTCGTACTTGGATAGTCAGAAGTATTTGTATGGCCTTATCTAGTAAAACGTTGGATTTAAAGGGTAATATGGGTTTGCATGGGAAATTTAGAGGGGTAGGGTGGGTTATGATGTAATGTTGATGATACTATTTACTTATTTGAACTATAAAATTATGCCAAGTGATTAAACAAACTAATATTTCTCAATAATAGAACACTATTAATGTATTTGTAATGAGGCCAATGTTTAACTTTAACGAAGAAATGTTTAGTTACAATAAACAATTAAATTTAGAGGGACATCGCTGACGATTTATGGTTAAGGGTTTTTATTTTGGTTGAAAATAATGTTTGAAAGTAAACAAATTGAGACGTTCCTCTAGGCCCAGCAGGAGATAATTCATTCCATTATATAAATTTGTGATGTTACAAAAATCTCTTCCCTTTCAGAGTTACATCTCTCTACCGAATATTTACTTACATTCAACTATAAATAATTATGATACTTATATTATAAGTCAAAAAGCATATTAATTAAAAATAGATTATTAATTTTAAAAATACAAAAGCATAAAATAAACAATTTATTGTTTGGTGTATAGATGTTAACATATATCACTGCATAAATCAATAAATAAGCTTTATTTTAATTGATACCAAGAGTTTTTAAATTATATTTAAGATTATAAGTTATTTATTATCTCTATAATAATTTATAAGTCTACAAAAAACCTCTAACTCTTATTTTTCTATTTTTGTCCATTGCACATAAAAGAGACCAACAATTATGCAGTACATCTGCTCGGTTTGAACGGTTCAACAGTTTGACACAGTTGCTGAACAGTAGAAAGGTGGGTCGACGGTGACGTCACTGTGCGGCAATAACAATGCCCAGCTATTGTCCCCAAGCATCCCAGTCTATGTACTAGTGTCCCGACTGTTGCTAATGCCCCCTACACATTTCACTGAGTGCATCAGCATTAGTCTAATTGGTTGATGAAGTGAGACAGGCTATTTCAATGGTGCCTGAATGGGTAGGGAAAATTTTCGTTTGTCACGTGTAGTTACAAATCAATGACTATTTACGTTATTTTGAAAATATTTGCGTTTTTGAAATAGTAAATAGTTATTTAATAATATTTGTTATTTATGGACAAATATTTGGACAAATATTTTTGTGTCATCTTTACTGAAGTAAAAAATAAAAAAAAAATACACTTTAGGAATATTTATAAAAGTAGCATTGACAAATCATGAGTTTAAACCCACTAATTAACGTACTTTTAGATTTAAATTATTAGTTTATCCTAACAAAATAATTTCGTAAATATATTTTGTTATATAAGAAATTTATTTTAACCGTTATGAGATTGATTATAAAATGTAAATATTTAAATTATATTTCATACATACAAATTTATGTTAGAGTAAATACCAATTATACTTTAGCGTAATATTTTTGTCACTACAAAACTTTAATATCGTAACAATGACAACAACTCTTGTAATGCTAACTTTACTTTACTTTGACTAAAATTAAATCAAAACTATTTATATTTATGTAACAGTATAACTTCTGAAACGTTAATACAGAACTCTCTTGTCACGCTTTGGCAAAGGTCATTTCCCCTCTCACGGAGTTAGAATATTTCTAAGCAAATATTTAGTTTTAAGACCAGTTAAGAAACTACACATAATTATACACATGTCGATATCATAGTATGTGACAGCTGTATTTAAAATAATCGTTTAGAATATAATAATTAAGTTTTTTATATCTAAAAAATACTTAAAAGTGGTTTGTATCCCTGCATTTAAATAATCCAATTTGTTGTTTCATGCAACCGGTTTCAACTGCGTGGAGTCATCATCAGGCCGTTGGTACAAGGATAAAACAATCTCTTCATTTGAGGTCGTCATGACGTTCATCACACGAACAAAAACTCATACGGACATCGAACGGACAACGGACAAAGACATATAAAAAAACACTAAACACAAAAGAGGGGGTGGGACGCGTACCGGGCGGAAGTGAAGTCTCTCTTTCAACGGCCTGATGATGACTCCACGGAGTTGAAACCGGTTGCATGAAGCAACAAATTGGATTACTTAAATGCAGGTATATTTGGTTTATTTGGTATAATTGGTTTATCAGGTATATAAACCACTTTTAAGTATTATACAGTAATCCGGAGGCTAACATCCATTTTAAAAATGAAACTAAAAAATACATAAACTGTTCTTATAACTTTGTATTGCTTATGTTAAAATACGTAACTATAAAATATAAAATATTGTTTAATTTAAAATAATGTAAAACACTGATAAGTAAATTTTAACTATGATTTTCATAAAGTTTTGTATTTTAAAATACGGATATACTCCTGCATTTTTCAAGAAATGATGCTATGTGTAAACATTAATAAAGGATTCATCTTTTTCTGGTTTTCCCCGATAATTCACAGTCCCTCCGCTTTCTCTCACATAACTCCTCCGTTAGTTTCCTACCAGTCCTGAGTATTAAGTAAGTTATAGATTGTACTTTAAACTTGTGGATATAGGCAACAATTGCCTGTGGAGGATGTAAATTTTAGAAATGGTAAATTCAGTGATCGTATTCAGGGTAAATATTTGGTCTGGGTTGATTTTATTATCTGTCTTCCTTTAAATTAAGTAAAATCTTTGACTTAATACATGAATGATGTTGCGAAATCTGTAAATCATGGCTTAAAGTTTGCATCCATGTCTGCATTTGACAATCAAGTATGTAATATAAGTCCATAAAGTCGAAAAACAACCAAGTTTATAGTTATAATTTTTACAATTTTTGTAGTTAATTGTTTTTACTGTAATAAAACTGTATAAACGACGTTCATTGTATTAATGTACTATTTCTACGGGACAACTGGTTCTTATTATATTGATCATAATATTTATTTTTAAGAGTTTGTTCCAGTTTATTACATTTACCTGCACTAGCATTCTCATAATGGAAAGCTCAAGGGCTTTGCTTTTGTTGGACTCAAAGATCCGGAGTGCACTAAAAATCTATAGACCTTTTGAGTGCTAAAGGCTGTTGATTGTCACCTTGTAAGGCCCCAGAAGTACTTTCTAGTGTTGTCTATGCTATTATAATTAGCCTTATTGTTTTATTTAGTATTATAAACCAAGCGTAGTATCTCTGTTCAAGGAGCATTTCAGTTGGAGTGTAGAATGTCTGATTAGGGTGTGGTGGTGGTTAGGTTACCAATAGTCATACAAAAACCGAGTATTTTAACTTAGGTAGGTAATACCAATTGGCTACCATTTTACAAATAAGCGAGTTTTTTTTGCCAAAATATTTGTCTATTAAAGGGCTTTACTTTAAAAGTGTGTACAACATAACAATGTTTACATTTAAACACTTATAAAACCGCATCAGTTCCCCTGAGTTTTAGAACACTTTGAATAAAAATACCCCCGTAGCAGCAACCTGCGTGCTCAGCGAATTTACAATGAATATAAATGTATCCTAATGCCAAATAAAGACGCATACCAAGTTTCATCAATATACATTCTTACAACGCTTAAGATATACATTCATAAATAAACTATTTATCACATTTTTAATTTTTCTCCATAAAAATAACATGGTGGCTGAGTATGCAGGTTTGCTGAAACAAGGAAGACAAAAAATGGGTTTTTACACAAATATCAATATAACTCAACTAGGTAAAGCCACATACAAAGTTTTATTATTTTTATATTCATAATTAAGGTAGATAACATATTTCTTGTTCTCCATTAGAATAACATAGGGGATGAGTACGCAGGTTTGCTGCTACGAAGCTATCGGCCAACAAATTGTTTTTTTTTGGAAATATCAATAGACTACAACGATACAAAGCAATATACCAAGGTTTGTTATGATAAGTTGATAAATAAGCGAGATAAAAGCTTTTTTTTATTCTCCATAGGAATAACATTGGGCAACGTACTGTATTTAGCACTTTCAATAGCTCTGTAACCAATTGACGCAGAGAAAGTATAAAAACACTAAATTGTTCATCTTTTTAAGCCATATTCAATGGTAAATGTAACATTTTATTTACTAAAATATTATATGTAAAAAATTGAAAAACCCATTTTTGGGGTACAAAACTCCCCGAAAATACCCCTTTGGACAGAGAAATCTAGCTGGTTTTCAAACGTAAGTCATAAATTTTGTTTTATATGTTTTTACCAAATTTGATCGAAATCGGATCATTTTTACGAGAGTCATTGCACCCACGGACACATTTATATTTACAGTTTTGAACGAATGGTGTTTTTGGCATCTGGAGACCTCAAAACGAAGAGTTATCATGGTCCCGGGCCTAGGTGTTACCATGCCAACTACGGTAATAGCTTCTTCCCTATAGGGGAAATTCGCTAAAAAAACATTTTTACGCTATTCTTTCGGGTAAAATTAGTGGGGAGTAAATTTTGGTTCATTCTTCTAGGTCAGGTAGTTTGTCTGAAATATGTTTAAAACACTTTACGTGAGACCTTCTGTGCATTAGTCTTTTGAAAATTACCAACTCTTTGTTTCACTAAACATCATTTATTGGATACAAAAAACCGAAAGTAAATAAATAAACCATGACGTAATATAGTCTTATTTTACATTGTATCTTAAAACTTCATATTGTGGATTCTCAAAAATAACTATCAACGAATACTGATTCTTACAGTTAATTCTTCATATTAAAATTAAGATTCTGCAATTTATAGGAACTTTACAATTTTTGTAAATCTGATAACGGAACAAACAGTTTGTTTTTCGATTTTTCATTGCAACAAAGGTTAATGTAACTGTATGGAAATGAATTTTACCTGGGATTGAAACTAAAAGTAACGAGCTTAGTTTTAAAACTGTAGTGGTAGAAGGACATTTGAAAGTCATTATTTGCAAAATAAATTTAGGTTATTATGCTTATATGGTGTTACATTAAAAGCAACCCACTCACTAAATATCGTTGGCTGCTAACAAGAATAATCCCTAATTGCATAACATTGCTGTAAATACCTTATGTCTACTCAAAATTGTTAGATGACTATGGGGGAACATTATTTTAATACTCAAATAGATGTAATCTAGATATGTATCTCTTGGATCGTAATATAGCCAATTCTAGGGAAAGTAAAATAAAAAAAATAAAAACTTAATTTATTCACTTCACTGTAATGCAATCTTCACAAAAAATGTATGTAAATTATAAATAATAACAGAAATAATTCTGGCAAGAGATCTCTATTCAGCTGAAGACCGTAGATTAATGATCAACTTATGACAGTGGCCCTTCTCTCCTCAGAAATTAATGATGGCTACGGAACTCCAAAACAACCAATCCCACTTACAGTTACCGACTTGCTGTGATGTTTAAATCATAACTAACGATCCCAGGTAGAATTTCCAGGGTCAACGACATGGTTGTACAAATACTTACACTGCATTAACATTCAAGTGTTTTAATACTTTTGAAATGTTAAAAAAACTTTAATTATTCATTACTATACCTCTTCATTTATTGTAATTTTAGGTGTATCATATTAGTAGTAAAATTTAAATTCTTTATATTGAATATTTTGCGCTTTGAGGGTGCCTGACTTCCTATGCTGCCAGTGTATTTGTCATAGTACCACATTCAGTAAATTCTTCGGAAACAAACAATCATCAGTCGTAATTATTTAAAGGTCCTGGAAAAGCCTTGAAAATGTATATTATACAATCCACAAATCCTACAAATCTCTTAACTTACATTTTCTTCGAGAAAAGTAATGCCGTAAATAAAATTACAATACATTCAGAATTGCTGCGAATACCATAAAACAACATGGCAAATCATATAAAGAGAATCGGGCTCAAAGAGGGTGCAGTCTCTTTTCCAGACGCTGAGGACTTCAGCTGTTTCTATGGCCATGCTGTGGAGGAAGTGAGACACAGAGTTCCATCAGCTTCAACCCACCTTCATCTTGATGGGTTCCGGATGGTGAATTGTTAAACGTTTATACGGTAAACACAATACCGCAATTAGTTTTTTGTCATTGTTATTCGTTCTTCAGGTAATGGTGATTAACAAATTATTATTTACAAAGTGAGTCTTATATGTTCCAATCTTAAACAATGTCCGCATTCGCGTCATTACATCATGACCATTAACTACAACCAATCATTGTTCATTGGCATTCGATTCATTTTGAAAAAGAAAATTCGTCTGCTATTTTAGAATGAGATTTTTTTATGTAAGGGTATGATTTTGACCCATCATGCCCAACTGCCATTGACGCTGAAAGCTATGCCAAAATCCGTTTTTGAATATCACATTTTATTCTCATGATATTAAAATATTTTTATAATTTTGTTTAAAATTTCAAAAGTGTCAAAAACGCATTTCGGCACTCTGTATGAGTACAATGTCATAGAAATAACATGTTTCACTGCTTTATCTATTAAACGTATTTTGGTAAAATACACTTTATAAAGAGATATGTGTTTAATATTTCTAGTTATTTATTGTCTAACCTATTTAAGTTTACATAACTTATAGTAAGTAATTGTCATTTAAGGTGTGATTTATAGCAGGTAATTTAAGCTAGTAAAAAATATCTGCTACGTAATGTTATTAATATTCTGTTGAATTGATATTTCTTACTTATAATCCCCTGTTATCAAAGAACAAACAATTTATGTTTTAATTTGTAATGCAATTAGTTTATCCACATAAAATTATTAATTTTGTTGTACTTGTATTTTAAATTTCATATTTATATGCTTGAATGTCGTAAATTATTTCATTACTTTTAATCATAAATAAAGCCGTAACCAAAGCTATCAAACAATATTTTGAATAACATGTATATTTCCAAAATAATAGTAAATCTAACAGACACAATATTTGGTTGTATATCGAGGGAACAGCCAATGCAGTCTTAGCTACAGGAACCAGGTTAATAACTTAGGACAGATTAAACTACTAGGTCAGTTACTTTGCTAAAGCAGGGCAGCGCTATTAGCCTAATATGCTTCAGACGTAAAACTATAACATTTATGTTATCTTTGCCGTCTGAAAAAAACCAAATGAATAACCGTAATAGTTCAAAAAAAGGTTTCATGTTTAACTGGGCAGTTTTAAATAATGTAAAGGAATAATAGCGATCAAAAACATCATATTATAATGAAAGCATTTCCTAATAAGTTTTTATCAAGTATTAATACTATTAACGTAACACTATTCGTTGTATTTAATTAAGTTACTAATAAATAATTAATTAACATTAAAGCTTGACTTTGAATGAGCTTGAAATAAAGCTTTACTAATTTAGCTTTATACGAATCAGTAAAATTTTGTTTATACTTTGGCCTGTACACAAATTTTGGGAATTATTAAGATATATATTAATTAATACATATAACATGAGCATTTTAATGCTAATTAACCTAAAAATAAAACTTTAACAATATTTCTTAATGGACATATTTCTTGCCTATGTATTTGTATTCAATGATATGAATTATTTTATAAAAAACAGTAGTTTTATTATCAGTCGAGGTTAATATATTGTTACTCAATACGTTTGCATTATCACTGTTTATAACCTGTATATTTTGAACCGTAATGAGGTTAATTATATTAGTTTAAAATGTTTCGTTGTCGTTTCGTTGCCGCCAAAACAAACAGAGAGCGATATTCCTACTAATTATACAATAACAATTAATTATACATGACCTACTGCAATCAGAATTTAAAAATAAATAATTTTTTGGAATTAAAAATGAATGGAAAAAATAACTTTAGTGAGTATTATAAAATAATTTAACGTACTTGAGCTAAAATTAGGCTACAAATAAAGTTTATTGCTAGATCGAACCCTCTAGGTCTATAGGTTTAAAGCGGTGAGGTAACGAAATTTAAAATGGTTAACAGAATCAGGAATTAAATATTTAATAGTGTAAATTATATATCCATTAAAGATAATTTCATAATAATCATACCTAACCTACTTTATATCTATATATATTACATATTTGTAATTGCATATTTTCAAATGTAGTACTTATCGAAGTTTCTCAATGCAAAAGAGTTATAATGAAAGTAGATTGTCTGACATGACGGAAATGACATTTCTTCAACTTTCGCAATGATTGATGTTCGCATTGAAAACATCACTTGACATCACATGAACCACTAGAAGTGTCTGTGTTTACGGAAGAAAATAACATATTTCAAATAATAATTGTGTAATAATATTTATATTTGTGTAAAATTCTGAAATGATAAATAATTGTGTGGTACTTGCCCCTTTTGTTATCGACACACCTTTAACTATTTGGAGTTGTTTTATTTAAATGTCGTTAGAGTGCGTTTACGACTAAATTTTATGTTTTGTGTTTATATTTATTGAAGTAACCCCAAATAAACTACAAGTAAGATAAGGTGATAAGCATTTCGAACTTCAGTATTAATACTTTTATGTACAAAATACAGTTATGGAATATGGAAATGATATGTGTAAAATAATGTACTTATATTTCTACAAACAAAAAATGATTATTAAAACCTGTTTTGTAACATTTGTTGTACATAGCTTACATATTAAGGGTGGAAAGAGATTATTTGTAAGAACCTACAAGGTTTTTTCTAATTACTGTAGTGTGGACATTGCCTTAAGAGCTAAAGTGACACTTAACCCGGAATATGTACACAGAAATTATATTTTAAGAGTTTAAATGTTAACCGAATGGATAGTCGTTGCCTTATGATTTTATTTTATTTTTTATTGAAGTTAGTTGATCTATATTCCCCATTTTAGTGTTGGTTAATATTAGCTCAAACCAAACTATTGGGGGCGTGTCGCTTAGCGTCAAGCAACAACGGGCGTGGTTATTACTCGGTTGGGTGACCATCTGGCCACTTCCTATGGCAATTAAATGCACATACATTTCCACGGAGTCGCCAAGTTTTTTCCGCATGGTGTGCGGAATCTGTGTTTCCGGCCATGTGTTAAGTTTATGAATAGCCCATTACATGCTTTTAACAAACTTTGTTTCCTGTAGAAATATAAATTAATTAAATGTTTTTAAAGTCCTTTAAAGGTCTCGTTGAGTACTGAAATTAATATAAAATACACTTTTAACTGAATTTCAAAAGGCGAAATCATTACCCTACGGTAAGTGGGTAAATATTTAGAAAACCTGTAGTCATTTATTCAAAGTTTTACTAATTTTTTCTTATCTTTAAATTAAAATAACATCATATTAATAAAATAATATATTAATATTATATATTTATATTGACAACAAATATTTTAAAATATGCATTTTTGGTAAAAATATTAATAAAATATAAAATTATTCCTAAAGTAACCAATAATTTACACAAATTTTGCACAGCCCAAAATTATAATCTAAACGATTTCCTTTTACAGTTTAACATAATAAGGGTTTAATGCTCAGATTTATTTTCAAACCCATCCAGCTCTAAAACTATGTATTTACTAATTTTATTGGTATTCTAATTCGATTGAGATATTATTTCAATGATATCTAAAGATATAAATTGAAACATAGATTAGGATTTAGATTTACTTGAATGTATATTGCTTTAACTTTCATCATGTACTGTATGAATAATCTTGTTAATATTAGATATACACAACACTCATAAATCATATGAATTCTTTACTTTACTTCAACTGTATAATTACCATTATAATTGATGAACAGTTAGATGAGAACAGATTTGTGAAATAATTCCAAAATATAGCTAAATTAGGGTTTATCACTAACATAGAGACACACCTGCAATGTAAAGAAATTTAAAATATAAACACACTATTACAAACAATTGTCCTATCACAATCTGCAAATCTATTTCAATCATAGAGTGCTCGAACCTTTTCGATTTTAAACCACATTTATCTTAGTATTTTATACAGCTTTAAACCCGAATATATCGTTACAGAAGATTCTCCCTCTGGTTTTATTTCTAGCATAAAGAAAGGCAAGCAAGGCAATTTCTTTAAAAGAGACGGACTAATCTGAAATAAAAACGCCACGGTAGTAAAGTGTGATCCAATTTCTCAGTCAGTTAACTTTTTACACTTACGGTTTTATGCAAACAACCCTAATGAGTAAAGGGCCTAATCCACAAAGAGGGTCAGACTTAGATATAGGTTTTTATCCGTGTAAAGAAGAAGATTTCAACCAATAAATTTTCCTTATAACAGTAAAATCTTCAATACTATATTCTAAAACGTATTTGAATAATTGTTTTTATTTTTTTGTAATTGGCTTAAGATCATCTCAAATAACTAAAGTTAAATAAAGGGTTTGTTAATAATTTAAATAGCATTCACACAACCATTTTTAATATGCAAGTTTGATATCTGTGTTGTAAACTAAATAATGAACAATGCAAGTAGGTGGACCGTCAAATTTCGTTAAACAATTCATATATACAAATTTGCACGAGTTGTCAATAAAAAAACGGTTCTCCATTCTTAACCCTTTTTTTAATATATGTTTTACTGTATTAACATTGATAATTCAAGATTATTTTTCATAAAGTTATGTGTCCACAATATTACAAGTTTATTTTCTAATGAAAAATCATATCAAAATGCTGATTTAATTCGGACTGTTAATAATTTTAAACAAAATATACAATAATTAAATTGTTTTTATTGTTATTAATCTCTTGATTGTGATTTATAGGTGGAAAAGGAAACTTTTCATGCATGAGCTCTATAAATATTAACCAATAAATTCGAAACAATCCATGTACAAATAACATTAACAATATATTAAGTTGAACCTCGTCAATAAGGTTAATAAACACACGTTTGAGCAATCTATATGTATTTCATAAGCTTTTACAACATATAATTCACACTTTGTTTCATTTCAAAGTTCCAGCATCTGTACTATGAATACCAAGTTTATTTACTTATACTTTGGTCGATTCGCTGTGCAATTATTTAAACAGTCTAAAATGTTTATCCTGTCACGACGAGGGTTTTAGTAGGAAATGGAGGTGGAAAATGACTGGCGGAGTGCTGTGGTTTTAAGCTTTTAGCAACAATTACACAGCAGCAATACGGCTAAATTGAAGCTGCATAAGCTAAGTGAATTCAAAGTAAATTAACATATTTATTTGGAAAGTTGAAAATACTGTTCAATTATTTTAATTGCAAATGTAAGTAACTTTATGCATAGGGAACGTTCATGAAATCTTAATAATTGGCAGATGTGAGGAGTTCATTATATGGGGTTTATACCTAATAACTAATTAAGATTAAAAAGCAGTTGGCGACGTATTAATTAGCGAAAAAAATTGTACCAACATTTACGATTGTAAATTATAGTTACTATGTTTAACTTTTCAAAAATGGTGTTACCACGTTAATAATATATATTGTACCTGAAGAAATAATTATTTGTCACTTGGTTTATTAAACCTTATGTATATGTCATTATGTACTAAGTAATGGATGTCTGAAATTAAATTTAACTCGGTGATTTTGACTTGCAATATTAAATTACGGTATTTTAGAGTATGAAGTCCTAGCCACAATGGACGATTATAACATGGTTCTAATATGCTATTTTTTAATACAACAAAATTATTGCAGTTCGTGTGTGTGCTTTTTTACGTTCATCAAACACAAATGGTAACTACAGTAGTAGTAGTCTTCAAACTTTACTTATTATTCATGTTAACATCTAATTTAGCTACTTTTAAGTTCTTAGCTTATTCCGTTTCAAGATATCAACCATTTTAAATACCGTACAAATGGTATAACGATGTAATAGATTATACAGGGAGTCTCAAAGGTCGAGATCAAACTTCACAGGCTAGTTGTATGGACTATTTCCAACAAAAAATGTCATATAATATTTTATCATATTCTTCATAATTTACAAGCTATTGATGTTTTTAATTTTTTGTTTCAATCTGTGAGTCATAATCTTATAAATTATTTGTAGTAAAGAAAATATGCACGTAGGACCATAAAACTTATACACTACATAAAAATAAACAGTATTTATACAAAATGTAGTTTTAAAAAGTTTAATAAACTTAAAATCTCAAATTGACTCAATTTTTATTTAAATGTTACATTTCAGACAAATGTTTACTTTCAAACGGTTTTGCTGTTTACAGTTTCTGCCTTAGAGAGTCGTACTATATATTAAAAGCTTTCCCGTTTACTGCAGATAATAATATTATTTATATATTAAAATATTTACTGCCCTAATTTTAGTAATGACTCATTTTTTTATTAATACACTTTTCCTGAAATTAGCTATTAACCAAGCAACCAAAAATAGGAATTGAAATAAAAATTGCACTATTATTGTGTTTCATTTGATTAAAATCCTAAAACTTGCATTTATTTAAAATTACTGTTTATTTTTATACGCTTTAAAAGTTGCATGGTTTTAGGCAAGCAAATTGCGTGCATATTTGCTTGCCTAAAAATGATGTATGAGATTTCTATACGTATATTAAAAAAATATTCAAAACATCAATAGCTCGTAAATTATGGATAATACAATAACAATTAATATGACATTTTTTGTTAAAAATAGTCCATATAACAAGCCTGTGAAGTTTGGTCGTCAACTTTTGAGACACCCTTTATAGATGCAACCCACAGCTGAGTTTTTTCTTGAAACAGGTTGAATAATTAACTATTTACTAATGAAATGTTCTGCATTTATAACAAAATCCAATACCTAAGCTAGGGGTCGTATCATATTTATCATATTTTAATAAAGTTACCTAGCAAAACATTTAGCTCATTTTAGTTACCTAATATTTTATTTCATTTTGTATTTAGATTTTTCATTTTTAAATTTTAACTTATAAACGATAAATATGGTAAAGGTAAAATATATTGCTGATTTTTTTAAGTATGATTAATTCCTCTGCCAGGTTTCAGGCAACAATCTTAAGTATATTCTTAAATATAATGTTAAAAAAAATAAAGCAAATAAAGAAAAAACAGCGTAAAGGCAGCTGGAAACCAGGATCTTTATTACGTCATATTTTTAGAAACTATTTTACTCATTTTGACCCATGAAAACTTATACAAAATTATTGGAACGGACTTTATAGACACCCTGAACAAACACTAAAATAATCACAGTTTTAAAGTAGGTGCCCCTTGGTTCGTTAACTGCAGTGATTTCAGTGATATTTAGAGCTGCGGCTAAAAGCTTTTAGGGCTAATTATCCAACAACTGCATGAATGCATTTCCCGAGAGTATAACTGTGAAAAGAATAAAATACAATTGGACTAAAACCTAAATTTAAAATATTTATCAAAATAAGTGGTATATCTTTATAATATATAGTTCTAAAGCGAAATCGTTAAGTCAAAATTGTGGGAGTTTGGCAAATCGCAGGATAATGGGAGATGACTCAAATTGAAGGTCTTGATCCCAGGAACCTTCGGAGAAAATAGTAGGATTTCTAAAAATTTACAAGCAAACGATAATAACTTAAAACATCCCTCATAAGAAAAGCATGGGTATTTAATAACGTCTGCTTTGTTTACAATAAAACATGTTATTCTACTTTGTTTACGAACTTACATGTGTTGTAATATTTTCCACACAATGTAAAGAGTAAAATAAATCAGATAGGCAGAGTATTGGAGAAAGGTTAGGGGCTTTAGCCCCTTCAAGACATTAGTTAGGTATATTTCTATATTAATATAGAGGATGTTAATGTGTTTGAAAAGATTATATTAAAGCAACGGTTTAAATACCGACTGTCAAGTAACAAGTACTGATAAAATCACCAAAACTATTAGGAATAACACTTTACGAGATCTGCTCTAGCATCTTAAAACTCTATAACTATTTGTTTGTGGCTTTCGTGACGGATATATCTATATATTCTATATATCTGTATTAGACGAATATATTAGAATATTTAACTTACAAATAATATGTAATTTATTTGTTTTATGTTGAAGACGTTTGTGTTTAAAATATGATTTTTCTCAATACATTAATGGGTTTTCTTCATCATTAACGAAGGAGGTTTTTAAAACTGTGTCTACAACTCCTTGTTGAATCTACCAAGTCAACCAGTTCACTATGTTCCCTACAAATTGTAATATGCAGCCTGCTTGTACAACAATATGTAGCTAGGAGTACTATCCTTCCATATGCTATAACCTCTCAGAAATCACTCTATATCCATGACTGATTACTCTACCCAGGTCCAGAAAAAGAGCATTAAATGGCTGACGTGCCATGCTGCATCTCCTTGGGCATAATAGGGAGACGTATTTCTAAGTGAATACTTAACATTTTTTACATTACATTAGGAAACGTCACTTGGAGTTTCTGCTATTTCTTTTACATCGTAACGTTCGATAGCCCTTCGAGATTTGACGAAAGGTAAATAAGATGTATTGATCATTGGTAGGTTTAACCAGTAGTAGGTGTTTTTAGGGGATTACAACGCAAAGTAAATCATTTTCTAGCAAAGGCATGTTGTTAGAGTTTTAAATTCACACGAATGCCTCTCACATCACTTGACTACTTACATAGCCGGGATCAATGGCTTAACGTGCCTCCAAAGCAAGGTTGCAGTCTGAGTTTCAAAAGGCATATGCATTTCACCGGGAATTTAATCCGGGTCTTTTGGGTAGCAGGCCAGCAACCCACTCAGCTATGACTGTCACATCGGGGAAGTCAGCTTGCACAGCTCTAGATTCGAAGTGCAGTAGGAGTGAAATCGCTAGTAACCATGCTCCAAAGCCTCAAACCAAATTACCAATGCATGAAGCTTCAAATCCTGTGCAAGAGCATTAGCAACACATTATTTATTCATTTTCCTGGTTATCTAAATACGGGTATAAGTGTTTGAGCTTGCTTTAGCTATTTTGTTCCGCCATTAAGCAAAAGACCTTTATGGTTCCTCTTATTTAATTTTATATCACAATGTCTTATATATGGATGCAGTGTACGTGTGATATCGTTTTTATATACAGTGTACTACCATCGATGACTATTATACAACACAGAGTTGTGTTGATCCATCTACACTAGTGAAGTCTCAAAATAGCGAGTTGCAATACGCAAAAATGGGTAAAATGTCATTACTAATAGTACGATAGATGTATGGAGGGGGGAGGGATTAATGGATACTGAACAAATTACGATCATGCAGGAGAAGGTTATTTGAGTTTTAAAAAGGTTAATATTAAATTTATCTCGATTCCTCTCAAACAGTAATATTGTTATCAACAATAAATAAGGCATTTTTGACACTTAAATGAGTATGGTGATATTATTATCTAAAAACAAATAAATGTTTCTGACTCAAAAAAACTGACAACATTTAAAAATAAATATGTTTTAAATAAAAATGTTGCTTTTATCCAAAATCGTTCCTCTTGTGATTTAAAGTCACGATAAAATTCATACTACACCGTATAACAGGCTTGGTCATCAATTCTGCTAAATGGACCTTTACAGCGTCGAGTTTAGATTTCATCAGGATAACCCCTTTGACATATCGGATTTTTACCTGGGAATACACAAAATCCTAAACCGTAACAGTTTCACTAATATTTATCATAAAGAAACAAGTTTTTAGGTTTTATATATAACATTTGTCACACAATAAGGTTTTGATTATAATTGTCCATTAAAAATGACAAGGAAATTGCCACAATTAAAGTGGCAAAGTCAAATGTAGCACTTATATGTAAAACCTATTAACACAGCTCTGTAATTGAAATATTTGCATATGACATTATTTATAAATGTCATCCCTAAATCAGTATAATTCAGTTAAATAATACAAAATATCATAGTTTTGACCCTGAACTGTTTAAAATTGTTCACTTATACTGTATAACATTTAATCATATACATATGCAAGTTGCTTAGTGAGTTATTTAATATGAAGTTTAGTTTGCTTACTTATTACAAATAATAGTACTAAGTAAAACGGCCATTAGCTTTCCATTAGGAATATGCTTATAATAGTTTTACTCAGCTATTTATGGACAAAACGAGGTAATAAATGTACGTGAAAGGTTTTTAATCAATTCAGTTATTTAGTTTAAGTAATGGTTGCACATATTTTTCAAGCATTTAATGTATACAAGCAGTTTAATATAATTTAGCATATATCTGTACATGATAATCTCTAAAATGTAAGAAAATGAGGTGTATTTAAAAACATAAATAATAAAAGATTTAAAATGCTGTAATATGAAATAAAAATTACTCTAGCGGATGGCTGGCTTACCATGGCTGGTTATATCCATTATAAGGTTAGATTTTTAAAGTAAATTATTCTTTGAAACATCTCGGACTCTATAATACAATTTTAACGAACATTATACTTTGAATAAAACCTAATTTTACTAAAAAAACCTCTTTATATAGTTACATTTAGCACCGTTTGAGCTGTAACACTAGAAAAATAGAATATGTTGATTCTTACATAAAAAAATAGCACTATGTTTTACTGAAAAGCATGCTTGGTAAATAATAAAATGCAAAAACAAGTTAATCACGCGGATACATCATGTTTGGATATAATACGCGACAACAAGTTAAGCCTTTCGACATGATCCTATACACGGCGCGGTGCGATGCAACATCGCGCGGTTCTGAGCCCCAATCTCACGTACATCACGCTGAGTTGAGACCTTTGTAATGGTGAGAATAATATAGATATATAAAAAAAACAAGTTTAAATCTAGCATTGAGTAAACTCAAGGAAATATTTTTAGCAAAAACATTATTTTATGTTTGGTGGACACATTGTAAGGCCGTCAGCAACATATATTTAAACGCTAATTTTGAAAATCACGTAAAATACAAGGAAGTCTGTTGTACCTTGAAAGTCTCATTAGACAAAACTCTTCGACTATGTATTTACCCAATTTGTATTTTATGTTTCAGGGCTTATCTTAAGGGTTTTATAATTGCTTAAGTCAGATAATTATTTACACATTTTTTAATTAGTCTTCAAAATTTGTTTAATTTATTGCGGAATGGTGCCCTAATAACAAACCTAGGTAACAATATAATGATGTTATAGTGTGAAAATAGTTTAATAGCTTTATAAATAATATCCAAATTTAGGGCATAGCTGATTTATTTCTATTTTTACGTAATCGTCTTAATGGTTTGGTTCTTATTCAGATTCCTATTCTGAATAAGAATAGATATCTTATAGTTTTATAGTAACAATTGTTTTAGGTTCGAGTTAGCAATATTTTTTTTGTTAAAGATTTATAAAAATAATTTAAATCCACAATGATTAGCTAACGAATCAATGCGTTTTCTGCAGAATAATGTATTAATTTATTATTAGTATAGGTTTTAGGAACTGGTTTTTCAATCACAATGTTTTTATTTCGGTGTAACTAGGTAGCGCAAACCATATTATAAGAATTTTGGGATTTGTTTGTTAAACCCAAGCAAAACGATATAATCTTTATCGCATTAAATTGTATTGAAAGTATTTGAAATCTAATGATTAGGAAATGGTTCCGAAAAGCATATACACCTAATACAATAATGGTCCCTATACTAGCTAACGGAAGTAATATTCACATTTAAAAGACACCATTGGTTATAATAGTGACGATATTGTTTAACATAGTAAATTGTATTGTTAATTTGAACTAGTTGTCCACGTAATTTAAATTGTAAAATAACTGTAAAAAATTATATTTTAGTGAATCGTATGCTAACAAAAAGGAAAAGATTTGTTTTAGCATTCTATCAAGGGTGATCATTATAACCAAAAGGCAGTTTTATACAACATTTTTAATACCCTAATACTATTATTTATACACCAACGTTGTAACCAGGTTTAGTAAGATAATTAAAACCAAGGAAAATACACCACTAAAAATTATTAATTCAAAATTATGATAAATTTATAAAATTAAGTTGAGTCAACTAATTCTGGAAACTCTAAAATAAATACGTTCTGAGCTATAAAATACGTTCTGAATTCCTGATTGTATTTTTTTAAATAAATATTTGATTGAAGACAAACTTGGTATCGTTAAAGTAAGAGCTCTTCATTCTGTTGAAGACCGTAGATTAATGCCCGGCTCATAACAGCAGCTCTTTCTCTCAGAAAGATTAATGATGGATACAAAATTCAGAGAACAGCCCCTCTCACTACGTATTATTATTTAGTCGTTGATGTTTTAACTACGAATTTTAAAGTAAATATATTTTTTCGCTTTTGAAAACAAATTACTATTATTTTAAATTACTATATGAAATAGCAATCTACTTGTAACCCCAAGATGTGAAACACCTAACTGACAAATTCCCCTTGGAATAAACTACTGAATGTTACCTTAAAATCGATCCAATATAATGGGGAAAGGATTTTTGTATTGTTAATTTGTATTAAAGCAGAATTAAATAAATAAAAAAATTGTGTGTTATTAAGTACATACATTATTAATTGTAAGCTTGTTAAAAAATAAATTGAATTAATACACTATTGTCATAAATATTAAAAAATAAAATCGGAATAGTGAGTTATGAAAATATTAACTTTATTAGTAACATGTCATGATGTACCAATTTTCCAAATTTTCCGATATTCAAGTTTTAGGGATTCTATAAGACCGGGTGGTTATCCATCTAAGAGTATACGTTTATGTGAGTATATGAAAATACATTTAATTAGTAATTAAATAACATACGCCCATTCAATTCTGCACATATAATACATTTACTTTGACCTTTTGTTAGGTAATATTTAAAATGTAAATTAATTATATAAAATACCAAAGCTATTTTCAAAATATTGATTGGACTATTCGTCGTTTTATAGTACTCGGGTCACTGTTTTCAGTCAACTGGCTTGCTTGTGTTCTTCAGCAACACAATCGATTACCGTACCGCTACATTGACTGGTTTAGTATCAAATGTGACTGCTTCGTAAGTGCCAGTGAGAGGGATGATTGATGGGGAAGATGACGTTTCTTCATATTTTGGAAAGATTGATGTCCCAGTTTCCACTGAGCACACAAGTGCGCGCAGGAAACACAAGTATGTGTATCTGATTTCACAGTATAGGTGATATACGGACCATATTGTAAACACGTTAGTTTAAAAAAAAGGATTTTTTTTGATTCATTAAAAATAAGTTAGATTAATAAAAAAATACTAAAGTTAAAATATAACTTAAGTAGTTTTGGGTTTCAATAAGACCCAAGAGCTTTATTTTTCACTGTTTCGTAACATTGTTTTACATATAATACAAAATATAAATATTTATTTGTTACATATCATCAGCAAAGTTTCAATTTTAAACTAGGGTTTTTTTAACGTGAACGTATTAACATTGTTGTAATAACGCACTACACTAGAAAAATATTTTAAATAGCACAACATTCTATACATTGTCAGTCAGCTATTAATCACATGCAATGTTACGATAATGCTCTAATAACATCAATAACATATGTATTTACTATAAATATATTTATATTTGCATATATAATTAGACAGATATATTAAATATAAATAATAACTTAAATTGTGATTTCGATGCTTTATTTTATAAACTCTCTTAGAGAAACTGTGTTAAGTGAGCCGACATTTAGAAGCAAGTATATTAAATATATGCATATCAACGTTATAGAAAAATTAGCTAAGGTAATCTAATAGGTACTGTTTATTTTGCAACTAAATAATATAAAATATATAAACGACTTTAACTATTCTTAGTTATGTTAGTGTTACAACTGTTAACCCTTATGAGCAAAGACTTTTCCCGTTGCGGATATTTCGTCAAGGGCCATTGATAGACTTTTGGAAGAGTTCGCCATCATAAAAAATCCAAAGTTACATACTTTAATGTCATTTTATAACTTCTGAAGACTAAGTTTTGTAGAGTTGTTTGGCATCATTAGAAATAATTGTACCTGTTTTCAACCATACACTCCAAGCTTAAACTTTCTCCTAACAACTACTGTTTTAATCTGTTCAAATATCGTGTACTTATTTGTAGCTATAATAATTGGACGGTTGTAAGACAGATTTGAAAAAAAACTCCTCTAACTCCATTCATCATATAGGAAACTCTTTGCAAGAGTTCTCCATTCATCTCAGAACAACGGATTAATGATCAGCTTATGACAGTGGCTCTTCTTGAACCGAAGATTAATGATAGCTGGACAAAAATGGAGAACAACTACCACAGCTGGTAGTTAACATTCCGACCCTCTAAAATATAAACGTCAAACTCTTGATATTTATGTTTAAATTTAACTTAATATAAATCGATTTAAAGGTTTTTCTAAAGATTAGTTACGATAGGAATAGTGTAAAATATAAATCAATTAAAATAAAAAATTAAAAAATCAAACATTATAATAGTGGCTGTAACGTCGAAATATTTTTAATCCCACAGTCACGGTTTTTAAATTTTGATTTTATAAATTGATCGTTCAGTTCTGATAACAGACTTATTTGCCATTAAACAAAATGTAAAACTCAATAAAATGGACTGACGTTTTATTTGGTTTGTTGTATTGCATTTGTTGAATTTGTTGTTTATTTTTAGGGTTTTTATTTAAAATTAAGTATATTTAACCATGCGCAAACTGACAAAACTTTAACTATTAAACTCATATCCTATCGTTTGGATCAACACATTATATTTTGTTAATAATAAAACTACGATTAAATAAGTAATATAATAATGTAAGTATAAAGAATATTACCAATACGTAAACATATAATTGAGTTCATTTGAATAAATTTGGTACTTACAAAATATTGTAAAATAGTAGGTTAGAACTCTTCCCTCACCTGAAAAACAATATGCATTTAATAAGCAATATATATAAAGCAAATTCCACTGAAATGTCTTAATGATAATTATTAATAACGTTGTAAAACATATAACGATTATCTCCCTACACGGATTGCCAAACAACTATTTTAAATTTATCATCACCATTATAAATGACGTTTTAAGATAATTACTACTTGAAAAAGCTATTTTATTACAAATAACTTTGGGATTTTATCTTAAAGGTATGAATGATGTAAAATCATGTGATTGAAGTGTACATAAATCTCCAAGGTGTGATCATGTCTTTAGACGGTAAACACATCAATATCTCCCTCTGAACGAGGTTTTATAAAAATTTAAATTTGCAATTAAAACTAGTTTACCGCTTAAAAAGTTGTGAAATTAAAACAATTTCACGCCGTAATATCTTAGTAACTACAACCTGGATAAGCTTTTTATTAAATGAAAAATAGTCCTTACTTGTAACATTAAGTGATCTCAATTAATTGACTAGATTGTTAAGGTAAGATTCCCCATAATATATATATATATGTATGTATATGTATATATATATATATATATATATATATATATATATATATATATATCAAGCAATCTGGTCAATAGAATGAATCAAAAATCTAGAATTATTTTGCATTGCTTTTTTAGTTTAAATTATTTAAGACTAACAGAGAATAAGTTTCTATATTAAGAATATCAACAAAGAAACGTTTTTTCCTGAATATTTATATAGTTCATGGAATACATTCTATCAACGTCGCCTCTTGGAAAGCTTCATATAAACGTTTCCGCAACATCCGGAAAGTTTAATATAAATCTTGGAGGACTGAAATTGCTTTTGAATATCTCGAATTATTAAATTAAACGAACGTAATATAAATCAGAGGATATATTACGTATTAAATTTGTTAAACATAAACATATTGTATCATGTCATTTATTTTTATATTGGAACGTATTATTTACTTATTACATAAAATAGTATGCATTAGTTTATTAAAAGAATTAAAATTTACCATAATGTAACGTTTTGAAGTGTACATATTTTATAGTAATATTCAAGTATTAAACCATTTTTATTTGCTTTAAAACGCTATAAAAATGTAAATAGTTCATGGCAAAGGCTTGAAAGTTTGAGATAAAGTAAAGTCTACATTTCTTCCCATATGTAAGGAGCTTATAAGAGAACTAGTTCATATGCACTGCAATATTTTGTAGATGATTTCTTATGCATTATTTTAATAAATATTTTATTTCACTGAATTTATTACACTATGGTTACTACAATTCAATTATAACCATTCCATTAACTTTGAAAATATATCCACGCTTGGTTACGGAAGAGTGATCGATTTAAGTAAGGTATTTTTAATGGCCCTTTCCATTTGATAAGTTTTGATATTTTGCATATAAATGTATTAAGATACGCCTGTTGAGTCAAAACACCGAGTGAGTTATAATGCACCTCACCAAATTTTTTTTTTTTTTAATTGTGTGGATATCAAGCCAGGATCACCATTGTTCCTTATTGGGTATTAGATACTTAATTTGACAAAATCAAATTCTTTGGTCTGCACTTGTTGGATCCAAAATATTGTTTGATACGTTTTAAATGTAAATTTGTGTTTTTAAACTATTGATATTTAATATATATAAAGAATACTGCGACGTTGTGTGCAGTGTGCTCAATAATGCTGTATAATAGTAAAAATCACTATCATTACTTTAGAAAACAAGTATTCCAACATGGCAGCCAACAAAATTTAACTTATTCAACAAAGTATTTACCACCGAACCACAGTTATATCGGTGGTGGACCGTTGTACGGAGTCGATATTATAAAAATGCAAGGAATTTGGGCGAAGGTGTGACAAAAATATAAATGTCATGACTCCCGTTTACAAAAGGTAGTTGACATCAGCGTATGGGCCTTACATGTTGTCGTAATAGACACTATTAAAATACTTCAAAATTAATCTGGACCAGACGAATCTTTAAGTTCATGTAAATGAAAACTATTGTTACGAGCCCTACTGTATCACCAAAACTTGCTGAGTAGCGTTGTGGTTAGTGTACTCACCTCACATTCGGTTAACCAGTTAAATCCAGAGCAAAATATAAATATTTAGTAACGGTTTGATACAGAACCCAGCTTTCATTTGTCACAGGGCTACTGACTAACGGTTGCCGATGTTTTATAACCAATGGCTGATATGAGATAATAAAAAGACCATGGTTTGACCGTTACTATCTAAACTTTAAAAACTGATATTTTATTTACATGTAGAAAATAACACCAATGAAAACCATTTATTTATCACCACCACACTGTCTTTATCCTTTAAAGAGGTTGAATGTTACATGTAAAATAAATAAATTAGCCCAAAAATTATAAACTGGGCTGTAAAATATTTTATTAATAATTCTTTAATAAGAGTATCCTACGTCAGTCTTGAAAAATATATTTACGTAGTAGCTAAATCTGAAATATTGGGGCAAGCTGTCGATTCATATATCTGGACTCAGTTCCGGATGTGATATTGACGTCCATGATGGGTGGACCCTATCGCTTTCGCTGTCGTGTTATGAAACATCCAGCTAACGATCGCGGCTCATTCAGTTAGTTGTTTATTTGTATGTAAAAACTAAAATATCTAGGATATTTGGTCAAAGTTTAACCACGAAAAACTTGTGTTTTGTGATATTTATTGTTATAATTAACTTAATACTTTGGGTTTATTAATATGTTAACATGTCATCTCTTTAACGTCTACACAATAATGAATCCAAACTATTTATATTTATTTGGTTTTAGAAATGTTATATTAACAATAATTGATAGTGTAACTAACTCCACATAATCTGTAAATATAATATTAGATATATCTACGAGATTTCATTTCAATCAGACGAAAAATTTATTTATTGTTGTTATTTTAAATATATTTATTCCAGACACTAAACCAGTAAATCCCAATATTTGGTTTAAGTTATGTAAACCTACTTTAAAAATACTAGATAAGAAAAAGAATTTTACACTAAGGAAAGAATACACTAAGAATGTTATGATTAAAACACGATAAATTTTGATTTGCCCAATTTGGCATGATTTTATTATTAAAAATTTCAACTACTTATATTTTGATTAAGTCATCAATAAAATTATGATATGTATTATTTTTTATGGTAAACAATAATGCATATTTTGAAGCTGAATAAACCTTTTTGGAATACAAAATAACTTAAATGTTTACATTATGTTTGAAATCAATTAAAATCAAATCCATTTTGAACTGCAAGTTCTGGAAATATGTAATTCAGTATTAAAATAGCTTTAAAAGCAATTTATCTGTGCTGTGTTTCAAACCAATGTCTCAAATGGTCAATAAGGCATGAAATATTCATAAAATAAAAACACATGTGGGCTAACTGACGGAAAACAAAGCAGATATATCAGTTTAAATCAGTAATATAACATTAACTATATCAGTTTTAAATAAAGTGTAAAATTTATATTTCTATACCAGGTATTTTGTATCAGTTAATTGCTTATTTCCTTGACACACAATAATGTGTTAAGTTTTATTAAAAAATATTATTTTACAGATAAAATAACGTAACTGTCTTTTAAGTGGAATCAAATACATTTGATTAATATTAACAATACCAATAGTTATCGTTTATGACATTGTATGTGGTTTTGTATGTGTTTTTGTGATAATCAAAATTGCCTGAGAGAAACGATTGTAAACTTTAATTTTTATTTAAACTCACTGTTTAAACAATTTGTGAAAAACCTCTCATTCTGTTATTGTAATGCGTATGAAAACCAAATCCAGCATTTAGCAAAATCCCAAACAAACAAGGCCTTGATTAATTAAACACTAATTGGCGATAAATAATTTCGCACGTTCCCAACAGTTGTATTTCAAATTACAATCCTGAAGTTCAGTCGACTTTTTCTCGATAAAAACAATGTTTTTTTACTACGAAAAAACTAAACTTATTAGATGGATAAAATTTATTATGATACGTTACTACCATAACAATTGTTAGATGTAAACAAATTGAGTTTAGTAATGGCTTATATATAGCATAAATATTAAATATCCTAGTAATAAAAATAATTCCATATAATTGTTTGTTTGCGCAAAATTACTTTGCATAATACTTTGCATAAATACAAATTTAATTTGAGTATTTCCAAGCTCTCCCTGAAGTTTTTCTCAACTGTAGTACCAGTTCTGGGGAAGGCCTACTCCTCAAAGCAATAATTTTGCAGTACTAAATGCAAAATAAAAATACACGTTTTCCTATCTTTCATGTTTTATTTATCGTTATTAATATTCAAAAGACCAATTTTTGACCTTGAGTTTTAGTTAAGACCAATTCCCTAGGGTTATATTATCAGACAGAGTTATTGAGTGAGTGTGTGTTTCTAGATGAGTGACTCTGAGTACTTTGTACTCCACACCGTTACCTGCTAACAAGCAAATCTTTGACCTTGAGTTTTAGTTAAGACCAATTCCCTAGAGTTATATTATCAGACAGAGTTATTGAGTAAGTGTGTGTTTCTAGATGAGTGTCTCTGAGTACTTTGTACTCCACACCGTTACCTGCTAACAAGCAAATCTTTGACCTTGAGTTTTAGTTAAGACCAATTCCCTAGAGTTATATTATCAGACAGAGTTATTGAGTGAGTGTGTGTTTCTAGATGAGTGTCTCTGAGTACTTTGTACTCCACACCGTTACCTGCTAACAAGCAAATCTTTGACCTTGAGTTTTAGTTAAGACCAATTCCCTAGAGTTATATTATCAGACAGAGTTATTGAGTGAGTGTGTGTTTCTAGATGAGTGTCTCTGAGTACTTTGTACTCCACACCGTTACCTGCTAACAAGCAAATCTTTGACCTTGAGTTTTAGTTAAGACCAATTCCCTAGAGTTATATTATCAGACAGAGTTATTGAGTGAGTGTGTGTTTCTAGATGAGTGACTCTGAGTACTTTGTACTCCACACCGTTACCTGCTAACAAGCAAATCTTTGACCTTGAGTTTTAGTTAAGACCAATTCCCTAGAGTTATATTATCAGACAGAGTTATTGAGTGAGTGTGTGTTTCTAGATGAGTGACTCTGAGTACTTTGTACTCCACACCGTTACCTGCTAACAAGCAAATCTTTGACCTTGAGTTTTAGTTAAGACCAATTCCCTAGAGTTATATTATCAGACAGAGTTATTGAGTGAGTGTGTGTTTCTAGATGAGTGACTCTGAGTACTTTGTACTCCACACCGTTACCTGCTAACAAGCAAATCTTTGACCTTGAGTTTTAGTTAAGACCAATTCCCTAGAGTTATATTATCAGACAGAGTTATTGAGTGAGTGTGTGTTTCTAGATGAGTGACTCTGAGTACTTTGTACTCCACACCGTTACCTGCTAACAAGCAAATCTTTGACCTTGAGTTTTAGTTAAGACCAATTCCCTAGAGTTATATTATCAGACAGAGTTATTGAGTGAGTGTGTGTTTCTAGATGAGTGACTCTGAGTACTTTGTACTCCACACCGTTACCTGCTAACAAGCAAATCTTTGACCTTGAGTTTTAGTTAAGACCAATTCCCTAGAGTTATATTATCAGACAGAGTTATTGAGTGAGTGTGTGTTTCTAGATGAGTGACTCTGAGTACTTTGTACTCCACACCGTTACCTGCTAACAAGCAAATCTTTGACCTTGAGTTTTAGTTAAGACCAATTCCCTAGAGTTATATTATCAGACAGAGTTATTGAGTGAGTGTGTGTTTCTAGATGAGTGACTCTGAGTACTTTGTACTCCACACCGTTACCTGCTAACAAGCAAATCTTTGACCTTGAGTTTTAGTTAAGACCAATTCCCTAGAGTTATATTATCAGACAGAGTTATTGAGTGAGTGTGTGTTTCTAGATGAGTGACTCTGAGTACTTTGTACTCCACACCGTTACCTGCTAACAAGCAAATCTTTGACCTTGAGTTTTAGTTAAGACCAATTCCCTAGAGTTATATTATCAGACAGAGTTATTGAGTGAGTGTGTGTTTCTAGATGAGTGACTCTGAGTACTTTGTACTCCACACCGTTACCTGCTAACAAGCAAATCTTTGACCTTGAGTTTTAGTTAAGACCAATTCCCCAGAGTTATATTATCAGACAGAGTTATTGAGTGAGTGTGTGTTTCTAGATGAGTGTCTCTGAGTACTTTGTACTTCACACCGTTACCTGCTAACAAGCAAATCTTTCTGTTGAGAAAATCAAATTGAAGAAACTGTGGTCTGTATATTCCCAAACTGTTTAAGTAAACAAATTGGTTTATGGTTCCATATATAGTTTAAATTTTTTTTATATTCTTTGTATTCAATATTTTGTACTGATTTTTGATGATAAAATTTCATTATTTTAGAAGTAACATTAGTTTAGATAAAATGAATTCAAATCAAATTCAAATGTATAATTAAATTCATATAACTGCTTCATTATTGTTAATTAATTATAAGTATTTCATTTTACCTGTTGGCAGCACTGAAGTAACAGCTGTTGTGATTGTAATTAAACTCAATTAGAATAAATTAGTTCATTAGATGGCTGATTCCCAACATGAAACTATCTCGTTGACATAACGAGTTCAAGTAGTACGGATGGGAATCAGGCCAATAATTACCAAAAAGTAAGACTAGAATACTGATATAGTATAAGTAACATTAGACCATATAATTTCAAAAGGAAATAAATTTTTTAATTAATAAAACAGGATCTTACAACGGCAATGAACGTCTACTCTAATCAGTTGCCCAATTACCATTTTTTAGTGTTGCATAACATCTGATGGACCACTCTATAGGCTATTAAAATAAGGCAGTTATCCAAATTAAATATATATAAGTTCAGCGCTCCTGAAATTGGCCATACTGTGTAGGGGGTGTTGTACAATGTTATTGGCATGTATCCTTTCGCAAAACAGGTAAAAGTACACCGTGTCGGTACTACCCTTTCCACTTTCTTTAAATAACTTTGTTTGTAACAAGGATAATTTTTGGTCCCAGAACAGACTTCTATAGGCTTATTTGTGTAATACACATTTGTATGTTTACTACACAGTTTTATTTCACTATTGGTGTTACTGTAGTTATATTGTTTTTAGTTTCACAAATTTAAAATAGACCTGGTATATTTTGTTTAAGGTATTCAACAGAGATATAGTGTAGAAAGTAGAGACTATTTACTCTTGGTGGAATTGTGAGTGGCTAGGCTCAAGGTTGGCTATCGGCATAACAAAAATAAGTTATTGCAATATTGCTAAGCCTTGAGTGCTTTCCGATGTATCCAACGGCTCTTTGATTATGATGTCTCTTGTTTGACGAGGTCCTGGTTTCCCGAAGGGCTTCGGCTAGGTCCATTTATCTGTTGCCTTTTCTCTAAATCTAACGTGAATGGGAACACTCCTACTCGATAAACTCCAAATGATTTGCAACAAGTAAACAGACTCTGAAACACACTCGCCAGCGGATTCTGAAAGCCAGATGGGTTACTGAAATCCCTAGGAGGATTGTTTTCGACTCATTCCCAAGAAAAAATTTGGGTGTAAATTTCATCTAAGGTATTGTGTACTCAAACATACATGTGCTGGAAATGTGAGAAACAATTTCCCTTTTAAGAGGCGACCTACCATAATCCCCTTTTTGATGTCAGCCAACTCTTCTTGTTGTTGGCTGCACAAATTTATATTAGTAAGACGGCGAATAATAAAGTAACCTAACCCAATAAGTATAAGATCCATCTGTAAATTTTAGATCTAGCTAAAATATCAGATTTGTTCACTAATTTATCTTACATTAATCATATAAAATAATCAAATCATAGCAATTTATAATTTTGTTTAAACTATAAATTAATGTATAACAGCATCAATCTAGTGAACAGATTCTCGTAAATCAAAACATAGTAAACATGCTATAGTTATGCTATAGTTTTGTATGTTATAGCTATGAAATCCTTACTTATGTAATACTTTCCTATAAAAATTCCTCTAATTAATTGTTTAAAACTATAACTGCCATCTCAATTTGATTTAAATGGTTTATATAAGAATTTAAAATCTTAACTCCATTGCAATTTGTTTGGTGTATGAATTTTGTAAGCCACAATAAATTTCTTGTAATATGTTAGTCTTAATGTTCAATGACGACTTATTGAAAAAAATTATGTTAAAAAAATGTTAGCAGTAACTGGTAAAATGTTATATAATACTTACTGGTAAGATAAAATACAATCACACACACACAAAAATTAAAACATTACTCAACAAATAACAGTATTTTCAAACATAAGGCTGTTAGAAGGAAAACAAACCTTCTTTAAGGTAAAAAGTCTTTTGCTTTTCTAATGCAAGTGAAGTACCTGTTCAGGAAGTTAAAGGTCGTTTAAATTTACATGCTAATAGAGTAACTCACCCATCTGTTAAATGAGTTGGAGGCGTGTACTTCATGCAAACTTCATCTTATGTCTCTTTAACAAAAAAAACTCTTTCCTAGGTTTCCTTTACAATCATAAAATCTCTTATAGGTGAAACCTATATAATCTGTAAACAATGTTACGCACTGATCCTAAATTTTTTTTCACTGCTTTATTTGAATTGTATAAAAAAAATAAACATATACTGACATATTTGTACTTTTAATTATACAAATGTTTTTTTAAACGTCCTTAACAAATATTTTACTTTATTGCACTATAATTGTTTTCTCACCTTCTCGGTGATATAAAATATGGCACATTGTACTTATTTGTACTCTTATTTGTGTTTGTAACAAAATAAAATAAATTAGTATTAAGTGCCTCACTTGTGTTCCGTAAAATAAAAGTGTTTAGAGGTGATGTTAAAAGAAGCGCTTGAAAGAGGCCAATCATTCTTCATAGTAGGTCTTGATCAGCTATTCACTGAAGCCTCTGATTGGAGATATCAATCAGTTGAATGCATCTTTAGTAGGGAGATCTTTACGTTGTGTTAAGTCCTTAGATATTCGCAAAGCTGATATTCATTATCTCTCAAGCCTGCTCCAATATCAATTAGGGTGTACTTATTTATCTTCGCATTGGTCTAAAGCCCTAATGGAAAGCTGAAACCTATGAAATAATTTTAACACCTATGATTGCTATTATTTTTTATAAAATGGTATTATGTCAATATTCTATAACACCTAAATTTGCAATACTAAATCTAGAAGTTAACTTTTACATCGTTTGTCATTTAAGCTCTAAATAACATATTAATCAAAACTATAACAACCGTTATGGCTCGAAATAAGTACAAACTGTACTTAAAACTCAAATGATTATAAAATCATAATCATACGATCAATTATTGAAAAAAATCCATACCCAATAGCTTAAATTTACTCAACCATCAACTTTTGGCTCGTATTTGCTGATTAGTTTTCAAATAAATAGTTTGGTGTTCTAAATTTAGAGTTGAGATAAATTTGTATTCCGTAATTATATGTAGCTTTTTTTGACAAATAATAAGGTTTTATAAATATAATGGTGAATCGTTATTGAAAATATGATGAAATTATAAACAAGTTTAGGATACAGAAACATCTTATTTTATATTTATTTATTGAATTCAAAGAGGGTATTTGAGGTACCTAACGGTTAAGCAGAATAACGTTTGCATGGTATATACCAAAATGCAATGTATAGAATCAATTGAGGATTTGTTCTTTTTGATATTCTAAGTAATTTTTATTAGATTAAATGAATAAGTTTATTATCTGCCCTGATATTGTGATGATAAATATGTTTAGATTTTGAAATTGTAATAAAATCTGTTAAATACATATATGGTGATAATATGTGAAATGTTAAGATAAGATATTCCATGATGTGATTAATAAAATTATTAATATTTTATTTAATGAAACTTAAATATGAAATCGTTCACGTACAACGCAATTTTACCTAATTCGACAAACTATTTAAATACTCCCAAAGACATACAGTGATAAAATACTAAAACTAACTTACAAACCTTAATCTTTAACGGTTTGAAATATCATGGGCATCTCTTGAGCCAATTGATTGCCTCATTTCACTATCCACAAACATGAAATCACGCAGGGGTTAGTCATACAGTAATGATAAACAAGTTTAGGATACATATTTGAATACCAAATTGAATCAGGCACCTAACTATGTTGGAACGACGTAGTTTACTGTGATTGGAATATTTAGGAAAATACATTCCTGCGTCTTCATTAATATTTAACATTAATGCTTTAACATTAATATGTATTTTAATTTGGTCTATATTTGTCAAATTCGCTATTTTTTTAGGAAAACCTCGTAATTGTTATTAATCCTTCCATAGTAATTTTAAAGCTACTAAAGATGCAACTAAAAATTATAAACATTAGTCTTATCATTGTTCACGAAATCTATGAAACAACGTTTCTATACAAATATAAATCAAAACAATTCTTCATCTACTTCTGAACAGTATTAACAGTAGTACTGTGTAATATTATGCTCTTACATTTGAATAGATCAAGAGTAAGTACTTCTAAGACTTTTTAATAGAAAAAACTTGTAAACTAGAGTAGCCAAAAATGTTGTGAGCAAACTTGTACAAAAGGTTTTGTTAAATATAAATATATGTTACAAAACCCTTTAGGCCAAGTAAGAAATATTTACATTTAAAATAGAGTAACTATAACTGTTTTCAAAGACTTTTAAAATGTATTATGCTTGTACGTAGGACTGAATTTATTTACCAAAGTAAAACTTAAGGGATTTAGAAAGATATGTTGTTTTTGACACGGTGTTTATTATCAGTGTAATAAAATCTCAAGGTAGACGTCAGTTTCTTAAAATATTTACCTAGTGTTTTGCACAATGTCGCAGTTAATTGAATTTATGTATCATATTTAACCAATCTTATATATATATATGTATCATACTACCTTAAATAACATTTTTTATGAATTAAATTATTTATATAAGGATATAAAGGTTAAAAGAACACAATTTCAGTTCATTGTGAAATGAACTTTCACATTTTCGGTCTAATGAAAAGAGTTAAATATTAGAATTTTTTTATCAGACTACTTTTTACATTCTTAAATACTTCAAATTATTTCGAATTATTGTATATATTTAAATGATACTTCATTAAAACTCAGAAAACACTAAAAAAATATCAGATTTGTTTTCATAAATCTAAATAAATCGTATAAACGAATTATACATTTGACGTAGGTTAGAAGTAGGCTATAAATATAAGTGAGGATATAAAACGTGAAGTCGTTTTCAGAGAAAAACATAAAATACATAGTCAACAAAAATATTTAAATATTATTTTTCGTACTAAGAATGTTGACAGTTCCTCAAATCGAAGCGAACACTCTTCCAATGGGATTACCCACATTGAATAAATATTTATTAATTGAAATATATAATATTTAAATTTTGTTTAACTCATCTGCTATTAATTTTTTATTGTTTTCATTAACTAATTTATATAACTTCAGCTATTTAACGTGCAGTTAAATTCATTTTTTCAGGAAACTAAACACGTAAAAAAGGTGTTATTTTAGTTTGCAATCCTATATTCAGCAGCTGGAAAAATTTGAAGTTCATTTATCAATATTATTGTATATGTGAACTCGCTTCTATCGCTGGGAACCCCCTCCCCCTCCCCCAGACCCATGTGGGGAGCTTCACCCCCATGTTGCTGTTATGCCTTAGGTTGACGATGTCAAATCTCACATTTCTAGCTTAAGTAGAAGTGATGTCAAATTAAGAGGTCCAGAGACGACATATTACTACTATTCATACTAAGAAAACGGACAAAACAGCAGATTTTTTATTTTAAGACAAATACAATCGAATCAGTAGGTTTATGAATATTTTAGGGTGCAAGGCACATGCATACTAAACATCACGTTTTTAGCTCTAGTAGAAGAAGTCTCACATAAAGTGGGCAATTTCCGACATATTGCTACTACTCATACTAATATCACGTGGAAGTAATTCTATAAAGCAGCTGAAACAATCTTAAATTAATTTATTAATATGGTTGCATAGGTTAATTCAGCAGCATGGGTTATTTTATAGTAGAGGACTTTAGAATTAGTTATTTAATACAGTTAGGGATTTATTTTAGAGCTACTTTGAAACATATTTGGAAATTTCATAGATTTCCACATGTTGTATAGATCTCTATACTAAAGGTGCATTCAGCTGATTGATATCTTTAAGTGCAAGCTTCAGTGAATGAAATGTTAAAGGTGCTGTAAATAATGATTGGCCTCTTTCAAGCGCTCCTTTTCAACATCAATTACATCAAAACGGGTTTTATTATACAAACCTAGGGATTTGCGTTTTCCATGAAGTCATTTACCTTGTTTTGTTTGTAAACGTAAATGCTTTAAAACAGGCAGTATTTTCTTTCACAGTCTTGTATTAAATTATGTTTATAGTAATTGTGGCTAAATTATAATCTTAAACTAATGATGTATTTAATCAATTCATTTTGTTATAAATGTTTCTGCATTCTACATGTTTTAATGACCGCAATCTAAATATTTTCACATTATTATTATTTTTAGTGTAATTTTTGCCACCGACCAATTCTGAGAAAATTTAAGTTTTTTAAAATCTCAATCATAAATATGGACGGAAAACTATGTAATCTTGGAATAGTCATAATATGGTGTAGTTTTATTTATTTATAGAATAAATCAAATTATCATTTTCAGTGCTAAAAATAAACCATCAAGTTCCAAACACAATACCACAGTGATAAAGTTTAGGAATTGTTCATATGTAAGTCATTAACAGACAACAATAAAATAATGAAAATTACTTCTTTTAACGGATTTATACTTGAAATTATACAAATATGCATAATATAACAAATGTAATATTGAAATTGCCTAACATACTATACCTCTAAGGAAAACCTTTACACCTTAAAGTAGAGCATGGCAATGTTTTGGTTAGTAGTACATGAAAAACCTGAATATTCGAAAAATGTGTTATAAACATATTTTGAAGATATGTAAAGTAAAATAATGTAGGCACTTAAAAAAGAACTGCTCTTTATGGCAATATTCCTTTTATAAATGAATTTATAAAACAAAATTAAGCACGTCATTGAGATTTTAAATTGAAAAGTGTATATATAGGAAAATGCCTTGATAATGATTATTATAAGACAATATTATTTAGTGAAAAATAACATTAAAATATGAAAATAAAACTAGTAACATAACTTGGCTCTCAATAAATATATTTAGTTTTGTAATAATATTAAAGCAAATACAAAATTATTTTCGTAAACTCTTTCATGTCCAATAATACAACTTTCACTAATTGTCTTCCAGATAGTCTGAGGCACATTTATTTAGAGGTAGGACATTTTAGGTACTATTATTGTGTAATATGCTAATGTAATGTATTGATGTGTTTTTTCTTAGTCATACAATAAGTCACTTTAATTAAATTGTATAAAGGTATGCGCTTATGTTTAAACTTTTTTATTATTAGTGATGTCATCTTTAATTTTTGTATCTTTTACCAATTCATGCAACGATAAATGTATGATTTATATTTTCATAAAAAGAAAAAAATTCATTATAGGGTATATAGGTTATTTAGTTGATTTTTGTACAGAAATTATTGTTTTATACAGCTTATAAAGGCGATGAAATTATTAAAGACCCTGGGACGCGAACGGTCGCACTCAGGTCATTTAGCAGGAAATCACCCGAGACTAAACGCTTCCGTTACACCTTTCGCATATTCCAACAGAAAGTTAACCTTCATAAATGTGGATACATGTAACTTCCTCTGGCCCAAAATGTATTCGTGTGTTCCCTTTTTAAAGTTAGTATCATAAATCAAACATTTTATTACTGATATATCCTATCTGGTTATAAACAATGCAGATTTTTTGAAACCCGAAATAAAAATTGTTTTAGCAAATTTATATAAATAGTAAATTGTTCCAGTTACTTTGAACCTACATTATTCCTAGTGCAACTTTATTTATATACAAAAACATTATTTTTTGTTATATTTAGTTGTTAAAAATATTGTACCTCTATCCTCAGAGAACTATTTATTTTAGTTTGATAGACAATTGAATATACAGATTTGAACGGATTGCATACCCCGGGTCCATGGAATTATAACTGATCTAAAAGCCATTGGTGACTGGCAAGGGTTGAATCCGGGATTTCGTGGACCAAAGTGAAGCGATTAACCCCCTTTGCTAAGCTGCACCTAGAAATACATATTTATAACTCGAATATTTAAAACTGTTGTAATAGTTTAATTTAATGGTTTTATATAAAACTATTATTTTTTTTTCTTGTAGTAGTTATGATAAATTGTATATTATAAAACTTAACCATAATTTAGTTCAACTTAATTAGTAACTGTATCAGTAGTACGAGTAGTAGTATCTTACAGTACTATTAGCAGCATTTTATGAGCTACAGACTGCTATGGATAGAAAATGTGTTAAAGCAGTAATCGTTAGACATAACAAGACATGATCACCTTTGTGTTCTCTAGTTCCCCCGAAGCATTATGTGTTAACCTAGTTTCGCCAACTACTAGAATAACTTGAATTCTCAAGCATTTTTGTTGGGAAAACGTTGATTTTATTTTGATACCTTGTTATTTTACGAATATAGTTGTTCTTTTTTAAACTTAGCTGTACAAAAAGTTTTAAAAAGTGCAGTTTAGGTAATATGTTTAATAATATTGTATGTCTAAATTATACTTGTAAAAGATTGTTAAATGTAACTAAATGTTAATAGTTAGGCCAGGTAATTAAAATATTTACGCACAATCTACATGAGCTTATTGCGCACACACTTACCCCTAAAGCTTTTCCTTTCTAGACAATATTTGGCATCGTGATTTTAAGATGGTAAAACAACTGGTATCGTTAATCATATTTATGTTCAATGCTGTTAATTGTTTTATTTTCTGTGAAATTGTAACAATAATTCATATTAATCTTTCAGTTAATTTTAATATTGGTTTACTCATTAGCGTATTCAAAAATATATGGACGGCCACTACAAAAGTAAGTCATTCTAGAGTAAATAAATATACCAAATATCAATTAAATCAGTGTTAAACATAATCAGTTATAAATCAATCCTGATATGTTAATATCGTGAAGACATTTTAGTGCTTTGTTTGTATTCCTTCTGGTTATTCAGTGTGCAACACCCATCGTGAATTTATTAGTAGTTTGGATTACGTTATAAACATTACGCGATTTAATAGGTGTTTGGAAGATTTAAATTTCTTACAACCGAACATCTACGCAAGGTACAAATCTTTTTGAATCAAAATAATTTGTCTCCTTTACACCAGAAAAGTAACAGATCCACTAACCTTTTACGACTTATAAAAGTACTAATTGAACAAACAAAATTATATAAAATTTATATACTCATTAGATGACAAACCTATCAAAAATATATGTTATGGTAATAAAATCTAAAATTTTGTCCAAAATGAATCAAGTTAATCATATCTAAAAGTCAGTAATAATTGAATACTGTAATAGATTTTTCAAGGTTCCACCGTCCAAGGTTGCCCAAAACTTAAAAGCGAACCCACCCCCAGTGTAAATATTGACACGTCAATGAAAAAAGCGCAAAATTAGTATGAAAGTTAAAGTCTTGGAAGAATATTTTATGTACAAACATTGTTCAGTAGGCAATACAAATAGCCTGTTCAATAAGAAAGATGAGTTCACTGAACAAACAACCTTTAAGATACATAACAGTCTAGAGAAACATGGCGTATCTAGGACATCAGCTGATAGGGGATGTGACCTTGACATGACCGTTGCATGAGGGCAGACATGATTAGATCTACAGGTGCTGGTCGGTTTAGACAAGATGGCGAAACGTGCGTACGGGACTGCCGGTATGCCAGTTATAGTTCTAAATAGGCTTACACGTTATTGTTTTGTGTGTAAAATACACTTTGTGTTAGTTGCAAAAGTCAACAACCGCGCAAACGGGCTACAATTTAATTAGAAGATAAGTGTGACTGAATGTGGGTTATGTATGACACGAAACCAGTCTCGCATACTATCAAGACATTGCCACCTTAATGCTACAACCAAAGGATTCTGTTGAATTTCAGAATAATATTATAGGTGTAAAGGCTTCAGCAAAATAAAATAAAGAATGGTTCAGACTTGGCAGTATTAATGAATAGATAGAAAACTTTGGCACTGATGAAATTTGCAAATGGACGTTTACTGTTATAAAATTATTTATATAGAAACAGTTTGATATTGATACACCTTGTTTTTTTAATTATTATTTGAACTAATAAATCGGAATTTTTTATTTACAACAATACAAATTAGTTATAATAATGTTAATATAGTTTATATATTTATTGTTTTACCTGAAGTATTTTGGATGAATGTTTTTTATGGCATAGCAAATTTTATTTGTAATTAATGTGAATTTGAGAGTTTGATTTCATTGGGAAAAGCGAAACGAAAGATAACAACTGAAAACAAGTAATCCCTCCAACCCACACATTGCATGCCTAATGGCGAGAGTATATTCTGTTTTTTTACATTGTAAAATATCCTATATTAAATTAAAGATTTTTTTGGATTTAGATTATATTTATTTTAATTTATTTTCCCTTTGAATTTGTAGTGTAAGATCAGAAAAAAAAAAAATAAATTTGTAAACATATTCATTACTGATAAAAATGAAATATAAAATATTATATACACTACTATATTTAAAATCCACCACGATGTCTGTGGTTGTAGAGTGAAAATTATATCAAAGGAACTGTCCTGTATTGTCCGATAAGATGGTACATTACGGAATATTTCTTTGTGCGAGATACAATACAGAATGTAGCTTTGTTTAGCGGTCATAACTCACTTAGCGCGTAGTCTGCCCAGTATCTTACTGAATAAAAGCCGACACTCCTTTGTTTTGTTCCTACTGAATCCTCCTAGTTCACGGCTATTAAAAGGTAATTTGATCCTACACTTTAGTGCTACTGTTAAAACACATTCTATTGAATGACTGATATAAGGAAACTGCCACATAACTTGTCCATTTCAGCCATAAACCAAGAAATTACGTTACATTTACTGAATATAAAACATAAAGTATAGTGGAGTGTATAGAAAATCATTAGTCGAACCATTTTTCTGAAACGCCCACCATATTCCTTTTAAGGGTAATACAGATTAATATTTACAAAGTGGTTGTGAGAGAGGAAATTCCACTCCTTCACTTCCAGGGTTAGTTGGCATCATATTAGAACATAATCTACATAATGCTAACTTAACCTAAATACCAAGTTATAAAAATAATATAAATAAATACATTTATACGTAAATACAAAAGGATGGCAGTTGTTGTATCCCCTATAAAAATAACATTGGACAAGTACTGCGTTTAACGCTAAATTACGTTTTAAACATACTTAACGTCCGTTAATCATAGAATAATAATTCAAAATACTAATTGATTAAGCTTGTTTTAGCTTTTTTATGAGTGATATGTAAATTCGTTTCCGAATTTCAATAATCAACATCAAGACAATGTTAGCAGTTTATCAAGAGGTCATATTTTAGCAAGAGTTTAGTATGTAATTTTTATTAACCGCATGAAACCGCATTTGTTTTACAAAAGATGGGATATTATTATTTTTTTAATACAATTACCTAAGAGTATCTGTATTTGTGATTTTTAAGTGTATAATATGTATATTTTCAACTTTAGACATATTTTACAATATATCTAATTAAACCCAATACAAAAAAACACAGGATAAACGATACTATTTGGAAACTATTAATAAACCAAGATGTAATTTGATAATTTTTGTGAAATAAATTTTATAGAAAATGCTTGTAAAAACTGTGACGTAGTAGGTAAAAATTGTACTTTGTCTCATTTATTTATCCAATAAATAATAAACCCAATTCTGAACTTTTAGTTTGGCATGCAACCAATCGCACATTCATTGTAACTCAAATCAGCTCTTATAAATATGTAACAAGTGTTCAAATAAATGTTGGTGCAATCAATAGGCCTTAGTGAGTTTCGTATTCCCCTTTTTGGGTTAACGGCTTAATTAGCAGTAAAATCAATAGCCATAGCAGACAGGTTTGTTTGTCACCAGACTCAAACCAAGTGTCTTGAGTCACAAAGGGGTATGGTTCTCAGCTTAGTAGGTCAAACCAAGTGTCTTGAGTCACAAAGGGGTATGGTTCTCAGCTTAGTAGGTCAAACCAAGTGTCTTGAGTCACAAAGGGGTATGGTTCTCAGCTTAGTAGGTCAAACCAAGTGTCTTGAGTCACAAAGGGGTATGGTTCTCAGCTTAGTAGGTCAAACCAAGTGTCTTGAGTCACAAAGGGGTATGGTTCTCAGCTTAGTAGGTCAAACCAAGTGTCTTGAGTCACAAAGGGGTATGGTTCTCAGCTTAGTAGGTCAAACCAAGTGTCTTGAGTCACAAAGGAGTATGGTTCTCAGCTTAGTAGGTCAAACCAAGTGTCTTGAGTCACAAAGGGGTATGGTTCTCAGCTTAGTAGGTCAAACCAAGTGTCTTGAGTCACAAAGGGGTATGGTTCTCAGCTTAGTAGGTCAAACCAAGTGTCTTGAGTCACAAAGGGGTATGGTTCTCAGCTTAGTAGGTCAAACCAAGTGTCTTGAGTCACAAAGGGGTATGGTTCTCAGCTTAGTAGGTCAAACCAAGTGCCTTGAGTCACAAAGGGGTATGGTTCTCAGCTTAGTAGGTCAAACCAAGTGTCTTGAGTCACAAAGGGGTATGGTTCTCAGCTTAGTAGGTCAAACCAAGTGTCTTGAGTCACAAAGGGGTATGGTTCTCAGCTTAGTAGGTCAAACCAAGTGTCTTGAGTCACAAAGGGGTATGGTTCTCAGCTTAGTAGGTCAAACCAAGTGTCTTGAGTCACAAAGGGGTATGGTTCTCAGCTTAGTAGGTCAAACCAAGTGTCTTGAGTCACAAAGGGGTATGGTTCTCAGCTTAGTAGGTCAAACCAAGTGTCTTGAGTCACAAAGGGGTATGGTTCTCAGCTTAGTAGGTAAAACCAAGTGTCTTGAGTCACAAAGGGGTATGGTTCTCAGCTTAGTATGTCAAACCAAGTGTCTTGAGTCACAAAGGGGTATGGTTCTCAGCTTAGTAGGTCAAACCAAGTGTCTTGAGTCACAAAGGGGTATGGTTCTCAGCTTAGTAGGTCAAACCAAGTGTCTTGAGTCACAAAGGGGTATGGTTCTCAGCTTAGTAGGTCAAACCAAGTGTCTTGAGTCACAAAGGGGTATGGTTCTCAGCTTAGTAGGTCAAACCAAGTGTCTTGAGTCACAAAGGGGTATGGTTCTCAGCTTAGTAGGTCAAACCAAGTGTCTTGAGTCACAAAGGGGTATGGTTCTCAGCTTAGTAGGTCAAACCAAGTGTCTTGAGTCACAAAGGGGTATGGTTCTCAGCTTAGTAGGTCAAACCAAGTGTCTTGAGTAACAAAGGGGTATGGTTCTCAGCTTAGTAGGTCAAACCTCAGTGGTTAGTTGTTACGATGTTTGAACAGATTCGAGAAAGTGAAGTCTCATGATAAAGATTTCCTGCTTCATTTTAACTGAAATAAATATATGATGAATTGGGATACTTATTTTCTATCTGATCAACTTATAAGGCTATAAACGTTGAGTAAATTAAATAATTCTAGATTTTACAAGTTATTTTGAAAATATATAAACTACAAAACCTACTAAATGTGAAGTAGTTAGATATAAATTAATTATCTTTTAAAAAGTAGATTACCGTAATGCAATTATAAGTAAAACTATGATTTCTTGGCAAGCACGTTTATTTCTCCAAGCTTTCAGTGGTATCCCAGACGACGTACTGATTTTGAAATTTATTAAAAGTTCCCCGCTTAAAATTTCGGTTAATTTCCTTAAGGGGATAAACTGGATTTCATTTAGCACAAAACATGTATTAAATTGTGCATAAAACACACCAATTTCAATAGCTTCCGGATGAGTGAAACGATTCTTAAAAACTAAGTAAAGTATTATTTCAAGGTTGGAAATTATTCACTGGTTGGATTAGGGTGGTCGTTTACAGGTTGGGATGCTTAGGTTTTAAAGATCAAAGGTGGCATTTAGCGTTGGTTTTCAATGTTAAAAGAAGTTCCAAGTTTTGCCAATTCCAATTCCGACTGGTTTACATGACACTGTTATTACAGTGTAGGTATGTTTTATTATTGTATAGTGTGTTGTGTTCATTTTATTATTTTACCCGTAAGTAGAAGCCCTATAGAAGTATGCAATGGTATTTTCCAAATCTTAGCAATACAGTTTCAAGCGACAAAGATTTTTCAAATAAAGACTTTGTAATCTACAAACAGTTCTAATAATCATACTCCGAAAACTTTCATTTATGTAGCAGCTGTAGATTGAGTAATTATACAAATCATTGTACCACCTTTTAGGGTTAAGCTTTTGAATTTTTATATACCTAGATTAACATTTCACAAACTTACCTTTGTTTTAGGTATTGATATTGGTTTTCATTTTAAATCGGTAAAATCCAAAAATACCACATTGAATACGGATTGATTAACTTTAATCAAGCATAACACACATGTCACGTTTCCAGTATGTACCACACATAACATAACGCAAATCTTATACTACAGACGTACAGACGGCATCTGAAGCTAGATATGCCCTATGTTTGTATAACGTTATTTGTTTTGACCTTAGAAACAAGTTCTTAAAGTTTCCAGAGATAATTCTTAGAAACCCTGTATTTGAAACAGCTTATTACCCTCTTTTGTATAATCCTAGTGGACCGCGGTCAATCAAATAGACTTCTAGATACTATTTCAAATTATAGTTTACTTATTAGTAACGTATACTCATATACAAACCTAAATTGACATTGTAAGTATTTGCTATTCAAGCTACAATATGAGCAATTAAAGAGTTAGTCTTGGTAATATATTAAAACGTAATAATAAGAAAGATTGTGAAGCAGTTGTTTCATATTGTATTGCTAATTATTTATAGGTGTGTTTTTAAAACATAGTACATTGTAAGGTATATTTTAATTGGAATTCATAGTATATAACCACGAATAGCAGCATTTTACAATGATCAAGGATATAAGAATACAAAGTTTAGAGATTTCACTTCTAATAGGATATTTTCAAAAGATACACTCTTTTTCTGGTCAGGTGAATGAAGAAAACATTTCTAGAGTTAGTAAAGTGAACGTTATCCTCAAAGGAGTGATAACGCTCCTTGGTCGGTAAATACGTCCATCACTCACACTTAACTACTGTCTACTCGGAAAATTATTACGCCTCGTAATTTTCCGGTGTACAATTATACGTTTTCTGCAAAGATAGTGACTTTACCAACTATTATATAAATGAAATAATTATTTATATTACTCTAAATACTAGAAAATTTATTTTTTGGATTAGCAATTTAGTCAGGTGGTTTCACGTTGCTTAGCTTAGCTATACAACATTTTCAGTATAGTGTCGATTAAAAACTGAATTCAAAGTGTAGAAAAATGATATCTAAAGCAAATGCAGTAACATTTTACCTTTAAAAGATTTAAACAAAGTTAGATATTAAAGCATTACAACTAAAAATACGAGTATATAATTTTTATTTCTGAATTTTTTATTTTTTTTTATTTTTGTCATAATTTCTAACATTTAATTTTAAACATTTCATAGACTAATTTACACGTTACACTAAGTACTGATTAATTATACAAAAATGATGTTAAATGAATTACCTTTTCCTATCCTTGTTTTTTAAAAGTCAAACTGTTTTCAACTAAAGTCATTAATTACATTTATTAAAAAATGTATGCACGTGTTTACTTTAGTTTTCCAAATGCTACATAAACAACAAGCAAAATAACACTTATACAATATTAGGTACATAACAAATCAACATTAACTATTTAAACTGTTGTTAAATACTTTTACAAAGTAATTTCAATCTTTAATTTTTGTTAGTCAATATGATAAATATATATCTCACATTGTTTGATGTAAATGCAAAATAAATATGCTTGAAAAGTAACGGAAGCGTTTAGACTTAGTTAATTTCCTGCTAATGAGACATTAACCACCCCATTCAGAATTCAATACTTTAAAATATTATACTATCCTACAATTTTCATCAAGTTGTAATGGACTTGAATATACTTTCTTCTTATAGCCTGAAAGATTGCTTTTATTTAAAACAAACATTACATATATATTTGAGTTTGTATTTCTTATTTGGTTTATTTTTTCATTTGATAACAAATATATCCATAGCAATACTAAATCATTAGTTCTTAAAAATGTAAAAAAGTTAAAAAAAAATCATACAAATTTAAATAACAACTGATCAGACATTTTTGTTATTCAGCCGTAATTTATCCACGCGTAACTCAAAAAACGTCCTTTATTTGTAGGCTCATAAAGTACTTAAAGGAAAAGTTCCCTGTAGCTATTAGAACTAAATGAACTATTATTTAATATTACAGTGGATTACATGTAACCGAAAATAGTTTAGAGAGCAGAGAAAACAGTTGTTTGAGGTTACAGCACTTTTATCAATATTTACGATAATTTTGAAAAGATTATTTGTACTTGCACTCATGATATACAACATATTGTATGATACTGTAACTTATTTGGACCAAAAGATAAGTGTCGTCACCTCTTTTCTATGTCTTATTTAAGTTAGCTCTTAGTTGATTAAAAGTTATAAACAATTTCATGACATTGTAACAGCCAATAGCTGTTTCCACCTGGGAACTTAAGCTGTAAATTACAAAATAAATGTATCAAGCTAAAGAAACCAATAGAAACATTACTGTTCAGACCTACAACAACTCCAGGTATATAAAAATGTAAGCTTATAGGGTATTATTGATAAATATAACTGGTTAAATTCACCATGCAATGCAAACATATCGTTTAAAAATAGCTTAACGGTTGTCAATGTTTTAATTAATAAGCATCGAATTTCAAAATAATATGGATTTTTTTATAAATGCGCTAAATCTATATTTAAAAATTTACAAACATAAAGGATATTTAGGAAAATGATTTTTAATTTGTTATGATCAACGAGTTTTAAACATAGTTTTACAATATATACAAGTCCGAGAAGTGAGTATATCTTAACATTAACAGTGATTCAGGTAAAATAAACTACTATCAATTATTTCTGTCCCAATATTTTTATTCCATTGGCTTTAAATATTCAATTGATACAGGATATTCACTATTACGAAATAATTCACTAAAATTTTGGTTTTTATTTTATTGCCAATGATATGGGCTAAATTATTAATATGTAATTTTGAATTACAACATTATAGGCGAATGCTATTTACGACTCACTTAAATACTACATCATAATAACTAGTGCAAAAGAACTGAATTGTTTTATTTTTAGGTGATTGCGTAGATTGTAGCACACGTTCGAGCCATTAACCTGCCGCACCCAATGGTGTAAGTCATGCAAGATAATGTACAGGGAGTAGAAGCCGTGGTATGCAATTTAGCAGTGAAATAGTTAAGTGCGTCACGTAAGCTTAGCAGTTAACGGAGTCAAACCCAGAAATACTAGTTTACTGAGTCGTAAGGATGTTTAATTAGTAATTGGACTGTGTACATTTCGTTGACACAAGGTCTAAGAGTAATTGTATGGAAATATGAACAGGATATATAAAATACGCCTTAAAACACTATGAAGTATATTTACACTTAAGGAAATAAGAAGGAAAAATAAATAAAATATTATATTTATTCAAATGAAGGCTTCGTAGAGTTTTTCAAAGTGTGTCTCTAACACAATAGACCAATATTTTCAGAATTGTCTTAAAAAACGCAAACATATAATATAATATTTTGTTCTAAAAACGATATAATTTACAATAAGAAAGTAAAATATTTAAACTAACAATATACATGTTTTCATAAATCCACCCGGAGTTCGTATTTTTACAATACATTTATAGTTAACGAAACAATTTAGTTTCTACGAAAGAAAAACGTTTACTATTTTGCACGAAAATTATAAACTATGATTATGGTTTGCTTCATCAAGCGTTCAATTTTAGAACATTTTTACATCCTTAAAAAAACATACAAAATTAATAGTAATGTTCATCAATCTAAGTTCCAAAATATAATCCTATAAATATAATAGCACTTACGAGTGATTTAATCTTCTTGAAATAATTGTCGAAATTTGTGAACAAATAAAAATAAGAGATTTTGAATGTGAAGCTAGGCAATTTGTTTTAAATGCTTATACAAAAACTGTATTCGTAAATCGCAATATATTTTTAAATCATTTATGTGACATAGTTTACGGAATACAAATTTAAAGTAGCACCTTTAAAAAAATAAAACTTGTACGTATAAAATAGAACTAAATAAAAAATAGACATACAAGTTATTTAAATAAAATTAAATAAATTTATCACTTTTATTTTAGAATTTTTGGACCTAAAATTAACGAAATTACAAAACCAATCACGTTCCTTTTGTGATTCAAGTCCCTGCTCATAAATATGCAACCAACGCTTCATGTGGAATTGGTGCTTTATCAATAAGTTCATATGACAGCTCTGTTCATAACTTTAGTTTAACTGTTAACTGCTTACAGTTTACGTTGACATTTGTTATTTAATAAATACAGTAAATTATGACATTATGTTCTTAGAATATGAAAATAAATCTTTTGGCTGAAGTGTCACCACACTTCTGAGCTATAAGAAAATTAATTTAAAACGCTATTTGGTTGATTTTAAGTTTTCTTAAGACTTTTTAATCTGATGAAATAGAAAAGAGACATAACTTATACAGAACAATAACCTTGCGAATGTTAAATATACATAACTAATCAACCGAAACTTTGCAGTAGACACTTTTGAGTTATAATTACTAAGGATAAAACGTACTATTAACGAAAAAATAAACTTATTAAACTTTATACTAGTAGGCAATATTAAACAAATAAAAAATAAAAACACTTCGTAAACAATGAATAAACTCTTACTCGTACTCCTATGGCCTATCACTTCACCTCACCTACCTCGTATCCTATGGCCTACCACTTCACCTCACCTACCTCGTATCCTATGGCCTACCACCTCACCTAGCTCGTATCCTATGGCCTACCACCTCACCTACCTCGTATCCTATAGCCTACCACTTCACCTCACCTACCTCGTATCCTATGGCCTACCACCTCACCTACTTCGTGTCCTATGGCCTACCAACTCACCTACCTTGTATCCTATGGCCTACCACCTTATCTACCTCGTATCCTATGGCCTACCACTTCACCTCACCTACCTCGTATCCTATGGCCTACCACCTCACCTACCTCGTATCCTATGGCCTACCACCTCACCTACCTCGTATCCTATGGCCTACCACCTCACCTACCTCGTATCTCATTGCCTACCACCTCACCTACCTCGCATCCTATGGCCTACCACTTCACCTCACCTACCTCGTATCCTATGGCCTACCACCTCACCGAACTCGTATCCTATGGCCTACCACCTCACTTAGCTCGTATCCTATGGCCTACCACTTCACCTCACCTACCTCGTATCCTATGGCCTACCACCTCACCTACCTCGTACCCTATGGCCTACCACCTCACCTAGCTCGTACCCTATTCCCTACTAGGGAGTTAACCTCGCCAACAATTGCCCTCCATCTGTCTCGATCTGCTGCTTTCTCATTTGCAGTTCCCAGCTGCTACATGTCAGCCCTGATACTGTCCCACCATTGTCTCCTATATCTTACTCGTGGTCTTCTTCCTAGTCCTTTTTGGGAGTTGCCCTTTTTCTATCCTCAAAACATGGCCTGCCCATCTTAACCTCCTTTGTGGAGATATGTCACAGTCTCTGCATGTATTTTTTCCCATTTAATGTCGTATTTACAATTCCCCCTCGTTATTTACTGGGGCAAAAAGTCTCCTAAGAACCTGAAATTATTTTTTTCCTATATATCGAATCAAACAAAAACAAAACATAATCACAGTACGTCTTTATCTATGTTATTCAAACCATAAAATACTTAGATAATTTACATAAGGGTATATTCCATATTGTATATCAGAAATTTAATTTTAACACTAATTTATATCCCGGATGGTAATGGAAGCAGTCAGTTGGGGACGACTGCCTGGATAGTGGCCATTATGTAGTATTTAGCAACTTCATGCAGTTAAATATTTTTCGTTAATTTCCTTTACCACATTCTTATTGAAGTTTACTTCTAGCATTATAAACAGAAATACTGAATGGTTATTAAGTTAAAGGTTTATTTTTGTTATGTGGATATACACTATATAGTCATCAAATGTGGAAACTGGTGAGTGTACATATTTTGATGGAGTTTATGGCAAAAGCGAACAAACTGATACACTACAAGGAGGGGCTTTTTAAAGTTAGTAGCTTCAAATATTGAACTGTGATGTTGTAGTGTTCATTCTATGGCATACAGTCAATAGTTAATATTTTGAAATATAGATAATATAATCCAAATTCTGAAATAAGTTACAGTAAGATGTTTGAAAACTATTTCAAAGTAAATCATATTGTACGAAGAATTAGAGCTCATAATCCAAATCAAGCTACCCAGATCAGTTTATAAGTTAAAAACTGTGAAAATAATTAAATGACACTACAGTTTACGCTACAAAACGCAAGGGTTTTGTTTCTTAAGACTTGTTTTGCAGTGAACTAAAAACACGTTATTCTACATATAATTTGCCTCCTGCTTAAAAAAGTATTCGATTCATGAGTTTAAGCTAACATTAATGATTAAGATTCCCCAAAACATTGTTAGTTTAACATTTGAGCTTATTATTCAAACTACTTTAAGTTACGTACATCAAGTGTTTTTACCATTTTAAGGGAACTAAAATTATTGTACTATATTATTACAACAAATTACACATGATTTTCAATTTTGGTTGATGCTTGATCGTGATTATGTATACTCGTGTCTCTGTGTGTCCTCGCTAACAAACATTAACAAGCACACATGCCACTTAAGCCCTTGGGACGTATGATGATCTGTACACATTGCAACTGCATAGCCTATATTGCAACACTGCACATTTAACATTAATTAACAACGATTTTATTATATTAGGTAATCTCTCAACCTAAAGCAGGTGGTAATTGGATTCTGTATTTTAATATGCATTAAAATCTTAATTGCTTTATTTTAGAATTATATGTGTTGTACATATTGTTTTAATCTCTTAGGTATTCGGGTGAAATAAAGCTTACAAACTTTGGTTATATAGACAGTGGAGACCTAGAAAATTGAAACTCGCATCCATATGATCAATAAGTACAATTCGTTTATTATTACGCTAATTTAGAGTTGCCCAAAATTAGTTTGAAAAATTAACTTCAATGAGTGCTTAGTTCTAATAAAACCCCACTTTAACAACTTATTTTAAAACTTGATAACTATATAAATATCTATTTCGTGGTTTAGAAAAAATATTAGTTTAAACATATTTACTGGTCTGTCTTAGTTGGTATGATGATAAAGCTTTACATATTAGGTCCATTGAATTACAATCGCAAATATGGAATAATAATAAAAACTTATCATTTCAGTTTTAATAAGATAAGTTGGATAAACAATAAAGGAACAATTAAAGATATATTGGAATCAACTTCAGTCATCCGTTGTATAGTATTTTCGTTATATTTAATAAAATAGAACAAACATTAACAATAAAACTATTATTCATATAAAGGGCAATAGTAGAAACAAAGACCTTAAAGGAGAACAAATTACATTTCCCATAGAACATATGACTGACACAGTTACAAACAAAACAAACACTTGAAACACTTATATTTTTAATTATCTACAAGTATAATTTCATAATACACCTTTCTATACAGCTCAAATTCTCATACCGTTATTCTAAATGCGTGGTCAACGTTTTTATTTCGAGTAAAATAAAACAAATTGATCATACATTGTTTTTAACTAGTTTTTATGTTCACTTAACACATATGAACCACAATAGAAAACATGGTGTGTATGGCACTATGTTCATAGCGTAGTTTTAGTTTATTTATAAATAGCTTAATAACAAGTTACTGGTCATGCTACCTATCAAGAATCGTCCATGCTCCACCCGGCTCTTCCTTCTAGCGTATTTTAAAGGTTTACACCTCAATAAAATCTGAGAGTCTAAGCTGAGGATTTAGAAAATAAAGCTAAACCCTTTTAATAGAACAATTTTATTTAACACTTTAAAAAAATTCCACAAATTCCGACAAGAGTAAAAAATATATCACTTTTGAAATGGGAAAAGTAACAAAACACATTTCTTTAATACTACCTTAAATATGATTTATATTATGGACGAATTATATTGCTATGTATTATTTTTTAGACCCCTGCAATTTTGCATATATTTCAAAGGATAGGCTAAGACATAGACCATAGTATAGTCTGTTACGCTTTAAAAGAGACAAAATTAATCATTCATAACAATCTATTGGATAATTAAGCATAGTTTGAAGCAAAGTAACTTTAATTATTTAAATGTCAGATGTTTGAGGGTACACATCCCCAGCATTAGAAGCTAATAACTTATTCTATGGAGATATTAAGCATCCCCAAAAAAAGGTATAGGTAGAAAAGGAGGTACAAGAACAGAATTTTCTCCAAAGGGGAAGGGGGGGGAGAGAATTATTTGTGCTCTGACCTCTCTAGGTTTATAGGCTCAGCCAGGAGTATGACAGTTTAAAAACATGGCATACTCAATGTCAATGATGGATATAAAATTATGAAGGTGAAATAGAAGCTGGTCAAACTGGATAGACAAAAGGCTGTACCAATATCGAGACAGTAACTTTTTTTACCCAAAACGTCGACCTCCGAAATAGCAATGTTCATCCGAAAGCCGACTAGGGTCTCTATATTGCCTTTCTTGCATTTATTAATTTGTTTATTTCAGTTAAACACCGAATATTAGTGATTTATCAGTCTAATGTCGCAGCAACAGTGTGCTCTAGAAATTAAAATAAAATTTTAATGAACTATTTTTGGCACATAAACTATCAGACACTAACATTTTTTCAACAGACATGGAAACCACACTTTTTTACTGGAGCTTAAGGTTTTTTCCCGAATATAACGTTTTATTGGTAGGGCAATTTTGTTAAGCCTTAGACTAGTAAGGTTCACCGGTTGTTTAAAAGGAATTGAATTGAAAAGAACTGGCTTTAAATTATGAAAAAATTCAGGTAAGACTTATTACTACGAGATAAACAGTAACATGAAGGAAAATATCAAAGAAGGACCAATGATTTTTGTGGAACTTCCAATACACATTTCAGCGTGATCCATATATTGACGCAGCAATAACCTGAGATATCAGTGCGGTTGCGATATCAGGTGAGATATCCACATCAAACGCAATGGCTGACTCACCGCGCTATATATTGTCAAGTGTTATACCTGCCTATATACGATGTTCTATATTTACATTGCTCTACTTTAAAAATCTATTTATCTTACAGTAACAAGACTGACGTGATGAATAAATTGTTGAGTTCCGTTTTCCAACACGTTCAAACAAAACAGTTGCATTTTATTGTTAGTAGTTCTCAAGTGGTTTGTAAGCATTGTATCGAATGATATTTATTTTCTCAAATGCATCACTTTATTCCACCATTAAAAACATGTTTTGTGATAATATACCACCGGGTTTGCCAGTCCACTTTTAATAAATAAATAAGTTGTTAATAGATAAAACTATTAACTATGTATAGTGATTACTTACAAATTCAAATTCAAATCTTTATTATGCATAGATACAATACATATGTACATGAATATATATTGCAGTCGTCAATAATCACTTAAATAAAACAAAAACAACATCTAAATTTCTTAAAAAGCGGGAAAAAATCAAACTATCTGTCACATTGAAAATTACATATATAAATTATATGCATTTAAATGTAATGTTATCAACAGTGTTACTTTATTAAATACTTAAGGTTACGAGCTAATAATGGAGCTAAAATATGTAAATATAAGAAATAAGAAACTTTATTAGCATTGGTCACATAGGCACAGTGAAATAGGCAAAGTCAACTAAATGCAACACAATGCAGGCAAAGAACTTAAACTAGCTTAACAATATTTACAACATTGAAGACAACAACAATGTCACAACATTAATGTCAGCTGATGTCATGATCTAGGCTAAATTACCCTAACTACCTTGTCAGCATCCTTTAATATTGCATTATTACGTTTACTTTTTAAAATTAGTTTATATCATTTGGAATAAAAACCATGAATTATAAATTGTTTTAAAATATATATTTTCTCTGTTTGAACAATTAGGATACACGCACGAATTAATTTAATTCACGGTTTTCCCTGATATTCGAGGAAATGCCACGACAACTCGAAGTTTGTTTGGCGCTTGAATCGTTCGTCTCTGTTTACCCAACTAAGCTCGTAAGCCTCCCTGAGCCCCGAACACGAATTCACTAGCTAACCTCTAATTGGTTTTTGTAATTTACATCTTCAATCCGCTAACAAATTTGAACATACTTGTTCCTTATCCTATCATATTTACGTAGCTTTATGCCACTTCAGTTCCGCCAACCTTGTTTTATGACATACCATTTTGTAAGCTTTAATATGAACTATATATTGAACTTTGTAATAAAATATGTTTAGAACCTTTTTTCAGTGGTTAAATTTTATTAGTGAAGAACTATAGAGAGAAAAATATGGTTATTTTATATGCATATAATAAGAGATTAGTGAGCTATTAGTGTAAAATGTTCAATTCATTAATTCCATATAACTTTTAATTCATTTTAGGATAATACTTCTAGGCAATTAACTTCTATTCAGTTTTTGTAATTATTTATTCATATAGCGTAACATAACTCCTTTTAATATTAAAGTAGTTTTAATTTGGAGTAAGTACAAACTTTGTTCATGAAATCTTTTGTTGTGTGAAATAATTTACCATGTGAAGTACCCAATTTGAACTTTACTATCTTTAAAATCTGTTTTCGAGCTCGGGTGTACAAAACTGAGTAGCCCCAATATTTACGTTAGAACTCATCTAGAAAGGGTTTCCTTAATTATAACGAATTTTAAAGTGATGTGTACGTTTGATAAAGAGCTAAGGTGTAAATTTGTATATCTAATAAACTTTTTAAAAATTATAATTGTTGTGTTTTGTGTTTGACAGTTTTCTTTATTTGTATCTAGCATCCGTTCATCAGTTTTTTATGTGATATGCAAATGAAACCGGTTTAAATGTAACTATTATAACCGTCTACATAATACGTAAAAATACAAAAGTATGTCCAACAAAATGCTAGAGCTATTTGTGGGGAAATCCTTCTAAAGTTCCAGTTTTATCTATGGCTATTTTACCTTGCTCATTCTAAAGATAAAATTGCTTTGAACCCAATTCAATCCTAACTTTTAAATTTGTTTATGCAATAAATGTAACTAACTTATCGTGAAGCGGTAATCGTTCAGCGCTATGATTATGGATGGTTAAATTTCATTACGAACAACAAGGATTGTACTTCAAACTTGTAACGACTGGCGCTGATAACCCACTTTGAAATGAGTAATGCGCGTCATGCTATCCCGCAATCTAGTATGATTCATTTTGAACTTAGTAAAATCAAAAACATTATAAAATTAATTTATATTTTGAATCATTACACGAACCTTATTTCTGATTGTTTTTAAAGTTAAGTGTTAAGAAAAGTTAACTTCTATGTTATACATTAGTGTATTTGATTTTTGAACATTTAGTTCCAAATTAAACATGCATTATGTTGCTTAAGAAATTAAATACTGAATTGTTACGGTTAGTATAGCTGTATATTAAGCGCTAACTTAGATATAACTAGAGATTCTATATCTTACATATAATACTATTTTTCACAACATGCTGAACATATTCAGTTTTAGTAACAATACTACACATATATATTACTACTCATTACACATAATTACACATAAACAAGTTGCATTTTCAATTGAACAATAATGCAATTTTTGCTATTTTACAAGCTTATCGAAAGGGATAAAATTACGTATCTGTGAATTAATTACTAAACCTACTGAAACTATTATCTTTGCATGAATAGCTCACAAATTGGAATGAATAAAAATTTTAATTTCTAAAATTGATTCAAAATAGTGAAAAGGATATACAAATACAATGAATAGTTAAGTTTTTTCAAAATCGAATAGTTAATTGATCTGTTTATTTATAGACGTAATTTTTCGGTACTAGTGAGTATAACAGAAACTACAAAAAATCTTACCAAATTGCTTACAAGTTGTGGTCAAAACAGCATACCTGAAACAAACAGTTAAGTGTGTTACTATTATTCACACGTGGTGACTGGTTTCAGAGGAGCGTCTTGTATGATAATGTTTTTAATTGTTACCACAGAAAATATTTAGATTATGTTGTTGAGATTGTCTTGTTAGTTAAGGTAACACTGAACCTTTGATGTAAGTCATGATTTTATCAAATTCCTTCTGAATCTAATTTAATATAAAATACACATCTTATAACCTCATAGTAATCTCGTTTTATAAGTATGCTTGGAACAAATACAAAAATATTACTAACCTTAATATTTATGCTATAGTTACTTTCTTAGATTTAATATTAGTAAGTTCAACCTATATGTATATATATATATATATATATATATATATATATATACTATTTTAATTAACGGAAGTTATCAGGCAGTAAGGGGATCTCATCCCTAAACACAGACTCCACTACACATTCAACGACGAGGAGTAACTGCATCACAACCTTTTGCATCTCTCTTACTGGGATTCGTCCAGACAATATCTGATGATAGTTACAACCTGAATGAATAAGGTACCAAAACTAAAATGTAATACATAAATCAATGAGCGAATCATATATCAACACAATAATATCATTTATTTTATTAAATTTCACGAAAGTAAAGTTATTTATTTGTAACATGTTGTAATACTACAATATCTAATTAATAGTGACACTCATCAATTAGCATGGTAGGCAATCCATTATCATCTTAAATGCATTTAAATTGCAACAGTTGAAGTACAATGAAGTCATGTAACTGGAAACAATGGCACATTAAGTATGTAAGAGTTGCTATATGTTTTATCAACTAACATGACCTAACTATTATAACAAACTAGTGATCACCAGGTGCAAAATTTGACCAAAAAGATTCGACGGTAACCGAAAGGGGTAAATGCGAATAGAATAATGGTTGTTTGCGAGAATCTTCAGTCACATTCTGCGTGAGGTAAGCGTTTACCCAGTTAAACAAAAAAATTTTGAAAATTTTAGTTTGAAAGTCAAAGTAATCTACTATCACATACACACATATTTAAAAAAATGCATACACATATATCTGAATATAATTACAAAGAATAATGGTAGTTGACTTTTGAATATTCAGCAAGCTTAAATATGCAATTTATAGCCTAATGCATATTTATTTACGAAAATGAAAATGATTTATGAAATGAATGACGTAGTGGCCAAGCCCGGACGCTAAGATAAAACTGATTGTCGCGAAGACCGCGAGTAAAAATAGACATGAAGCATTCTTCAATCCTGGAGCTATGCAGGAACACTTGCAGGGGATCCTAGTTATCTCAGTGTTTACCGTGGTAGACGGCTTAGCAACTACATCGCAGTCTTACATAAATTATAACCTAATCATAAGAAATATGTGTATGATTTATAGTTAGTAAATAAAATAAATGTCTGAATAAAAATCACTTTTAATTTATTTCATCGAAATAGCAACCACCGTTATTATTTTGGAATAGTTTTATCCCATAAGCTAAATTAATCCACAGCATTCACAGTAGGAATACCATTGCAGCCAATCATTTAAGTTTTGCAATTCATATCAGCAGTCCTCATAAATGCGAGGCACACGTGCAAATCTCGGCGCAATCAATTATGGAAAGTGACATTTATGTCTCTACAATACTCTTTAACGGCCGATCATTTGCGTTTGTTTTACACAGTAAATATTAAAATGTTCAAGTGTACACTGTGTAAGGCTATATTTAATAAATCAATTTATAAATGTTAGGATTATTATGTCAAAAACAAAGTGTTTTACATAGTGGGTCTAATGCCAATTTGAATCTAGCAGATAAGGGGATCATTTAAAAGTGTTTGTTACATATAGAACATAATTCTGATAAAAGTTGTTTAACATCCTAAGAATTTAAGTTAGTGATATGAATATTTTTTTAATTCATTTTATAAAATTATGCAATCTCTAAAATAACAAATAAATAAAAAAAATAATAATCATATTTCCAGTGCGACTACGAGTATTTAATAATACTTAAAAAACTTAATATAAAGTATAACTGCTAAAAAGCAGATATTTTGAAGCATGGTATTTTTAACAACAAAAGCCGTATAAAGTATTGAACCAAGTAGCACGGCATGCCGATAGAAAACAAATGTTGACAATAACTAGCCTTTTATCCAGTTGAATAAATTTCTTAGACTCATGATTAAATTTAAAACTGTTATAACTTAGTAAATTTTTATGAATTTGTGTAGCCCCATTATCAAAAAATACTGGGGGGATGTATCTAAAAACATTGTAGAAACATCCCTAGTTAATGCAACCCTTAAAACCTTATGCTGTTTCTCGTAAATCCCCTATACCTTTGAAATCACCTTCCCCATGGGCTTTTAAAGGAATTACCACATTAAAGTACCATAGTATAGTAGTTATTGCCATATTAATGTATCGTAGTATAGTAGTTATTACTATAGTAAAGTACCATAGCATAGTAGCTATTACCATAGTATAGTAGTTATTACCATAGTAAGGGATCGTATTACAGTATTTATTACCATGGTAAAGTAATTGGGTATAGTTTCATAAGAGGCCACCAACTAATCGGATGGGATATATCGATCTTAAACATTCAATATATCGAATCAAAACCCTATATATTTTGAATCATATTTTAACATTTAAGCCTATATCAAAAATTATTCACTCGATATTTATATTTATGTTATATCTAAAATCAACAATTTGTATATAGGCTGGTAAATAATAATATGCAATGTCAGTTAAAAATATATTTTAATGAAACATTTAACAAATAACAAACAAACAAAAACCAAAATTAAAAAATACAACAACAAATAATAAATAAGTATATTTAACTAAGGTAAAACTTAATTATCTTTGCCAGGGAAAACTTTACGTTTTAAATTCATGAATTGAGTTTCAACGTACGGCATGAGGACTCGAATGTTTGTGTGTTTGTGTTATTTAGGTTAAATTTCGATTTAAAATGCGATGCGATGTATCTAATTTTTAAGATCGATATATCACATCCGATTAGTTGGTAGCCTCTTATGAAACTGTACCCAAGTAATTATTATTGTTAGATGCCAAAAAAATTTAAACAATTTATATTTATTTTTTTTAAATTGTAAGATGCCAAATCTCCTTACAAAATAACCGACCCTCAGATATGCTATTTGAGTAATTTATTTAAAATATCCATTTAAAATGCACCACCTCATAAAGCCTATGATACACGGCCTGTGATCTGGCAGGCCATGCCATAAAAATTGACGCACCACAGGCCGTGTATCAGGTCGGCCATCGAAGGCCTGCCTCGGCACGGTCGTATTCCTCCACCCCCTGAGCTCATTCGAGCATCGGCTACCAGTGAATAAGGTCATATTTTTTGTTCTTTGGTTACCATTGTCTTTTTAAATCAAATTTTTTAATATTTCACACTTTCTGGTAAGTCAGGGAGAGTCAGGGAATTTTAAAAAGGTCAGCAAAAAATTCGGAGAAATGCAAAAAGTCAGGGAAAATTACTTACATTTTATACAAGTCAGGGAAAACTTTTAATTTAATTGTAAATGTAAAACATTATTGTACAAAAATCAAAACTTCTCAGTTTATAATAATTGACTTTAATTGGTATAGGATTTGTAGCATATATAATATATATATATATATATTTATAAATAAATAAATATATATATATACAGAGTGTCTCACCTAAGGTGTCTCAAAGCGATTGCAGAAAAACCAATTAGCTTAGAAGTATGGAATACAATTATATATTTCCCTCTAGATTGGCTCCAAGGAATAAAGTAAAAATATGTTTAGTTTGTTTCAAATACAGGGTGTTCTAAAAACCGAGGTTCACTAGTTCGAATCTCAGAATTTTCAAATATAAACATATTTCGAGCTATCATTTTAAAGCTCTGCAATATACTATCATTTTGACGAAAACAGAACAATCTATCCAAGTTAGTAAATGTATGTAACGAAATTAAATTTAATGAACTGTAAATTGAACTTAAACGAACTTACGAACTACAATTTAAGTTCGTAAGTTCATTTAAGTTTGTAAATTAAGATCAGTTTAACCTATTTACTTCACAGATGTTAAAACGTAGTTTTTAATACACCCACTTATGAAAATGATATAGTATTGTGTATTTTAAAGAACCCAATAAAACAAACTACTTCTTAAATCGTGTTTAAATCCATACAGTTGAATAAACCAAAGCAATACGATTTTTAAAAGCATATTCATAAAAGAAAGACTTGAGTGGATTCAAAGCAATTCTAGAGATTAGTCTGGTCAACCATTACTAACTACGGAGGTTCGATTCAATCAGGATAACACTCTAATCGGTATGTAAATGACCTCGTGCATATTCCCTGTTATGTGTGACGCTATACGAACCCATTTTGTAATAAAGCTTATTTCAGTTTATCTAACTAGCTCTGATAAGGAAAGTATGGAACGGTATGGAATAAAACTCAGTCCTAGTTAATACGTGACATTTTATATAAAAAATAAACACCTTTAAACTACAACCGAACGTGTTAAATTTATAAATGCTAGACATTTTCACTCAAAACTAGTAATATATACATTCAAATTAAAATGTTTAAAGTATTAAGTACACCGCAACCCTCGATTCACATATTTGTACTCCTGTAAAATCTTACACTATGTCTAGTATTTATAAAATTTCGAATAAAACAAAATTACATATAAAGCCTTGAAAAAAATGTAATAGCTAATTCATCAACGTTTCTAATAAAATATTCAAACTGTTTATTAGAAAATGTATTTGGTATTTCATCGAGAAACTACGCAGTAATGACAACAGATATGCTAAATGTTTAGGGAGGCATTTAGGCTGGGCCGATTGCCTGCCTAATGGCCCTAGCGCTCCCTTGTACCGCCTTAAATATCATCGTTCATCTCACTATATTGTATATGAATTAGCCAACCCCAAGCTCTCTTCTAAATTATATTCTGTATGAACAGTTCACTTTTTGATTAAATATTACAAATTATTAATTAACATTAATGTTAAATATTAATGTTGTTTAAGATTACATTTGTGAATGCCAATTTAATACGTCAGTGCCATCAACTATACTACGTTTAACACAATCCTACAGCTTAAAATTGCGTAGTTTTGTGGAGTATTAAATATTTATTGCATGCAAGTTCAATAATAGGTGGGTTTGGATCAATACATATTTGAAACTTGGTTAAAATAGTTGGTTATATTTACGATTGAGTAATTTTCGTGTGGGATGCTACTTAAACATATTTTTTTAAACTTTACAAAACCCTAATTATGTAAAACTAGAAATTATTTAGGTTACTATGACTACCTGCGATTAAAGATTTGATGAGCAGATAAATTTGAACAACTTTTAAAATTATTCCATGTTAAAAGTTATATTTGATCACATACTATTTGACATTTGATTTTTTACTCTGGATAATTTATTTGAAGCTGACTTTGGTTTAATTTAAATATTTTAACTGAAGAATATTTGATTATGAATACATTTTCTGAAGAGCATGTATAAACTGTAAATTGGTAGTAAGGAAATACTTATAGATAATTTAAATCAAAATATATTTTTATTATATACATTTATAAGATCTTTGTATAGTATAAATTTTTAAATATATTTTCAACACGTACTGTTTTGAGCTGGCCTCTGGTTTGTCTAAGAAATTTTAGGGTTTTATACTTGATTTTATAAATATGCAAACGTTTTTTATTGTTTAATACGACATTTAAGTACGAGTCCAATTATTGTCCGCATTAAAGATTAGCAATGATCCAAGTTAGTGTTAAGAATGTACAAAAAATAAAACATTTAATTTAATTAATTTTCTAACTTACTGAGATAAGTCGAGGTGACAATTAAATTTACCTCGAACATATTACGCATGTATTACCTCATATTTGTATGCATGTGTGCATTTCGGTTCACAAGCACCAATGCGTACTCACACGTCACCCATCACTCTGGGGGATGATGATCCGTACATATTGAAACTGTACGCAATGCTACACAGTACCTGAAATGTTGATTGATGATTGATTATACATGACAACTTCTTGTGTCCGTTTGAATATACGTTAAATGCCCACTCATTTCTCCTGTATTATGAAATCATAGTTTTTATTATACAAAAGTGCAAAATTGTATTACAGGTATCAGTAATTTCTTTATTGGACAGCACTTACTTCAAATAAGTCTGATCTGTATTTTTTTATTTAGTCTACAAAATTAATTACAGTTTTGTTTGTAAATCTTGTTTATGTATTTAATTTAGACATAAAATTGTTGAATTATTTTAATAGAGTCATTATTAGTACTATACAAAATAGATTTAAACTGGTTTACAAGCTTATTAGCAGTATCATGAAATTTTTGGAACAGTTAATATAATAGTGGGTCCTAAATAAAAACCTAATAACCTTTAAGCCTAATATAATCCGTTAGGGCTCATTTAGGCAACATCTAAGATTACTGTATTATAGAAAAACGCAAAAGTTTATTTTGATCCCATTTGTAAGTCTCAGCTCATTGCTACTACAAAATTAAGACCATTAGACATTACATTCAAAGTACCTGATGCTGTAAAATCAAACAAGCTCCGTAGTCAATCCCCCATGGTCTCCGATTCCCCCAAACAAGAGATTTTGAATGGGATTCTGTTAAAAAAGAAGTTTATGGTCGCCAATCTTTAAGAACTAAGATTAAGAACAATTAACATTCTCAACACGAGTGATAAAATGTGCCATAATAGCTTGATAACCGAAATGCCTACAGGTAGGATAGCTATGGTAACAATATTCAAATTCACAATAAAAATCTATATCGAACAATTCTTAATAATATCTCCCTTACTAGTAATAAAAGTCGTGTTCTATATTTGTGTTGGTAATGTAATTTACACTCAAAAATTAGTTGTCCAAGGGAGACCCCGTAAGGTGCAATAGATATCAAATGACTAGGCCACATTGAAGTTTGACACGGTTTGTTGTGACGAATGCTGTATAACCTTAGGTCCTGAGTGTTTATAAGCTGTAGGATTAGCAGGAATCAAGTATATTGATACTTGGAACTGTTAATATGATAATAATTATAACTGGAAGAGTAGTTATTGTGTGTAATAATGAAGTTCGATTTATTATTATAAGACATAAAAGCCGATTTAAAATGCAACCAACATTTTGGTTTGCCTCTCTTCGATAAATTTTATATAACAATAAAGGTATTTCCAAACTGATAATGCTAAATCACGCATTTCTCGAGTAACGGAGCCTTTATTTTAGTGGTGTTATTCAATTTTGTAGCTTTACACTGTATACGTCTTTAATTTGTCTAGCTACACCGTAAAGATAAAGAAAAAAACTGCATTTTTCAGTTACGTCCTTTTTAATTGGCATTTATGTGATCTGAATATATTAAAGACATTCATACAGTTTTACTTAGACAAAGCCATGTGGACCCCTCATACAATTTTACGGATGTAACTTTATAAAAGGCAACGGAACTCTAACCTGAATAAAGATAAAATTAGATTTTGATCTAAGAAAACTATAACTCTCATTTCATGACTTTCTGACTTTTAAATGGTCATATCTTTCATGGCTTAAGTTATAAAAGTAGTTTTATAGTTTCCGCAAAAACTATATAAACATTGAGTCAGAAAAGTAATTACACTACTGCTGAAACTAATACCATACCGGATATGTTTTTACCGACTGGGATAATTTTTTCTCTTGAAAAAAGTTTAGAATAAACCTAAGGGTCAATTAGGAAATCAATGTTTTTTCTAGAGGTACTGTAGTATTTACTATATTTTTGTTTCAGCAGAGCTATTGGCATGACTAAGGTATATAATCGGAAAGTCCAAAAATATCGTTGACCTTTATCCCATAAACAACCCTTTGATTAAGGTGTAAATTTACCATAATCTAAATTTACATAAGCTATACGGGACGTTAAAAAATATAATACAGCTAATACTACAGCTTTTTACAAAAGGTTAAGCCTGTTTTAAGGCAGAGGAACAGAGAAAACACAGAGGTTTTACTATTGCGTTAGTCTCAACACTGGACTGGTCAGGCGGCTGCACACAAATGTGGAGAGGTCGTTTGTTATAAACAGTTCTCCCTTAAACTACCTTACAATCGTATTAGTAAATAAATAAATGTAACATTTGCTCTTCCTCTTCACAAATAAATTTAAAACTACATTTTGTAATAACAACAGAACACATCATCAAATATTATGTTATGATACATTTCGTACCAAATAATTACTTGTGAAATTTAAGTGAAACTATTATCATAACTTAACATTTTACGCAAATGTATTTTTCCCATCGGTTACTAAGCAGAGCACCACCGTCATCCTCTGTTTGCCGCCCAAACAAATCCCTCTAAGCCACCCCAAGTCACTAGCAGTAGTTTACTCCCTTCTAATTGGTTTTTGAAAGTCTTATTTTATAAAAAGAATATTGCAGGTAATTGTTACGAGAAAACCAACAAATCATCAGTTATATAGTTGCTTGTTCTTTTTATTGATATCTTCTGTTTTTACTTTCTTCCCCTATACATAGTATATGGAGAAAGTATTGTTTTCGTCAAAATTTTTGAATTTGAGTTGTTAGTGGAAATATTAGTTTTGGTGCTCCCTGAACCCAAAATGTGGTTTTTACGCGATGTCTGTCTCTCTCTCTCTCTCTCTCTCTCTCTCTGTGTGTGTGTGTGTGTGTGTGTGTGTGTGTGTGTGTGTGTGTGTGTGTGTGTGTGTGTGTGTGTGTGTGTGTGGATGTGTAAAGAGCTAGAGCCCTAACCAATGGGTCGATTATTATGAAATTTGGTATGTAGGTACTATTCCACAATATCTCCAGGCTTTTTTCATATTTTTTGAATTTTGAATATTTAAGGGTAATTATCCCCCTAAAACCACCAAAAAACATGAAAAATCAAAATTGATCAAAAAATGCTCAAACAGTTTTTATTAAACTTTAATTGTTTGTAGAAATTTAGTTCTCCAACAAAATTACACCACCCGCATTTCTGTAAAAATTTGGGTTAGAAATTGCAAGACTTAAAACATAAAAAATTCAGTTTTTTAGATGTTTCATAGAAATAATTAAATATTAAAAATATTAAAAATATTAATATCCACCATTAAAAAGAGCTCAAAAAACTAAATAATATAGTATTTTGAATTACTATTCTACAATTGCTGGTTGCGGAGAAAATTGAAATTTTAATTTTGCGGTAAACGCAATTTAAAAATTTAAAAAATGAAAAAAATGCCTGGAGATATCGTGGATTAGTACGTACATACCAAATTTCATAAAAATCGGCCCATTGGTTAGGGCTCTAGCTGTGTACACATCCACACAGACACACACACAGACATCACGTAAAAACCACATTTTTGGGTTCAGGGAGCACCAAAACGAATATTTCCACTAACAACTCAAATTCGTAAATTTTGACGAAAACAATACTTTCTCCATATACTACGTATAAGGAGAGAAAGGTAAAATGCATTTTTTAACTGGTGGAGCACAAACTGCTCATACAAATATGGTGATTAATCACAGAAAAGACTAATTCTCGTCATTTTCATTTTTATTTTGTAACAAATTTATGAACTTATTGTTTTTGAAAATTGCTGAAACAGGCAATTAAATCATAAACCACACTTCCAAAAAATTAATACATTTGTGTAAGGCTACAATATTTTGCTCTTTGAGGGCCTTCCGGGATGTTAGTAAATTTACACATTTACGGTAAGCCCGAGGTAAGACAATTAATTTTTCCTTTAGAGATTAAGTGTAGGATAAGTTTGTCGTAATTTTGTTGCTGACTGCATCAATTTCAACTATAAAAAATACCTCCTCTGGTGACTCCTCTCTCTTAGGCAAAATAAGTTAAAACCAACACAATTGGGACTGACGTTGAGATTTAACCATGCTACCTTAGTAAAAACACCTTAAATCTGTTATTGGAATATTATACTAACAAATAACATTCGTAAAGTTCTATAACGCTATAATTAGTGGTGTGTATGCCTAAACACTAATATTTGCAGGATTCAACCCAAGATACATTAAAACAGAATTAAAACCCCTTAGTTTATATATGGGGGAAAACCAAGCATACTATGAATAAAGTAATGCAATAAATATTGGGATGTTTAATTTTGTATCACAACAAAATTATTAATATGATTTTAAATAAATAAGTTCTTTTCTAATTTACCTACATATATTTAGCAAATTAAGTGTAAGTTTTTGTTAGGTTTTTATTTGAATGCTGGTTCTTTTATGATACCCGACAATGTTTGTGGTAATTAACTTGAACTGATTGAACAAAATATTACACCACGTAGTGCCAACTGTAAATGCCACACAAGTTACATCAAATTTTGGAATGAAATACAATAGTTAAAGTAGTACGTTTAAAGCTTTATTAAACGGAACATTCATTTTTTTAATTAGGATCAGATAGTAGTCAGAACGTTGTGGTAGGTGAGTTGTATAGTGCGTATTATACTTATAGACCTTATTCTAGTATGTTTGGTAATACCTAACATACTAGTATATCTTTGTTGCTAGTTGTTTAAATTGATACAGTAGAAACTGCGGAACAGAAAGACTTATTTTGAAACCTTACAACACATTTAATCAAGGTCTGAGTTGACATTTCTATACCAAGGGGAACTAGATCTAGGGCAATCTTACTGTGCTTATAACACTGGCTTACAAAGACTTCTGAGGTGTGGAAGTAGAGCTGTGTCACATGGGAATTGTTTAGGTGATTCATTGGCTTGCTTCAAAGGTGTGTGTGCCAAGTTGGCCTAGCAACTTAACAAACAGCTAAATACCAGTTTTATTTCAGCGTATTATGTTATCAATACCTTATTGGTGTTTTAATTTTTGTATTGCCAAATACAATTTTCTTGTAACGCCTTGCCTGATATTTGTGATTGAATATTTATTAAATTGCATCCTTTGCTTTTGTGTTAATTTTGTTAACTAGTCAAGAAGTTACAAGTTATATCTAGTTTTACTATCAAGCTATTAAGGTAATGATCTGTTATCTATTTAAAAATAAACAATGTAGAATATAAAAACATCGATGTTAGTTTAATTTACCTGGCCCATAATGTATTGACTTGGTATATTTATACCATCCCAAAATTACGGCATATATATTATTGCATTTGGTTTTTGATACTTGTCTGTATGCTAGTGTTTGTTTATTGATACTACCTTTTGTACTTTTGTACATTTATCTTTGATTTTGTTAATGTACATATGTTTTAGGTTATATAAGTTTCATTAGAGCTTTTATATTTGTTATATATAATATTTAACGCTAAACATGAAAAAGCCTAAGTGACATCATCTAGATAAAAATAAGAACAACCTATCTGTACTTAATAAAAATTGGTGTGTATCTGTTGAAAATAAAAATATCAAAGTAAATAAAGAGTGGTATATCAGATCGAATAATCGTCAAGATTTGTCTCTAGATCCTGTTCGTTGATTTTAATTTTGTTTTGCTCAACTTTTATAATTACTGGAGATTTACAGCTCAGATATATGTGTGTTTAATTTACCTCTTACTATATATGTTTTTATATCTTATCATTTAAGGGTAATCTATATATTTGCCGCATGCAAAATGTACATATAGTTATTTATGTATAACGAATTTTCTAATATTAACTCAAATAAAATTAAATATAACATACCATAAAAAAAGAGTGCAAATATTTCTTTAGTGTAATATTAAATCTTGTATTTGAGCTGTAATCTCATTAGGAGAACAATAGCTGCCTCCTGACTGAACAAATAATCTTTTGTTAAACTTTTATCACAGAATACTAAAATATATTTGTTTTAAATTTTATGTTATCTTCCCTTGGTGCTGGTTGTTACGATGTTAATCTCACCATGTTTTACACACTGTATGAATGGAATAATTAAAACCAACGTTTTGAGCCTCATGATTCCAGGCCAAAATGTGTAAGGAAAACGCCCTTACTTTTTAATTATATCTGTCTTAGCTAATTTACTTTAAATATTTATCGAGATTTTAATTTTTTAAATCGTTAAAAAAGCTAGACTGTGATGTAACTATATTGTGTAATCGAAAATATTAATAAAGTATCAAATATTTCTCCTTAAAGTGTCCAACTATATTTAACTCATTATTTTTACGTACAACGTAGTCATAAATATCTTCTGAAGTGACAAATAATCCATGTTTTTCACTCCAACAAAGTGTAAGTTTTACCAAAACTCTCTAGCAATTACTTTATTTAAAAATGTTTGGCATAAATGAACCCAGGTGGGAAGCAACATATTCATTCTTGGCTAGAGGCAATCTTTCCTACACCAGTCTTTCGAACCACTTGTCGATATACAAAATATCACCCAAAGCAAAAACAATCATACGGAATTATGAGATATCCCGTTACCAACTACTAGATATTCCAGTTCTACTCCTATGATTTTTCATGAAACTACTATGTAATGAATATAAATTATCCCGTAAAAATCAACCGGTATTTTCAAATAATTGTTAATATTTGTTTACATATTAATATTTAAGAACTGAATATTTTACTGAATTAAAGGCCCGTATTCCTGATTATTTATGCTTTTACTAAGATAGTAAACTAGTTTTAATAACATAATGAGTGTATACAATTTTAAAAGTTAAAGATCTATATAATTATATATAACGATATTTTTATATTTTTAAAATTTTTTCGTAGAATTTAAGTATGAAATATAAGCATTATTAAGTTTGTAATTTTGGTATATCAATTGTAACTAGCAGTGGAACAATATAACACTAGTGTTCTTGGCTGAATAATTATCTGTGATATTACACCTGTATCCTTCGCAACACCTGATATGTCTATGTTATCTTTGATTCGTCGTGTGATGAGTACATGTATGTGTTTGATACGTTATAAGCTCATTTAATTAATGTTGCCTCTGAATATTATCATTAACCACATTTTGATTGAGTAATGCTTAATTGTTAAATCTCGTTGAGCTATGTACTGTTTATGTAAACGAAAATTAAATTAAAAACTATTTTATTGGTTTCATTTATTTAAATTTGTCTAATGAAGAAAACATTAAAATTAATTAATCTAGTATAGCTCTTCTTATTGATTTTAATTTTAAATTAACACATACACTAATCAATAATATTTATTTACTATAACGAGGCCTTTCAATTACAAAGTAATCACTGCCAAGTTCTCGAACAACTAAAAATTTAGTTATATTAAAATAAATAGTTGTTGTCTTAGCTTAGATAAAATAGGATCCATGTGCTTTATATTATGGTAATTATTCCCAACTGTAGCATCATTTAATAATGGGGGGTAATTCAAACGTGAATAATTACCATACAGAATTTTATTGAACAACATGTTACCTAAATGACAGTGGAAAGCTTATAAATTTTTATAAACTGTTTATTAATTGTATTGGCCTAAATTGTTAATTAATTCGATAATTGTATATAGTTTAATTAAAATAGGCATGTAGTTTTGAAAATCAATTTTCAAATTCATTTTAATTGAAAATGAAACTTTTACCTCCAATATTTATGAATGTACTCTAATGAAACATAGGTCAGGTAAATATATTCTAATTTTTTTACAATATAATTTATAGCTATTTAACTTAATTAAAATTGCATTAATTTTTCCCAAGAATGGTTGAAAATCACAGAAATACAAAGCAAAAAACGGTTCTTGAAATTGTACTCTAGCTACAACCAACAAGCTTATCTACTAAGAAAGTAGTCAAGTATGCCACATAGTTATGTCAGTATTTCTGTACCTGAACAGAAATACTAGACTAACAAAAAATAATGACATGATGGAGGAGTAGAGGGATATATTTTGACTACTTACATGGCGTAATTATTTTTAACTATTAGTATAATAAATTGAAATAATTTATTTGTGGCCTTACCTTACACAAATACAGACGTTTCACGTTATTTAAATGTCTATGAAAGTTTAGACAGCGGCCATAATGCATCATATTTCACCATGTTAGCCATTGTCGAATTCTCGTGATTTGGAATTGTCAACATTTTCTAGTCAAACAGGATTAATATTTGAGAAGGTCAATACTGTTGTCGGAACAAAAGGCTATAGCCTCCGAGGCAATCTTACCAAAATACTTTGGTGATACAATTCTATTTGTAGCGGCAAATTGTTATTTGGAATTGAATCAAACAGTAAAGGACAAATAGCAACTATTTCCTTTTTAAGGCTCTTTATAAAAATCATCATGTTTATTTTAGTTTGAGACTATTAAAAGGTTTATATTTACAACGTAGCTATGTATAAGTTATTACCATAGTCTTTATGCTTTATAAGTCTTTAGTTGCCAATCGTTTTACATCTTTAATGATAATTCTTCATGAATAAATTACAAAATAGATTAGGTTTTATAGCATTTTATTATTTATATTTAACGTTATCATAGCAATAAAGTGTTTATTATATATTTTTTTATTACTAGATGTTACCCGCAGGCTTTGCCCCGCGAATTATTTATAAAAACAATGACAGTTGTGTGTGATGCAAACTGTAGTTAGCCCGTGGAACTGCTACGAATCAAGATCAGATGTTTGTATTTGAATTAGCTCAAACAAAAATTAATGTCCATCAGGAATTCATGGGAACTTTGAACCCCGTGGGGCAAAGCCCTATAGTATTTGTTCAACTTTCATAAGCCTACATGTTACTCAGGACTATCAAGTACCTCTCTGCCAAATTGCAGCTCAATCAGTCCAGTGGTTAAAGCGTGATTGAGCCAAAACTATCTAAACAAACAAACAAACTTACAAACTTTTACATTTATAATATTAGTAGGATGCACTTCCATTTATCTGCAATCCTGAAACCTTTTTTTTATAATAATACTATAACAGATTAATGTTTTTCACGGTAAGTTTTGTTAAAAGAATCATTGAATCTAATGTGGTAGACAGTCTTAATATAGAGTAAAGTTTTATGGAATTATTGTTCACAGTTGTGCGGAATAAACTACAAATCATGAAGGGATCGTTTAGCACGGCTTGGAGTTTGTATTGTTTGTCTGTGTTTGGAGCCCCTAATAATCTCACTGAGTCCCTCTTACTTATGTTTCACCTCCATATTATAATTGCCTTCGTTACATTTGTCATATTGTATTATTCTTAATTTTATTGCATTAAAATATGTCTTACATCACTGAAAAATATAAAGTACACCACACTTACACTGTACGTACATACAAGGCGGTAATTATAGAGATAACGTATAGTAAACGCTATCAATTTCAACCAGTTACACCGATCATCAACAGTGACTGTGGCCATTCAGCCAGTTACACTGATCATCAACAGTGACTGTGGCCATTCAGCCAGTTACACTGATCATCAACAGTGACTGTGGCCATTCAGCCAGTTACACTGATCATCAACAGTGACTGTGGCCATTCAGCCAGTTACACTGATCGTCAACAGTGACTGTGGCCATTCAGCCAGTTACACTGATCATCAACAGTGACTGTGGCCATTCAGCCAGTTACACTGATCATCAACAGTGACTGTGGCCATTCAGCCAGTTACACCGATCATCAACAGTGACTGTGGCCATTCAGCCAGTTACACTGATCATCAACAGTGACTGTGGCCATTCACCCAGTTACACTGATCATCAACAGTGACTGTGGCCATTCAGCCAGTTACACTGATCATCAACAGTGACTGTGGCCATTCAGCCAGTTACACCGATCATCAACAGTGACTGTGGCCATTCAGCCAGTTACACCGATCATCAACAGTGACTGTGGCCATTCAGCCAGTTACACCGATCATCAACAGTGACTGTGGCCATTCAGCCAGTTCTCAGAGGTTCTCTAATTGGGCCTGATGACGACCGTTTTGAAATCGATTGTCTTGTATTATCCTCTACATGTATAATTACCGTCGTTTATGTCATCAAAGTATAATTGTAATTATACTGTATTGTGTAATGTTGTGGGAAGTAGACTATTTTAGTTATGTTTAATTATAACTGTTTAATTATATTAAATCAATTATTTAATATTTTAGCGAATTTCCCATATAGGGAAGAAGACTTAAGCCCAAGACCATGATGACTTTTCATTTAGAGGTCCCCAGATGCCAAAAACACCGTTCGTTCAAATTTGTATGTGTGTGTGTGTGTGTGTGTGTGTGTGTGTGTGTGTGTGTGTGTGTGTGTGTGTCCATAAGCACGATAACTCACGTAAAAAAGGTCTTATATTAATGAAATTTAGCACAAATGTGTAAAGTATCATTTATTTGAACGAGTTCGAAAACTAGATGAATCGCACTATCCAAAGGAGGGTTTTGTTCCCAAAAGTTTTGTTTTGAGGTTTTCACATGTAATTTTTATTTTAATCAAATTTTAATTTTCATCAATTAATTCAGCTTTAAAAAAAACAAATAATGCTATTTTGATCATTGCCCTACGTCAATTAGTTAGTGAGATATTGAAAGTGCTACACACAGTACGTTGTCTAATGTTATTCTTAAGGAGAAAAAGAAAAATTGTATATGTCGCTTATTTATAAACATAAACTGATGAAACTTTGTATATGGTTTCATCTGGTTGTGGTTTATTGTTATTTGCAAACAAAAAAAAATTTTGCCTATGGTTCCCGTAGCAGCAAACCTAGGTACTCAGTCGCCATGTTATTATTCTTATGAAGAATAATTCAAATGTTATATATCGCTTTTTTATGCATGTATATGGATCAAACTTGGTGTGTGACTTCGCTTGGACAAGATCCATTGATATTTGCAGAAAACTCTATAATTTTTTGTTCCTTGATGCAGCAAACCTGCTTACCATTCCCCTTTTAGCGAATTTGCCCTATAGGGAAGAAGCTATTACCGTAGTCGGCATGGTAAGACCTAGGCCCGGGACCATGATAACTTTTCGTTTTGAGGTCCCCAGACCCCAAAAACACCATTCGTTCGAAACTGTATATATATATATATATATATACATATATATATATATATATATATATATATATATATATATATATATATATATATATATATATATATATGTGTGTGTGTCCGTGAGCATGATAACTCTCGTAAAAATTATCCGATTTTGATGAAATTTGGTATAAACGTATAAAGCAACATTTATGACTTTAAGTTCGAAAACCAGCCAGATCGCTTTATCCGAAAGGGTATTTTGGGGGGGTTTTGTACCCCAAAAATGGGTTTTTTGAATTTTTTACATATAATTTTGGGAATAGTCAAATTTTAATTTTTACCATTGGATTCAGCTTAAAAAAACACACAATTTGGTATTTTGATCATTTCTCTACGTCAATTGGTTACCGAGATATTGAAAGTGCTAAACAGAGTACGTTGTCTAATGTTATTCTTATGGAGGAAAAGAACAATTTTATATCTCGCTTATTAATAAACGTATACAGACAAAACTTGGTATACGGCTTCATCTGGTTGTGGACCATTGATATTTGCTCAAAAAAAAAATTTTTGCCAAAGGCTCCCGTAGCAGCAAACCTGCGTACTCAGCCCCATGTTATTCTTATGGAGAATAAGTAACGTGTTATCTCCCTTAATTATGAAAATAAATTAATGAAATTTGGTATGTGGCTTTACCTAAATGAGTTATATTGATATTTGTATAAAACCCCATTTTTGTTTTCCTTCCTTCAGCAAACCTGCATACTCAGCCGCCATGTTAATCTTATGGAGAATAATTAAAATGTCACAAATCGTTTATTTATGAATGTATATTGATGAAACTTGGCATGTGGCTTTATGTGGTATTAAGATACATATATATGCATTGGAAATTCGCTGAGTATGCAGGTTTGCTGCTACGGGGGTATTTATTCATATGGAGAATAATCAAAATTGTATATATTGCTGTATATATCGCAAAATTTATGAATGTATACTGATGGAACTTGGTATGTAGCTTCACCTAGTTGAGTTATAATGATATTTATATGAAAACCCATATTTTTGTTCATTGTTGCAGCATACCTGCTTACTCAGCCTCCATGTTATTCTTATGGAGAATAATTAAAATGTTATATATTTTATGAATGAGTATTGATGAAACTTGGGATGTGGCTTCACCAAGTTTAATTACGATTATATTTGCATAAACACCAATTGGTTGTGTTCCTTGTTTCAGTAAACCTACGTTCTCATTCCCAATTTTATTCTTATGGAGAATAATTAAAATAGTATAAATCGCTTATTTTTAAATATATATTTTAATGAAACTTGGTATGCGGCTTTATGTGGTATTTATACTTATATTATGCATTGGAAATTTTCTAGAGTACGCAGGTTTGCTGCAACGGGGGTATTACTTCATATAACCGAGCTACATGGTCAAATATATAATATTTGTGTACTATTAAGATAAAGCAATCCTAAGACTCCTTATAGACTAGAACAAAACCAATTGTTAGTTACACCAAACGACAGACGGATAAGGAGTGAACTCTTTCATTAGACGTAGGGAAAATTGATTCCCGGGTTATTATTATAAAGAGTATATGAGGGTTTTACAATTGGTATGTGGAGTGTTTTCACTATTAGGTGTCTCAAAATCATACAGTAATTTTAACTTACTTTTTTCAAGTCGATTGTTCTTGTGGTCGTCAAAATTTCACTGTTTTGCAAAAATGATATTATTTATAATTTTGTTTTACGATTTTGGATACTACATAGCTATCTTTTAAATAAAAATAATAGTTGTCTGTATAATTATATACCATTTCGCTTGAAATTGTCCATAGGTTAAAAACATTTTTCATTACTATTGTCGAGTATAGAGACTTGTACTTTTCCTGACCGAGACCAAATTGAATAAAACTGTTTTTTTTATAAGTTTCTACTATTAAAATTATGTAATTATGCAAATATGAAGAAGTTTTCTGAAGTAAGTTTCATAAACAAAAACGCTAAATACATGGATATAAATCTTTATTTGCATTAGTTAAAGAAGTAGTGGCTTTATGGTTTCATAGCCCCTAACCTTGCTCAAACACTCCGATCTCTGTACTCTTTAAATGCTGAGTAATAACAGTGTAAGTAGGAACACATGTCCGTTCGTGAGCAAAGTACACTTAATCACATGTTTTAATGTAAACAAAGCAGACGTTTTTCAATTAGTTTTTCTTATGGGGGATGTTTTACGTTATTTCTCGTTCGTTGTAACTTTTTAGAAATACTGCTATTTTTCCCGAGTCCCCTGGGTTCAAAACCTTTAATTTCAGCCGTCTCCCATCATCCTGCGATTTTCCAAACTCCCACAATTTAGACTTACAAATTTCGCTTACAGAATTATACATAAGGATAGGGGATTTTGTCATTTTGTATTTTGACTCAACCCATTATCCCTAAATATAAAGAAACACATTTTTTACAAAAGTCATAATTTTACAAAGTTGTTAAATGGATCAGTTTTAAACACATTCAATAGAGAACAGTTCAGTAAAATAAAGACTATAATGCAACAATTTACAATAACCAAAGTCAACCTAACTTCCAGGTTTTGAATTTGTATTTCAGACATAGTGTGTAAATCTTAATAAAGTTCCTTCCTAAAATAACTAACATCAAACACCTTTATGCTTTGTACGCATCAGGTGAAGCGAGATATCCGTGGGCGCTCCACCCCCAACAAAGGTCGCTAAACACAATTCGAATTTAATTAAATCATGAAAGCTGTTAAATATAAGAAGTATTATTTTTTTCCAACCGACTCAGTAAATTATAACTTAATGATACAAGCTCGTTAAATTTTAATTACCCAAAATGAAATAAAGTAGTTTGTACATTTTAAACACATAACAGTATATAAATAATACATAAATTTAGATTAAGTAAAAAAATTGATACAAGTATTTATAATTATTTTTATTGTATTTTCTATTTAGTAATTAACTCTTTATAATTAGTCTAGGAGTAATTCCAAGAGTGCTCCAGAACAACTTTAATTGTGTAGATTTGTAATATATCTACATTTTTTTATACTCAACATTCAGTTTACCAGGGTTATTGCGAGAGCGAATGCACTAAGCCTGCCTATAGCGATGAATTCAGTGTAACGCGATCATTCCATGTGGTAGGCTTTCAACAGAAAGGATTACTGTACATCTATACCCCTTTTCTGAACAAGGCATACCTCATGACACTCTATTAATTCCTTAGAATGACTGGGTTTAGACTGATTTCTAGATTTCCAACGATGCAGTCAAACTACTTTAAATAAATCAGGATTTTATATAAATTGCTAATTGCCTGTTATTTGATGAATTTTCGAGTATAAAATAAGTTAAGGCTCTTCATAGTCACTCTATATTTTGTAGGTACAATTAAGCGGTTCAAGCGTAAATGTAATTCTAATACTACCAAATGTTACAAGCTGCTGAGATAATATGTTTGTCTTTTAGACAACTCTTGTGACCCTTATTTACACTTTTGAGATGGTTACCTCAAACCATCCGATCTTCACTATCCACCTGGTCTTCTCTGCACCATCCATCTGATTCTCTGATTGGGCCTGATGGTAATCGGTGTAACTGATTGAAATCGATCGCCTTGTACTATAACGTTTGTATATTTTACCGTCTTGTATGTAAATAGAGTATAAGTGTAAATTCAATTTGTTGTGAGACATAGTTTATTTATCCCAGTTAGCCGTAACAATACGTAATCATGCTACTATGGTTTATGGTTACCTACGTAAAACAGCCCAATTGCACATATTCCAGACTACATATACAACATAGATTAAAGCTCATTGAGAAACAACCTGGAAAATAGCTACTTCACGCAGTCCTAGATGAATAAAATAAAAAAAACTAATATTAATAAATTTAGGATTTAGTAAAAATTACCCTACAAAAACTGTCATTCATCAGACAACAGTGGCTACCTAGCCTAAGGCTAAACCCAGTTTGCCTCTAGACAAATCCAACCAATGTTATCCTAAACTAATCTACCGCAATCTTACTTGTTTACCAAATGGAAGGACAATTTACGCCTTTATTAAGAATACTTATAAAAACAAGTACGAGTAAACAAGGTGTTTAGTGTAGAAGAACATTATTAGTAACCTTTTTCCAATTATTGGCTGTAGTTATATAGCTTAGTAAATTATACAGAGTGTTTATAAAAAAACTTTACAACTTCAAACAAACATAAAACCTTAATTTTTTCACGTAAAGTTATAAAATTACAACGAAAATATAAGAAACTTGCTCAAGCTTTGTGACATATTAAGTAGTTTACCTAATTTCAAAATGTTTCCCATTATTTGCACGTAAAATAATCAAGTCTACATTTCAGTTCGGCCCAATCACAACGAAAACTATGATCATCGATTTCAGCAAACGCTCCCCTGATTCGTTCTCTCAGTTCTTCTTTGATGTTTACCTTATTGGCATACAAATTATTGCAGTTATTAGTGAATTTCCTTTGGAAAGTGAACTATTAGCATGACCCGCACGGTGAAATTTAAGCCCAGGACCACCATAGAAGTTACTAACGTGACCCCCTGAACACGTTTTGGAGGGGTCGTTCAAAATTTTATATATATATGTATATATATGTTTGCACTCTAGCGGTCGCTTTTTTTGTCTGATTAACTTCAAATTTGGTAGGGACGTTCCTTTCTGTAATCAGTTGGACAAGTTCGTTGGGAAAAACAATCGGAAAACTCTAAACCCTTTTTTTGAGGATTAATCTTTCAAATTTCGAGTTTTTGGGCCCAAAAAGGGTCAGAAAAGCCCCGGATGTAAAATTAATGCATGTAAAAAGATGGACATTAGTGAGGCGAAAGTTTTAAGCCCTCTCTCGTCATTTTAGCATAAATATTTACCGAGTTATTAAATAAAATGAGTTTTGACTAAACACAGTACGTTGTCTTATGGGGGTTTTACACTAGAAAAGCCTGTTATTCCTTTGTTAGAGTAATTTTATCATCCCCAGCAACTCAGCCTACTTACAAGCCTGCCTGGACCTTCTCCTAACATTATAACGCGCACAATTGTATTCCCAGCTTTGCAGGTAAATGAAACCAGGAGCATCAGTACAGCCAAATAATAAATGTTTTCAGATTTCAATAAAAATTGGAATACATGTATATTTTTACACATATTTTGAATTTTAAACTTTTTTTGTGGAAATTCACTTCCCTCACGACAGCGTGCTGCGTGCAAACTCGTTCTAATTGGGGTTTCCCAAAAAAGTTATTTCTTGATCGAAGTCTCCATTGAACAGCCACATCAGAATTTCTTTCAATGTGCTTTAACACACTGTACTTTAGCATGAGCGTCCATTTCGATTTTAATGAGACTTTTCAATTATTTGTGTTTGATTACCAGGCAGCGATATAAACGAATCAGCTGATTAAACTGCCTGCTGATTACAACTTTTTGAGCCACTATTTCATGTGGTGGCATTAGGAAACTTGTATGTCCCATGGAACATGAATGGGAGTACATTAAATTTGTAAAGTTTTGTTATAAACACTCTGTATATTCTTCGTGTTATACACATCGTTATTTAAATAACCTTATAATACAATTTTAGACATAGTGTAATTTCAAAAAGTTATTTATTTGAATGAGTATGTATTCAAATCTCCAACTAAACACGAATTGAGATTTATTTAAAATATGTTGAATTGAAATATTTAAATTTAGTCATTTTTTAAGGAATGCACAACTAGGAACATAAAATTATAAACAACCTAAAAGAATCAAAAAGTTTGTAATAAGAAACCCCATATTATTTAATGTTTCAAACTTCATTTCACGAGGGTTTGAATTATTTTCGTGATAAGTGTCTTTTTAATCAATTAACATAAAAATAAACAAAGATTTATTTGAAATAAATTCACAAGACACGGTATCTAGATATCCAATATATTACACATTTTCACCTTCATAAACTTAAGGGTGAATAAGAGGGCACTCAAGGATGTGGCCGTGAATGGAATATTTGGTGTTTTTATGGCAGGAGAAGGTATTGGAGGTCGCCCATAACGCAGTAATGCTCTTATCTGCATAATGTATTGCTGAGATAACGCCTCTTTGACTGGGGTCTGATATCGGTAATAGACCCAACGGCTTTACTGGAATATTTAAGGATATTTTAGTTGCCAAAGTATAAAATAAAATACTTTGTTTTTGTTAAGACTTGTTTCATTGTTATGCAAGACATGATTAATCGGTTGAACTAAACAAAATTATTTCACGATATAAAATATACCAAAAAATACTACCTAATCAGTTAATTTAATTTTTGTCATTTAAAAACTATTATTTTTTATATTTATATTTATATAGTATATATATATTTATTTATTTATTTATTTATTTATTGGGAACATCTTAATTGCCATAATTAAATTATGGTTAAGAATAAATTAAATTAAAAGAGTATGTAATGCTAATAATAATTGATAGACTTTTGGTTAGTTTAATTCTTGTATCTTACAAAATAATCCCACCTCTAAAATTAAAATTGTATGATCAGCCTAACATCTACAGGTAACATAAATAATAGAAATAGTGAAAAATTCTCATATACTTAAAAAAAATTCAAAACTTTTCGATAAATGTAGAAATATATTATTACACACTATGCCAAGGATTAAAGAATATTGATCATGAAATGTAATTAAGAATATTGTTTACACAGCAAACAGTTATCTTTGTCAATAACGGAAGTTTTAGAACATTAAATTGGGTCGCGCTGAGTTAAGAGGTTGTATATAAATAGTATTAATATTTTAAGTTTAAATCACTGTATACTGGAAAAGTATAGTCAGGTTCATAAAGCGAGTATTTGTATCAAGCAGACAATATGAATATTCATAAGGACTTTAATTTCAATAATTATAACTGCATGCATATTCATATCTAGCCATAACTTTTCATTTAAAAGTTTTATCCTGATCAGTCTTCAACCAGATGAGTTCATATGTTTACATTGTTGTGTTCTGCTGTTGTATATTCTGATTACGAGCCTTGGAAATATAATTGTAATACACTTATACAAAACGGATGTAATCCATTTTTTCTAAATGAGATTTTACATTTTTATCCAATTAATAAAGTTTAGATATTTCTCAACAGATTATGATAACGAAAATATGTTAAAACGAAAATATCAATGTCTGTCATAAAATTGTTAATGCATAACTACCAGAAAAAGAATATTTGTAGGATTCATTCTTAGAAAATGCGATTTTCGGATTATTCGGATCTAATAAAAATAGAGTCATAATTGTTATGTTCTAATAATGTTTTCTGGGGATAGTTTTCAAAGTAAGTTGACTATAATTGAATAAATATGTTGAAACTTATTGTTATCATTACTTAAATGAAGACAACAACAATTATTATTTTGGACTATTAAGTAAATAATAAAATATGTTAAAAGTTCGTATACATGTTATGATACCACTGATCAATCTATATCCTATCCATTTTTACTATTTAGGTGCATTTTGCATACGCAAAAATGTAGGTACACTTTAATCACCTATACTTGACTGGGGTGTTTTATCGATAAAATTGCGTATTTGAAATTTATCTAAAACAATATACAGATTTATAGTTATCCTACATCAAGTTATTAACAATGTATTTTACACTAGCATCAGCATTGTTACATTGCTATCTAGTGATTAGAGTAAAATAGCATATATCTTTGCGAAAATGCATATAAAACAATAACAATCCAACCACCAACCTGTTTTTAGTTAATAAGAAAACCGTAAGTCACAAAACCATCAAACAGTATAAGTAACGCAGGTTATGTTTTACAACTGTATGTTATGTTTAGCAGGTTAAATCTATAAACCTATATTCAGAGCTGCGTTCCGAGTATCAAGCTCATTCCAGTTGGTTGGGTCTAAAATGAAAGCTTACCCATCGAGAAGGCTAGTGAACTTTAGATTTTGTCAGGGCTTAAATATAAAAAATAACGAAAAATACAAGACGTCATAATTGACTATATTAAGGGGCTAAAACGACACTGCTAATTATAATTAATCAGGTATATAAATTATTCGAAATAATTATTGCTTAAAGATGTGGGAAAAAAATTAGTTACGGGAAAATAACTTTCTAATGTGATTGTCTATTACTTTTTCCCTTTAGACAGATAAAGTATTATAAATAAAACGTATTGATTTTTTAAATAAAAATACAATTAGAGTTATAAATTATATACTTGTTTCGATACTCCCTTATTTCTCTTATAAAGATTAAAATCAGAACTAAATTAAATATTGGGAGCTGTTAAACAATAAAAGTAATCGGGTAGCTTCTAATGGAGTGAAGCAGGTATTTTCATTATGTATGTAAAGATAACGTCTTATCAGCGTGTACTGTCATCATAAACTGCATTTGTATGCACATTACAACCTTAATACTACGACCCTCAATAACACTTATTGGTAATAAAGATTGCGTTTATAACTTCCTTGAGTTTGCCTAATGACTACAAACTCAATGGTTGTTTTTAAATTAACGACACCTTGCCATTAGGAATAAAAATAAAACTACCATCTCTCCTTCTGAAATTTACATAAACAATAACTTGTGTAAATTAATTATTTTCGTTTTACCGTTTTATGGATGCTTCCGATAAAAACTATTTGTTGATTTTAATTCAAAACAAATATATAAAACTACTTTTTAACTATCATTTAGAAGTAAGTTTGTATAATATTAAGTTCAGAACATTCATCGGAATGTATAATGCATGAAAAGAAAAAATATCTATAGCTAAGTTAACGTGACATCTAATCACACTGGTTAAATAAATTATAAGAAAATCTAAAATCGGTATTACTTGTAAATGTATTGTTGGTAATTAAAAACAAACAATTAAAACATATACACATATATAACTAATTTTATTTCCCTTTAACTTTTATAATGTTAGTATAATATAAATTTTCAATGCCTGTTATTTATTATAATTTAGAAAAACATTATTCTAGGCATATTTATCAAAGTTGGTACTTTAAAAGGGATAGTGACTTTTATATTGTTTGGTTCAGAGTTGAAAAAATGTCCCAATCAGTGCTTAGAGGACAAAAATTACAGGATATAGTTAACGGATTCAAACATCATTTCTGAAATGGACCTAAACATGCTAATAATGTTTTTATTCATATTGTTTACTGTTTTATAATGAAAAATGTGTTAAAGTTTTATAACGGTTAAAGCAAAACTAAACGCGGCTCTGGTAATCGGAGGCGTCGATCATCAACACCGTTCAGGTGTAAACGGGAAGTTTAATTTCCGGTAAACAATTTGCAAAACAAGAGCAATCTTAATGCGTCAATTTTACACAGCTTATTGTTCTCAAAATGATATTAGGGTGACCTAATAGTTACAAGAACTATATCAAAAATAACCTACACAGTTTGACTGGAAATAAATAGGAATTATTTTGTATTTAAATTTAATCTGATGATACAGTTTATTTAATTTAGTAATTTAATATTGGAATCTGTAAAGGTATCCGTTATTCCTTACGCAATATATATCATTTTTACGGATACTTAAACGTAAAAGATTATTTTAATGATAAAAATTGTATAATGAAATGTATGGACAAATATAATTAGTGCCTGGGGGCAGATCTTTGCTCGAGGAAGGCCAGTCGGTTTGATTAGATGACTTGGAGTAATATTTCACCACTTTCCTCAACTGATTATCAGATTTGTATAGCTCATTTGCCTCTTTTCTGCATTGTTCAGGTCACTCCAGTTGTTATTTATAGCTCAATATCCCTTTGATTTATTTCGGATTCCACCACTCTATACAGGGTGATTGGTACTTGGTGTGACAACATTTTTTGGGTGATAATATGGAGTAAAGGAGTCTAAATACACTATTCTTTTTGTTTATCTCAAAGTGGTCTCTTAGCTGTAAATAATATCAATTTGTTTTAGAAAAAATTGATGTTGCCTGCCATGAAAAAGCTTACAATTTTCAATTTTATTTTTATCTGATGAAGACATGAATATTATTTTCTGAAAGCTGGTGAAATTTTGACTTAGTTAAAAAGGTTTCGTACTTGATAGTCATTATTTTATAAAATTAGTGGCGTCTTAAACTTGAAAAATAATTTGTTGTAAAAAACTAACAGTATTGTTAACTAATAATAATTTGGTTATTTCAATAAGTTATAAAATGTCAAATAGGCTAAAAAACTTTCCAATTTTATTAGCTTTAATTTAATACCAATAATTCTTTTATTTATTTGGAGTATGTCGAAAGAAAACAAATTTTTACGTAAAAAAACACGGGTTAACAGAAACCAGTAATTAAAAGTAAATAAACTATTTGCTTCTAGTGATCCTGTCCAAGTTATTATTGCTTTTTAATGGAATGAACACTATTAATAAAAGCAAAAGCAAATAAAACAAAAAATTTATTTTACTTTCTGAACGTTCCACGTTCTGTTTCCAATATTTAAAGATAAGAAATTATTAAAGATTGTTATCAGAACCAATTCCTCAACAGTTATCACATTATCATACACAAAGGACATGAAGTGAACCTTATCTAGGAGATGATTTACCTTGTACCTTGCAAAAACACAGTTTAAGCAATTTATTGATCAAGTTTGTTGAAAACTATCATGGAGTACACAGTGCGTGAGTAAGCAGAAATGCATTATGTTTACGGTTTCTGCGACGGAAATGCTCGAGCTGCTCAAAGAGAATACCATGTCCGGTACCCCGAGCGACGAGTTCCTAGTCTCGCAGTGTTTTCCAGATTACATCAACGTTTATTGGAAAGAGGCACTGTTTATAAACAGCCAAGCGAGGTAGGTCCTGCCCATCAAAATGTAAATGTGGATGAATTAGTTTTAAATATGGTTGAGGACAATCCTCAAATCAGTTCCCGACAGCTCGCCAGTGAGGTCGGAGTTTCCCAGTGAAAAGTATTGAGCATTTTACATGAAAATCAGTTCCATCCTTACCACTTCACTCAGGTTCACGCTTTGGAGCCTCAAGAATATGCACCGAGAATACAATTTTGTCGTTGGCTTTTAAATGCTGACATTGAACAGGACCAGTTCTTGAAAAATATTGAGCGGAATCAATGGAAACCCACTTGTAAGGCCACACTTTTTCCAGAAAACCTAAATGGCGTTGATTATTTGAATTTTCTCCAACATGACCTGCCTATCCTTCTAGATGGACTCAATCTCGACCGTCGTCAAAGAGATAGTATCATCTTTCAGCAGGATGGAGCGCCTCCACACTTCACTAACGACGTGCGCGACTGGTTATCACTAAACTATCCAACGAGGGTAGGGCACGGAGGGCCTGTAGCTTGGCCAGCCCGGTCTCCTGACCTCTCCCCCTTGGACTTTTTCTTGTGGGGAACAATGAAAGACATTGTTTATTCTTTGCCCGTAGACTCTGTGGAGAACAGAATCATCGAAGCTGCACAAACTGTTCGAGACAAACTGTCATTTAACGTCACAGTGAGAGCAATGAGGAAACGTGCAAGGGAACATTAGAAAAGGAAGCAGGCAGTTTGAAAATGAAATTAAATAGTTTTTTTTGGTGTTGTTTTTTTAGAGTGCTGTTTTGATGAGTGATTTATAAAGTATTTTTTAAAGGTGAGAGGGTTTTTTTATAACTATCCTTTTCTGTTTCCCATGTTTTTCTAACTTGTAGTTTGTTTTTTACCAACATAATTCTACAGAAAATAACAATTATTGGTATTAAATTAGAGCTTAGAATATGGAGAAATTTTTTGTGGTATTTGACATTTTATACAAATATAAAATAACCCTATAATTGTTTTTTTGAAAATATCGTAAGTTTTTTACACAAACCAATGTTTTTAGTCTTAAACACCACAATTGTCATAAAATAATGACTGACAAGTACAATACCATCTTAACTGAATTTAAATTTCACCAGCTTTCAGAAAATGCTGTCAAAACCGTCATCAGATGAAAGGAAAATTGAAAAATCTAAGCTCTTTCATCGAAAGAACAGTTTTTTGTGAAAATAATTATAAAATTTATAGATAAGATACCACTTTAAGTTAAACAAAACTAATTTGATATTTAGACTATATTTAGTCCATATTATCACCTACAAAATTTTTTCACACCAAGTACCAATCACCTTGTATATGCAATCTTTACTCAACATTTTTAGTCACTTAACTCAGGAAACCACATGTTAAAAATGATAAAACAACACGGGTATTACTTTGAAAGTTCCCTGGTTGATTGTGAACAGCTGTTACAATTCTTTTGTTTAGATTTTAAACTCCATAAGCCCAATGTTTTTTTTTTACTTTTCGTTAAATTTGTTTAAATTTAATTTTTTTCGTGGGGATTTTTACTGTCTAGAACTTTTTTATCCCAGAAATAGTTATTTCCAACATTTGAAGGAAATCGTTTGTGCCATTTTTGAGATCAGAGTTGTAAGCAAGCAAACACAGACGCGGACGCACGCAAACCTTACTCATATTAGAGTATAAGATTAATAGTAGGCTCGATCTTAACAGCTGGAATTTGTATTACCCCTAAGAAAGAATTGACATAGTCATAGTTGGTGAGGATATTAAAACTTTTTTATATTATAATTGTTATCAATTGAAAACAAAGTTTGGTATTCTAATTATATAGTTTTTCATTCCATAATTACCAAATATTATATAGCCGTTTGTTTTTTGTGCGAATAGTACAAATGTATACTTATTATTTTATTTATCTTAGGATCAAAATTATTTGTAACAGATATATTAAAATAGATTCATGTTGTTCTTCCTGAAGTTCACTCGAATGCTAACAGTGTTAAGCTTACAGCGATTCTGTAAATAAAACAGTCGGTTTTATATTCCATTTCACAACGGAAATTAAACTTGCGATTCAGGCTTTACCTATCTCATCATGTAAATTAATGTTCTGAAAACTGTATTCTTGTTTTTAAATTTACTATTAAAACAATGGTTAATAAACAGTTAAGTTGATCGCCCCTTTTTTCACCTATACAAGCTTTGGTTTAGTTAAAAAATAATCGACTGATATTCAAATGATATATATACATAGAGTTTAAAAATTAGTATACATTTTAGTAAATTTTGTTATGTGTAACATTTACAGAACCTTCCACTTGTAAAGCATGACAGACTCGAATATAACTATGGTTTCACCTTCTGACAAAATTAAAAAGTTACGACCGTGGTACGACAAAATATATATTCATGGCCTAAAATATCAAATCCAAATCTATTTCATTATTTTACAGGGAACATTTGTTATTAAAATATTGATTTGATTACTACAAAATGTATACGTATGATAATGAAATAAACATTTACATAAACAATTTGCTTAGAAGTTGAGTAAAGATTTCTTTAACGCATAACAAGTGTGTTCAATTTATTTTCTTTCATGTGTGTACAACATAAATATTTAGGAATAGGTTTTTTTTAAAGATAAACCCTTTAAACTTACAACACAATAGGAGTAAATCAAATAAATAACTTTAAGGTTTTATTAAGGTAACCGACGGTACATTGAATTTGATTTAGTTTTTCGTGATAAAGAATAGAATATCTGAATTTGTTACTTTAATCTTTTTTTATATTTTGAAGTAACCAAGAACTTGTTAGGTACTTTATTTTTTAGAAAATAATCTTTCAGTTATTTATTTATGTTTTAACTAACATAAAACCTTTTCAAGCCAATAACCTTCCTAAGAAATGTCTGGTTCAAATGACTCGTGTTATATATAGGTTTCTTTAACGCTTGATGATTTAACGAAGATTCACAAACATGCGTAAGACAATGTTCCAGGTTGATCAGTCAGACGTACTAAGTTTTTTTAATTTCAAAATATATATAGGTTTTGATAGTGACAAGGTAACGACAACTACGTATTGAACCTTATTTGATCTTGGTCACGTTCTATCACCTCAAATTGTGTTGTCTTTCTCAAGACAACGTTCTCTTATCAAAACTCTCTCCAAAATTTTACAATTCTGTACTTGATAATAGTTGTCTACCTATCCAACTTATGCCATTTATAGTATAATAAAAACTATTAATAGCTTGGATGTATATGGGTTTTCCTTTCTCACCATATGCATATATAAAGAAAGAGTAGTTTTCTCTCACCATATTTAGAGTTTGTCGTTTGAAATTTTATTATGTTTTTCCCCGAACCCTTAAACGTGGTTTATGGAAGGCGTCCATCTGTCTAGTAAGTGTTCGCAAGAGACTTTGCATATAAACCAATTTTGCATAGATCTACTAATCCATGGAATGACTAGTTATTTCAGATTTTTCTTTTGAAAAGGTTATTGCTCTTAAAAAACATCCAAAACTATAATTTCAATAAATATATATTGCTCAAATATTTCTTATTTTAATTAGATGGTTTATCGTACTTCCAGGACCCTAACAAAACCAACCTAGACTGACGTCTAGGAAACTTTGAAGTCAGAAGTCATAAGCCTAAAATTTCCATTAGCTCAGTTTATTTATTTTTGATTTTTATTTGCCAAAAACCTTAAACTATGAATAAGGTTTTTTTTCATTTATATCGAAAAATGTAAAAAAAACTAAATAAATTAGCATTTTGGAATATTATTCAACGACTATTATCTGTGGAGGAAACTTAAAATGACATTCAGTGATAAACGAAGTATGTGGTAAAAAACCATTATTATGGAGAATCAATCAAATTGAATTTGTTCCCCTACTTTTAAATTAAATTAATTAAAACTTTATAGACAGGTTTAGCTAACATTGATGGATTGTGGATATTTGGAAGGTTGCAACATAACCCCTGGGGGAAAGAGGGGGATTTATCCCCTTAAAACCACTGAGTATAGTAATTACCTTGTAATGTAATAAAGGAATTTTGTCACACATCTCAGATGAATTAGAAGTTTTGTTTAAATATTTTTTATTCATGCTACAGATATTTATAATCTGTGACTAAGGTTTAAAATAGAACAAAATATTTGTTTGTTCCCTGATACAGTTTATTTTATGGCAACTTATTTTTACATTAGGTATAACTTTAAATAGATATAATATATGAAAGCGTGTTTTATATTACTTATTGAACTAAATTATTAGGTTTATAAATAGTAATATAATTGCCAAAGTCATATGTGTTATGAAATTGATAATAGATAAAGGTAATTGATAAAGGCATCTAATTAAGAATACTGAGTTGCTTAAAAATTGTAAGGGACTATTCACTCTTAGCATAAATGTTTTATGACTTGCAAATACAAATTGTTTATACAAAAAATAGAACAAATATCTAAAAGAAAATTCCTTACCGTCTGCGATATTTTTAATACGGTGATACCCTTGATTTAAAAACATGTTTTCCTTGGCAATACTATGCTCACACAAACATAAAGCAGATTAGACGTTGAAAAGATGAAGTGAAACACAGGTTTTCAACAATTACGCTCTTAAAATATTCTTAACATTTTAAAGTATTACAAGCGTATCTCTTTTAAATCCTCCTAAATTTAGAAATGTTTACAGTACAATTTACAGAGATTACTGCAAAATTAATATAACGAGTGTTTAGAGTATCAGCTACTCAGAACTAGAATACATTGTGCATCGAGAATGTTGAAGAGTCGTGTTACCGTCCTAATACCCGTCTCTTCTAAATTTGTTATGTTGGTTCTGGGCTGTCAATTTTTCTACATTTTCGTAGTAGATTGTTATATTTAGGCTTCTGTTCGTTTATTCATGCTTTTTCAATGGGTGGGTTAAGATTATTGCACTACCTGCAGCAGGTACCTTTATGTACACTACTTCCATCCGATGTTGTTATTGTGTTGTATAATATATAACATTAATTAAAACGTATACAATATTGTAAATTACTAATGTAGTACGTTGGTTATATAACCTGTTATATGACCCTTTGCACGAACAGTTCCAAAAATATTATTAATTTGTAGTATTACTGAAATATAAATTATAAGAAAATACAAATCTTGAAATTGAAGGCCTTTTACATCAGTTATTTTTAATTTAAACCCGAAAGTAGATAAAATCATTTCATTGGTTGTTTAAAATAGTATAGTAGGTTGTTAATTATTATTTAGTGCTATTGACGTATATTTTCAGAGTATAATAAGAAAAATCCTGTAAAAAAATATGTTTCTATATGAATTAATATTGCAAACAATATTTAACAAAAACAATGTGAAAGTGATAGTTTATTACACCGAATAATGGAAATAATATAATGTATTAACTATTACATAACTAATTGCTTTCATGTTCTGAAATGCACACAGTATTATCAAATCTAATATTAGGTAAAAACAACGATATCTGAACATGATCAGTATTTACACATATTGAAATGATTTGAGTATTAACAGGGTATATATTTTCATGATAAGGAAATTATAATACAGAACGTTCAGCCGTTCTAATCTTTAGTCCGTAATCATGAGGATATCATAAACATGAATATTTTAAAGGAAGATGTGGGATAGGTGTCTCCCTTTAAAATAGAATTATAACGTCATTTAGTTTATTATTAAAAATAATTTCTTTGCATCTATAAAGATACCATCATTTTTATGAGTTTAAGTGTATTTCTCAGGTAAGTAACCTGACACCATTTTTGTAACAAAATAAAATAAACATTTTTATAACAAAGAATCGTATGTAGCAAAGTTAATATCACACCCAAATAAAATATTATGAAGTAAGTAGCATTGCAACAAAACAATGTTATTTTGATTATAAAGAAGCTATAACAGTTACTTACGTTTAGTATTTCTTAATACGAAAATATCTCTAATCTATTCAGAAGCGGCATTTAGAACGACAGTTCTCCATTCTTTCGTAATTTTAATTTATTAGTTGTCTAAACAATATATTAAAATTATTAGAATGTTTGAGCGGAATGCACCTTTTCACAGAAATCTGATTTCTTGTAAAAAAATAAAATTACATCTAAAATCATAAAAACCCAGGTTGTTACAGTAAAAAAAGATAAATATCATTTTGAAATAACCTGCTTTTGAATTCACCTGCTTCATTTTGAAATAATGAAACATAAAAGGTAACTTTATATTCCGAGGGTGTTAAACATTGCGAGCATTTCCTAGTTGTTACAGGGAAGTTTCATTTCCGGTGCACAAAATTGTGAGTGTCTTGCCAATCGTTGGGTGACAACGCTACGAATATTCCAGATTCGAAAACGACTTTGAAAATAATATTTGAATTCCAACATTATGTAGTTCTGACGAGAACCATTCATTTTAATACAACTTCTTCTAAGGTCAAAAATAAAGTAAAATGCCAGAATATAACACATTTCTAAATATTTCAATTTGATCCGCTGTGTGATTTTATCTAACTATAAAACTGAACCATGAGAACAAGCAAAGCTGTCGGGCAAAGCCAGTTGTTATTAAAACCCGTTAGAACAATATGTAACTGTACAATATTTCAATTACGGTATTGTAATTGGTGTACTAACACTGAATGAACATACATATCGTATATGCAATTTATTAATTAAATTTTCAACTTGAGATATTCTATTTCTATAGTGTATTGGTTGGTATAAATAATGAAAGTATATGAGTATATTTCAGTGTATATGTTTATTTAAAGAAACTAATGTTGATTTCTTAAATGCTGGATAACTTATAAATATTATAAGGTATAAGTAATATAAGTAATATATTAACTTATAAATCGCCTTATCAATTATGCACTTATTTATGGTTAGTAAATTTGTATTGATGTATTTTTATGTACACTTTTTATTAGTAATGCACTTTGAAAAAAAGTTTCAAGTTATACATAATCCTGATTCTAATTCATAAATTAATAGTTAATAATTATATTTAATATTATAACCAAAATGGCATTTCATCTTGCTGAAAAACAGATGTGGTAAATTCAAATTAATTAATTTTCATACAAAACTATACATGTATGTTGTTGCTTGCTTATTTCATCACGTTGCTTGACCTAAAAGAAATCAAAGTAATGCTACATTCTAAATAATATCACTGCCATCAATGAAATGTATATCTTGAAATTGTAAAGATTTTATAGTATTTGGCTAAAGTAATGATAAAACACAAAATATTAATTTTCGCTTATTAAAAATACACGATTTCTTTTTACAATCACTTCAGAAATTAATTCTCCATCCTGTTCTCAATTTCATCCAATTGAGACGCATTTTCGCTACGTCTAACCACCTTAAACTTAATTGAAATGGATACAATGTATTACGCATTTTCGCTACGTCTAACCACCTTAAACTTAATTGAAATGGATACAATGTATTACGTATTTTCGCTACGTCTAACCACCTTAAACTTAATCGAAATGGATACAATGTATTACGTATTTTCGCTACGTCTAACCACTTTAAACTTAATCGAAATGGATACAATGTATTACGTATTTTCGCTACGTCTAACCACCTTAAACTTAATTGAAATGGATACAATGTATTACGCATTTTCGCTACGTCTAACCACCTTAAACTTAATTGAAATGGATACAATGTATTACGTATTTTCGCTACGTCTAACCACCTTAAACTTAATCGAAATGGATACAATGTATTACGTATTGTCGCTACGTCTAACCACCTTAAACTTAATCGAAATGGATACAATGTATTACGTATTTTCGCTACGTCTAACCACCTTAAACTTAATCGAAATGGATACAATGTATTACGTATTTTCGCTACGTCTAACCACCTTAAACTTAATCGAAATGGATACAATGTATTACGTATTTTCGCTACGTCTAACCACCTTAAACTTAATTGAAATGGATACAATGTATTACGCATTTTCGCTACGTCTAACCACCTTAAACTTAATTGAAATGGATACAATGTATTACGCATTTTCGCTACGTCTAACCACCTTAAACTTAATTGAAATGGATACAATGTATTACGTATTTTCGCTACGTCTAACCACCTTAAACTTAATCGAAATGGATACAATGTATTACGTATTTTCGCTACGTCTAACCACCTTAAACTTAATCGAAATGGATACAATGTATTACGTATTTTCGCTACGTCTAACCACCTTAAACTTAATCGAAATGGATACAATGTATAACGTATTTTCGCTACGTCTAACCACCTTAAACTTAATCGAAATGGATACAATGTATTACGTATTTTTAATGGATGTCCATGTGTATGACGGTTGCAGTAAGCTTTTTAGGTGTTTACAATTTATCAATCTTATATCCAAGCCCATACATGTAAACAAAGTTAGTAAATTAATTTATTACAGTGTTTCAAAGTCGTAAAGAGACATGCACAATAATTAGTATAAAATATTACCACATGAAAATAAAAGTTTGGAGGGGAGTAAGATAATAATGCAGGCTTTATTTATCAATGTCACGTCTTCTCTTTCATATACATGAGATATTAGTGTCTTTTAAAAAGGTTTCATTCTTGCAAACAAGCTGAGTTATACTAAATTATATTTTGTTACGAGCCGAAACTTTAATATTACCTTCTTTACGACTTATCTCATATTTTGCATAACATTAACTTAGTTTGTACACTAAGGAATACACTTGAAAGTTCCCAAAAAATGGTACGTTATCAACTATTGTGTTATCAAGGTTATTTTGGAAGGTTGCATGATTATTATTAAATTATAATTTCAATAACATCTAGTGTTAAAAGTTAAAAGTCATTAATCAAGGTTTATGATGAGCATTATAGTTATCGACATTTTAGTAGTCTTAACTATACTATTATACTATAGTCAGTAATGCAGGTTATCCGTGTAACTGTTATTTTACGTAAATGTTTTACATGCACTTACATGCAATTTAAACAAACATTAAAATTAAAGCTAATTGCGTTTTTGGAAACTAGGGCCCTCAAAACTAAATGTATAAATACTGATAATGATTGCAGGCCTAAATACTACTATGCCTTCTACTAAAACCTATTTCGTATATTATGGGATGTTTTAAAATATAGTCATAGTTTCATAAATTATATTACTTTATTTACAATACGATTACATAATTTAATAATACAAATTTAAGGAGCATTGTCTGAGAAATTTTAGTTAATAATATGTTTAGCAATTTTATCTGTTAAGTTTATTCAAAATATTTGCATTGGAAAAATCTAGTAAAGAGATAATAAATTACCGTTTTGGATGAATTCAAATGCAAACCTTAATTTATTTTATTTGTCAATAACGTTATTAAATATGTTAAAAATATTTATTTTATGTTTTATAAGAGTACATACAAACGTATTTCTTATTTGTCAGGATATGAGAAAATAAACAGTAATTTAAAGATAAAAATATAATAAAGTTATAACAGTAAGGAGTAACAACAATGTCAAGATGCTCTTTCAATCTAGCCAAGTGGAGCCATGGCCGTGCCCCAAAACCGTTAAACCGTCTTATGAAAACACTTCTTATTTTGCCTTATTATTAAATTCAACATTTCTTAAGGCCCTTGCTTGCGACTTGTAAAGTCTATAATATGTGTATAAAACCTTGATTCATAAACAATGAATTTTGAAAAAAATTGAACATTACAGCTTTTAAGTTGTTTTTAGTATTTACGGAATAATATTTTATATCTTTACGTGCATGAGAATATTAAAAACCAAAAATAAAAAGTCTTAGAGTTTAAAATAAACCTTAAAATCTTTATGGATGAAATTTATATACAGTTAATAAACAGTTTTATAACTTTATAACTGTACCTTGTTTTATATTTGTTTAGATTATTTAGACATAAAATGTAAATATTTTCTTTAAAATACCAATACATAGAGTAAGTATTGTTAATTGTTGAAAATTGTATTTTCGCTTGTGAATTCTAAAATATTTTTTAATCTTTTAATCAAAGAAATATATGTTATTGTTCATGATATGGTAACAAGAAAATAACCCTGTTTTTTGTAAAATATAATCAAATAACGAAGTACGTAACACTATAGTTTTTATTTGTTGTGCATCCATTTCAAGGTACAAATCAAGCACTGTTCTGCTTCAAAAAGTAAAATTAAGTTTGCTGCAAAGTTTGCAAAATAGTTCGATGAAAGCAATATAAAGGTGCAGAAATGTGCTCAGGTGCTCCGCCCGTTCTGAAATGTAATTTCTTGTTCATCTAGTTTTCTTGAGGACTTAAACTTACCTTCCTTTCAAGAATAATATTCAAATTTCCATCATCGTGTAGTAAAAGAATATTTAGAAGGAAGAAATGAATATCCGACACGTTTCAGTTTCCTTAATTGAAGGATGACTTAAAGTAACTATGGTAAACAGGATTAAAATAAATGCAGTTCCAAATGCACGAATGATCTAGTGTATTAAATACAAAAATAGTTTTTACAATTTATTAATTTTTTATAGGGGGGGAGGAGGATTTTTTTATTCTGGTGTGTTTACTTGAAAATATAATTAAAGATGTCGAAAAAATTGTGAATTGTTTATTTTTGTACTTGTTTCAACATTAAGACATCATCCCGTGTCATTATAAAGTATAACTTGAAAGCCTTAAAACAAGCTATAATTATAAACCTTGTTAGGGCTTAACAAATTAAGACTGTTATAATGTTATCTTTACTTTATAGACTTACATAGTGCTTTAGTTTATATTCTCCGCAGTGGTAGAGTACACCACAGCCAAGACATCGTAAGTTGGACTCTACAGTGTAAACAGGAGCTTTGCCCGACACTGATCATGATGTAAGAAGCCCTAAAGCCGAACGTATCTAATGCACTATTCTAGCAAGGGCGTTTCCTCTTTTAAAAGTATTAAATATACCTGTGAATAGGTAAAGGAATTTATATTTAGACACACTTAATACATTTTATGTGGTCAAAATTTACATTAGTATTAAATTATTATACTTTATATACACCTTTTTGGAAAACATTAACATAATAATAGTAGTTGTCCATTTTTTATAGTTTTTTTCTAAAACCGTCATCAGTCGTATAAAACACTAAATAACAAAGATTTTTGTACAGATATAAAACAATTTAATAAAAAAGCCTTTATGAATATTTGTTTTCTATAATACTTTAGATTTTATGAAATAATAATAAATATTTAATTTAGCACAGGTTAAATACAATACATAACTAAACAGTCAATGTCTCGTTTTTACTACTTACTATTTTACTTTAACCTTAATATACTGTATACTGTATACTTACCATACCTCTACAAAATACGATAAACATTACTGCGGAAGGGTATGGTGAAGCTTTCCCCGATTTTGAATCCAAGATTTAGGGCACAGGAGGTATAGGAGACATGACATAAAGGCTTCACACTCTTATCTACATAATATATAGCTATGTTAACGGCCTCATGATGACGCTTTCATCGTTGTAGAATTTTGCTCAATATTCCTGCTCTCTATACGCCTTTCCTCAGTTGTTATTAGTGGATTTCCTATGGAAAATTGAACTATTAGCATGACCTGCACTGTGAAAATTAAGCCCGGGCCCAACATAGAAGTTCCTAACGCCACCCCCTGGATGTTTTGGGGGTTCGTTCAAAATTATATATATATGCATGTGTTTGCTCTCTAGCGGTCGCATTCTTTGTCCGAATTACTTCAAATCTGGTAGGTACATTCTTTTCTATAATAAATTACGTTGGGCAGAGCAATCGGAAAACTCCTCCCTTTTTGGGACTTTATATTTTTAGTTGTTTGGCCCAAAAAGGGTCATAAAAGCCCCAGATTTAAAATTAAAGCATGAAAAAAAGATGATATTAGTGAGGGGAAAAATTTAAACCCTCTCTAATCATTCTGGCATAAATATTTACCGTGTTATTAGAGAAAATGTATATCGATAAACACATTACGTTGTCTTATGGGGGTTTTACATTAGAAAAGCCAGTTATTCATACGTTGGTGTATTTTAATCATCCCTAGTATCGTCACGCATACTTTCAATCCTGACGGGACCTTCTGCTAACCTTATAATGTGAAACATTGTATCCCCAGCATTACAGGTAAATGGCATCAGGAGCATCAGAACATCTAAAAAAACATGTGTTTAGATTTCGATAAAAATTCCACCAACATGAAAACAAACAACAAGTAACACCACAAGTATGGATCAGTGGTTTTAACACTGATTTTGATTTTTAAAAGTTGTTCTGTGGAAATTCACTTCCCTCACGTCAGCGTGGTGCATGCGAACTCGATAAGGTTTAGATTTGTGTGCAATTAGTATTCTGCATATAATATAATTCCTTGAAAGTCTTAAGCAATTATTATTTTCATGTTGTTACATAAAGTTCACATTTGCACATATTTTCTTAACCGACTATTACGAAGTCTATAAATAAAAAATTCTGTAGATATTCTGTTGGTATTATTAATGTTTAAATGAACTAAAAATCTCCAATCAGCTTTTAAATATGTTTTAATAGATTGGATTGAGCTAACTTACCAAGTAGATGTCACATACTCAAGGAGGGAAGAAGGTTTGTTGCTGAGTTTACCGAAAACAGTCTTAATAAGTTATAAAGAAACATCATTTTGAATATGACAAAAACAAATATTTTCCTCAAGCAAGTATGATTATTCACCAGGAGGATATCAAAAAACTTTGTTAATCTAGTATAATCATTATAGAATGAAATTACTATTTTAGTTTTAAATTTAAGTGTTTTGTAGTAAACAGAAAAAAAGATAATATCTATGTAAATATAGGGTAAGTGCGAACCCTTTATTTTAGTTTTTAGATTTGTTCATTGTGTAAGGCAAAATTGATATAACTTATACAAAAATTAATTAAAATGCATTTTTTTCATAATCTATTTTAGATTTTTAAACGATTAAACAGTTTAGAACTAAATACAACTCAATCAAGTTAAATAGCTAATTTAATATAGCTCAATGTTTTGCTCGGGTGTGTTTCCAAATAGAAACATTTCATTTCTCTAATGATGATGAAACATTTCTAAAATGATATAGAAATGACCTCTTTTACCTATTGGAAAAATTCCGTTGAAAATTTGTGGCAACTCAAACACACTTAGACAAAATATATCACAAATATTAAAAATGTATACAAATGTTTTGAGGGATAAAAAGGTGAAATTCAAAGACAAAACAATTTTAACCTCGTTTGCTGCAAACAAAAAACATACATATTGAGTCACTATAGAAACACGTTCATGTATAATTTTTTTCTTGATCTATGAAACTAATAATATGGGAAGTGGGATTTCAGAGACATACTGTATGTTATATTTACTCTCCTGATTTTACGGTTAAACACTACAATCAGCCGGTCAATGGCAGTTACCCAATGTTGTGATTCCTATCTTAAAAGGTTTCACCAATGATTTCATGTATTATTCAAGAAGCGAGAAAGCTACTTGGTGCTGTAAATTTGGAAATTCCTCTTGTACGTTGTATGTCGGTATGGACATTCATTGAAAGCAAACGAAAGTTACGTTTTATTTCAAATACATCAAAAAATTTTGAAATAATAAAATAAAACTAGTTAAATAATATAGAATTCAGAGCATGAAGAGTTTAAGTGGGATTTCAAAATTTGTATATAAACAAATCTAAATGTTTTTTCTTGTGTTTTAGTTTTAACAAATAAATATTCATAATTTATTATTGAAATATATTTTCTTATTTTACGAGTTTAGAATTAAAAAAGCTAACAATAGCTTTCTACTATTTCTAGGTTTTATACTAATTAAAACTACTGATGAATCTAAAAGTTCTATGATTAATTGGGTTAATACTAACTAAACTTGAATGTTATGTTCAAGGTAGGATCGCAGATGGTCTCTCATCATTGAATATCGACTGACCTACACATTATTCGAAACTTTGAACCACAGTAACTACTTCAGAAATATATATATATATATATATATATATATATAACCGATATATATATAATCTATAAATATATTTGTTGAATTAGGGAAATATTTTATTTAATCGGCAAAGACGTTTGTGTCGTGGGCAAAATGGTTTACGTGTTGTAAACCACTTTTATAGACAACGTTTTTTATAAGCGTAGTGAACAGACACTAGCTTTCTTTCTGTTTGGGATAATCTGAAATTTATTTTTTTTAAATTTAAATAACAAACTTTAAGTTTTACATTACTTAATATAATTATGAACATTTATTATCAATATATCAAATACTAGGACGCAGTGGTTATAGCCACGGAACCAGAATTCATGGCAGAGTTTCTGGCATTGGTTCTAAGTCTTGGTTTAGAAGCTTGACCACTAATCAACACTATTAATAAGCTCAGGTCAACCTTTACTGGATATGCATAACAGTGCATAGTAAGGTGAAGGGAGGTGGCATACCTTTTAGAAAAAAGTTAATTACTACACAGGTTTGTAGTTGTTTTGCTACTTTGTTTTGACAATTTTATCTTGACAATATTAATTTATTTATGTGGTTTTATTATTTTCGTGTTTTCGTGAGACACCGAGCACGTTCCCGGTGAGTCGGTGGAGTAGTGGGAAGCATATTGCTTCGGAACAGTGGCAGCGGCTGTGTCAAGTGTTCAAATCCTAGTCTGGTCATGAAAGTTTTACCAGTACAGTCTAACTGGTACTGGAGTAACTCACCTCTTAACCTTTTACGAAAAGGCCCAAGGCCAATCTGGTAGCGTTAAATAATATAAAAGTGGCCAATGACGATTAAAAAATGTAAAATTACACCTTTAAGCTCTGTGATGGTTGATGCTTGATAGACACTTAAATACTGTTTTTCAATTATTAGGTTAAACCTTATTAAAAATTGTCTAACGTCTAACCTTATTCTTTATAATACTCTATGGCCAATCACAGCTAGATTTAGTATGATTTTCAAATATATATTTAATTTCACGGTTAGTTTGGACAACTTGGTGAGTGCTTTTACACTGTGTGAACTGGCCGTTGTTTTGCTTTTCACAAAGATTATTGTAAAGAGATATTCAGTGAAAAGATACCTTAAGTAGAAGAGATTTGATACCTTGTTGATATTTTTTTTTACATTTAACACAATATTTGTATAGTCAACAAAAGTAAGCGAGAAAGCTGAAACCCATGAGTAACTCTAACAAAAAACTCAAGCAATATGTTGTTAAAGTAAAACATGCCCCCCAGCATAATGTATATGTATACATTGCATAATGTATAATGGCAAGTGTTTTCAGATTCATACAGTCATCAAGCCTCTTAATCAATTTATTGCCTCAGTTAGTGAAGTCAAAGGAAGTAATTTTTTTATGAATGTTGCTGCGCTTTGAGTATAAAACTTTGATAAAGGTGACGAAACAGTTTTTATGTTAATCAGTCTCTTCTATATCAGGCCATGCAGACTGATGTTTTTCCTCCAGTGGGGTTAAAATTGTCTGCTCCAGAAAAATGTAGTATATAAAGGGACGTGAAGATTTATTATTCATACAAGAGTTTCCGCAGTCGGAAAGGTCTTTCTAATTTTGATATGCCACTTTTGAATATCGTTTCTCTCCCTTTAATATTCCAGATTTTATTTTACTGAAGCATCCAGTTCATTTTAATCCAGGTTTGAAAATAAATGCTTCGAAAACATTAATAACAAAAGACTTTGAGTGGAGGTAATCCAGCAAATGTGCTACATCTTTTATATTTTGCATTTATTTCAGATTTCCATTATATCTGCATCGTTAAATATAAAATATGTTGAATCATTACGCTAACAATTATAAAATTAGGGAAAACTAACCTAAAATAATTTGTATTTAATGCTCTGTAAATTAAGCTAAAACAAACTACAACCGATATATACAGGGTGTCAGATTAAATCATAAAGCTCTAATATTGTTCATTACACTTTTATAAGTATTAAACACATATTTAAATAATCCCTTGATAAAAATTTGCGTATTATCAAATTAAAGAAGAACAAAAAAATACACTATGCCTCTTCCCTTTTTGCGTAAAACTACAGTATATGTGTTTTCTAAGCTAAATTTGTATATTATGTATTATCAGTTTACCTGTCAATTAGGTAACAATATTTCTTTCCAATTTATGTATTATGGCAGGAAAAACGTGATAGAGCTGTTCCAGACAGATAATATATTGATAGAAACTTGATATCTCTTGTTGCAGTGTTGTATCCGTATAATTTTACGTGAGCTCTCAATCCCCGCTTGTCCTGCATTTGTTTCTGAACGATGGAGATACTACTTTGAACAATTTTATAAGTAGTTAACAAATTGTGGGTTTATGTTTCGTATTTAATTTCTACACAAAACTAAACCACACTCTAATTAATTACACCAACTGATAAAAACATTATATTATTGTGTCATAACAGTATTAACCAAATGTGATCTTTAAATCTTTTATAATTTATTTATTTCACTATATATAAAATGTTGTTAGATAGTATTAAGTTTATGTATAACAATTTATTTAAAAAAAGTTAAAATAATTTTGCTAGTGAGAGTTGAGATTATATTTAACTTATTTAGAATTGGTAATCAGTAAAGTATGGATTGGAGTTTAATCCATATCAATCACGGTTTTATTTACTATTATTTTATACACAGGGTATCGGTGTTTATTGATTTATACATATTATATTCTTTATAAAACGATTCTCGTCTTAAATAAAACGTTTCTCTTTATAAAACGATTATTTAAATTCGCAAACTGTAACTTTAGTAAGTAATGACTAAATATAGTTTAAAAAAACGTACAAACTTGCGTGTAAACGTATTACGATAGCTGACTAAACTATGGGAATGAAAAAAATTAACTTTGAGATGCACTAACGTTTTTTTTTCCATTCGTATTTGTGTGTAGACTGTGACTATTCTGTGTTTTCAATTTATTAGGTCCAAAAAGAAACTTAACATAAGGGTTAAATAAAGGAATAAAATAGCCCTTAAATCTGTTGGAAAAACTGGAATACTATTATGTTTTTAATACATCAATGGTTGATAAATATATCCAAAATTTGTCATTTTACATAATACCTATCGTATAGGTATTTTACCGTCATCTGAATACATATTTGATTTCAGTCAAATAAAGGTACCATAATAAAACTATATTTTTATGTATATTTACTGGTTTTATAAAAATAATACTGAGCTATATTTATATGATTTAATCAAAATTGTTTATGAAAGTATTTATTTTTAATTAAAAAACTCAGTTTTATTGTTTTGAAAATAAAAACAGAATTCAGTGGGACAAAATAGATTCAGTTATTACTAGATAATTTGACAAATAAATTGATTATTATTATGTCTTAACTAGAACTATTTTACCACATTTTGATAAGAGTCATACCTCAAACAAAGAATCACAAAGATAATGGCAGCGGTTTACTAGTTGTTTGGCCATGTTTACCGAAAGTCAGCTCCAAAACTGAATGATAAAGTTGAATAACTTGCTTTACTTGGACTTATATTTAGTCAGTGGGCTATCTGTTTGTAACTTTATGCACACTCGTTTATATAATGACAAGTACCAAATGAGTATGTTCCGCATTTTCAACCTACCCTGAGCTGAATCTGGAATAGGATTTTGTCAAAGACTCATTTGTCAAAGAGGAATGTGATATTTGTCTTTAGGTTAAACGATAAATAGAACTACCTTAATCATATTAATTATAAACAAATTCATTTGTGAGTTTTACTTCTTTAAAAGTAAATAAGCTAAGCTGTTGCTAAATGCTGTTCCTTTTTGTTGTAAATAACAATAATGAAAGAAACTCGTATTATGTTGTTGTTCTATTTTTTAATGATAAGTTGATAATTATACATAAAAATAGAATGTCTTATGAAATATATTTTAATATTGAAAATATAATAATAGTACTATCAACTTATTTTTGGCACCATCCACATTCAGGTTTATATGGCGTTGTCCTAATGGAAAAGTAATGGGAGTCCTCATGTCAATTAATACAATCAAAACCACACAACACGAACACGTACATAACAAAAACCAACAAGACCACATTGAGCCCGACGTATCGATTATCTAAAACAAAGGTTTCCCGTTACCATTTATCCCTGAGCCTAGCACAAACCGAAGCCGAGCGCATGACCACGATTGGAGGTGAATCATCGTCTTTTTTTAAATATAATTACTTAAAATACCCTACTTAAATCGTGTTTTTGTAAGAAAGTAAATATAACACTACCCTTTTTTTCATAATTTAAACTGTAATAAATAATATTAACCACTTTTTCAATAACTGTTAGCTAGCAATTTTGTTGATCTAATGAGCTATATATATATCATTAGTCAGTAAGATTAGTATTACCACACAAATAACTGCAATCGGAATCCTTTAATTATTTATTGGTAATATGACATTTATTTATTTTGCATAATCCTTTTAGTACGACAACAAGATGTGTAAACTAATCCTTGTAATTCAACTGCCATTTTATTTTCACATGTAAATTGTTTCCAATCTTTAACATAAAGTCAGATAAATAAACATGTGAAAATTCTTCTTCCAAAAGATCAGCCCAAAAAAGTGTTTGTTACTAAACTCAATGTTTTTACTTCAACGAGAATGAACATAAATATTTGAGTCTGTGAATAATTCGGTGCAAATAAACATCGTTCCTAACGCTCTCGCAAAAACTAATTGAAGGTACGGGGAAACGTTCCACTCATGGGCTTAACTGCTTAAGGGATTAGCTCAGAACACAGGCACAGATGTTTTGTGAGAACTCTGAATACATTCTAATTTTGAACCACATATGCACGGTATTTAGCTTCGCAATATTTTGCTGTTGTTTATTACTTTTGAAATAATTGCAATAACTTTAGCCCTTTTAAAATAAAAACAAATTTGTAAATAATACAATTAAAAATAATATATCAGCATGAGAAATGCTTTATAAGGAACGTATTTTAATGGTTGACTGAGTGACGTGGATAGACCTTTGTCAAGAGGGGGATATCTCATTAGGGAATTAAAAAGAACAACAAAACTGTGTTCGTGACTATTGCGGATACCGGTATAACAAATTGGAGATATCATTGACGTGCCCCTTACATTCAAGTTTTGATGATGGTGATAAGCTCCCACACTCACGTGCTGGTTGATGTTGTTGGGGCTGTGGCTATACAAGAGTGGATGGTAGTAGTATTATATGCATCATTTTCACTTAAAGCACTGCTTTTATGCTCCACTATATTTAGCAACACCATCACTTTAAGTAGCTTAATCGCCAGCAACAATGTTTTATACTCGAAAATAATTATCAAGTAGAGGGTAAGCAAGAGTACATTCAGTAATGATATCACGTTAAACCCACCAAGTACTAAAGAGTAATGAGTACTAAGGGATCAGAAACGGCAGCTCAGTTTATGGAGTACCGAAATTATTCCTAACAGTAATTATTGATAGACCAACACACCCGAGACATGAACCATTGTTACTGAAATAACGCATGATTACAAAGTAACCAGTGTTTATAACCTGTACTGAATAAGTAATTGTATAAGTTAATTTAAATAATTACATGAAAGTAAACATTAAGCACATCACTAAGACCGTCCAGGCTTCAAGGTCAAGGTCAGGTGTCCTAGTTGACGAGAAGGCCACTAGTGGGTGAGGGGAGACTGTTAATACTGCGCAGGTGCAGAGCGTCTGCTAGGCCTACTATTTATTTTTCGCGAACAACATGTTCAATATAAATAATATATTTTAGACATATTACACACATATATTTTGTTTTCCAGAAATAGCATTTCTTTTTAATGAAAAGGCGTAAGCTTGATTTCAGGAGGATATAAATTTTTAATTTTCCAAGTAACAAGAGGGGGATATATCCCCCTGAACCCCCCGTATCTGCACCACTGTGTTGAACGATGCTTGGATAGGTCAATAGCTATAAAAATGTTTACACCCAAAATAGATATTATCAAAATTAGATAATGGTGTACCTTGAGCTATTACTGAGACAAATACATACCGAAGATATGTCTAGCATTTTGTTATAAAGGGTTTTTTAGGCAAAGAGAAAATAATTAGTAAGATCCACCCGGTTCCAAACGGTTGGGGGGTTATTGAACCGGATCCAAAAAATTTTAAGTTTTGTCAAAACAACCAATACCCACTTCCCGTTGTAGGTAGACATGCTTAGGCATAAAGCTAAGTAAAGAACCTGTAACCTAACAACCTGTAGGCCAACAAAACCCATAATCCCAAATGAAATTTGTTATGTCAAATTTAAATTGTGCATGGATATGAACAATGAGCTGTGTTAAAAACAAATTAAAGTTGCCAAACCACATTAACAACTATAATAGTAGTTAATAAAAGTTAGTTAGTTTGTTTAAAAAGTTAGTTAAAAGTAAGTTAGTTTGTTTATAAAAGTTGTCATTATAGTGTTACCGAAATATGAATATGATTCAAATATTAAAACTATGACATTACATTTTTTTTAACGTGTAACACAGATCCAAAAAAATTTGTTGGCCGAGTTAAAATGTATAAAGGATGTACTTTAAAAAATAATGTGTTGTAAATTCAATGACAAATTAAGTAAATATTATAATGCCCGCTATAGTTTAACGATAATGGTTATAATATATTCTTTTTTGTGTTGGTTAAAATATAAGCACCTTTAGATTGTCAATACATGTGATTCTTAAAAATCAGGTCATCCTGAGATAAGTGGAAAACCGCACTTGGAAAAACACAGTTTTATACGTTATGGCATAGTTTGAGTTTGCATTTTCCTCTTCATAAAGATTGATTTGTCTTCTTACATTAGATTAGAGCTTATCTTAGATTAGAGTTTTACGCTCTATCTATAAACTATAACGGGAAAAACATATTTATTATTTTGCAAAATTTTGACTTATTCAGAGGTGAGATTGTTTAAACATTTATCTTTCAGAAATATTGTATACATAAACATATTAGATATAATAGTACAACCAATTATAAATAACAAATTTGCATGAATTTTGAAAAACATTTATATATATATATGTATTTAAAAGAAAAATGTCCCCTAAGTAATTATTGATATTTTTATAAAAGTATTGACGAAATAAAATTACATTTCAACTTAGTTTAAAACAAGCAGGCCGTTTGAAAAAATACCCAATAATAACTACTCAAAGGTTTGATTGAGCGTTAAGTCGAAGAGAAAATATATTGGAGTATTTTTTTATTAAATCCTAGAACTTTTTAACTTTGCCGAATTTGTCATCTCGAGTTTCATTAAGCAGCTTTCTGTCTCAAACATGGATATCCGCTCCCAGTTAAAGCAGTTTAGTTAATTCTAGAAAATCCTTGATTCACTAACAACCCCGTCTTTTATGTTGGTAACGGAGGAAAAAATATTAAATTATATTTTTAGTAGCGATATAAATAGTGTTAAACAAATATAAATAATAAATACATTTAAATTAAGTACCATCCAGCAAGTCAAAACTAAGAGGCATTCATCTGTTTATCATAATAATAAAATGACACTTTTTTGCTTGTCTACAACATTGGCATTTTGTATATTATGTAGCTAAAGGGAAATCGCCAAAAACTCTCTAATTCATAGGAGCGTTCCGGGAATCGAATCCATGACCTCCTGTACCGAAATGCAAGACACTAACCGCTAGGCTAGTGAGGTGCTCAAAAGGTAAAACCACAGGTAAAACAATAAACATATTAAAACCCTTTTTGACTGCTAAACATATTCATACAAACTTACTTGGTATGCATAGCTTCTGTACACCTTGCATCAATCATACCTGTAAGTAGAAAATTATATTATAGAGAGATTATACTATGAATAAACATGTAATTAACTATAGAGAGCAACGTAATTATTTATCATTGATCTTCAGTTAAGTTAATAATCAATAACATTTATGATCTTGCAATTAAAATAGCTGTAAATACACAATTACTGAAATTCAATCATTCCTTTCATTGTTGCAACTCTAATAATACAAAAATATGCTGTTATAAATTCTGGTATTTAAGTCAAACACTTAATAACCTTATTGAATTTTCTTTAACAAATTACGAATCTTTAGAAAAATGTTATATTTTATATCCTTTCAAAAAATGTAAACACAATTTTAACTCATAATATTTAGATAATTTTTACTATGTTTTAGAATATTTGTTTAACGTATTAAATATATATTAGTGATTTCCCCCAAAAGAACCAATTTTTCATTTTGATTCGGAATATTACAGTTTTTGGTATAAAAAAATGTTAAGTTACTGTTCTGAATATTTGGCCTGCCATTTTAGTCTATGTGTATTGCGGTTATGTCATCAGTAATTTATATTATGTACAAGTATATGTTTTACTTCTTTTGCTGCAATCTATTACATTGCCAATGATGTATGTATACGTCCTTGTAAAAAATACCGGGTATCGAAATCAATAGTTATATTAGTATCCGTGTGAAAACCAAGACAAACTATTTTATCAAGTAGAATTTTGTTCATAATTTCCAATTCATGATGAAATATTCTAACAATTAACAACTGTAACCAGCTTAAGTACATCAGATTTAATGATGACTGTCACTTCTCTAATGATGTCGGCTTGTGAGTGCTCGAACTTCTAACTGCTGCGTGATTAACCCTGCTGTCTCTCCACCCCAGCGGGAAACTACCCTTGATTTTTTTTATGAATAAAATATACGTCTTCTAACAATCTATATTTTATAAAAATAAAAACCTGTTATTCAGTGTTTTAAATAACCATTATGTCTCCTATAAAGAACACATTGCCATGTTTTAATGTTAAACCCGACCCGCTATTTCTCTCACTAGTAAACTCTGAGAAAACAATAACATTTAAAAATCGACTTCCTACCCAAAAGTTGAATAAACAATTTACTAATAAAACAGCTAATATTTGCCACTACCTAACAACACTAAACACTGTTCTAAATTTAAAGCTTGACGTTCTTTCGCAAAATTTACATGTTGTAATATTAATATTATAAACAGTTGTCTTGTATTTAGTGTTGACGTATGCAAGAACTGTATACAAATATGCAAAACGCAGAGTATGGAAACGGAAACGTATACGACACAATTAAAAGTTTAACTCAGTAAAAGGAAAAAAAACAAAAGCGATACCTAGTTATAGACGTTTCACCATATTTCAACTAGGGATTTAAAGCAATATATTAACACTGTTGCGCTACTAATTGGCTATATTGTTACATACAACAAATTATTTATCATGCAATAATAAACATAAAATATTTACATATTTTATTAAAGCGAAATCAGTATCAGTTCAAATCTTAAACTGCAAATTAAAAGTAAGTAAATAACTCTTCACTAAATGTTTACTTAATCTAGCAATCAACTTCAAAATATATTTAATCTAATTTTTATTTTAAAATTAATCACTAACGAGGAAGTTTAGAGCATAAAAAGCTAAAATATAATAATGTATATAAAGTGTAAAACATATGTATTAAAAAAGAGATGAGAGTATGAAAGGTGTTCAGGTGTTCCGCTTGTTCAACAATGGAATATATTATGCATCGGCTGCCTGCAGAGGTCCCGAGACTGTCCTATTATTCAATACCTTTCAAGAAATTGTCCTTGTTATAGCCTGACGATTTTCCATGTTTACTTGTTGTAGACTTATAATAAATATTTCCGCTTAATTACTTTGCCCTATAATATATTAATGAAGATTTTGTTTTATTATTTGTTGTTATAATACAACATAATGGTTCATAAATTGTTATTATAAGACATATCAATCTACACAGCAAGAACTAAATAGCAGAGAAACAAAAACCTTGGCAAGATATAATAAATAAATTTAAAAAAATACTGATATATTATGTAAAAACAAACATTACAAATATTACTTTAGAATAAATAGCATTGATATTTAAATGTTATGTTCCTTATGGAGCCATACTATTAATCTTTAATGCTAAGAATTACTTTGCATGATTTTCAGTGTAATTCGAGCTTGCAAATAGAAAACAAAACACTACATACAACAACTGAAACTTGAGCTGGATAAAAACAGTTTTTAGTTTTAAACTGTTATTAATATAATACGTTAGACAATCATACAGGTCGAAACCCGTGAAAGCATCACCATCACAGGAGCTTACATGCGTTAAGTCTGTTCTTGGCACTGAACCCTGAATAACTCAATCGTGTTCGAGTGGTTGGTTCTCAACGGAGAGCTCCAATACTAGAAAATAAGCTGTTTACCAAAAGCTTTATTATTCATGAAATATGTAAAGGGTATAAAACGTTTTAAGCTGTTCGGTTTTCGTAACAAGTTTCATTTTTACTTACGATTTAAAATCAACGAGAAGTAAATAAACGAGCTCACCAAGGTAAACAAATTGTAATTTCACTTATACCTATTTTAACTTTTAGTAAAATTACCTATATAAACAAGCTCAACCACAACCACACCAACTCCACCTATTAACACCACAAAACACGGTTACTGTTATGAACCATTTCACACAACAAAATAAATTTACGCAGTTTTAATTCACTATTTCGTTAATATTAATAGCACTTTACATTGTGCTATTTAAAACTGGAATACTAATAGAAGCTTAATTAATTGCCAAAGGATAGTTTATGTGTAATAATTTTATAAGCTTAGTACCTTGTTGTTCTTAAAAGATGTTAGTAGTGTTTGTTGCGTAATTTATTCATTCGTGTATTAATTTTTAATTAAATTTTAATAATAAATATGCAATGCAATAACTTTTTAACATTTATAAGGGAAAGTATAATTACAAGGTAAAGCTTGTCGAATTATTTTAAAACATAAATACCTACTACTGTTTATAAAAAAAAACGGGAATTGCAAGATTGTTTTTTTTACATAGTCGTGTAATTAACAGTATTATTTGTCTTGTTTTATATAACTATATAACTGTGGGTTTAATGTGCGTGTAAAAAAAAGCAATTAATTACCACATCCCGTAGGGAAACACAATTTCGAAACAATTTTAAAACTAAGTATTCTCTTCGTGTAAAAGTGTGTAATGCATACAATACTGCTTTCTTATTGAATCAATGCTAAAACGATTTTCAAATCACTGATGATTTGTTTTGTGAATACCAGTAGAGCGCATACAAATCACCTTGACGGTAATTATATGTGATACCGTATGGGCGATGTTATGTAACCATTGCCATAAACATTTATTGTTATTATCTTGTAATGCCTTGTCACCCAATATATATAAACACACCTACATTCTGCAGCTTATGGTCAACTTTATTACTTCCTAGCGGAACAGGTTTAAAATCAATTACTAGTCAAATTCAGCCACTTTTATTTTAACTTTGATGACTCGTAATTTAGTTGAACCCGGCTTCACTAAAAATAAATAAATGTGACAAAATATCCTGTAAAATGTAATTGAGATTATTAGTTTACATAAATATCAGGTTCATACAAATTTCTTGGATGTTTTCTTGTATTAAACACCCATTGTTTATTCATTTATTAATTTTTCTGAGTTACAGAAAGAAAGAGAAAAAGTGATATCAAGAAAATGATCAAAGTAAAACTAAATATGGATGCAAAGAAATCCAATAAAGAAAAGTTGAAGGATTATATAACTCTGGTCTGGGAGTTTTCCGATATTCAATTTCGACGATGTTTTATGATAACACTTTAGTTTTACATGGAAGGTAATTAATCACTACTCTAAGTTTTCAAAATAGTAATTTATATTTCCATTGCGTAACTTTAAGAAATATAATTTTAATAACGATTTGATATATTTCATTATTCCAGGATACTCTATAGCAAATACGTGAATATTTAAACAATATATAAACCTATAAGATAAAAAGTACACACGTAAACATTTTTAGCGAATTTCCCCTATAGGGAAGAAGCTGTTACCGTAGGTCTCATGGTTATGACTTAAGCCCCAGACCATGAAAACTTTTTGTTTTGAGGTCCCCAGATGCCAAACACACTATTCGTTCAAATTTATATATGTATAAGTGCCCGTGAATGCGATAACTTGAGTAAAAAACGTCCGATTTTGATGAAATTTGGCTCGAATGTGTAAAATGACGTTAATGACTTTAAGTTCGAAAACCAGAAAAATCGGACCATGGGAAGGGGGGCTTATGGGGTTTTTATTTTTTCAAAAATCAGTTTTTTGCATTTTTAACCCTAAAATTTTTAAAAACTTAATTTTAGTTTTGACCATGTTATAGAGATTAAAAAACAAAGAATATAGTATTTTGAATTATAAACCTAGGTTAAGTGGTTGCGGAGAAAATCCAAAAAAACCTTCTCATAAAATATCCCATGTTAATCTTATGGGAAAACAGTTTTTGGCTTTTCCTCAGTTTATTTTAATGTAAACTTCACATTTGCTTTTACCAATCTGTTCAGTTCCACAAAACGTTCATTTTGGTGTTTAAATTTTGATTCTACGCCAAACCGTTGCAGAGATATTCAAAGTGCTTAACACAGTACGTTGTCCAAAGTTATCCTTATGGAGAATAAATAGAATTTGATACCTCGATTATTTATGAATGTATGTTGATGAAACTTGGTATGTGGCTTCACGTAGTACTGGTAAATTGATATTTGCAAAAAAAATTGAGTTTTTGTTCATTATTCCCTTAGCAGCAAACATGCGTACTCAGTCCCCATGTTATTCTTATGGAGAATAAGTCAAATGTATTGACTCCCTTAGTTATTTATTTATTTATTGAAAAAATACTACAAAACAGGCATGCGTCCAATTACAATGTAGCATTCAATTAATTATAAAGGAATATATGGGAGAGTTCATGCCGGTCCTTTTTCACTTTCTTTATGCACACAATGGAACACATATGAGAGATTACGTACTAAACCTACTTACAAATATAGCAAAAATTCATAAAGACAAATAAATAGTTATTCGTTACAAAATACAATACATAACGTGCAAAAAAAACAAAAAAAAATACAAAATAAAGTTTCATAAAAATAAAAATAGTTAGGATGCAGCAATATTTAATCAGGTAATACACTGAATTATGAACATAAATTAATAAAACTTGGTATATAGCTTCACTTGATTGATTTATATTGATAATTAAATAAAAACTAATTTTTATTGAATTTCCCTTATAGGGAAGAAGCTATTACCGTAGGTCTCATGGTAAGACTTAAGCCCCAGACCATGATAACTTTTTGTTTTTAGGTCCCCAGATGCCAAAAACTATTAGTTCAAATTTATATATATGTGTATATATATATATATATATATATGTGTGTGTCCGTGAATGCGATAACTTGAGTAAAGAACATCCGATTTCGATAAAATTTGGCTCAAATGTGTAAAATGACATTCATGACTTTAAGTTCGAAAACCAGAAAAATCGGACCATGGGATATGGGGTTTTTAAATTTTCCAGAAATCAGTTTTTTGCATTTTTACCCTAAAATAAAAAACAACTTAATTTTGGTTTTGACCATTTTATAGAGCTTGAAAAAACAAATAATTTAGTTTTTTGAATTATTAACCTAGGTTGAGTGGATGCGGATGAAATCCAAAAACCTACTCTTAAAATCTCCCATGTTAATCTTATGGGAAAAAGGTTTTTGGTTTTTCCTCAGTTCATTTCAATGTAAACTTCATATTTGCTTTTACCAATCTGTTCAGTTCTACAAAACAATCATTTTGGTGTTTAAATTTTGATTCTACGCCCAACCATTGCAGAGATATTCAAAGTGCTAAACACAGTACGTTGTCCAATGTTATCCTTATGGAGAATAAATAAAATTTGATATCTCGATTATTTATGAATGTATGTTAATTAAACTTGGTATGTGGCTTCAAGTAGTACTGGTATATAGATATTTGCACACAAAATTTAGTTTTTGTTAATTATTCCCTTAGCAGCAAACCTGCGTACTCAGCCCCCATGTTATTCCTATGGAGAATAAGTCAAATGTATTAACTCCCTTAATTATGAACATAAATTAATAAAACTTGGTATGTAGCTCCACTTGGTTGAGTTATATTGATAATTGCATAAAAACCCATTTTTTTCCTTGTTGCAGCAAACCTGCTTACTCAGCCCCCCATGTTATTCTTATGGAGAATCACTAAAATGTTATATAGCGCTTATTTATGATTGAATACTGATGAAACTTGGTATGTGGCTTTGCCTAGTTAAATTCTATTTATATTTGCATAAAAACCAATTGTTTGTGTTCCTTATTTCAGCAAACCTACATACTCATTACCAATGTTATTCTTATGGAGAATAATTAAAATCGCTTATATGTGAATATATTTTAATGAGACTTGGTACGCAGCTTTATGTGGTATTAAGACACATATTATGCATTTGAAAGTCGCTGAGTATGCAGGTTTACTGCGACGGGGGTATTATATGTTACACCATCTGTACATATAATGCAAAACACTAGTGAATATGTTACAAATTAATGTTACCATACACCTAACGACATTTATCTTAATTAATAATAAATGTTAACAAATCAAAACGATTTATGCCCTGTACTAAAATACAATGCTTAAGGCTTGGTAAAAATCATTAACGTTATATGGGTAAATATTAATTAATTAGGACCTTAATTAATTTGAAGCTAAATGTCAAAATATTTCCTACGGATGTAATTTTATTTGGCAATAGAAAAAAAATTATAATCTACAGTGGACAGGGAAATACTGTATCAAAGTCAAGCGAACGTTCTAATAAAGGTTGTCGTTTTCCTAAAAATATGTTATCCATTCTTATTTATAAACCTACTAATCCTCCAATTTAATAACCTAGTAAAATTAATATTTAGAGTGGTGTAAATTTACAAGATTGCCTATTGCTTGAATTTTATAAAGTACTTACATTCTAAAGAAAATTAATTTTTTTGCTATGTTTTGTAAAACTTCAAACTTTTATCTTGAAATTATTGAAAGATAAAAAAAGCTCAAAAAAGCTACATTAAACCTAGAAAAATCATTTTAAATAACGGACACTCACCATGATGGTGTTGTAGTAATTTAATACAGTACTATTTTTAGCTCAATCTAAGATATTTTTTGGCCTCTACATTTTTCCGATTCTATAATTGCCAAGAAAAATACAAAATCATCAATGTATTGTAAAAACCTGTTGTACGCAGTAGCTTTTTTTAAATAGTGTTCTGCCATTATTTATTGATATCTTACTATGCTAACATTAAATGTAAGGCCTAATAAATCATGAAATCTTGCATTGTCATCACAACAGTCTTACGTCAGATTATAGACTAAAAGGGTTTAACATTATGAAAGTATGATTTATTAGAGTGAGCCAAATTAAGGAACAAATCATTTTCATTATGTTTAGAAGTGAATAAAAAAATAAGTATAATTTAACATATGTCGTTGTTGTTTTGTTGTATCTTACCTCATTTTTCTGTGATACTTAAATAACAGACAGACTGTTTTAAGTGAAACATCTGTGAAAACAAAATAGTAAATATGTTTTGCTCGTGTGCTTGGAAATTCAGTTGCCCTGAAAGATTAATTCCAAATTTTGTATTCGTTTCTTATTTAAAAACATGATATAATACACGCAAGATAATTTTTGTTTTGAAATAGAACACGTTTTATTCTACTAACTTATATTGTTTAAAGCTTATCGTTAACTATGATCCTTAAACTTTATTTTATCAGAATAAGATCATATTTTTTCATATTCAAAATAAAGTATAAAATTCAGAGTCTCAACGTTATGTTTTACTGCAACGGAGGTAGAGGAGACGTCAGTATAATGGTTTTACACTCTTATCTACATAATATATTGCGACGTTAAGAGTATCTCGATGATCTGGTATCATAGAGCTCACGTATTATGGGCTTTATTTGGTATTACTCTATCAAAGAGTCCTTATTGACTAAATTTGAATGTATGACTAGGTTTTTATTTTAGTGTGTCGTATTGATATCATAATATTTTATAGAGTGGTAAAATACTGGCATTTATTGCGTTGTATATAATCCTATACTGAAGTATGAATAACGTTTTAATACAAAATTCATCTCAAAATTTCGTGAAAAGATTTTATTGTCGTTTGCAGAAAGGGGTTTTTGGGTTGAAGAAAATGTTTGTAAAATCTTTAAGACACTAAAAATCAAACTTTGAACACTTTTAAATCGTGCTTAAGGACTATAAAATAAAAATAAAAGATTTAAACAGCTGATTAAAACAGCTTGTGAACTAAAAAAGTAATACTGACGTAGTATAAAGTACTAATAAGTTAATTGTATTCCAATAAAGCTCGATCGCCAGTTGCATCGTTTCTAAATATAGTAGTCGTTGTGTTAAACACACAACGTTCGATTTCCGTAATATTTTACGATTAGTAAAATATTATCCAATTTTAAGACACTATACTTTTTTGTTTTTTTTTTGTAAGGAAAGCAGTTGGATTAGTTGTATTGTAGTCATGGCAAGGAAAACAATAGGCTTATTCATATTTGTGACTTACGGTGTTACGTATTTAAGTAACAAAAATCAACGAAGTAATCGGAAATGTTTCTTAAAATATGAGTGAAGGGTAGCATAAAAACATTTTGACTTAACAGGGTTCTTATCCTAGTAGCATTCATGAAAGCTGACCTCGTTACATGTAGTTGACTAACTTAAGCTAGGTTTTAGGTAAGAATACTACTGTTTAATGTTTTGTATTTTTCAGTTAACTTTCGATAAGACTATATTACCTTGCTATTTCTTTAGTTGCTGAAACATTATTGTATTTATGCCTTAGTTGTTGGTTTCTTGTAAATTACAATTTAATTTGTTTAAAAAACTCAAATTAATCTTATTTATCAGTAAAGTAAAATATTTAGTTACCTTACCCACGTAAGGTAATATAATTGATATGAATTTGATTAAAAAGTTTTTTGTTTAAAATTTGACCAAATTTATTTTAAATTTTGGACTTTCTCCAGTGATGTTGGCATATTCTGAGAAACTCTCAAACAAATAAAGATTTTTAATAGAAAAATATGTTTTTCTTATATATATATATATATATATATATATATATATATATATATATATATATATATATATTGTCTAAAAAGGATATAATTAGGTCAATTTTATAAAGCTGAATCTCGATATATCTGATCCTAAACGTTCTCCTGCGGTATTTACATAACAGTCACGCGCGGTAAGTAACAGAATGATGACCCCCTGCCGAGACCTACTGTGACCCCCTCCTTCGTTGCTTATTGTCATCACTTGCATCATAGAAATCATCTTCAGTTAGCCTTTTTATGAATTATGTGCAGTTGTGTATTGAATCACAAAATAAAATAGTAAGTTTGCCTCACATTTATGAGTTACCCTTTGATTTATGTTTGTTTTTGTCCTTAGTTAGGTATTTTATATATATATATATGATATCACGGTAGACTGCGTGGATTCAATCGTATGGGCATCATCACGGAATATTTTCAGTTCACTTTCAAATCTTTACTATTAGTAAAGGTAACTGAATCAGTTGATAACACTAGAGAGGGTCAGATTAACTATAATCTGAGATGTAGAAGAGACTTTAATCTCCTTCGATCTAGACTGAGTATGTCCATGGAGAGTACCCTGTATTGTTTTATACGATTTTTAGCAGACTGCCAACGGAAATCAGAAGATGGGACTTGAAGACACTCAAGAGTAAGCTGAATGTCTTCAATTGGCTGATGAAAAAAAGCTTATTTTCACTGGATGAGTTTTTTTTAGGATAGCCAGTAGGCTATCCACAGCACCTAGTAGGTGCTGTGGATTAAACAATTTTTAAAGTTTTCAAAGAATATCCAGTCGTGACCTGCAACAGCTGCATGGTAATATGACAAAGAGGTCAGATATTTTAAGATAATATCATGAAACAGTCTGATATTGACTTAATTTTAGGTTTAATAATAATTAATAATATGTTATTAGAATCAATTCTGATAGCAACATGGAAAATATAAAAATCTTAAATGATTACCCAAGTGGGTCAGATATGTCCAAATTTGTGAGAAGTATCATTAGTTAAGTTTGAAAGTTCTTATATCCCCAACATGATAGCCATCTCTAGCTCATTCTGTGGAAATTAGGTCACCAAACTAACTTTACTCTTTGTAACTAAACATTCGCTTTGAAACTGAACCGCTGGAGACACATATTCTATGAATATTTTTGTAACCTTATAAAAAGTTGTATTTCGTAGTATCAGTAGATGTTTTATGAGTAAAGAATGGTTCTACATAAATATTACTTCACCGATTGATTACAATCAGCTGTTATTATTCTATTGTTATAATGTTAAACTCCATAAACCAAATGTAGTTTTTAATTTTTTAATTCATTTATCAACAAAATTAGATTCTTCTTAGGGATGTGACCTTGTCAGTAACATGTATCTAATTCAGATGAAAGTTAATCCCAGCACTTGAACGAAATGGTGGAGCCGTTTTTGAGATCCGACATGCAAACAACAAAGCAAGCAAGCAAACCTAACTCATATTAGAGTAAAGGATATGCCTAACCCATTTAAGTTACATATCTTTATATTTTTACTATTTATATTTGTTATAATTTAAGATTTACCTATGTTATAATTTTTTAATATCCCTTGTAAAGTTACGCATGTTAAATTTACGTGAAATATTACAACACACGACATGGCAGATAACGGGAAGTGCCTTACGTTTTTTTAAAGAAAGTATTTTAAAACAAATTATTCCTAAAACGTTCTTGTTTGCATATATTATATTCTCTTTAGACTATATTATAATCGGCTAACCTAGGTACCTGTTGTTTTTACGTTATAATGATGTGAACACTACGCTGGCATATACAGTTTTATTTTTATAGTAAAATGTACAACCTCTAGGTTGTCTGCCAGTAGGATTTTTATTTATTAAAGAGAAATCAAGTTGTTAAAGAAAAGGTATAAAACTCAATAACAGTTATATTATTTAGTGAAACACAAATTTTATATGAACTAATTCACCACTCAGAGCTGAACTAAATGGATTATATTACCTTTAGCAGCCTTGTAAACTCAAGCGTTACTATTATTATGAAATGCTGATATGGTCACAGTTTGACTCGGAACTAAGTGAGTCTTCATTGTGCCCTCCCTTTGTTATTGGGTCCTTTTGTCACAAAGTTTAATTAGTTTACTTTATTAAAATATTTTGTAAAGTAATGTGAGCTACTGCTATCGAAGTTGTACCATTTAATTATTTGCCTGAAAATATAAATTCATAATTCGTATGATTTAAATTATTAGACTAGCTGCTTGTTACAGCCATACCTGCATAAAATAAAGGTAAAAAAGTACAGAACAATGTGTAAACTGCTTTAACATCTGGAGGGCAATGTAAGGCCTGCGTTCTTTAACGGTATGCCCTTTTTAGTGAACCAATTTATCTTCATAGAAGGCAAAGTTCGTAATTGAATACTTACGATAATCATATTAACGATTATACTCTTAGACGAGTATTTGATTAAAATACAACTTAAAATCGGTATGACGTAAATATAAATAGCGTATAAGTAATAATGAGAGTACATTGTTATGCAAACCCAATATTTAGGGACTAACTAAACCAAACTAGAATCTTGGAGATGGGGAAATATCAGCAAGGAATAAGAAGAAATTCCAATAAAGATAACTTGAAGGATTATGACTCTGGCCTCAGAGTTTTCCGATATTCAATTTCGACGGAATCCTTTCCAAAAACACTTTAGTTCATTATAACTGTGATTAAAACTCTCATCTTATACGAAAGTTTACAGTATAATTTATGAATTTAATGAATATTCATAGAATATTTATATAATGAGTATTGTTTTATAGTTCGTCTTACTTAATAATTGACAAAAAACTTCTATAAGATCGTCAAAATAGTAAATTGTCGTACCTATGAATACAATAGGGAAATTTGTATCAAAGCTATCTCCTCCAGTTTTTACCTAATATATTTTAACTACTTAGATATACAAAGTTTATGATGATTTGTTATTAGTCAGATAAATAAAAAAAAATTCGTAGTTGGAATCCGAGGGTAAGGTAATCTCAATGATCGTTTTTGTCTATGAGATTAACGGCGGTAACAATTTTAGTAAAGTTGAAGAGGTTAATACAGTAATGACAGGTTACTAATTAAGCTTAAATTAGGCAGGGATTTCGGAAATTCATTAACATAAAAACCGCCCCACAGGCTTTTAAAACACCCATGTAAACTACCAAGCAAAACCCATGTTAACTGCTGGACCAATTGAGCTGAACATTAGGCAGGAAGATAGGCAATGCACTATAATCTAAAATAGGCCTATTCCCGTCCAGAAAATTTTTTAATCTTTGCTTCTATCCTCAGTATTCTGATGTAAACCATCATATAGTAACTACTGGGTGGATCGTACATAAATATACCAGGAAGATAATTTATGCGCAGCTAAGATATGCCTACACATCTCCCGAATATACTTTAAGGTTGTGCCCCATTACCCTTTAAATTTATTTGTAAACGATCACTTACTAACGTTTGAATTGACAGGTACATTTGTTTGAGTATATAATAGGACGCATTATAACAACATAGTCAATATACTCGTGTAAAACTATTTTTGGTCTCTGCTCCACTGGTGGCCGATTAGTTTCCATCCCAACTATTTATTAACAGTATTTGCTGGACCAAATGATCTGAAACTATATTTGACGGCATAACCAAAACTAAATGTGGTTACAGTGTATATAGTTTTGGCTGTGGTGTTTGAATTGGTATACAATATAAGCAAACATTGTAATTAATCATCATACAAATAAAATCATTATAATAAATTATACTAACGTAATTAGCTTACATTTTGCCATATTTAGGGAACACTTTAGGGAACACTTGGAACACCTAAATGGAAAATCAATTTGATATTGGACATACCTATAAATTAAAATGCTTTCACTCATAATTTCGCCATCTAATAAAGAATTCACTTTACTAAGTAAGTGTATGTATTAAAAATAAACTAATATAAATACTGTTTAACTTTTGTCTGCACATCGCATACAATTTTAAAATATATATTTCGATTCAAGTGTATATGGTACGGGATTCTAAATTTGTGTTACAAATGGGTATGTATTTTTATATGTTACTCAGTGTTGGGGTTTAGCAAGAGTGCGGCTTTACGGAATATCACCTCATTTTACATTCGAAGTCATAGAACTCAGTGTTGTAATGTATATATTTCAATAAATTTAATATTTTTTATTTGTATGAACTTTAATTGACCAAGAAAAACGTTGACAACAAATTTTACAATGAAAAACGTTCCCCCTAAGGCCATCCCTTCAACTAATTCAGTTAATAATGGCTTACTTGAAAATGTTCTGTAATGTTTCAAATCTACATATTAATAAAGCAATTAGGACTCCGGCCTACAGTTTACCAAAACATGCATCCAGTTTTCATATACGAGCTTCAGTATTACATATCTCGTATTTTATAAATTGTCATGTAACCAAGTGTTATCACAATTAGACTCGTTCATTGTGAATCACCATATCCGATATATTATATTGTGTGGTCACCATATCGTTTTTCCAAATACGGAAGATTAATAAATATGTACTGCCTTTATCTAGCACTCTTGAGTAATACATCATGGAAAGGTCTAAACTATAGTTGTTAAATTAATTTTGTATTTCAAAATTTTGTCCTGATACTATAAAGTCAACCAGCTTTTAGGTTTTACATGTTCATAACTTCTTTCAGGCAAATACAGTGGACAATGGTTTGTCAGTACGTGCAGTTCGTCAAGATGTACAAGCAGTATAACCTAATAGTGGTATAACCTATCATCAATATTCTGAAAGGCTGCAAGAACATTCGTTATGTAAACTCAGATTTTACCTAGCCAGCTGGAAGAGAGTTGGCCGCTTATGCACACATCTATGTAAATATTACATGATTACTAAACATGTACATGATTTTATTATAAATGTTCCGTTTTTGTTTTACACCCAGTTTTTTTTTATAATTATGTTCAATTAAAATAAAAGATGCCTCTTGATCTCTGACTGCTAGTGAAAAAAGGTACAGCCAAATAATCAAAGAAGCATTACCCAACTATCTAATGGTGATTAAAAAGGCTTTATCAGCATTGCTATGGAAGTAAATCTATTCTAATAACGGACCATAACGATATTGTCTCGTTATTCAAACACCATAAAACCTTTATAATCATGACTGCTACCCGAAGTTTCAACTATGAACACTTCCTCTCAGGTTTTGACTACACAATAGAATACATGACCACAAGTGCACATCCCAATTCAGACTAAATGTCTCGCTTTCCAAATGCACAATCCCCATCAAATCTAATCGACGAGTAAGAATTTTTCTAAAACCGGTTTCTAAAAAAAATGTCGATTGGTCATAAACGAACAACATGGATTGTTCATCATCATATTTTATTCGTCTATCTTCTCCAACTAAACGTTTCAGTTAAACATTTTACGCAATACTATATATTATTCATGGTAAGATCGTTGAGCGTTTTCTATGATGTGTTTCATTTGAGACTTACTCTTAAAAATATTTAGATTTACTATGAAATGAGCGGGGGAGGGGTTTAATTAAACCTTTATTAAACAGAAGAATGTGTAGTGTTCAACAAATAGCATCGGTTAAACCTCATTTCAGATTTAGTTGTCAATATCGCACCGATGAAGAGTTAGACTGCACGTTCCTTTATAGCCACATAACATTTCATTTTCTTATTTACTTTTAATGTAATCTCCAAGTATGAGTCCTCAGGATCCCTTCTCAGAAATTTAATATATTATTCGGTTCATTCTTTAATAATTTGTGGACATATTGTATCTACCTGTCTGATACACAGTTTTGTTATCAGTCATAACTATGGATGTATCCATATAACCTTTATGTATACATAGGAACAAAATAATTACGCCAATTATTTGTAATTGGTTCTTATTAACATATGTTGTTAAATAATCTAGTCCTAAAATGGAATTTGCAGAAATGATAATCACTGAGTCTGGTGTGTTATATTGAGACGCTTAAATATAAGGTAATAGAACCTACTGACAATAATGGATTTGTTTATTGCATCATTTACGGTATAATGGTTTTATATAAATATACAACTACAAATTAGTACTCTCCAGCATTTTTACTTTCTCCCGCCTAAACATAGTATATGGATAAAGTATTATTTTCGTCAACATTTTCGAATTTGTAGTGTTAGTGGAAATATTCGGTGCTCCCTGAATCCAAAAAAAATATTGTTGAGTGATTTCTGTCCGTCTGTCTGTATGTTTATCTGTCTGTCTATTTGGATGTGTACAGAGATAGAGACGAAACCAGCAGACCGATTTTGATGACATTTGGTATGTAGATACTAATCCACGATATCTCCAGGCGTTTTTTTCATATTTTTTAATTTTTTATTTTTAAGGGTAATTATCCCCCAAAAACCACTAAAATACATACAAAATCCAAATTTCACATAAACGGTTAAAAAGATTTTGATAAAAATTTAGTGGTTGGTAGAACTTTAGGTTTACAATAAAATGTCACCACCCGCATTTATGTAAAAATTCGGATTCAGAAGTTACAGAACTTCATCTAAAGTTCAGTTTTTTGGACTTTTCATAACAAACCATGAATGTTAAAAACAATTTCTTAATACCATCAAAAAGAGCTTAAAAACTAAATAATTCTGTATCTTAAATTATTATCCTACGATCATTGGTTATGGAGAAAATTGAAGTTTTCATTTAGCGGTAAACTTAGTACGTTGTCCAATGTCATTCTTATAGGGGATACAAAAATTACCATTTCTCCCTTATTTACTGATCAATTTCGTTAAAATCTGATATTCAGGTCAATTTAGCAGTGACCAATAGAGAATATTTTAAATATTATGCTTCTTAACCCAGAGGGAGGAGGGGGCATTTCCCTTCTTAAAACCACTGTATGAAGCAGAGGATTCTGGAGTGCCACTAAAAACGGGATTTTGGAACATTTCCGAAATGACATTTCGGAAAACTATTTTTTTAGGTTTTCCGTACATTCTAACGTACTTGATATTTTATATAATATAGTAAAAAAACATAATTTATTCATTAAAATAGGCTAAAAGGGAGAAAGTATGTGTCAGTTTCCTGATACAGATTATTTATAATCCAATCGTTCATTGTTTGCAATCAATGTTATGACTTAAAAATAACTAGTATGCCGAAATATATATGTAAAATTTCTCGTTCATCATAAAAACTACTTCATTTTACCGAAAATTGTTCTTAAGTAACCATACTTAGCTTACAATTTCTGGTACACACTATTTTACTCGAAAATCATTAATATAAATGTTCATAGAGTTTTTCATTTACTATGATTTGCCTTTAACTCTGACGCAATTCGAGTTTCTTAAATACTTTAAAATAATATGTAATAAATCGTAGTATGCGTATTGAACAATTGACACAGAGAATCGGACTATTAATTTTAAAAAGAGTAGCTAAATTAGTATTTAACACAAAAGCACACAAAGCAGTAAGAACTATTAATGTAGAACCATCATACGGATCCTGTGGTTTATATAAAAAATCGTGGTTGATATAGAAAAATTGTGTTTCAATTTCTGGTTGTATTGCAGAGCTAAGGAAGAGTTATAAGAATGAAAGCTGCAGACAAGAGATTCCGACATCTTACTCGGAGTGTCAGCTGGTGCAAGCCATGCAGTAAGTGAACAGCCACTGAAATGATAAGCCATGTAACCCTACCCAATATGTTTCTATGAGATGGCTCTATTTAAAACCTCCAACTATATCAGATTCATTTTGTTAATAAAAATTCATTTTATAATAAAACATATTTTAAAATTACTCAATTATATTTCTTTATAATAGCAATGGCTGGTAGCAATGCCACCAGTTAAACTTAGACCTAGAAATAAACAGTTTTGCAGCTTTAAACAGATTTAAAATTTATTAGGATATACAATTATTTATAGTTAGACAAAACAAATTTATGTTGATATATTCTTGTTGTGTAAGCTTTAAATTGAAAATGGAAAAGCTATTACAAAACACGCAATGGCCTTTAAAGGTTCTATAACTAAGAGTGGTCAGAAAACAGTGATATTTTTTCACTTTATATAGTTAAACCTATAAATATAAGAACTCTAATTATTGGGTCACTTAATAGTAGGTTTTTCACATATTATAGAAATATTAATATTTTAGTAAAAATACTCTATGCTTGGTTATAAAGAATTAACAAAAAATAACAATCATAATTATATTATATTCTTGTATGCATTAAAATTATACTTGGATTGACAGAGTTAATATTAACTGAAGTTAAATTTGTAATAATTTAAAACTATAATATTTAATCAGGAACATTAATTAACGCTTAAAAACATAGATTATTTACGTAATAGTACTACAATGATCATTTCAAATACATATTTAAAATCATTTTCCTATTGCTGTATATTTTTTATATTCTGTATAATAACAAGGTAAACATGTTTACTTATGCATACAATCCATATTTTAAAGAGGTTTTTGTAAGCAACTACTTAATAGTTAGTTTGTGTCATGGTTTAAGACTAAAAATTAAGATGTCTTCAAAAAGTACTAAAGCTTATGCTGTATATGCTCTAATGAATTGTCTGGACTAAACTAGTACTTAAAAATGAACAAACAAAACCAGTGCTTTTGAACTAACATAATGTGCTTGAAGAGTCTTTTTGAGCGTGCAAGAATATGGCTCTCCCGAGTGAAAAGATGAGTTCAAAGCGACACCCAGTTCCTTTCAACTCGCGTGAGTTGTTCATGTTTGATCTTGTGAGCGAAAATATAGACTGAGTTTTTCATGGATAGAAATGACAAAGGACTTTCATTTAATATTTTATAAACACAACCTTATTCTATATTTCTGGTAGTTTACCATTTATATTTAGTTTTAAGGACCTACATTGAATGAACACACGTTCTTGAATTATAAAAATAAAAAGGTTTAATACATATTTTACCTAAAAATAGTAGATTAACTCCCTTAACTTAAACAAAATCTTTAATTGTATAAGCTAATAAACGTATCTCCAGATGTGTGATATTGTTACACCAAAAATTATTTGTAAAAAAACTTTAAATTACCTCTTTTTATACCTAATAAATAAATTAATATTAGTTATTATTATTTTTGTAACAACTAATGTTGATAAAACCTCTGCGTTGTTAAGTCTAACAATAATCCCTTTTTATATTCTACTTTATTCATTATTGCATGGGTTTCACATTAATAATCGCATTTTTATTAAAAATATTATAGCTGAAATGATTTATTTTATTTTTAAGGTAAATTTATTTATAAATAATATAAATTAACCTAATCATTTTACATTAATTTTACAAACAGGAGTCATTTTAACCTAAGAATTTGTTTACGTCCTGGGTACACTTTATCACGCAAAGTTCTGATTTGTATTACTTCACATGTAACAAGTTTGTTAGTCAAAGTTCATGTTTTATCACATGTTATAAGGATCAACTTAAAAATAAGTACAAATTGAGTTACAATGTATATAATATATTAATATAATATGCCTTGCAAGAATTTAAACAATGTTTTGGCTGTTGCAATCAATAACAATATACAGAAGTTGCCGAGCATAATCAAAAATTATGATTCAAAGTTTTACTGCGCCGAATGGATACCAATCGCTGCAGTGTATCCGCAGGGGTGCGTGAGTCTTGAATAAAATATGGGGAGAGAGGCTCACAGGTAGACGGCTTAAAACAACTGCACAGACTGTCTTCCTCCCGTGCCCCAGTGCGGGTAATGTTACACTGCACTTGACCAGTTACAACCGCAATCTAGGTGGACTATTTTACTATTAGGTAAACCAAATTGTAACACATTGTGTGGTGCTTTTGTACGCTAATAAATTGTATTGCAATTGTTTATTTTAATTGGTAACATACACATGTAGAAAACAAAAACAGATAGTAGGATAGTATAATAGTTATTAGTACGATAATTATTTATTTAAATAATTATACAAATTAAAACTAATTTAGTATATATTCTAAAATATACATAGTTAAAACAATTATATTTAACCTATTAATGATATTTATGAAAAACCTAAAGGTTTTAAACATTTTATAATAATATTTTTCAGCAAAATATTTAAAATAAAATACGCTTTAAGTAAAATCATGCAAAATATGATGGTTAAATAAATCAACTTAATACACAGGACAGTACATTTTTTTGTCATAAGCTATTGGTAAACTTGAAAACTGTTCTTAAAATAAATGTATAGAGTTGTCTCTGAATAACCGGATCCTCGAAAATAAAAGTTTGTATTTACTTGTATCCGTAGAGTGAGCCTATGCTTTGGCATTACACTACCACTGGTTTAATATTAAGCTTGGTATTGATGATGGAAAAAACTAATCTGTTAATTTATAATATTTAAATAAATGTGTTTTCTAAAATGAGTATTACATGATTATATATGAATTTTGTGCACAGCCAGTTAGTGCACAAAAAAAGAAAGTTGGGTCTTTTAATAAAAGTTCGTTTCGTAAAGAGATTATAAATAAAAAAATCTTCATACTCATTAATACAATTTTTAACAAATATATAGAAAGTAAAATAATAACATGCGGTTATATTCAAATCCAGAATCACTATATTCAACCAAAAATTTTATACAATAATTATAATTTATTATTATATAAAAATTATAAATTATTGCAATAGCTTTATAATACGTGGGTGGAATAAGTTTATTTTTAAAATAACATAGGACTAATAATAAAATTTTTTAAATTATTAGTTTAAAATATACTCCACCCAAGCTTTAACAGTGAGTTAAATAAATGCATTTACCAATTCACTAAAACAAGAAGTAATTTTAAATTTTAGTGGTCTTATCTAAATAATCTAATTAAGTTTAAAAATCTTAAAATGCCATTAAAACTGTTTTAAGTCAACAATAATTGTAGTTTTTCCTTAGAAATAAATAGCTGGAAATTAGAGGGTTAGTTAGAGGGGTTAGTTAGAGGGTTCTTTTAATATTTTACTTTAACTGTAAGATAAAGGTATTTTTAAATAGTAATAAAAATATTCTGATACGAGTTCAAAGAAGAAAATTTCAAAAGACGAAGTCAGTTATTTAGGTTGTCTCCAGGGGTAAAGGGAAGGGGTGTTCAGGTGGTCTAACTGATCGACAATGTGATATATTATGCAGCGCACTTCTAAAAAGGAATTGTTTTCGTTTCATCCCCTTATTTAATACTTTGAAAATCTTTCATTTCTAGGTCCCAATCCACACAACGTTGCACAACTAACGACGTATTTGACTAAGTTATTCCCTTATACACTACCTTATCCTGCACCACAGTTTTTACTAAGTTATTCCCTTATACACTACCTTATCCTGCACCACAGTTTTTACTAAGTTATTCCCTTATACACTACCTTATCCTGCACCACAGTTTTTACTAAGTTATTCCCTTATACACTACCTTATCCTGCACCACAGTTTTTACTAAGTTATTCCCTTATACACTACCTTATCCTGCACCACAGTTTTTACTAAGTTATTCCCTTATACACTACCTTATCCTGCACCACAGTTTTTACTAAGTTATTCCCTTATACACTACCTTATCCTGCACCACAATTTTTACTAAGTTATTCCCTTATACACTACCTTATCCTGCACCACAATTTTTACTAAGTTATTCCCTTATACACTACCTTATCCTGCACCACAGTTTTTACTAAGTTATTCCCTTATACACTACCTTATCCTGCACCACAGTTTTTACAGTGCATTTGTAGCATTTTAATGTTTCTCTGATTGAACCTGACCTGGTGTAACCGGTTTAAATCGATTGCGTTGAACAAACTGTTGTATATATTTATCGTTTTGATTGTAAGTACCATATAAGTGTAGTTGTATTTTGTGTGCTGTGAGATGTCCTTTACTTATACTGTTGAATCTTAACAACTCGTACCATGCTAATAAAAAAATCGTTTTAAATTTGTTTAATTTTTACTGCAGTACAGTCGCAGTTCATTGATTTAAATCAAAATTGTTTCACATGTAGCATCTAAGAAATTGTTGGAAGCTTGAATGTTTTAGAAATATTTTCTTATGCACTCTTAAGAAATGTGATTCGTATTTATTTTATTACAAGTTTACTTTCGTCAAAAATATTTATAAATCATCACTTAACTGTTAACTGGAACACATTTCTTAGTTAGATTAAGGGTTTTTCTTAAGGTGAATGTCCATCGTATAGAAAATAAGGGTATAGAAATTATCAGATACAAAATTCAAAATCATCAGAGAGATACAGCAATAAACAAAAACGTAATTTGAGATGGGATGTCAGGGGGTGAGTTGTGTTCGTGAGGCAGAGGGGCAATAATGGTATGGGTGGGTAGAACTGTGGTTAGCCCGTGACAGATTTGGAATCCCTGAAAAGGGTGGATTGATGCAGATTAACCTTTACTCCCGCATTGGTTTAAATTTTCTTTTATAATATTGTTATTTACTTTATTATTTTGCAAGTAATCTGAATGATTATAATGAACCGTTGGCCCTTCATAGCGTTTTTTTTGGCGTTTTTAACTATTACCTATAATCAATATAAAGTTTTATACAAGTAAATATGTAAAATTAATTTTTTTATTATTTTATGTTTATCAATTGTCACTATATATTATATTTTTTATAGTAAAAGCATAGTTTAACTTCAAAATCATGTTTTTGTTTACTTTAAATATTTATGGGAATTGTTTACATTACAGTGAAGCGTAGTTTTGCTCTGAATTTTAAGCTAATACTTTGATTAATTGAGAATGCTGGAAATTATTACAAACAATAATTAACTATTTTAACCATGTGTTTATATGATTACGATAGTGTCAACTATGCATGAATCCGTTACTTAATATTTGTAAGTCTTTTATCATTATTAATTTTATAGAGGGACTAAGGTTTAAAAATGTTATTAGTATGATAGCACAACTAGTAAAATCCCTATTTTTATGAACATGTAAAAACAAGTTTATAAAATAGTTTTATATAAAGGTGTGAGTTAAGCTGAATTCATGACTAATGCGTTTGGTAAAATGTTTTATAGTACAATATGTTGTGTTTTAAAGTAATTTCCCCGTTGAAAATATAGAGTGAATAAATATAATATGAGAATCCTTAACATACCAATGTTTATAACAATGATTATCTTGTTAGATTTTATTATGTCAGTGAGTCCGTAAGCCGTAAGTAATAGAGTGTTTTAATTCATTTGTTGTGAATACTATGATCAGCTAATAGTTTGTAAGTCATAGAATTATTTGTATTCTACCATTTAACTAAAATAGAGTAAATTTAATATAAACGTATTAGGGAATAAAATATACTTGGAACATCTAACAAAAAATAGCATAGGTTGTTATCGGAATAAGGAAAACAAATGTTCCAACACTGTTTTGTGAATGCATTCAGGTCATCGAGATAAATCATTATATCAGACTCCAACATTTGTAGGATGTTTTATTACTACTTTTAGAAAGTATGGAATAGGTTTTAATTCTATTCGAACAATAATATCCTTTTTCCTAGAGTAAAGAGTTATACAGAGACCCTCTTATACTTTGAGATATTTTATTTTACATGGTGATTACTGCATAATCATATTTAATCATCTCTGTTAGATACTTCATAAAGCTGAGTTATGTATGCATATGTTACTCAACCTAAAGACAATATTTATACTTTTTAAACCTACGTGTTTAATTGTTCAAGGGTCTCAGGTTCCGAATTTAAGAAGCATGTTGTTTTGTTCTTATTTTGTTTACATCTGAATCGATTATGAAAGATTATAGCTGGATACACGATAAAAATACGTCTAAATGTAATAAGAGAAACATTTACAACCGTATATTAAAAACGGCATTAATAGAAGACATAAACTCTAAAAAGGTTTTCTCCATTGTGATTATAACCTAGTGCAAAGCAAAATATTTAGAAAGAAAATATAAAGTTACACTGTTTTTTAACACGTAAAAATACATACAAAGTATTTAATTTTGTTAGAGTGGATATTATTTAGCTTGGTTATACTACAATTAACAAATAAAATCCTATCATGATAAAATGGTCATCCTATATAGTAAAACTAAGAGTGGTGGACCCCCTAGTAAGTGTTAGTGCGGTGGATAACGTTGTTTTTATTTTTCCCAAACGACACTTAATGGTAACACCCCTAGATAACGGATTTTCGCTATTAAGGTTGAAAATACTAGACACCATAAATTTAATAACATTTAAATGGGGAGGTATTCGAGTAAACGAAAAGTAATTACCGTTGCTTTGCGAGAAGTGAATGCGGTGGTAATATGTGGTTGGTGGGGGGATGACAGGGTTGGTCCGTGACAGATTGCGGTGGTAATATGTGGTTGGTGGGGGGATGACAGGGTTGGTCCGTGACAGATTGCGGTGGTAATATGTGGTTGGTGGGGGGATGACAGGGTTGGTCCGTGACAGATTGCGGTGGTAATATGTGGTTGGTGGGGGGATGACAGGGTTGGTCCGTGACAGATTGCGGTGGTAATATGTGGTTGGTGGGGGGATGACAGGGTTGGTCCGTGACAGATTGCGGTGGTAATATGTGGTTGGTGGGGGGATGACAGGGTTGGTCCGTGACAGATTGTGGTGGTAATATGTGGTTGGTGGGGGGATGACAGGGTTGGTCCGTGACAGATTGCGGTGGTAATATGTGGTTGGTGGGGGGATGACAGGGATGGTCCGTGACAGATTGCGGTGGTAATATGTGGTTGGTGGGGGGATGACAGGGTTGGTCCGTGACAGATTGCGGTGGTAATATGTGGTTGGTGGGGGGATGACAGGGTTGGTCCGTGACAGATTGCGGTGGTAATATGTGGTTGGTGGGGGGATGACAGGGTTGGTCCGTGACAGATTGCGGTGGTAATATGTGGTTGGTGGGGGGATGACAGGGTTGGTCCGTGACAGATTGCGGTGGTAATATGTGGTTGGTGGGGGGATGACAGGGTTGGTCCGTGACAGATTGCGGTGGTAATATGTGGTTGGTGGGGGGATGACAGGGTTGGTACGTGACAGATTGCGGTGGTAATATGTGGTTGGTGGGGGGATGACAGGTTTGGTCCGTGACAGATTGCGGTGGTAATATGTGGTTGGTGGGGGGATGACAGGGTTGGTCCGTGACAGATTGCGGTGGTAATATGTGGTTGGTGGGGGGATGACAGGGTTGGTCCGTGACAGATTGTGGTGGTAATATGTGGTTGGTGGGGGGATGACAGGGTTGGTCCGTGACAGATTGCGGTGGTAATATGTGGTTGGTGGGGGAATGACAGGGATGGTCCGTGACAGATTGCGGTGGTAATATGTGGTTGGTGGGGGGATGACAGGGTTGGTCCGTGACAGATTGCGGTGGTAATATGTGGTTGGTGGGGGGATGCCAGGGTTGGTCCGTGACAGATTGCGGTGGTAATATGTGGTTGGTGGGGGGATGACAGGGTTGGTCCGTGACAGATTGCGGTGGTAATATGTGGTTGGTGGGGGGATGACAGGGTTGGTCCGTGACAGATTGCGGTGGTAATATGTGGTTGGTGGGGGGATGACAGGGTTGGTCCGTGACAGATTGCGGTGGTAATATGTGGTTGGTGGGGGGATGACAGGGTTGGTCCGTGACAGATTGCGGTGGTAATATGTGGTTGGTGGGGGGATGACAGGGTTGGTCCGTGACAGATTGCGGTGGTAATATGTGGTTGGTGGGGGGATGACAGGGTTGGTCCGTGACAGATTGCGGTGGTAATATGTGGTTGGTGGGGGGATGACAGGGTTGGTCCGTGACAGATTGCGGTGGTAATATGTGGTTGGTGGGGGGATGACAGGGTTGGTCCGTGACAGATTGCGGTGGTGTTCTCATAGGGAGGACCCATTCTGGAGCTACCTTTCATATTGAATTATTTGTGATTTTATTTATTTATTTTTATGTTTTTTTTCATACTTCTTGTCTAACTAATTTACATAATTCTTGTTAATTACATTAATAGTATAAATATTAAAAAGTAGGTGACCTTATATATGTGGTAGCAAGCAATTCCTGAGAAACTTATGTTAAGAAAGAAAATGTATGCCTAGAATTTTCTACAAAAAACCTTTCCAACTGTACAACTCAAGTTTACAGCATTACTTTTATTAAAACTCAATGTACTAAACAAAAATAATATAGAATCTTTTGAAGTACAATATCCTGTTAATAATATTATGATAAAAGTTTAAGACTGACTATTCACTATACTTATACATTTATAAACAACTTGGGCGTGGGCTGGAATGTTTTTTTTTAACAAATATCAAAATTAAAAATACAGGCCCTATATCTGAAAGGCCCAATACATACATACTTATCCTAACCAATGTTAGCATGGCAATTGTGGTGCAATGTGGTCAAAGCATTTGGCAAATATTTATATTTAGAATCACCTGGGATTCGTATTGTTACTAAAAATGAATTTATTGAATCCGAATTCTTCAACTGATGAAAACGGGTTAGTCACGGTGTAGAAAGCAAAAGAAAACAAGCTAAACGTTTCATGTTTGATTTCGAGTTGGTAATCATGGGCCTCCATTTTTATAAGACTCAATCTAATAAGAGTTAACAGTTGTTTAACTTTTCTTTATGACTTATTGAATTGTTCCCTTAACATATGTCACAGACATAGTTGATATCACAGCTCATTTGTTAACTGCGTCACGATACACACCCTGCAGTCGACGTATTAAAAAACTCACCCGAAATACTTGTCAATCAACGGGCTACTAATTTTAATGAGTTAATAATACTATTGATATAATTTCAATGTAACGAAGTAAACTACACAAAGTGAAATAGTTTTAAAACTTGACTCATAGTTCTTAATGTTTTCAAATAATTACTCCTAAATAAATATAAAGTCTTCATTTGTGCAATTGTAATTAGTATATTTATCAAAAGTAGTTATGTATTCTAATCAAAGTATATTTACTCATTTGTTTGCATTTCATAGATTCATATTTTTTTAAGCCAACGTCGAACAAATATGAATAATTCAGAAACTGATAAGACCCAAATTTTGCTAAACGGTCACTTTAGAACTGTAGCGGTGTAATATAAAGGTCAGGTTGTTTTATTTAAAGCATTATTTAGGTTATTTAAAGATAAACTGCCTTATACATCGTAAATACGGATATTGTTACTCTCCGAAGGAGTAAATTAGGTTTTGCGACGTTTCGTGATCAGACCCCGTCTTCAGGTGCGAATAATTCTTAGCATATAAAAAAGATACAATAAAGAAATTAAAATACTGATTGACTGTATAACAGTTCAGCAAGTTTAAATATAAAAACCCCTTGTGTGAGCCTTTCTTCCTAATTATTTTATCTGATGATCGATTGATGTTTAAGATCCTGAACCGTCGTTTAAATTGGTTATAACAAAGGTCTGCCGTAAAGTTTCACACCACAAAACGGCATAGCATAATATCACCACCACAAAATATTTGTTATAAAACCAAACACCTATGTTTCGCTTGATTAGTTGAAATAATTGTACTAAACAATAGGTTTTTTTAAGTAAAATTGATTATAACGTAAGATTATTTGAATTTAAAATGAAGTTTTTTGCGTTACAAATATTTGTATACAACACAATACAAATTAATTTTGTGCTATATGTAATTAAATTATTTATATAAGCTTAAAGGGATTGAGGGTTAAATTGTTGTTATTTTTTAGTAAAGTAAAACTGTTTCTTAATCTTTTAACTACTACAAAATAGACAAACAAAAGATCATGAAAATATAGATATTCAATTTATTTATCACAAGTGTTCATTTCTAACCTTTAAACCTTACCTAGATGAAGATGCTATTGTGTACTCAAGAAGATTATCTATTCTTATATCACAGAAAGATGTAAAGTTTACTTTAATATACTCAAGGTTTTCTTAATAAATCCAGATGAAATTGCTATCTGTTAAAAATCTCAATTTATTATGTTGGATGGTATTATCAGATATATCTTCAGCGATCTTTTTAAATCCGAAATTTTATTATTTATAGGATAAAGTAGTTAAAGTATAGTTATTTTTGGTTGACCCTGAGCATAAATAAATCTGTTAATTGTAAGTAAATAGCTAACGTGCATAGCTCTTGGTTTAAATGTCCAAGAGTAAGTATAATACATTGAAATTTATGTGGGATTGCAATCGTGGCTATTATATAAAAAGTTGTTTTATTATTATCGAAATCAAAACTAATTTATTAATATCCACGTTATCCAAAACCACAGCAGATTTAATCCAAATAAAAATGTCACAGATTTATAAAGAGCCACCTCTGTTTTTTTTCATACATATATTGCCAAATTCTAATTCTAATATACACTTAAAATAACCAATAACACTTTAACTCACCTAAACATATCTGAAGACAAACAACAAAGCAGACAATGCCCCAAGGGAACCTGGACGTCTTGCGGAGATGCGGTCCTCCCATCGTCTTACTGTGGCATTTCCAATCAAAACAAATCCTTCACACAACCCGCCGGGCGATAAATCCTTCCAGCACAACTTCACAGACCGCTCTGTCGCATCAACACTCACTGTCACATCTTAGAAAGCACAGGGTAACGGGAAACACAGACTCCACTGGGCCACTGGGTGGGCAAATTGCAGGGGTTATGTTACACACGATGCCGGGGCGACGCTACGAGCCTCCCTTACTGCAACTGCGGCGCGGGCGGGCGTCGTGGCTGGGGGGCGGCGGGGGCGGCGTCTGCGCGGGGCAGTCCCTGTCGGAGGCAGCTGGACTGTGATATCGACGTATCAAACGAATGTCCCGCGCTGCCCACTTAATTACAGCCGATGATATATATGCGTATTGATAATACGGATGCTTATTTTATACCAGACGTCTGATGGTTATAGATATACTGATATTATTTGTGTTTTACAAATTTTAATAATATGATGAGTTTAAATAATAATTAGTTGGCATAAAAGTTAAAGGAACATAGACGTGCAAAAACGTCTATCGGTTATACGCAAAGGTTAGTATATATGAGAAAGAAGAGGGAAAACTACATCTTTGTGTACATCATTTATTTATGTAATATATTTACTTATGTCCTCGCGTACCGTAAACACCCCATTTATGTAGTTTATACTATTTAATAAAGTAAACTTAAGGATGTGTTTAAATCTTTGAATTTATAAAACTCTTTAAATCATTGCATAATAGCAAATAAACTTTCTGAATAACCCTAAGTGAATGTTTAAGTAAATAGGTTTTTTTAAAGTAAGTTTTTATTTTTAGTTAAAATAATATAAAACAAATACTTGGACATCTGCGGAGGGATGGAAGGAAAGTAATAGTAATACAATCAATGTTTTTTGTAAAATATTTGAAATAATAAATCAATCAGGAGACTTAAAACCCATACTGTTAAATGAGTATACAGTGAATTTGTGTTTAATACTAAGATTAATTTGCAATATTTTATCCTAAGAAAGATGCCAATAAAATATTTCCTAAATAATTAAAATCCTGGGATACAATATTTTAAAACTCCTTAAAACTACTCCCAACTAATAACTGCTAACAATAATAAACATATTGCTTGCATAAGAAAAACTGCTTGGTAAATAAAACTATCAAAACTTTTTTTTTAGATCGCCGGAAAGAAAGGAACTTACGGTTATAGAAAGGGTGGAACAAGGCTGTAGTTGAAGCCTATTTGGAGGGACCCCAACCTTTTTACCCTTTATAGGCAGTTCAAACTACCTACAGCATCAAGCGGCAGGTCATTCTCTCCCGTATCCCGTATCTGTCTCTCCAAGTTTAGTTAGAAACTATCTGTACTGTACAAGTTTAGAGCCCATGGTAATTGGAAAATGGTGATATGTTTAAAGATGGATACATTATGGTTTATTACTTTAATATGTGTCAACTGATCCAGATATTTTCTAATTTAATAACAAACAAATATCATCCCGTTTAAAGTGTTCAAATCTGAATGATTTTCATTACTTTATTGATTTTACCCAAAACTGGGTGTATAAATAAAATTACTTTGGACTTTAAATTATTCAATCAATGGGCATTAGAATTTTAACATATTAAATCTACACTATATTCAATATTATAATAGATATAATAATGAAAGGCTGGTACCCCTCTCCATACCCTGGTGATCGTACCCTTTCCATCAATGTCAGAATATAAATTCCATTTGTAAATTACCTTCGAAACCGGCCTTAACCTGAATTGCTTCTTTAAGCAGATATACTTTGCCATTTTTAAGCACAGATTTTGATTGTATAATTTACTTTGCAGTTTACGCACTTCTTTCCACTCAGCTTACGCGATGACAAATCCATTGACGGTAGCGTCTACATTTATATTTAACGGAATGTGTGTATATACAGTTTGTATATTTTTTACATATTTGTTTGTCTTTCTATATAAATTAAATACAGTTAAAGTACATAGTTTAAAGGTCCCTTTTACCCTTCTTTAGAGGCCAAAGGGGGATTATATTATGAAGTACCGTTTTCCTGAGAAAGGTACATATTTCAGGATACAGTGTAACAGATGCTCAAAAGATAACTATTGATAACTTCAACGAACTATATAGCTTAAGCGTGATAGTATAAGCAATGTAAAATTTAGTAATCTTCAAAAACAAATAAAAGTATAAAAATATAAAACAAATAAAGTGGAAACATTTATAAAGTTTATTATCAGCAATAATTAAAACAATAATACTGAAGCATAGTGGTATTTCTAATTAAATGTAACAATACATGAAGACAATGATAGAACATATTAGAATTTTTATAATCGTCCAAGGAAAATGGTAAAACAAAGGAAAACAAAGGAAATTTTTTACTATTTTTGAAATTGCTGAAAAAATATAACCTTTTTTTACAGAATTTCAAGAGTTTCTGTTGATCTTGATTATGTAGCTGTAAATATAAGGAAATGTCATTTTAATTACTCAAAAGTATATACATTGTCAGAATTATTATAAAAATACTGATTTTATCCTTATATTTTTATAAGTTTCGTACTAACTTTAAAACAACAAATTTTTTTTCGAATCATCGCTATATGATAACTGTTTCCAGAGAAAAGTAAAAATTACATATCTAATAAATACAGTCGGTTGTGTAAATCTACTTTGTCTTTCTAACCTACTTAAAATTACTTATCTTGGTTAATATGAGTGCCAAAGGGTTTTATTTGTGGCGCACAGTTTAAAAATACGTACAATTGACTTTTATCTAAAATTTTATTAATTCTCCATTATAATGACATTGATAGACAACGTAATGCATTTTCCCTGACAGACTTTATTCGCTTTCATTCAGAACCACTCAAAATAAAAACTTTATTCAAAATATTCTCTTCTTTAAGGTCTAAAACATGAAGGTTAATATTTTGGAAAATATATTGTAAAAAGGTAAAAACCAAAATATTTTAGGGGAAAACGCACAAACGTAGTAGTTGAATCGTAACATGTGTGTTAATGCTTCTTAAAAACTAATATACAGTAGTTTTACATGTTTATTCGAAATCTTATACAAATTTCAAGAATGGTTAACTTTTTACAACACAAAACATTCAAAAATAATGTCCGCCATTTTCCAAAGTGGCGGCGAAAGCTCACTTGACCTGAAGTAATTTAATCAGAAAACCTCAACGCACATTTCACTTCAAAAATATTTATTTTTACAATTTTTTTCCATTTTTAAAACCTATTTTAACTGGCATACGTTCACATATCAATTTAATTAAATCAATCCAAACCTGTAGAACGAGTTTACATACAGGCCAAACCTGGGTGTGACGACACCAGTCAACAACCATACAAGGCAGCGATGGTGACTAGTGAATCGATGCCGTTCTCGTCTTACTTCCTGGCCATCTCGCTCTCTCAATCCAAACCTGGAGAACGAGTTTACATAGAGGCCAAACCTGGGTGTGACGACACCAGTCAACAACCATACAAGGCAGCAATGGTGACTAGTGAATCGATGCCGTTCTCGTCTTACTTCCTGGCCATCTCGCTCTCTCAATCCAGACCTGGAGAACGAGTTTACATAGAGGCCAAACCTGGGTGTGACGACACCAGTCAACAACCATACAAGGCAGCGATGGTGACTAGTGAATCGATGCCGTTCTCGTCTTACTTCCTGGCCATCTCGCTCTCTCAATCCAAACCTGGAGAACGAGTTTACATAGAGGCCAAACCTGGGTGTGACGACACCAGTCAACAACCATACAAGGCAGCGATGGTGACTAGTGAATCGATGCCGTTCTCGTCTTACTTCCTGGCCATCTCGCTCTCTCAATCCAAACCTGGAGAACGAGTTTACATAGAGGCCAAACCTGGGTGTGACGACACCAGTCAACAACCATACAAGGCAGCGATGGTGACTAGTGAATCGATGCCGTTCTCGTCTTACTTCCTGGCCATCTCGCTCTCTCAATCCAAACCTGGAGAACGAGTTTACATAGAGGCCAAACCTGGGTGTGACGACACCAGTCAACAACCATACAAGGCAGCGATGGTGACTAGTGAATCGATGCCGTTCTCGTCTTACTTCCTGGCCATCTCGCTCTCTCAATCCAAACCTGGAGAACGAGTTTACATAGAGGCCAAACCTGGGTGTGACGACACCAGTCAACAACCATACAAGGCAGCGATGGTGACTAGTGAATCGATGCCGTTCTCGTCTTACTTCCTGGCCATCTCGCTCTCTCAATCCAAACCTGGAGAACGGGTTTACATAGAGGCCAAACCTGGGTGTGACGACACCAGTCAACAACCATACAAGGCAGCGATGGTGACTAGTGAATCGATGCCGTTCTCGTCTTACTTCCTGGCCATCTCGCTCTCTCAATCCAAACCTGGAGAACGAGTTTACATAGAGGCCAAACCTGGGTGTGACGACACCAGTCAACAACCATACAAGACAGCGATGGTGACTAATGAATCGATGCCGTTCTCGTCTTACTTCCTGGCCATCTCGCTCTCTCAATCCAAACCTGGAGAACGAGTTTACATAGAGGCCAAACCTGGGTGTGACGACACCAGTCAACAACCATACAAGGCAGCGATGGTGACTAGTGAATCGATGCCGTTCTCGTCTTACTTCCTGGCCATCTCGCTCTCTCAATCCAAACCTGGAGAACGAGTTTACATAGAGGCCAAACCTGGGTGTGACGACACCAGTCAACAACCATACAAGGCAGCGATGGTGACTAGTGAATCGATGCCGTTCTCGTCTTACTTCCTGGCCATCTCGCTCTCTCAATCCAAACCTGGAGAACGAGTTTACATAGAGGCCAAACCTGGGTGTGACGACACCAGTCAACAACCATACAAGGCAGCGATGGTGACTAGTGAATCGATGCCGTTCTCGTCTTACTTCCTGGCCATCTCGCTCTCTCAATCCAAACCTGGAGAACGGGTTTACATAGAGGCCAAACCTGGGTGTGACGACACCAGTCAACAACCATACAAGGCAGCGATGGTGACTAGTGAATCGATGCCGTTCTCGTCTTACTTCCTGGCCATCTCGCTCTCTCAATCCAAACCTGGAGAACGAGTTTACATAGAGGCCAAACCTGGGTGTGACGACACCAGTCAACAACCATACAAGACAGCGATGGTGACTAATGAATCGATGCCGTTCTCGTCTTACTTCCTGGCCATCTCGCTCTCTCAATCCAAACCTGGAGAACGAGTTTACATAGAGGCCAAACCTGGGTGTGACGACACCAGTCAACAACCATACAAGGCAGCGATGGTGACTAGTGAATCGATGCCGTCCTGGCCATCTCGCTCTCTAAACTCAACCTCATGCCTCGTTCAACGTATTGGTCCTTTAATACGCATACCAATATGGATTGTAATTTCTGGGTATGATTAACTGTTGTTCTTAATGAGTTTGTTCTTGTTTTTAATTAATAGCGCCGTATTATCTGCTGGTTTATGCAAATGTGTGTGTGAGTGTGTTAATTAATTTTAAGATCATATATTATATTTTAAGAAATTCCACGGTAGTAAAATATGTTGACTTGTAGCAATTACATGTTTAAAGTCTATACTTATACATATTATATTTGTTGATTATGTGAATGTGTTGAATTTGAAATTTTAAAACATTATTTTTTTAACATTGTAAAATTACTTTTGCTGTCTGAATATAAAAATAAAAGTAATAAAACAAATATTAATTGAAACTGAAATCTGTATTTTTTACTTAAAATACTGCACCGATCAAGTATAGTGATTGAAACCATTGCTATAAAATAAAAAATCTCGAGAGGTCACGTGTTACCAATTAAACAACTTTTCACTACAATCATACTGGTTTTTATAATTTTTGTTTGCCAAATATCAGGCCTAATGACCGAGCGGAACGAAACAAAACAGATTGTCTTGTAGCATAATGTTGATAAATTTACAATATTATCAGTGAGTACGATGCCATTTATATATATATATATAGACCAAAATACTGTAAGGCATTTTGTCATTCTACCTATAATTATTAAATTAAGTTGTTTATATTGTAATGTAGGAAGGAATAAACTTGCGATGTTTTAATCTCCATAATGCAGTGAGGTTTAAAATCTTGCAATTACTAGGCTAGTGATTATTATTATAAAACTAATATATTTTTTAGGTAACATTATTTTAATTCATTAACAAATTAAGATTACAATGAAACACTAACTAACTTTAGCGTCCTTTAATTATCTGAATACATTCAGAACAAATCGAGTGCTTTGTAAAATTAATGACGGTGAATATGCCACCAGAACAAAAGATGTAAATAGACGTTTGGCAAGCGGCTCCATTCAGAACTCTTTGCGTCTTGCAACAATGCCACACGCCTCGTTTACTGGGAGTTTGGCATCGGAGTAAAAGTCAGACTAAAATAACGACCCATTCACAAAAACCCACATAATTGAGCAGCTTTTCACATATTTGTGTAGGATTATTTCTATCAACTAACGTAGCTTTGAAAGCAGGGTTATTTTCAAAATACCGTTTATTTAAGTGGTTACTTTATATTAAAAATTAAATAGGTTACTTATAATTTATATAGGTTTAAGGTTATTTCTTTATACTTGATTTCACATAACACGAATGGATACAAAAGAAACCACTTTTATTTCTGGAAAGTACAAAAACCAATACTCGTTGGTTAATTTTATTAGCAATTCATTTTTGTAGTTCATTAAGTTTTTATGCTGTATTTATGGTTTTAGTGAAGCATTGCGGAGAGTTAATCGACCTTAATAATCGCCACTGATTGACCTTCAATCGGCTGGTCGGTTACAAAGCGGTTCTTGCACGTTGCGTTTGAACACAATTTTCTTGACAGTAAACAGTCAAATTTAATAATTAAAGGTATTATTCACACGCGGTTTTCTTGTTATATCGACCACTATGTTTCCTGTTTTCTATCCTCTAAGCAGCCCTCGAGGTGTAATGAAAACTTAAGCTCTACAAGTCGGAATTGCTTAAGTTTGGCAGTACTTTTTAGCTGAGTAGTGTGTATATTGGGGTTTTCCCCAACTTACGCCTAACCAACATACTCCAACATACTTTTATCTCCAACATAATCTCGTTGTGGTATAAATATTTTAGTGTATTTATATCTAGATTTATTATGTATCTAAATAGACAGTTTTATAATTTGTATTTTAGTACTATTCGTAAACTTAGACATAAAAACATCGGTAGTTATAGATAAAATAATAGTAAGGTATTAAACCACTTCAGAAATTTCGGAAACCTCTAAAAATGAACAAAAGTTCACTTGTTTATAAAAATATGCAAATAACAATCTATAACATTCGTTGTTTATCATTATTGTTTTTGTAATTACGTAAAAAAACAGGAAATTGTGTTATAAGCTAAACATTAATTTATTATTTTATTAATGCTAAATTGAGTTTTTGCTATTAATTCATTACCGATAAAATACATTTATCTTATGCTAATGTTATTGAAAATAACACAACATTATAGTCACTTATTTATTATTTCAATTTAAAGTTTTATTGTACATATAATCTGGTAAATATAATGGCCTTAAGGTTTAAACTACTCTATTAAAATCAAAGTCTAAAAGTAACTTCGAAACAAAAAACAAACTTTGCATATCTTCCCTTCAGTTATTGGGAGCACTTCCTACATCAATTTAAACAATTGTGTAAGTAAGTAATTCAGAAGACGTTGATATCCTTCTAAAAACATTTCTTAATCACTATTTTAATAATTATTTTATTACAGAACAATAAGGACACACACTGTTAAAAAACAGCACAACTGGTAAACGAGTTCGCACGCAGCACACTGACGTGACAAAAGTAAATTTCCACTTAAAAATATTTTAAAAATCAAAACCAGTGTAAAAACAGATTTATTCAAATTTTTATCGATATCTGAAAACACTTGTTTTTTTTTGTCTGTACTGATGCTCCTGGTTCCATTTATCTGTATTGATGGGGATAAAATTTGCTTATTATAAAGTTAGATAAAGGTACAGTTAGGCTTGAAAGTAGGCATGAGGTTGCTGAGGATGATAAAATTACACCAACAAACGAATAACAGGCTTTTCTAATAAAAACCTCCATAAGACAACGTACTAAGTTTAGTCAATATACATACTGTTTAATAACTCGGTCAATATTTATGGTAGAATGACGAGAGAGAGCTTGATACTTTTTTCCCTTGTAACTTAAATTTTTTTACATCCAGTAATCTTACATCCAGGGCTTTTCTGATCCTTTTTGAGCCCAAAAACTCAAAATTTTAAAGAGTAACCCCCAAAAAAGGGGGTTAGAGTTTACCGATTACTTTGCCCAACGAACATGTACATCTGGTTACAGAAAGGAATGTCCCTACTAAATTTGAAGTAAATCAGACAACGAATGTGACCGCTAGTGTGCAAACATATATAATTCATTGATATATATATATATATCCCAACACGTGTTTCGGGGGGTCACGTTAGGAACGTCTATGCTAGTCCTGGGCTTAATTAGTGAATTTCCTATTGAAAATTTAACTATTGGTATTACCCGCACGGTGAAACGGGTAATACCAATAGTTCTATTCCAATTAATTAATTTAGAACATTAATATATTTATTCATTGACAATTATTTACAATGTATAAGAATGTACAAACATTATTAAATAGGAAAATCGTTTAACTTAGGAAGGTCTGAGTATTTTTTCCTCTGTCTGGCGCAGTAAGGCCTTTTTGGGAATTATTACGGAGTTTGCCTAAATGAAAAGAGATAACGTAAAAACAATCTCAGAATGGCTGGCCTGTGATGAATCTTGAGACCTCCTGAATGTGAGGTGCAATACCAGTTAAACCAAAACATTCATTTGACTAAATTGTATATGTTTTTACATTACATTATTGTATTATACTATTTAAACAATTTTCATGTTCTGCTTTTTAAAAGTTTTGTTTCTTTTCACCTAATGTTTTAATTTGTTCCTCCCCAAGACACAATTATTTTGAAAACTTAACCCAATAAATAATTAAATAATTTAATTAAATAATTATCAATTTTATCATTTGTAGTCAAATACGTTTTTAATTGTTTTTGTTAAAACTTCCTCTATCCTAATTGTTCAAAGTATAATAATCTATATTTTAAATATTTGGTATTTTCTTTAAACAGTCTTTTTTTAAACCATTGCGCCTCTCTATGTATATATTGCCTTGTTTTCTAATGGTAAAACCTGTTATTGCTTTTTCTTTTATCTCGTTTCAGCTATATTGTTATATTTCCTCACAAAATTTTTGTTAAGAGGTTTTCCTTTTCTTGCATCATTGCAATCTCTCCTTCACTTCATGGTATCCTTCCCACTCCTTCTATCCATACTCAATTAATGAATCAAGAACATAACAGTAGTTTAAGTTTATTACTTTATCTAATTATGAATTTGATATAACTTTTTACTTGTAACCTGTAAACGATAGTTTTTACTTTGTTTTACGTTTCATTTACTGTTACATTTGATTGTTTTGTAATTTTGTCTTTTTCGTTTGTTTTGTATTGTAATGATTGGATTTTGTTATTTAAACAATGTTGGTATAAGAAACATTGGTCGTACTGAATAAACAAAACAAAAGTTACATTTGATGTTATGAAAACAAATTGCGCCTACTATTTTATAATTTAATGCTAACAATAATTACAACAAGTATAGTTTTACCAACAACCGTTACTATACTTAGACTACCCTTTCCTAAACCCAAAGGTTAAAAGATTTCCGATGTGTGAAACATCGTCCGCATCACTAAAGCTTGGATGATTGGATGCTTCAAAAGGGATCTACCTCGTTTTATTCCATATGCATATATATTGTTTAGTTATTAATTATTAATTGTAATTTAACATTTTATTTTCGTTACTGTTCAGTGTTCATTATCCATATTTAAATTTGTATTTCTCATTTTCACTTGCTTGTCTAATCTAACTTTAGTTGAATATAATACAATGAATTATGTTAATTTAACGAATAAACTGATCCTTTTTAGGTTTAATTTAAAGCATTGCTTGTCTAAAATATTGTTTTATGTTACAAGGTAATTTAATTGTTGGTCAAACAATTAAATTGTTATTAAATTTAACAATTATTGAATTGTTATTTAATTGGGCGTTATTAAATTGTTGAATTATTGAAAACAGTGTGGGATAGTGGTTACGGCACATGACTTTTGTTACAAGGTCCCAGGTTTTATCCTGGAAAATTACCCGTAGATTTTAGCCATCAAATAATTCCATTTCACATTGTTTCGGATCACACCTCAAGCTATTAATTCACAATCTATGAATGAAGTCTCAGAGGAGAACTTATTCATCTCGACATAAAACCAACCAAAACAATATAGCAATTTAAGTATTATTAAACGTTCCACCTAACCAACATTAGGTTATCGGCTGGAGAAAGCTCAGTTAGGGCCAATAATAGCTGCTGGCGCATTCATCCAGACCTGTTTATTGTCTCCGCTTTAACAATGGATTGTAATTAGTCCACACTTGGCACCGGGATAAAAGAAATAGGCGGAAATAGATTCGGCCGCTGTTCACTGTTCTTTCTTGTCGTTTGTTGAATCAAAGCATTCTATAAATTGGTATAATTGGTATTGCTATGTAATTGTTGGGGTTTTATACCAATTATGTCTCTCTGGTTTCTTTCGCCTTAAATAATTTTGAAGAACAATAAATATTATAATACAAATACTTGATATGCAATGAAAATCACACAGTGTACGGTAAGGTTACATCTTTAATAGATTGTTCTAATATATATAATTTCGAAAATAAAAAATATTTTGTAAAAAAAAATAAACTATAATCAATCTGTTTTGAACTTCTCTTTCTTATGTCAGTAGTGGCTCGGATATTTTGAAGATCATTTGTAAAATGTGTTCTTACGTAATAAACCAGTTTCACCTTTTTCTTATCACGTAGAAAATAGTAACCATTTTATTAAAGTGTAGACTTTGATGGGGTATTTATACACTATTCTTAATAAACTACAATAAATAATATATTCTATTACATTATTTCAGTCCTAACCACTATAGAAATCCTATATACGAATAAAAATGAATAAATTGTATATGAAGTCTATACAAAGGCCCATCCTTAGTAGAAATAGTTTTATGAGAGTTGTACATTTATGACTATTATATTTCGTATGCAAAGAACTTAACCTTAGCAGAGATAATTTTAAAATACGCCTCTGTGACCAATAATTGTTGAAATTTTTATAAAGAAAAATATATTAGTCGAATAGTTTCTCAAAAGAAGATTATCTTTGTAATGTTATGGATACCCTCCAAATGGGATGTCAGTCAAAATTTCGCTGATAAAAAGAAACCAAGCGTCTAGCCGGGATAAAGATACTTATACTGTTGAAAACTTTAGTACACAATCCGGATAAGTAAATGTTTTGATAAAATCAAGTATAATTTAACTGTTAAAATAAAACAAATATACAAGTGTACTTCAATTCAACTAGTTTTTAAGTTCAGTGCCAGTTTTAATAACGTTCAATAACTTTGATCTTGCCCATATAGACCTTTATTTATTCATTGAATAAAGGAATATTAAATTTAAGCTTTTTAAAAATTTATTTTATTATGTTGTGTTGAAATCTGTGACGGTAAAATAAAAACAATAATCAATATAATCAAAACAGTTACAAATTCAAAGTTTTGCCATGTTATACTCTTAGGTATTTAAGTGTTTTCAAGATAATACACGAATATTTTTAATAGATATTGATATGTTTTTAAAACCGTTATAAAAGTAGAAATACGTGATTAAAAAATATTAAATAAGCGAGGAATTATTTTACAAATTAATTATACAAATAGAATAATGCAATACTAGATCAGACTTATAAATGTATAATTTATAGTTCTCTACAATATCTGATATCAGCATTATATAAACTGTTGATATTTCAAATGATTATGCAATAATATAATCAGCTTTATGTAAGGATTAGCACAGAAAAGTTATATATATAAATTGAATAACTTTAATAAATCTACAAACAACTTTATGTCTGATCTACTATCTGTTTTAGCGAATTGTTCATGTTTTTGGACTCAAGCGGGTAAATATATCATATTATAAACATGGATTTATTATAATAATTTACGTACCGTTTTGATCTTATTTTTTTAATACTACATTACAACGGCAACGCCATTTATAGACTACTTTTTTCGTGCAAGTTAATTCATGAAAGTAAACCAAAAAAATACATAATAGTAGTGAAAGTACATCAATGAACATACTATACAATATAATCAGTAGATGATGTACAAGAAAAAGATGTATGTTAGTTAATGAAGTAAATACAATATAGTTACGCATCAATTATTAGAATAGATTATGTTATTGATATCAGAACTCTTTACAAACCAGAACTTGTATACATAAATAAAAAATAAAAGAATGGTTAAGGTTTACATGATTAAACCCACGGTAATAGCTTATTTTAAATAAAGTAAATTGAAAAAAACAAATACATAATAAATCTTTTAAATTATTTTATATTTAATAACTAATAGTTAAACAAACATTATTTATGAAATTAATTAGGTAACGTATATTATTTCTTTTAAACCAATAATATTGATAAATGTGATCTTTTTTAAAAAAATTTAAAAAAAATTTGGTCAGATATCGTGAAATAAAGATACTCTTATCATTAAAAGGACACGTTTAAAACATTTTTTGGCATTAATCACAATTTCACAATTCGACACTCACTGTGTCGTTTTTAAAGTTGAATATGAATTAAATAATAAATATGTGGATTTTATTATTAAAATAATTTTCTTTTCTGGGTAGAATATATTTACGATAATATTGTTTTATACAAGGTTAAATGATCGAGCCACCTAGTTTAGCCTTGCTACTAACTAAGGCCAACTGATTATAGCCTGAATCATCAATTAATATCCCAATGACCAACGCCCATCAAGGGACCTACAATTTAATGTGAGATCCAATCCGCAAATGACCAATCAATATTTAGGTGCTGTTATGCTGGGAATCTGACAATCTAATTTCACAATAACTCTTGCATCTAATGAAAATGTTGACTATATATTTTTGTCTTTATTTTATGTAGTTTATAAAACATTATGTCTTAAATATTTATCAGGGATTTTTTTTGATTTACTATAATAAATATATTGGTAATCAAAACTCTTTGTTTCGCAATTAGGGATAAATTCAACAAATTAGACTTTACCTTATATGCTTTGATTTGTTTGCTATACTACCCCCTGCTGATATAAAACCATGTCAATGTAAGCTAAGTTTATTTATAAATAAATTAGTTTATATTGTACTTCAAATTGTACTTACAAAAACTAATAAAATTGTGTAACTATTGCATATAACAATAGTTTATGTTGTATGTCGTATATTAGTGTCGTATGTGTCTTGATTGTTGGTTTTACTATTATTAATTGTAATTTATAATTTTTCTAATTTTTTTTTTAACCAATGGGTTTCCTTTTCAGCTTATCATTTAAAATATTTAATTATGAGTATTTTTTTTGGCTAAAATAAATGTGATTATTAAGTAGATATGATACTATGAATAAAAGCTTGTTTATGTACACAATGTGTTTATACAATCATTTTAAACCCAAAATGTTACAAGCGAAATAAGTACGCCAGGACAACCGTCCGAGGGGTTGTGGTATTGCCAGGGGCTGCTTGTTAGATGGTAATTTTGGCTCATATTCAGATCTAGAACAATAGAGATTGTTGTGGGGTAAGGGGGAGGGGTTGACCGGCTTCTTCAAGCTTTCACTCAGTAGCTGCCAATTATGCGTCTTTTTTCACACAAACAAGTTTTGCTTCCCGTTATCCTTAATAAATACTGAGTAGTACAAAGTTGTATAGGTGATCATATTCAAGAAGTGTTGACTTAGTCTAGCCTAGTATTAAATTTATGTTATAGCAAGGTTTATTTCTACGGGAAACATTGCCTTAAGATAAATTTTAAATTCGTATTCCGGAGAACGAAATTCACAATTATTGGTTTTTGACATGTCACTTTTATATGCCAATTTTCAATGAAACCTCAAATGTTTACACACAATTTAATTGTTGGTCTCCTGGCTTAACAATTTTAGCCTAATGTTGCTATGTAAAATTAATAAATACAAACCAATATAAAAAACTCTAATTATTTGCGTATTTGTAAAGTAGTTTATGAAAATAAATGATGTCCATTATGCCACTTGGTACCAAGGTTCTACCAAAATGCTACTTAACAACAAAATACAGTTCTCCATAAATCTGTTAAAGAAGGAAAAATGGTTGTTATTTATTTTATATTAAAAAGCCCCTAAACAGACTCCACATTGTAAATTTAATTTACGTGTTAAACGAATATTTAAATATGGTAACAAATTAATTTGTTGACAATTTTTAGTAGTCAGTACAAAAATAGCCAAACATCTATATCTATAAATGGCAAAGCCCTGGCTGACTGACTCACTTATCACTAATTCTTCACCTTCCCATGTAGGTAGAGAGCTGAAATTCTGTACACTGATTCTTTAGACATAAAATAGGAAAACTAAATGGTTTTCATCCTGATCTGACCTTACGGCTCCACCAGAGACCCCAAAAAAGTTCCCATGTATTTCTTATGGACATTAACTTTTGTTCTAGCTGATAAAAATACAAACAGCTAATCTTGATTCGAAGTAGTTCCACGGGCTAAGCACAGAATGCAGCACACACAACTGTAATAGTTTATATATATAATTTGTGGGGCGAAGCCTGCAACTATCAGCTAGTTCTTTATATATAATTATATACCGTAGTTACAAACAAGTGGAAACATGATCAGTATTACCTGGACAGTGACAGATTTATAGGTTGTTTGACTCCAATCGCGTAAGGTTTCCCGGCTGACACAAGGTCTCAATATATTACCCGCATTTGGTAAGGTCTTAATATGACACAATCTTATTATGACTTAATCAAACACTTTTTCATTGATTTTTATAATGATGGTTAACATTTATTAATGTCATGTTAGCTTAAAAAAAATCACTAATATTTTGGTTTGCAATAGCATGCAGTTTGTAATTAATTCCACTGCAAACTTTACACCAGCATTTATAAACATACTTATTGTTAACTAGGCAATAGATTGCATTTGTATTAAAGTATTCTTCTTTATTAAATTTGTAAAACCAATAATAATATCGAAATATCATAAAATGTTAAATGACTGCAAACGATAAACCGATATAGTACTAAAAAGAACTATGTTTCAGGACTCACGAACGATGAGGATGCTTTACAATATTTCATAGGATTTCAATTTTCAATAAAATCTTACACTAAGTAATAAAATCATACAACATTTAAGATTTCAAAAACAGGAAGTATCGGGAGAAATCGCTCGCCAGTTTGTTTAAGAATACCGTATTGTTGTATGTAAAAGCTACAAAAGATTTTTAACAGTGCGTTTATTTACTAGTTCGTTCTCTTAAAAGTATGAATCCTTCTACAGCTGCCATATAATTTGTTACGAGCTAGTGTGGAGCGAAACCGGCGTAGGCCCCTGGGTTCGAATCCCAGCTCAGGTTATTACGTTTTGTTATGCCTTTTTAATGGGTCACTCTTACCTTTTTTAACCCTCGATGATTTTTCAGATGGTGATAAAAAACAACAAAAACACAAACAGGAGACGCAAGACGAACATATAACTCACGAAACATGAATAACGTCGATAATCATGGACCTTCGTCAAAGAGCCATATTTTCGTTTTTTCGTTGACGCACCTCACTGAAGGAATGGACTTAGCAATTTTTCGAATAGGCCTACAATGATGAATGTTGTCAACACCATCAGTACCACGAGTTTGAAAGAGAACAGTGAGTAAATCATATACGTGATACAACCATTCATTGAATTAACAGTGTGCAAATTAAAATAATAATTTATATGTCTTTCGTTGTAAGTTTTTCCATAGTACTAGGAGTGGACTGAAATGCCGGAATAAACTGCAAACACACGGCTGTATCGTTTTGTGTCCTCTGTGTTTTATTTCATCACTATCTTACAGGTCATCTTCGTTTAAATTAAGGTGAGAGTAGCTAATTAAAAAGATAATAATTTCACCTCACCAAAAAACTAAACTGTGATGCTGCCGGATTGGCTTATATGTAACGTGCCTATTACACTTGTTTTGTAAACTAGTTTTGCGATTTTGCACATTTTAGGAACCGACAACTGGTAATTATGAAATCACACAACTGCTCTATTAAGTGTAGATAATTGGCAAGCGATTTCTTGGTATAACAATGACAAATAATATTTAAATTAATCGATATTTTACCAACTTATATTTTATTGTTAAACTATTCTTTGTAAAACAAAACAACAGTACAGTTAACTTGAAATAAACATTACTATCACATATATTTAAGACTAGGTTAGACTAGTTCAACACTTCTTGAACATGATCAACTATACAACTATGTGTTACTCAGTATTTATTATTAGGGGCAGCAAGAAGAACAACTTGTTTGTATGAAAATAAAAACGCATAATTGGCAGCTACTGAGTGAAAGCTTGAACTCTGTACGTATTAGTAAATGCACTGTTAAAATAGCTTGTTGCGGTTACATACAACAATCGGTATTGTTAAGTGTGATATCTCCCAATACTCTTTGTTATTGCAATCGTAAAATATTGTATGATTGAATGACTATGATATTCAACCGTAAATTAAAATCCTACGAAACATTGTAAAGCATCCTCATCGCTCGTGCGTCCTGTACAACATAGTTCTCTTTAGTGCTCTATCGTTTTACAGTTTGCAGTGCCATACAATTTCACATATTTGTATATTATTATTGGTTAAACAAATGTTATAAAGTTTTGAAATAAGAGTACTTTCACACTGATATAATTTACCTCTTAGTTTAAAATCAGTATTTATAAACACATATTTAAAGATTGTTACGGTATTAATAAAAAATGTCATGTTATTGCAAAACAAAATATTAGAGTTCAGTTGTTGTTTTGAGATAACGAGATATTATTGACCATCATTACAAATATCAAGTTACAATCAATGTGCTATATTAAGTTGTTGAGGCCGGGAAACCTTACATGGTTGGAGTTGAATAAACTAGAAAGCTGACACAAACCATGTGATTCACATATTGTTTCTACTTGTTTGCAACTACGGTATATAATTTAGATAGACAATTTTCGGTTATTTGCACTGCCTATTGCGCATTTTAAACTAATAATGTATTTACCTTGTTTATTTTAATTTATATTTGTTAAAAAGGAAATATATTGACAATATAATGTATGTTTTGGGGCTTTGTAATACAAGATACAATATACATATTTTTCCTCCTTTATAAAATTTATGGCGAACTATATTTAATTTTTAAGTAACATTTTAGTAGCATCTTGGTACCAAATGTCATAATGTCCATGATTGATTTTCATATACTCAAATAAAATAAACAAATACGCAACCAAATAGGGTTTTGATATTTATTTGTATTTGTTTACAGTGCCACATTAGGCACAGATTGTTAAGCTAGACTTGTTTGCAAATATTTGAGTTTTTAAATGGTTAAGTCAAAAAGTAGTAAGTGGGAATTTTGATCTCTAGAATACAAATTTACGATTTATCTCAAGGCTATAGCTACTAACAGTTTATGGCTATTCAAAACCAAACCATAAATATATACTAAGCTTATACCTGGTCGAAACAAGACTTAATTCTAGTACAAATTAATTTAAACAAGTGCTTAAACTATTACTATAGCTTACGATGATTGTTTTATATGATTAACTAATTACCATGCAAAATATTGACAATGTAATAGTATATTTCATGGAATCGTTGGTTACTACCTGTTCCTTTATATTTGACAATATTTAAGAATTCAAACTAAATAGAATACGTATCATTTACCCCACAGGTGGCAATGGGGTGTTGGTTTTGCAAGCAGTGGCTTGTTTTATGTTAATTTTGGCTTATATTCGGTAAGACGCAGACCAATATAAATAGCTGGGGTGGTTATTGGCTCCCTTAATTGTGCATCTCATTCACTAAATATCAGCATAATTTTAGGTTTGTATATATTTGATTTTATAATAGTCTGTAATAGTCTAATTTCTAATGTTTCCTTAATTAACTTTTCATTATTAAAGTTTCAATACATTAAAAGCCAGATATCATCTTCAATTTTGAATAAAAAAAAACTTTTTTTAGATTAAAACTTTATGCAATACCAATAAATGCAAACTTCGTTGTTCTCTAAGAACCCAAACTGTAAAAATGTGCATAGTAATGGAAAATGGAATTATCTGAAGATGTATATAAATCCTAGACGCATTATTTGTATTCTGCTCTTGAAAACGTGCCACAGATATACTTCGATGCCACTGATGTAATTAATTTATAAACAAATATTTCCGCTGATCAGGATATTTATCAATCCCTTAAACAACGGCAAGCATTTCCCTAAAATTAATAAAAATATTGTATTTATTGATTTAAGAGTTCTACTTATTCATTTTAAATCAATATTGTCAGAATGGTAGGATCAAGAATATTAAAGTAATTAAATTTGTGCATTATTAATGAGCTTTAATTGAGTAAAGAATTTTGATATTAAGCAAAAGGTTTCATAGATTGCATTTTAATCAAGCCTAGAAGTTTTTACAGGTATCATATTGAGCATTTTAAGTTTTTCGTATCACTGTGGTTCTGTCAGAGTATACTTACTACTCCATACAATTATTTTAAATTATAATTTAAAAGTTTTTCCTAGATTTTTAATTTATATTAAACGTAATTCATTGTAATAACCATACAAATAATAATTTGTCTTGAAAGATAAATACAATTCCTAAACCAAAATAGATACAATTTAATTTTTTTCAAATTCCATTATCTATTAAAAACACATTTTATCAATGAAACTAATTAATTCTCGAAACTGTTAAGAGTACCGTTAAACGGTTACATTAGACGATTAATTTGCCAATATCCCGTAGTGTGGTTATCATAATAGTAATGCTTCAGAGAAACTACACACTAAAGATTTATAAATAAATCAGTTTAATTATTACATCTAAACAAACTTCGATATCCCACTACGTCAAGACTAACACCTACACAACAAACAAACAGATATAGATTGCGTCCGCAGTGAGTGTCTGACGCTCGTGAATCCTTACATTTGCCGGAATCAAATAGCTAGAAGCCCCTTAATCAATCAGATGCGGTGCTGTTCTCCTTGTATTGTATGACCCAAATCAAATATATCATAATTACTAACAGCTGTTTAAGAATATACTGTATATTAGTTTTTTACCTAAAATATATTAAAATATAACTCTCTTTTTTATTTATTTCTATATACATGGGTACAATTAAAAAAGGGTGTTCGTAAACATGATTTATTCTGAGTTACTGGTTCGTTTATATCATTCCATGCAGAGAAGGCGAGATTTATCACTGACATGTGTCTGTCCTGCTGTCAATAACTATAAAGACTCAACCAATGGTACTATTATTCTGTACGCAGGTACTCAAGCATTTTCTTGAGATTTATATTGTAACAAGTGATTCCTCTAAACTGGAAAGTATATGAATAAAATTAGTTCAAATTATTTCTACTTTATTTATAAGGATATTTTTGTTACATTGATTTATACTCTGTATTGTATTAACTAGTCTCCCAAAAAAAGTATTATGCATTCATTATAACAATTATTTTTGTAATATCAAGTTGAAGGTAGTACTGTTGGATCCTCGTACTAGTGTCATACAATGTGACATCATAAGGCCTGATAGAAATAAAGTGACCTCATTGAATACTACCTGTCACGCCATTTCCATATACAATACATCACCAATCTACTTACCTTTACCAAAGGTCAGTCGTAATCCAGTCTCTATCAACTCGACCTTCCCATATTTAATGCGGTCTTTAAATATGTAAACTGCGTTGTTATTTAATTTTTATTTCGTTTCCATCTACAAACGTGCATATTCCTAACAGAATGAATACTCTCGTATGTATGGGACAGTTTGGATGCAGACGTAATATGGTCTTAAGGATTTCAAAATGCATATTTTTAATTATTCCAATGAAATGAAAATAATGTACAAGCTACAGGTAACTTAATACAATTTACAGCAAAAGGATCGCCAAAATATGCAATATTTTAATTATCACTCTACGAATTTTGTTTCATAAATGTATTATGAGTGTTAATCTAGTAGTACCTGAGGGCCAAGCTTTGCTTGGAGAAAATGGTTAGTATCTTTAGATGACTTGGATTATATTTAAAGTAATTTTCCAACTGATTATTAGATTTATATAGGTCATTTGCCTCTTTTCTGAAGTTTTAACTTCACTCCAGTTGTTATTTATAACTCAATGCCCCTTTGATTCATTTCAGATATGGCCACTCTATATATTTAATCTTTACTAATCGATTTTAGTCACTGCTCTCAGGAAACTACATGTTAACAATTATAAACAACACTAGTAAATTAAAATTAAAATACAGCAAAATAAACTAAAATTAAGTTCCCAGGTTGATTTATGACTGTATGAACAGCTGTTACAATTCTTTTGTTTCGATTTTAAACACCATAAGCCCAATCTAAAACTATTTAACTTTTTTTCATTTTCGATTTTTACATTATTTGTTTTTTTTCTGCTGATGAGACCTGTCTAGAACTTATTTTTATCCCATAAATTTGTTATTTCCAACATTTGAAGGAGTTGCAAGAAAACAAACTCGCACACAAACCTTACTAATAGAGTTTAGTAAAGGATTAAACCATATATATTGTGTAATAGAGACAAAACTATATGTATACTTTCTCGCATAACATTTATATTTTCAGCAAAAATCGGTTAAATTAATATTGATAAGGTGATAAAACGTGAAACATGTTGCTACTTATACCCCAATGTAGGTAAAGGAGGCGAAATCCCTCTCACACACTAGAAGTTACCAATAAAACAAATAATTGTTAACACAAGTTTTTAGTTGATAGAAAGCACTTAACTAACACTTGGGTAAATTAATTAATGGAAAACTGAAATGGACAAAAAAGCGGTGCAACGCTCCTAATCTAGTCGGTAGGGATCATTCATACAATATATAGGGACTAAAATAAATTTACTGAAGTATTTATAGAATTATAGTTTTGATATTGTCTTAAATTAATCTTAATAAAAATAACTTATAAATAAATATAAGTATTTCCTTGGTAATTTAATAATAGTGAGTCTCAAAATAACACAAGGAAAACAAAATGAAACAAACGTTAAAATTGGCATAACCTTTCTTAAAAATACTAGCAAATATCAAAATAAGTACCGGTATAAAAAAATATAAAGTTTTATCTTTTATTAAAACCTAAGAGTCTTCAAAATTTTTCCATACATTATCAAACTAACATACATACTCTTGCTGTTCATTTATTAGTACTATTATCGGTGAATTTCTCACTATATTATGCATCTTTTACCCTAACGTTCCTGCAATCATTCACGATAGCCAACATGTTTTAATAAGATAGTTTTCTATATTTGAATGTTTTAAAACTTCGGGCAAGAGTTAATTGTATACATATAACTATATTTCTGATTATATACGTTAGTTTGTTCATGTATTTTTTATGATCTAGAATGTTTATGGTACATTACATCCATTAATCAATAACCAGCGATTACCTTAAAGGTACAAACGTACTAACTAATGATCATATTGTTTTATCCGTATAAGTAATGTACCTAACGTGTATTAAACTATGGTTACTCAAAGCCGTTGTGTTTGATCCCAGCTAAAACGTTTTCAAAACACATAATATTTTTTATAAACTTAAAATATTTTACAAACATGTAACAATCAAGGGATTTAAAGAATCAAAATTTCTTTAATATAAGTTGTTAATCAAAATATTTTATATTTTATATTAAGTAGTGTCATCTACTAAAAATACACATATTCACTGATCCGGAAGTTAATGCCATCTTTTAGAGAGAGGAGGTCATAACCTCAAAGTTATAACGATACAAGATGCAAGACGATGCTCGGAGGGATACGTTTGCCATTTGTTTCGATGTTTTGTAAATGGAATGCCACTCAAAATGTCTTGCATAAAGTGAAACACGACAACTCTAGGGGATGTGGGCTGTTTGCCAAGCTTTGAAAACTTCACTCGTCTTGATTGATATTGCTAAACAAAACTAAATAAATTCTTTCACTAAAGGTAACCTGAATCCAGCTCTCACATCTTACAGTGTGTTGTTTATTATCATTACTGGGGAATAATAAACCTCTAAGAAATTGATGCAATATAGGATGGGTGCTAAAAAGTAACTACTATTTTGGTATTTAAGATATTTGACATTTGTTTGTGGAAAAATTCTCAAGTATGAGGGAGTACATTAACGAAGATCATATTTATACTATTGAAGTTAAGGGCGGAGAGTAACTAAACACTTGTAAATATGGATTTACTATTGATTTTGAATACAGAATAGATATCCCAAGACTAGTTAATTTTTGAAGCCAGGAAAATGAACCAGCTGGTCCACTAATCAGACAACCACATCAGCTGCGTATGAAACAAAAATAACAAACCCATTTTTCATATAAAAAGAATCCCGTTTTATCCCTTTGAATCACATTAAAAAATCCCTTTTCATCCCGCTTTTAATCTGAAATCACAGATTGCACTAGATTGCAGAATCAAATATTTTTCTATTTACTTTTACTAGGTTCTCTCTTTTAATTGTATATATGTTTATATTTAAATATTTTTCGTGCTAGAATTAAATTATTTAAACATGTTCTACTCTTTCAGATACCATTTTATATCTTTAAACATCTATATTATGATCAATTTTAACGGCAGCAATCAATAACATAAAATAGTAGTTAGAATTTTATCTCTATATACAAATTTTGTCCAGCTAGACTAGTCAAATAACCAACAACGCGAAACGAGTAGTGTAAGGGGTGGAGAAGGGGTTATCTTCATACTGGTTTTCTTAGAGTAAGAAACAACGCACATACTACTACTTCGTTCTACTGCTTCTAAGGCTCCGTTCTAGCTAGGCGACGAGAATTCTGTCGGCGATATGACCGATATCACTCCTGCCGACGACGAAAACGGTGTCCAAACTATTCAAAACAACAAATTATAACGGTGACGACACGATGTGTTCTCCATTCTACATATTCATGGTATCGCATCGCACACCCAACTAGGACACGCTCAGGCTCTCGCCCATGCCCAAGTGGAATTGAAGTGGTGGAATTGAATAAGGGGGGGGGGGTTCAAAGTACTTCAAAGTAAGGGAGTCTGGGATCTGTAGGCTTCTAGGTTCAACCTGTGGCGTGTATCCCCTTACCGCCTATTGCCAAGGTCAACAATATTTTTGATGTATGTGGTATTAGGTTTTAGTATACGTTTAGCAAATCCCACAAATTGAAACATTCGTTGCCAGAGCCTTTTCTTGAGATGGTGTAGCACTAGTTTCATGGTATATTTTTCGGGTTACAGATCGGCCATAAGCTCGGTTCATCTATTCTGGTATTCAAGATCAAGGGTAGTACTAAATAGCACGGTACGACATAGGTACTAGAAATGGCAAATATTTTACTTGTTAATTCTATCATGGCCAGGCCAGCGACATTGATGTGATTCATTGTGCGTTCGGTGATGTTTATAAAATAATAATAATAGGTTATACAAGGCTCAACGATATTTAAAAAAATATGAATGCCCGCTTGTTTCAAGGTGCTCTGTTCGTAAGCAAACCAGCAGACGTAATGCCGATTTCCAAAAAAATCCCACTTTATCCCACAAGTAGTGAAATATCCCGTATAATATGGGATAAAAATCCCTTAAGTGGAAATACTGCTGGTAGCGCTCTGGTGGCATCTCACATCAAACTCGAGCAGCGCAGACAATCCCGAGGCACGCTCGGCCCATAAGCTAGGTTTATCTATGCCGTAGGATGTATAATCAATGATTATACTAACAATAGAACCACCCTTAAAATACAAACAAGAACGTATTGGACGTAAATTAAACTTGTGCCGCCTATAACCATGTTAGTCTTGAATATATCAGAATCCCAATTGCAGTGATATTATTTAATTACATTCGTGCATCAATTTGTTAAGGTGAAAGAGGAGGCACAACAAATCTTAAATTAAGTTTTTTTCAAATTTATGGGCTGAAGAGCTATAATTTACAAAACAATTCATATAGACTTGTTAACCGTAATAACTTGTAACCAAATTATTGTTGCCCCTTGAATAAGGGTCCTGTGAGCAGATTTATTGTACATTTTGTACCAAATAATTAAAGGGGTGATTTAATTACATACAATCATGTAATTACAATCATGCGATGTCAATAAATACTACATTGAACACTGAATGAACATTGATTCGGACTTTAGATATGTACAGTCAGAATTATTATAAATATGTACAAGCATTCCAGCACGGTCATGGGGGAGCAATACGTATGTTGTCACTCGTTAAAATTACATTATTTTTGGTTGTATATAAAATCAGGTTATTGTAAATAGTATGAAATATAGTTTACAACCTCTACTGAATTAGTTAGTACATTTAGAATATTTTTATTTTTATGAACATTTATGTTTTATCAGTGAATTTGTAGGCCATCTCTGATTTTGTATTTGTAATAATGAAATTGATATAACCTAGATAAAAAATGTATGTGCCCAAAACCAAGCCTAGAGGCTCACCGCTGAAGACATTTTCCTCCATTGATCTGATAAATGTACGCTTTAAAAAAGAAGTAACTTAGGCTATATTGGGTAAACAATTCCTCATCAAACGTAATTCTAGGCCATTTACTCTTTATTCATTACTTTAGGTTTGATTATTTAGAAGGATAGGTATACTGACACAGCCGAAGGTTTTGGTAAAGACACTGAAGCAGCCCTCGTCACATATCTACGGACAGTATGTTAAAAACGATGTTTTAAAAGTAATATTTTAATAACATTAGCAAATTGTGAACTAGTGATTTTATTGATGTGGTGCTGGGCCTTTTTTCTGAAGTCTATGCCAATCAGGAACCTTTTGAACAGAACCCCGAAAATATATTATAGGGCTTAAAACTTTGCAACTCTGCCAATAGAACTAAGATAACTCCCATGTGTTAAGAAATTCAAGTTAAAACTCAAAAAATATCTCATCAAATAATGTTATTATGATATACCACTTCCTTATGATATAACCTGGCCTAACGTGACCCATCCATTTAACATTTTGACCCGGCTCGACATGAACTGGAATTAGAAATAAAAATAAGGATCTCATGTCACGACGTGTTCAACGGGGCAACTGCAAGAAGTAAGAAGTAAGTATCTTCAATAGAAACTTCAAATTTCCCTTAATAAAATAGTTCTTCCTCAAAACCGTTTAATTTTATATTCAGTAATGTATCATTCCTTAGTACGTTTCAAACTTAAACATATAGTCTCCCCTAAGATAGCTTACACTTTGAAATGATTTTTCCTCATGCATCATATATACGATCCACGAGGTACTCGGGAAAGATGTTTATCTCAATAGGGGGGTTGTACTTAAAATTAATTTCAAGTTTAAATTAAAATTGTCAATATATACTATTAACAAGATGAATAAGATTACTGTGCAGTTTCTAGTCTAGTATTTCATTTTGCTTTGTAATCATTGGCTTACGGTATGTAATAAAAGACGTCGTAATAACAACACGTAATATGCTAATCAAAAAATCGTTTAATCTTTGGCTGTAATGTATTTTAAAATACACATGCACTGCTAGCTACCTGTGTATTTATTGAAGTAATTTTGCATGTAAATAGTATAAACTCTTTCACTCGGATCATGATATCATATTTCAATATGGTGCTATGAACCCTTAAAGCATGATTATGGTTCAGTTTATCCGAGTCACGTACTATTTCTTACTGTAATGTTGGCTATATTGGATTGGGTCTTAATTTTTATAACTGAACCCTAATTATTGTAAACATTTTTATGTGACCTATTGCATGGATTTGTTTAATGGTCTATAAAATCTATAATATTGAATGACTTAACACCTTTTTTAATTTACTGTTTACTAATTGCCATCCTTATTGCTCCTCGTAAGTTATAAACAGGTGGATGTTGTGTTAACTAATCCTTCGTTAGCTACTAAGAGTTGTGGAGCTTGAGCTGAGGTATGAGTTGATTAGGACAACAATGAATGGTAAGCAAAAGTTGTTGTGATAAATTCCAACTAAATATAATAAATTGTGATACAGAAATACTTGTTCTGGGTTTATTTAAATGTATTAATGCATACTATTTCTGAAAGAAAACTAAGAGAAACAGATTATTTCTTAAGCAAATCTATAAACGTGGCAATATACCTGATGATCAAAAAGTCTGGAAACCCCTTCATATTTATTTTATTAATAAACGCAGAACAATGTAACTCTAGGATTACGTCCTCACGGTAGTTACTGACCTTTTGGCTATCTTACCTTCTTATTGTCGATTTGGGGGGCCGTCCTGTGGAGGAAGTCCAAAAAATCTTAAATCTTGGCAGAATTAATTACTTGCTAATTCAGATTATTGATAGCCAGGACATACAATTTTTTTTTTATAAAAATATCAGATCATTTAGTTCTGATATTTTTTATTTTTGTGTCCTGGATATCAATAATCTGAATTAGCAAGTAATTAGTTCTGCCAAGCACGTCATTTGCCATTGCATTAGCATTAAAATCAAACAAAATTTGAGAGGCTGCCGTTTCCAAACAAATGGTCCTTTTTCAGTCGAGATTGTGGCAATGTGTTTCCCTAACAAAAAACTTTAAAATGAGTTATAATTCGACCTATGCTTACATTTAAGATTTCTTAGACTTCCTCCACAGGACGGCCCCCAAAGCGAAAAAAATTTAAAATGGCCAAAAAGTCAGTAACTACAGTGAGGACGTAATCCTAGAGTTTCATTGTTCTGCGTTTATTAATAAAATCAATATTAAGGGGTTTCCAGACTTTTTGAACACCCGGTATGTTATTTTGAGTATCGTAATAAAAAACAACCATTGTAATATAACATTCGTTCCCTAAATTATATTAAAAGAACTGCTGTACTTGAGACATTTACCTGACTGATCCGTCGTCTTCTACAGGGCTTTAGGAAGGCGTTGGTGGAGGCCATTTTGAATGTATTCCTCCAATATATGAATACATAATCCGTCATATATACGCACAAAAAAAATAAAATTTCAGTTAGAAACGAATTTAAAGCTGTATATAAGATATGTTTTGGAGTTTGATAAAATGTAGGTTAAGTTATAAAACATTAAAAATATCACTGGTTTTATAATTAAATTAGTACTTAGTTGAGCTGTGTACATTTAATTCAATTGAGTATTAACATATCTCATAGTCAAAGTTGGCCTTTGGTCACAGATAATAATAATTCAACCTCAATAACTAAAGGATCAAGAATAATAATATATAAAGTGTCTACAATGTTTATATTTGCTCGGGCATACATAGTAGTATATCATATATTATATATCCATAATACATAATACAAATTCGTCATACAGTATTAAATAACTAAAATAACTCCAGGCTAATAAATAACAAAGTGTTGATTTTAGAATAAGGATAAAAACTAAGAATGCTATTTGGTTTATTGTAACAACGATCTTGCGACAAATATTAAACTGACATTGCTCAAAAGCGCTCTTTAAAGAGAGAATAGAAACGTGTGAAGACGAGCAGATTTTCTAATACCTACTTAATACAAAAGGAAGAAAACAATTAATATTTGAAAATATGAGTTAGTAAAATATAATAAACAGAACGTATTGCGAATAAGCTATTGTTTTCGTACCTGCACACTTTTAAAGCCCGGAATAGTAACTGTCAAATGAGGGATGAAGTGGGTCAGCCGAAGACGTTAGAAATGATGAGGCAAAGATTTTCTCTCTTTTAAGAACTAGTCTATGACCCTTTGCACGATCACTCATCAAGACATTTTTGATATCACGAAGGTTTTTTAAGAACCTCTATCAAGTAGCTCCCCCCAAATAGCAAAGACATTACTTTAAACTAATGTTTTTAAGTGTTAGAACATAAAAAAGTATATTTTAAATACAATAAACTAATACTAATGTAATTCGAAATTTTGTCAGAATAAATGTTAAAATGTCTTAATATGTAATACTGATATAAACGAAAATATAATTTTAATTGTTATGGAAATAAGTTTTGAAATGTGCTGATAGCTTATGTTGACATAACAGTAGAAAATTGTTTGCAATTATTTTAAATCAATTTAAAATATATTATAAATTTATGTTGGCACAATAGATATAAATAATATAATATAATATTAAAATATGCTTTAAAATAACTTCGAAACTGATTCTAACACAACAGAATGAAATTACATTAAATAAAATTGAATTAAGTTTTAAAATATATTAGAAACTGATGTTGGCTTAGCTGACCAAAGTAATATAAAATAACATTAAAATAAGTTTTAAAATAACTTTGAAACTGATGCTAACACAACAGAATGAAATAATACTAAATAACATTGAAATTAGTTTTTTAAATCATAGAAACTGATGTTGGTATAGCTAACCAAAATAATATAAAATAATATTAAAACAAGTTTAAAGGGTTTTTAGAAACTGATAATGGAATAACAGATCAAAATAATCAAAAATAATATTGAATTATTTGTAAAACGTGTTCGAAACCGATGCTGAAATAAGACTAAAACGAGTTCCCACTGATATGTGGGAAGTGATCTTCTACATACATAAATTAAACAAATCTAAATCAGTGACAAAACATAAATGATTTTTATGTAAATCTGGAAAAAAATAATTTGTTGTGTTTTCTGATGCTCCTAATTCTATTTACCTACCTGCAAAGCTCGCAAAACAATGATGCGCATAATCACGTTAGGAGAATGCCTATTCAGGATTGAAAGTAGGCGTGAGGATACTGGGGATGATAAAATTATACCATCATATGAATAAGAGGCTTTTCTAATGTAAAACCAACATATGACAACTGCTGTGTTTAGTCGATAATTTTCTTTAATAACTCGGTAAATATTAGTGCTAGAATAATAAGAGAGGACTTTCAACTTTCACCTCACTAATCTCCATCTTTTTACATGCACTAATTTTACAAGTAGCGATGACATTATTTCAAACAAATTTTTGTAAATTAAGAGATTTACCCCCCAAAATAAAAGATCAAACACCAGTGTTGAAAAACAAAGGTGTCTACAGAATACCGTGCAGTTGCAAAAAGGTATATATTGGAGAAACTGGGAGAACAGTAAATGTTAGAGTAAGTGAGCATATCAGAGACGATAAAAAGGGCAGAATAAATACCTCAGCAATAGCAGAACACACACATGAAACCGGGCACAGCATGGAGTTTGATAATGTAAAATTGTTGCATAAAGAAGAAGATTATTTTAAAAGAAAAATTAGAGAATCCATAGAAATAATTAAGCACAAGGAAAATATAAATAGGGAAGATGGATATAAGCTCTCTAAGTCTTGGCTTCCAATTTTCAAAAAAGAAATAAATTAAAAATACACCCCATGGATCAAAATATTTATATATTTAAATGTTTGACTAATGTACTTAAATTAGATGTAGTAGTAAGCTATCATATGATTCACTGTTTGTTTTTAATTTTTGTTTTGTTTATATAACCTTCCTACCGATGAAGATGTCCAAAGTGGCATCAAAACGTTTAGGTAAAAATAAAAAACATAAGTAAGAATGAAACTGCCAAAAGCGTTATTATTAGTAATTATAACAATGGCTTACTTAAGTTTAAGAATTGAAATTTTTGTATGTTTTAAAACATATTAAAATAAGTATATTTTAAAATATAATTCAAAATGTTATGAATAAATTGTAAAATGAGTTGATAAGTTATATTAATATAAAAGAAAATGCAATTTCGATTGTTATAGAAATAAGTATTAAAAGGTGTCGATGACTTATGTTGACATAACAGTAGAGAATAATTAAAATAATATCAAATAAATTTTAAAATGTATTATAAGCTGATTTTGGCGTAATAGACCGAAGTAATATAAAATAATATTTAAATTGGGTAAGTCATGGCATATGGTCGAAACTAATGCTAACACAACAGAAAGAAATTATGTTAAATAACAATGAAATTAGTTTAAAATATATTAAAAACTGATGGTAGCATATCAAACCAAAATAATATAAAATAATATTAAAATAAGTTTTAAACTAACTTAGAAACTGGTGCTGGCAAAACAGATCAATATAATTCATATTAATACTAGCTGGCCTGACCGACGTTGTCCTCTCCTAATGTCATTGTTTTTGTTTTATGTAAACACTCGTTCATTTTTAAGATCAGCTCGTCCGCTTCGCTCAGTCGCCTCCCGGATTAGCTCGTTCAACACGCTCACTCACCTGTCGAAAAAAAAGTTTGAGTTGCCTTTCAAGTAGTTTTTTATTTCCATAGTGAGAGATGCCATTCTAGTACCTTTTTATTTTCATAATTAACGTATGTTTATGCATTTCAAGTATGTTTACAGCTGGTTGGTGTAACTAACTGAACTTTGAAATCAATGGGAACTTTGAAGGCCTGTGAGACAGATGTTAATCCCTTAGCTAGTATTAAACATTTTCATATATAAGAACCTTATCCCCACATTAACAAACACAACAAAAAAAGAATTATTCAAGAATGGTGCACTCATTCTCAAGTTATGGAATGACAAAGGAAAACAGGCATTCATTTTGATATATTTAAATTGAAATAAGTTGTAAAATGTGTTCGAAACCGATGCTGAAATAAGACTAAAATGAGTTCGCACGCAGCATGCTGACATGTGGGAAGTGAATTTCCACATCAAAAACTTTAAAAATTAATATCAGTGTTGAAACAATGCACTCTGCACCAAAAACAAGAGTGGTTGTTTTCTGTGGTTGTTTTAGTAAATACTATCCGTTATCTATAATATTTTTCAATTCCACCACAATAAGAACATCGAAGGGCCGATACCTAATTATTACATATAACTATTCTTCTTAATTATTACATCCACTCATTCGTTCGTCTTTGGTCTTTGGTCATTGGTGGGATTGGAATTCATCTCCGAGCGACAATTTTTGGTTATGTTTTGGTGCAAAAGAAGGAAGCCAAGAGCCGGTAAGCAAATTAAAATAAATTATTCTTATGAAGTTAGTTTTACTAGCTATAATTTTAACTAATATATTTAACCGAGCCGAATTCTATTTTAGAATCCGATATGGCAAAGTGGTTGGTACTGACATAAACATTCACTAGGTACTGGTAGGCTAAATGGAATTTTCACAAAATGTTTTCAAGGCTATGCTTAGACACAATAAGCTGTTCAAAGCTTGTGATATCTTAGTGTAAGCATAAAATATATAAAAGTATCTATATACTTTAAGTAAGCCTTTAGGACCAAGGCCTAAGCTTGATCTACATCATTAAGTGTTATTTTGTACTGAATAACTGTAAATAGGCATATGTGAAGAGTACGATAAGCGTCTACCAAAACAATCGAATATAAAATATCGGATTATCATGATTGATACACCATTAACCATCCTCCCATTTGTTTGTTATTGGTATTAGTACGCAATTGAAATGAGTTTTACTTTACAGTGATCTGTGGCTAGCCTAAAAACTGTGATAAACTAACCCAACCTAACTCCGCTGAGCACTGTTTTTGTGATGATTTTTTCGTTTTAATTTTGTTTTCAATATTCTCATCTGTAAAATTGATGTAACTATTATAAGTTAGTGGTTCGATATTTTATAGGTATTGGTTTGTTTTGGTGGACACTTATTGTACTGAGCCCAGGCTATCAATTAAGGTAATGGTTCAAATATAAAGCAAGGTATCGTTCTTAAGGTTGTATATGTTTTACATTTTCTAAAAGAGTTTTTAGTGGAGAATTTATAAATAACATTAGTTGTCGGCGCAAACTTACGGTTACCGGTACATTTCCATAAGAGGAACGATATAAAAAAACAAATGAAATTGTTCGGTATATTGATTAGGTCAATTGTAAAATATGTTTATCGTCTGTATGTTAGTTATATCGTCACGTTTGTTTTGTTTAGTTTGTCCATTAAGATTAGGCTTTGCTATAATAGAAAATTAGAAACACATTACCAGTACCTATTTCAAAAAATATCTATTCGTTTATTTAAAAAAAAAAAAAAACTAGACAACTCAACAAATATAAAAGGTTTACAGAATATAGCTTTCTGGTACTGTAGCATGTTAAAATAACATAAAAGGAGTACCATTTCCTTATGGAAAAATCCATCGAAAACCCATCGTACACAATTATAACCTATACAGCTGTGTAGAGCGTGTTTTGCTCTAAACAAGTGTATAACGAACGACTGCTCAAATTCGGAGTTTAGTTTAGAAATTTGTGTGTTTAGAAATATCTACAACGTGTCCTGGTCAATACCCCCTGTTAAAACATTAAAAATGTTAAAACTATATAGATCTGTTATAATGGTTGTTCCTGGAAATAAATGTTTATTTCAAATTTTATTAGAATCAACATATGTTATCTGGACACATTGCAAGGCGATATCTTCTACATCTTTGAGACCAAATGTAACCAACACCTAAATAATTGATATACCATACCGTAAAACCGGCTAGACCAGACAAGGGGTCTTGACCCGGGCACGTTGTAGATAGATATTTGTAAACATACAAATTTCTAAACTAACCTGCAAATTTGAGCAGTCGTTTGTTATACATTTGTTTAAAACAAAACACGCTCTACAGCTGTATACCTATACAGCTGTATAGGTTATAACTGCGTACGATGGGGTTTTTGTTTTATTTTACAGGTTTACGAACTGATGACTTTTCGGAAAAATAAAATATGTGTCTAACTAAGACGTGTAATTCTCGTCATGTTTGTCCGATTGTTTTCGTGAAGGCGTAGCTTTATTCAAAATTTAAGCGCGCATAATTCCATGCTATTTGAAGCTATATACAACATATATTTCACATTTGTTTATTCCAGTTTTGACCCGGCCACTTTAGTTACACTCCTTGGAAGTTACTCGCCCCGACCGTTGCGACTTAATTGCTACGTAAACACAGCATTCCCGCCGTAACTAATAACAAACAACATTGGGACATTGTCACTGTAAAAATAAAGGTAATTGTTACTGGTTTATTTATAGGTTCATTAGAGAGCAGTTATTCTACAGAGTCTTGGCCTGTTACCCTTATATGCAAAGGCTTATGGTTATCCTCTATTACAACAAGGGCTGTGTCGTCAAAAGAGAGCTTTAACAAATAAATAATGGAGTCACTGGAATGCCAAGTTCACAAACTGCGATGGAAGCTGATAGACCATCTCCAGTAAGGACAATTTGTTATGAGCCTTTTTCGGTATTGTGGAGAGACAGTGATTTCAACACTTGACTACATGAGCTTCGACTATACAAACCATTAGAATTTTGTTAGTGACGTGTTGAGTGCTGTTCACTGTGTTTTGAGGTCAAGAGTGAATTTAGTGGGATAGGAGTGGGTTGGTGACATAAATGCGAGGATTATTTATAGTTCTGGAACTGTACTGCTTAAACCTATTCTGAGGTTTCTACCATACACTTAAGTTAGGCCTATTATTTTACTATTTAGGAATATAGGTAACATACACTTGTCTGCTCGTGAAGAACGATCAGGCACAGTACTTTATACAAAATAAATAGGTAGGCTCTAGGGTATTTCGAAATTATGGTACAAATGCATTGTTTAATTGTGCGTTTAACCATTTTCTGTTTAGGGGAAAATATTTGTCAAAGTCATTTTTGGATCCAGTTTAATTATTAAGGGCTCAGAGCCTTTATTTGTGTGGTCTAAGAGGCTACTACTGTTGTGATCGTATTTTGTCCTCCCTGCAAAGTGATTTTTCAGATCTTATGTTTGTGCTAGGCTAAAATTTGAGCCCTGGCCTAGTTTGACTGTAACATTTTCCTGGGGCCTACTAGAGGTTATTTTACATTTGTATAATTATACAAATAATGGGACATTCACGATGTCCCCTTAAATTTTCATTAATTCGCACCAGATTTAAGTGAGTTATCAGTGTTTTTACGGCGGGCAATTATTTATTTAATTTTTGGCCTAGGCAACCTTGTAGCCATAAGACTTATGGGATTTATTTAGTTTTTGAAACTGTTTGTAAAAGTAATGGACACTTCTCGCCCAGCCTTTGAAAACTTTTTGAGTGAATTTGGTCCAAATATTTCCAAGTTATCCCCTGATTTATTCGGGAATAGTTCCCCAAGCTAAAATCGTTTTATTTTTTAAATTATCATGTTTTCTAATTTAATTGTATTGACCTGTGTATTCCTTATTAGTTGCTTATCATTATTTAGAGCTTTGAGAATTTTATTTTTGTAACTTTAAAGTTTTAATTGCAGTTTTTTACGAAAATTAAACTTTCCTTTGGTAATAATTAATTTACTATGTTCATGTCAGTTACTTAAATTAAACCGGCCCTTTATGTAAGGTTTATAATTAATTATACTTATATAAGCTTATTTTGAAATTTAATTAATTTAAATTTGTTTGAAAGTGAAAATAATACATGAGTAGTGGGTGTTGTATCATTCCACAACATTTTAATATGTTGGAAAAGTTTTATTTGTGGTGCTGGACCTTTTTACTGGGGTCCCAGTATGTTCTCCACCTGCATCCGGAAGGGAGAGGGAGCTGCGGGGATTTCTGGCTGCCCGCCCGCCTCCTGCTTCGGTAGAACAACCCGGACTACAACACCTTGTATGGACCTGATTTCTGCTACTCGGCCTAGCTTGGCAAACAGCTGCCTAGCCACCTACCTGATCACCAACTGCAACCTACTACTGCACCGCAAGTTCATCATCTTTTGTTATTTGTATTTGTGTGACATGAAATGTTAAACTCTTTAAGTATTTAGTGCTATTGACTAATTTTAAGCAGATTTCATTATATGATGGAACGTGGGGCCCGTTATTTAAAAAATTAAACCCAATGTCACATTGAAGTTTTGCACGACCTGAAAACCTTATATTTTATAACGTAGCCATTTATTAGTTATTTTCTTGACTTCATAAAGTTAATGTTTCTGGCATTTAATTTAAAGCTTTTAGAAAAAAAATATTAAGAATTCATATTTGTTGCTCTTATTTATATGTAATGATGACCTAGTTACTCAACTTATAATTGTTTAAGGTTATTGTTACTTGATTGCTGGATTTACTTAATTGATAATCTTAATGCAGAAACTATTTGGAAGGTGCAGTCTTAAGCTGGATCAATAACTCATAATATTTTATCAATTTTCAGTTTTTAATCCTACTCTACAGCCATTTGATTTCAATGTTAACACAGTTTTAATATTAATTGCTTCCTAGACTTGCGCTCAAATTATGTTACTATTTAACTTATAATGATTGTTATTTTAATATTGAATTTTCTTTAGTGTTGTACCGGTAACATGGATTCATAAAAAAAATGGTAACCTGAGGAAATTGGCATTACAGTTAATATTGTTGAATGATTTTTATAGGGCACTTTCTGGGGTATTCCATGTTTTAGTTCAATTGTGCTTTGTTATTGCTTATTATATTCTTTTAGTGCCTCTCGACAGTGTGTTTATTTCTTGAACCGTCCCGTTATTTTATTAATATAAATTCATTAAACAAATAATTGTATACATACGTTTTATAAATCTTATTATAAATTTGACATATTTTAAAACTTGTGTTAACATAAAAAAGGTGAGTTATGAAATATTTTATAACTTGTGCTAACATATGAAAAAGTGAGTTAACATTATTTAAAAACTTGTTTGGCATATTTTAAAATTATAATTAACATTGAAAAAAGGGGGAGTAGCATAGTTGAAAAATATTTTTGATTAATGTTTTAATATATTTTTAAAATATCTTCTAACATAACATCAAAATGTTTTAATTTTAGTTTGAAATATGTTAAAACTAATATTAACATTGAAAAAAGGGGGAATAACATAATTTTAAAATGAATTTTAATATTATTTCTAACATAACATCAAAATGTTTTAATGTTAGTTCGACATATTTTAAAACTAATAATAACATAGAAAAAACGGGGCATACCATAATTTTAAAAAGAGTTTTGATACAAGTTTTAATATATATTTTTATAATATTTCTAACATAACTTTAACATGTTTTAATATTAGTTTGATATATTTCGATATTATTTTTAAGATAACTTAAACATGTTTGAATATTTGTTTGACATATTTTAAAATTGATATTATAACTAATATTAAGAAAATAGGAATAGCATTAATTTAATATAAGTTTAATACGAGTTTAGCACAAATTTTACCATATTTCGAAAACACATTTTTTCTACTTGGGCCACAAAGACATGTTGGCTGCAGTGATAGCTAGTAAACAATTTAATAATGTAATTTTTTAAACCTAGAATACCTAATTGTTTATCATGTTATTGTTCATAAAATAGGCTTGTAGTTCTATATAGTAAATATACAAATACATCAGTAATTATAGTTAATAAATATAAGCTAGTTTTTGTAAATTTTAAAGACAGGGACAGCTTTAAATAATACAAAAACATTTGTTATTTGTCCTCAAAAAAACTTTACGCCAACCCAGTAAAAATACTTAAATATATCAATAATTAAATTCTTAAGTACTTAAATACATCAATTATCCCGGTATAATTATAATATACATTACATACCTAGAAATACATAAACTTGGATTAGGGTTTGAAATGTACTACAGCAATAAAAAGTTCAGCGTATTTTGTCCTGAAAATAAAACCTGCTGCACCCCTCTGAAGCTAAATCCTTTTCGAAATCCTTCTCAGGAAAAGTCAACTAAATTCGCATCTCTTGTGACGTCTCATTAGTCTAAATTCAATCTCATTCTTGAGATTGTAAAGCGAAATTGTTCCAACTGTATTATATCAAGAAAATACAGACAAATGTTTAGTTATATTATATCAAATATGAGTCTCCACCAACCCCAGTCTGTTCTTGTGATATAACAATTTTCTGAAATAATTATGCAACATAACTAAAACCTATTCCATTTTTAAAGTTAGTGTGGTCGAAATAAAAATATTACTCACGAAACAAATATTAAAGTAGGTTTCCGAAAACTATTCATGTACTTTAGCTATTCAGTAGTAAAACTTAAGATTAATTGTATTTTATTGCTATAATAACACAGCAATAGCAATATTTTGTTGCGAGTTACTTTATATATATTAATGCTTTTCATCGCTGTCATGTAGTAATCGAATGAAAACCATTTATCAATGCTGTGCTTTAAGCTGTTGATTCTTTAAACATCGAAGATTCAATCCACGTAGTGGATGTCAGCCATGTGTGCCAAATCGATTTTCAATGTTATGGAAATGGCGCCGGTTACAAAATTGTCGAATGTAAACGCGAACTGCTTACCACAAAATTTCAAACAATGAAGCCTAAAGTTCACATTTTAGCGTTAACTCTATAATAATAACTAATAACACTCTTTAGTTCAACCCGTGCATCCGAAAAAAATAATTCAATACTGAAACATGTTGCATTCTTTAATTTGCGTACAACGTTTAATTTATTACTAAAATAAACTTGACGAAACATCGGGTGACCACGTACACTTTGGTCTGTAGTAACTGAGGTGGCCGGTTGGCCGCACGCTAAGGACCAGTTCCCAGTCGAGGCATTTGCTGGCAGCTCCGACACTGTCACCCCCTGGAGTTAAACAATATTTGTGAACGTTTTAACGTATGTTTTTCTCTTCAGTTGGACCTCAACTGCTATGAGAATCAAATCGACTGGTCCACCGGAGATAGATGACATTGCCCGCTATGTTTAACTGGACAGCTGTGTGCGGGAGTAAAACTATTGAAATTTTGGCAAGGTATTCTATAGCAAGCTGAGTTGGAAACCGCACTCTCGGTATATTGATAAAAGATTAAGATTAATGATTTATGCCTTATCACAGCTTGGGTGCATGTTGTATGTGGCTTGTAGGGATGTCTACTGAGCGTAAGTGTAATCCCTTTTTCGGATTTCAATACAAATTTTAACTAATGTACATTTTACACTGATTTGGAGTTTTAAAAGTTTTGTACGTAGAAATTCACTTCCCTCACGTCAGCGTGTAGTGAACACGTTTGGTTTTCTAAGGGGCATAAAAACAGAGTTCCTTCAGACAACAGGTTGCAAAAATCACAAAGGTATTTTACATTATTAAACCTATTATATTAATCAACCTATTCAGTATTCATTCCGAAATCATACAGTTAGTCACTAGTCCAATAACGTACACCTTGAGACTTAAAGTCAGATCACGAGTATTAAGCTACACATTAAAGCTAAAAGTCAAAACACTTTCAATGCAATACCGTTTATAAGTTGTTATGCGTCTATCAAGATGCAACACCTTTTTGATCAAGAAAGAATTACGAAATACAATTTAAGCCTCTTTCTGTGCTCACTGTAAATTAGGAAATTTAATATTATGTAATTAGGCGTTGTTATCAACATTATCTAGCTCATATCTGGTATTACGTATTCAATACAGATATTAGATGGAGTATCTGTGCCTAGTTGTACAACGTCGAGAATCGATTTAGGCCACACATGCTCCAACACCAATCTGTGCGTTGAATCGTAGACATTTGGTACAAGCCACACCAGCAAATCATTTCTAAATGTTCTTACTTCCTTTTAAATGTGACTATACAGTTTTACGTGCAATATGACCAGTTTTATATGTTTTCACATAAACCGTGAATATTTTTTTAATTTTCTGATTCGATGCCAATAAGAAAGCATACACTTAGCAGGAATGGATTTTATAATTTTAGTTTTGTCTTCATATGTGTTTGTGTACAAATTTAATCGAAAATAAACATATATTTTATTATAATATACAATTCATACTTTTACTTTTCTCATTATGACAAGGTGTTAAGCATGATGCTTGGTGATAGGTTGGTTGCTAAAACTGTCAATATACGTTTACGTATTTTGTAGGATGTACTTTTTGAATCGATATTGTTTATGTAATATTATCTCATAAGAATTATGCTATTAAAGGTGTTTAAGCCAATAATTTATGCAATATTAGTTCTAGGTCATTAACACAAAAAGTAGATTTTAAATTGTTTTTTTGTTTGTATATATATTTGTTTACATTCGTATGTGCACACAACAAAATATTATAAGTGACGTTAGCGTAGTGGTCAAGGTGAGGGACTCCTGGATCATGGTAGCGGTCTCTTTCGACGGTTCCAATCCCAGTCCTCATGACGTGTAGTTGTACCAGTACTGTATCGGCTCTTCCTTTGATTTGCTTGATAAGTTCCACACACCAATCTATAGTATATGAGAACTAAAAAAATGCAAAAATAAGCTACCAATCACTTTTTGTAAAAACTCCTCTCCATTCCAGAAGTATTGATTCAAAATATGATAGAAATAAGTGTATATACTAAATAAATCTTATTATAACTAGATTTATATATTTATTTATTTCAACTGTAAAAACCAATACAGTTACACTTAGTATTACAGTTCTTAATCATATATAATAATATTACTTGCAAGATGACAACATTTAAGTAGATAACAACAATAATTTATATATGAATGTGCCATTCCTTAAATATATAAATATAATATTAACAGTTAGTATAACTATGTGAAAAGCATATAACTAACAATAAATAGTTTTTAAACAATTTTATGTAAGTAAGAAATAATATAGGATATATTGAATGTATATGCATATAATGCAAAAACTCAGTGACAATATTATTCTAATGAAAAAGGTTAAAACACACACTGGGACACTGGGTTATTATATTATGACTTAATCAGTTATTGATTTGGAAATGTGACGACAGAAAAAGGTTAGTAAGTTGTTATATTAAATCAGAAGGAATACAACATAAAAGTAAACAAAAATTAAAATTTTATCTTGTAAGTTAATTTTTTTTGCGAATTTGTAAATTAAATAATGTCGTAAACGAAATGTGCTAATAATTCTTATCTAAAAAATGAAAACCAATCAGTTACGTGTTACACCGTCTTGAGAAATCTTGTCTACGAATCAATAATATACTACTCTAAAACATCTAGTGTAAAGGCAGGTTGTATTTAATATTAGTTGAAGAGATATATTATTTTAGATTAGTAATACTGGGATCCACTAACTATAATATATACAATATACAAATAATCATACTGTATTATAATTTATTAAGTAAACTTTAATGATGAAATATTAAATAAATATTTAAAGTATGAAAAACATCGTTTGCAGTATTGTTGTTCAAATCCACAAAATGCTATGTAAAGGCCATCAATTACTAATATATAAATTACTAAACATGAAAGTAGTTAACCTTAGCCTTGATTGGCTTTCAAAACCAAAGATTTGATATATTTGATGAATTAAATGAGGGAGTGATACTAAGGAAGGGAATTAAGGTAGGAAGAAAAAGGTTATATTCTATTCAATTGTACAGATATTTGGTTTAATTATTTGTTACTAAATATACATTTAAAATATTACAATAACAGCAACACAAGCCAGTTGACGCTTTTCCAACATACAACTGCCTTTTCAAAGAAGTTACAACTGAGGCTTTTTGCGTGTCCGGAATTTCAATGAATGGGTCTTGAAACCCAACATTTGTCAACTGCTAAGGTAGCAAACAAGATTCAGGATTTTAAATTTACCATGTGTAAGTTGGATTACAGAAAGCTGGTTTAACGAGTAACTCGATAACTGTTGACCTAAACATTAAGTGTGTTCAGGTTGTTTCCAACAAACCTAAGACCAATAAAAAATGTATCGAATATAATATACAGGAATATAACTAGTGTATTTATAATTGCCTGTTATTAGATCACAGTTTTATATTACATTACACTACACCTTTTATATTATATTAAAATAATAATTGTGACAACCGAATGTTACGAGTAATGTTCGATTAGGCCTATTCTTGATTTTTGTTATCTTGATAATAATACATGTGCAAATATTATTACTAACTACGGGTTTTATTATTTATAATATGTTTGTAAAACTGTTACCAAAATCAAAATACGTTTTAGGTTTTGTCATTCCGTGTTATTTTTTTATCAATTTAAATTTTAAGTTTGCAGATGTCAGTTGGCTGTTTTCAGGAAACGAATCTACACTTAGAAATCAAACACAGTATGTTCTAAAAGTTCTGGAACGGACTAAAGACTTTAAAACCAAACTAGAAAAAAATATATTTCGCACGCGTATTTGTTAGCAAAACCACTTGTTTCTGTAAGTTCCATATATGCCTCTACCCATAAAACATGATTTCTTTGTTGTCGGAGGGGGGGAGTGGCCAAACTTATCTAGAGTAAACCACTATCGAGGCTTTGCAATAGAAACAAAACTGAACGCAACCCGGAGGTCGATATTACGCTTCTCTACAAAATGGTGGGCATATAAAAATGTTGTTAGTTTTTCAAATAAAAGGAATTTTCAGGCCACTTAAATAGCTTATAAACTATATAGAGATAATACATTGTTCACGTGATATCTGACTTATTTGGTTGAATAAGTCGATATCACCCCTGCCCTTAAATAATTGTTATCAAGTTTTTTTTTTCATTTAAACGTAAACCGCGTGACTTCTTATTTTAAAGGGCTACTTGAGTAAAACTCAACGATGCATATACTTAACGTTAATATATTTTTATTTGTTAAAGTTAAATCTTTTTTAAACAGCTATTATTTAATTACCTAATAAAAAAATACATTTAAACAAGTCATGTCAAATGTTACTTCAAAAATTAAATATCATATTTTAATGGGTATTAACAAAATAAATATTTACCTTTTTATTCCGTATTTATATTAAATGTTTATTCAGTTCAGTTTATTTAGTTTATTTTATGGTTATTAAAATAGTTTGTTTATCGTTTTCAACATTGGTTGTGTCATGCCTTGTTATAATAAGTGGGTTTTACTGGTTAAATAATTTAGTATCAATAGTTTCAATTGGATGATATTTTTTAAAATGATAGGTATAAAATCAGGTATACATGGTTCAATTTTACTCAACAACCCCTTTAAAGAGAATATTTATTCATTTAAAGTTTAATTTAACATATTTCGAGCAATCCCTCAAACTATATTTTTATTCTATTTTAGATATGATGAGAAACATATTTGTAATCATATAACTTTAGTATATACGTTATTTACTAGCTAGAGAATTCATTTACTGGCAAAATAACAATACCTTTTTTAGAAAGGTTAGAGCTTGAGGCTGGATCCAAATTGATATTTATATAATTTGTATTTAAATTGATGTTGATATTTGTTAAGACGTTGACTGGTTCTCTCAATCTGAGGGGGAGGTCCTATAAAATAATCCTCCCATATGAACTGTTCACCATAGGTCCTGGGACAATCTTAAAACTGGCATGTACCAGTTTTGAAGCTAACATTGAGTAAAGTGAATAAAGCTGTCATTAAATAATATGGCTTTTAGCTGTCCATTATAACAAACTTACCATCTACCTTTGGTCCCACCATTTGCAGCTGGCTGGGTTCGGTCCCGGACCCGAGAATGTGGTCCCTGGCTGTTGAAAATAAATACAGGTGTCAGTTGAGTTGGCCAGTTGGAGAGAAAAGCGTGTCTGCCTGTTTGAACCTGATCACAGCTGTCACAGGTTGCGTGGGAGTTGGTCCACTGAAAGGTCAGTTTGGCTGCCTGTCTCATCCTACCCTTTCCTTCCCTGCTATATCCTATCCTTCCGGTAACCTGTGCAAAATTATCGCTTGCATAACACGTGCCTAGCAGCTTAGCTAGGTTTTCCTAGTACAGAACATACATAGGCTCTACATCATCCCCATATGATTCATATGGAGGTTATTAAAAATGTATTTTTCGTCTCCTTAAGGTTGAAAACGATAACTTGTTTATATGTTTCTAGTGTATCCGAATGTCTGGGATTCAAATTACATTGCCACGGCCACGCGGTGACGGGTTTCTCCAAAGTAACAGATAGTTTTTCTCAAAAATGTTTTTCACTTTAAATAATAAAGAAATTCGGGAAATTTGTTTATCGTTAAAACTTAAAATAATAATGTGGGATTTTGGGGTTCTAAAATGAAACATTGTTTGCCCAAATTGGTTGAGAAATATAAACATAGTGGGCAAAAAAGTAAATTCCCTTCCGAATTAAAATAAGATTACTGGTTATGGGAGATATATTTTGAAATATGATACTAATTAAACTAGTGTATACGATATGAAAATTTAAAATGTAATCCAATATAATTATGTCAGCATAAGAAATAATGTTTATTGTTTACCTTAAAAGAGCGTAACTTGATTCCCTTGTTAAATGCGTACAAGTTTAGGCTATCTGGTTTTCTGACAGGACTAATTATTTGTCGAGGGAATTCACGAATCCAATTTAACGGTTGTTTCAACCCAATCTGGCTTGGCTTACCTCACAGGATGAGGATTTTGCTGTGAACATTCTTATATAAATACTTCTAGTACTACAATAACTAAAACAATCAGCTATTCTTGTTTATGGAAAAAATACAAGTACACATACAATATTAGAACACCATGTATGTATTACCATTTAATCAAAATGTGCATGATTTAGCTGTCACTATTGACTATAAATTATCAACAAGATAACATTATGTTACGATCATCACGTCAACGTATAATATGAAAATTCTGTAATTATTAGATGAAGCCTAGTAAGTGATGGTATACACCCAACAATTAATTGAATTTGCAAGTTTTTTATGCATATTTTAACTTTAAAACAATAACGTAACTTAATGGACACCAAATCATTTTAAAAACATTGTTAATAGTTAACGATCAAAGAAGAATATCTCCAGAGACCTCATTACAAGAGCTGCATCATAATTACTGGTCATTAATTGCAAGACGTCAGTTGCCGTTCAATGAATTATTACTTTAAATATTACTTGATTAAATTTCAATTTATTATTAAGTAAGAACAAAAATCTAATCCCGATGATCTTAAAAATTATATATTTGGTTTGTATTTAGTTATAAAAATACTAAAAATTAGGTATCGCAAATTTGTTAGCACTTTTCATGCCTATTTTAAAATTTTACAATTCATTGTTCTCCCCTTTTTACCGTGATACCATGGGTCTCAAAAGTATCACCCCCTATTTTTTTTAACTGCATATAACGAGATTATTCTCAGGGGAAGTCTTAGTGACCAAAAAGGAAACTTTCAATAAGTCAAAATTTACAAAAATCTCATCCAAAACAGGAGCTTTGTTGGGGGGTAAGTCTAATACGTAAATGATAAACCCCTTGAGTGTTGCCTTATTTGAAAGGGCATAAAAAAATAAGACGAATGTCGTAAATTTTTCATTATTTTTGCATCGCAATCACTTAAATTCAACAAGAACGTTTTGAAATAGTAACATGTTTCGATGGGAACGATTAAGTAACCAATCCGTTAATCTTTTACTGAGTGAAACATTTTCCCTCCTAGCCCCAAATTAGTCATTTTTGGAGCTAAGTAAAAAATAGTAAATAACACACCTTACTGAATGCAAACTCTTTTTAAAGGACTTGAACAGATAAGATGAAAGGTGCAAACAAGAGGCATCTACGATGTCCTTTACCATAGTTGTTTGTCACGTATGTTACAATATTACTAATATTACAATGTATGTTATGCATTGTAATTTTACAATATTTTTTGTATGAGTCTAAAGTGTGACATTAGATAAGATAATTAGCTTTCATTGATATTATAATTTACGAAATTGGCCAATTTAAGTTTTTTTGCTATTTGCAAAAAATGCAAAATTAACGTTATAAAATTAAAAATTTAATTGAACGCTATGTTTGATAGAACAGATAGAAACCCCTAACTTGCACCATTCTTCTTCTTTCTTTACGAAATTTGAAATTATTTAACACTCAAGGGGGGTTACTTTTAAATTGTTTTCTTACCTTCCAAAACCCCTATTTTTGCGAAGGGGGTTGACAACTTCGACTCATCACAAGTTTCATTTGTGGTTCACTAAGACTTGCCCGGAAGATAATCTCGTTATAAGCTTTTTAATAAGGAAGCGGGACCTTTGGGGCATACAGTATATCTATACACAGTAGATGTAGGTTTTCAGAACGAAAAATAAATTTAAATAGTCACTTTTATTAAAAGATATTGCACAAGTTATTTCACCGTGTACGGTACCTTAAAGTTATTCATATCATAGACAAATTTATTTTGATATACATAATAGTTTCGATTGTTGTCCTAGATTATCCAAGGATTGCGTACAGGATCTGAGACTAACTGTGAATACCACACCATGTAAGTGCATGGTATCAGGATTGTCTGAGTAAGTTTTGATCACTCACTCTTTGCTTCGTATAATGCGTTCCACGCACAGGATCAAGGTGTAAGTGGAAGGGTATAGAAAAACAAAAATAAATGCAAATATGACTCATCAGAAGCAAGTTTCATGTAAATTTACCTGAGCGATAGTGTTATTCTGTTATTGCATACACTTATAAATGTTTACTTAAGATAACGATATATACGTATATAGGTGTATTTCAGTAAAACCACCTGTCAGCTACAAAGTTAGGTATTTGCATCTCTGTATATTCCATAACATCGAAAATCAATTTAATACTCACATGGTCCAGCACTTGTGGGATGGATTGAATCCTAAACGCTGAATTTTGTAAGTTTGGTAAAATCTGTGTGAATATATATATTATTATAACTAATGTTGAGTTTTGTACAATTTTTACCAGACAAAAGTTTTAAAAATGTTAAATTTTACTTATAATAAATGTAAATAAGCTATTTCAAAAACAGTCTACTTATTCCATCGTACCTCTTCACCATAACTACAACGCATGAAATGTCTGTTAAAAAAAAATGTTTTACAACACGATCTAATATTTTTATTCATCATGTAGTAATTAGTAAGTAATCATGTAGTAATCATCATGTAGTAATTAAAACTATGTTAAAAAATATGTTTATAAATTTTAACAAAATATTTTGGTTAATTTGAACGTCAACTCTATCAAAATATCAAATGTCCAATAGCCTGACGGGGGTTTATTTGTCAACAGAGTCAAGAAATCCAATTTAACGGCCATTCCTTCACAATCTGGCTTGACCTAATTCAGAGAACATATGTGTTATTATAAGAATGAGCAGAATTCTAAAAATTTGTAGATTTTATTTAGTTGGCCTATCTGTGAATAGCAAATAGAGTACCTTAAATCGTCTTAGCGGAGGATAGGATAGTCACTATTAATATTAATTACGATTTTTAATTTTGGTTATCACTGCATAAACCCATAAAGTGAAAAATATGCATAGTTATTTTAGGACTTACAAATAAAATATACTATTGCAGGAAATAAATACAAAAATCTAAATTAAATATTAATTTGACAAAAAGTAATTAAAATGTGTATACTCAAATCATTAAAAAGTCCAAATCATTCGAATTTACTGTAACGTTATATTCCTTCATTTTGATTATTTTTTGGCAATTAAAATAACATTCAAACAAATGTCAACTAAACACTAACCAAACGTCATTAACCTCAACAAACACGAGCAAACCCATACAAATAAATAAATCAGGGAATGGTGAATCACTCGTTGTAAAATTGGATTAACTTCACAGTCGCCATTAGTCACTTAGTAATGGACACCTTTACTGCTTTATGATAGCGGAAGTTAATGAAAATAGTTTCCATGTCTTCGGTGAAGCCTAGCAAATTACAGTACAGTATAAATAATCGATTTAATTTCTTTATTAGAATGATACGTGTTTTTAAAACAAAGCAGGATAAATAGAATAGTGTTAAAACACTATAAGTATATTTACACTTATACTATACTTACATACAAGACGGTAAAATGTACACAAGATGTGGTAATAGTGTTGTAAGACGTATTTTATCTATCCTGCATAAAAGATTTGTATTTCAAAGATTGACTAGATTGTTTTGTATAAATACTCTTCCCTATAAAGTAATTTCGCTAAAAAAATACAAATAAGTAGAGACTGATATCACAAACAGATTCCAACGTTATGAAAACAACCAAATAAATTTTGCTACTAAATTGTATAAGAGAAAATTTAACTTTACCTACTAACAGCTATAATGATCTTTTTAACTTTTTTTATTAAAAGCGTTGCGATACAAAAACCATAAATTTTATATAATAATTAAAGATTCTCAAATATTAATAAAGTAACAGTTACTGTTCTAATATATAGTTTTTGTTTTCTTTTTCAATCCCCCTTGTTCTGTGGTAATAATTAAGGTAGAATAATCTTTATTTGTATTTTATATGACTTAATCTCCCATAAATAGCGGTGGAAAACATATGCTAGTCATTCAATAAAAAACCCATGAATTGTAATTGCAGAGAAGCAAGAGAATGAACTTATAAAACAAACTGAAATGTTTTATACTACTAGCTTGAACATATAAATATTATTTGTAACTAATGTATTACTTTATTTATTGTTAGTTGATTTATTATTAATTCGTTTATTTAACGACAAGAGGCGTCTTGGCAATAACGATCCAACGCTAATAACGAATGAGGCCCCAAGGGATCTTGTAATTGTTCATTATCGTAACCACCCTTTTAATTTGGCCTGTTTTTGTAGGAACAAATTTAAATGTTCAGCTCAATAAATCGTAAATTATGTGCAATAGATAAATATAATAAAAAGTAAGACAAATAAATGAATAATAGTTTAGATGGTTTAGTTTAGATAGAGATAGATTTAAAAAAAAGTTTACACAGACACAATATGCACATTTTAAGCTACAAATTATTAGCCAGTGTGTTGTGACAAATTTTCAATTAAAAAAAATAATATTCTCATACAAACGTTTTAATTTACGTTAGTTAATTAAATAATATACACCGGATGACTAACTTACTAACCAATTAAGGAAAATAAATTGAATCGTAACTAAATTATTGTGTTTGTAAAGTATTTGTTAATAATTTTCATCTAGTCGGTATTTAATAAGTATTTCTTATAAATGTACTATTTTTTTAAATTATATCAGTTAGTTATAAATTGAAATATATAATGTAAGATATAGATATAGCGAACTAAAACAGATAGTGAGCATGCACTTTATAAAATCGTACATTATTTTATTTCCATATTTTTATTGTGTAAGTGCGTACTTAGGATTAAAACAAAAATGACTGGTTTTCAATACATTTAACTAAAGTTATTTTAAATTCATCAAATAATAACAAACACACCCATAGTTCATTATTCTGGATACTGAGTACATACGGAATGATTATGTATATTAGTTGTATCGATAACTGCTAAAGAATACATTTCCAAGATACAGTTGGTACCTTATAGTTAATAAATTTCATTGGTTACTGGTAACTGAGAGATTCAAAACAAATACTGGATTAATTAAATTCATGAATCTGTTACCTAACTCATTTATATTTAGAAAAATGTTATAGTGAGTATCACTCATATAAACCGCTTTTCTTATTGTATAAAAACTATTGCACTATATTCAAAATGATGTTTAGGTAAATATCAAATTTAATGTGGTGGTGAGATAAAGCTAAGTTTTAATCTGTAATCTGTAATATATTGTGAGGTTACGTAACTTATAATTGATAATAGATCGTACCGTAGTAAAATTAGTTAAAACTTGCCAGGTCATTCATGGAAGATTTTTAAAATTAGGGTAATCTGATATTTTTATTGACAGGAGCGAGGAAATTGGCCCGAACTCCACATAAGTTGAGTAAGTAAGAAGTTAAATGATATGGTCAAACCTGTTGAAGCGTTATGTGCGGTGAACCTTAATGTCGGAAGGCTAACGATAAACATAGCATATGGTCCAAAATTGCTATTTTTTAAAGATACATGTTCAAAATATATTTTAAATTCAGTACTTTTATGGAAAATTACCTTTTACTTTCTCCCCTTATACATAGTATATGGAGAAAGTATTGATTTCGACAAAATTTTCGAATTTGAGTTGTTAGTGGAAATATTCGTTTTGGTGCTCCCTGAACCCAAAAAAGTGGTTTTTACGTGATATCTGTCTGTGTGTGTGTGTGTGTGTGTGTGTGTGTGTGTGTGTGTGTGTGTGTGTGTGTGTCTGTGTGGATGTGTACAGAGCTAGAGCCTTAACCAATGGGCCAATTTTTATGAAATTTGGCATGTAGGTACTAATCCACGATATCTCCAGCGTTTTTTTCATTTTTTTGAATTTTTGATTTTTAAGGGTAATTATCCCCCCAAAACCGCCAAAAAACATGAAAAATCCAAATTTCTCAAAAACGGCTCTAACGATTTTGATTAAACTTTAGTCATTTGTAGAACTTCAGTTTTCCAACAAAATGGCACCACCCGCATTCCTGTAAAAATTCGGGTTCAGAAATTACAGGACTTAAAACATCAAAAATTCAGTTTTTTGGATTTTTCATAAAAAGACATAAACATAAGAAAATATTACTATGCACCATTAAAAAGAGCTCAAAAAACTAAATAATTTAGTATTTTGAATTACTATTCTACGATTGCTGGTTTCGGAGAAAATTGAAATTTTCATTTTGCAGTAAACGCAGTACGTTGTCCAATGTTATTCTTATGGGGAATAAAAAAATTACTATTTCTCTCTTATTTACTGATAAATTTCATTCAAACTTGATATGCTTGTCAAGTTAGTATTGACCAACAGAGGAAATTCGAAATATGTTGACCCTTATTAACCCTGGGGGGGATAGGGGGCATTTCCCCTCTTAAAACCACGAGTCCAGCAATGGATTCTGTAGTGCCTCCAAAGCAGGGATTTGGGTGGATGTGTTTTAAAACAACTTGTTTACAAGATTTTCTGTACATTCGACCGTGCTTTGTATTCTATATTTAGTAAATAAAAAGTAATTTATTCATTAAAGTTGGGCTAAAGGGAGAAAGTATGTGTCAGTTTCCTGATACCGTTTATTTAATATTTTGTTTTGAACAAGTATGGTGTTTGTACAAACGTATTGCACTCTCAAAAAACTAAGAGAGTGTTAGTTTTTAATTCAGAAAACCAAGAATTTTATATTACATAACTTTTTTGGGGGGGGGAATGTTTTAGCTACAAAGTTTCAGTAAAATAGGAGATAATTTGTGAAATCAGTATGAAACTTTCGTTTATAATAGTACCAACGTTACCCAACGCATATTTAATAATTTATTTCCAAATTAAATGTATGTTTGCGTAGATTCCGTTCCTAAAGATGGTTTTTAGTAACGTATTATTAGTATTACGTTACTGACGAATTATTATATCGTGTTAACATAGTTATAAAGAGTGTAGTTCATAAAGCTTACCGGTAAAAAATATAGTAAGATAAAGTTTTAAAGAGAAAACAATAAAACCAAGTATTGTTTATTATTTAAATGGATGGATATTAGTGAGGAAAAAGTGGTAAGACCTCTCTCATTATTCTAGCACATATGTTTACCTAGTTATTAAAGCAAATTTATATTGACTAAAGAGAGTACTTTGTCTAATGGGGATATCACGTTTTAAAAGCTATTATTCCTATGTTCGTGTTGTTTTAACATAGTCCGTATACCCACGCCTACTTTCACCTAACTTTGTAATACGGGAAATTTTTTTACCAGCATTGCAGGTAAATAGAGGCAGGAGCATCAAACCAGACAACATTTTTTCAGATTTCAAAAAGTCTATGTTATAACACAGTTTTTGATTTTTTTAGTTTTAATGTGAAAATTCATTTACCTCATGGTCAGCATCCTGCTTGTGAACTCGTTTAAATAATAATGCAATTTCGCCCATATTATCTCCTGTAAGTTATAGAAAATCTAGTAAAATATATACCATTTGAATTATATGTAATATATCTTATCCTCGTAAGACGATAGTAATGAAGTAAAAATAACTAGATGGATGCTTCAACTATGTTTACGAAATAAAGTTTGCATTTTCAATCAATGTACTAAACGGCAAATCAAAGATGAATAATAGCTTTTACGAGTTGATTGGTTTCCTTTAAATTGAGATTTTACCAAGCTTTACAGATTGGAAAGAAATTTAACATACTCTCCATTATCTATTTAACTTTATTTTTTTATCTGTTTCAATGGCCAGGTTTAAGTGTTCCAGAAAATTAGAAATAGTTTGACATATATTTTCTGTTTTTCTAAAAAGACAAAATTATGTTTTTGTAATATAATTCTTCAACAATTTAGTTTTTCAATTCAATTACCATTACTATGTTAAAGTGTAAACTCATGTTTAGCAATATATTTTAAAACATATTAAACATTAACCAAAAACTTTATTCTTAATTACTACTTATCACATGTTCGGTACATAAGTTTATGACGTAAAAATCTTAACTTATTTTATAGCAAGAAATAAGCTTAATTGCTCACTTTGAAAAAGCTTAATATGTTTATCCGCGTAAAATACGTACAAGTTTGGGCTATCTCGTTTTCTGACGAGACTAATTATTTGTCGAGGGAATTCACGAATCCAATTTAACGATTGTTCCAACCCAATATGCTTTTGCCTACTCTAGAAGGTGGGCATTTTGCTGAAAACCCTCTAAAATCAATACTGTCTTTACAACAGTTAAACTTATATTCTTAACTCTACTATGTATAAAAACAAATAAAATATGGCGTGCAACCACAAACATTTCACAAGTGTAAAAAAGACTGAAGAACACAAAGAAAAATGTGGAAACGTATGTGATAAAAATTTTAATATAATACAATGTTTACAACACATAAAATATAATAAACAATCATAAAATGTAATAAACCAACATAAAATTTAATATTAAAACCGATACATACGAGAATACTAACAAATTAACTATTTTCAACATCTGATTAGAATTTGAATAGACCTAAACCAAGCAGATTTATGTAAGTACATTATAATGAATTTACCTAAGTATTACCTTACTATCACGTATTTTCGTGATATCATGTAAAAGAAGAAATAAAAATATAAAACGTTTATATGTGTTATACAAAAGTTTACCTATCATTTAAACCAATAGCGTGTTTGAGTTAAAAAACAAGCTGGTGAGTGGTGGGCCTGCTTCTAACAACATTAAACTATTATAATTCCGATAAATTCAGAAGGCATTACCTTTATTTCAATCTACCAAATTTGAACCGTGTATAAAGGCCGTGCTTTAAAGGATTATTTCTTAAATCTTTACTACAAAAACCTGCGTTTGCTTATTCTTACTTAATGATTTAGGATAGCACAATGGATATAATTTATTTAAAATACTCAATGCTCAGAATTTGTTGGGATACAGTTTAATTTAATTTTAATGAATAAATTCGAACAGTGATTCGACTGCTAATAAAATTACTTTCAGTTCATAAATACTACCGGTAAAAACATTAATTTTTCACAAGGTTCCGATCTTAAAAATTCTTTATTAAGGGATTTTATAAAAGTAATAGGTAGTTTGTGATGCAATTTGTTAAGGACAGAAAATCTTCGAAATACTACTCGTAGTACTGACGAGAAATGATAATTTGTGAAAAGCTTAATTTGTAGGTTAAAACCCAATTTCAACATTAATGATATCACACAAGTATTAAAACCGCATAGATTTATAGAACACTTAAGATATCAATACAACAAATTGTCACTATTAAAACGAATAGCTGTCACTATTTAATCAGAGTTTTGGCTGAGAATTTTAAAAATTAATGAATATTTTAATTGTTATGTAAAACAACCTATCACTTTACTTACTATATTTTTATTCCAAATTAAAATATATCAGAATAATTGAATACAGGTTAAATATTTTTTTTTATAATTTGATTTCCACAACTGATCAAAACACTAATACTTAACTACGGTTGTATAAATTTCGTAATTATAATTAGTATTATTTTGTTTACTACTGTTTCTGTATCTTTTATGAAAACCTACCTACTATAAGATTAGTTTTTGTTTAATCTGACTAAATAATCAGGAAACAATTGGTCATTTGTATAGACAATAGATAGAATAATTACTTATTCATTTTATGACTATAGCTTGCGATCACATTATGATCCTCCTAACGATTGAACAATCTTAAAAACAACACTAATTATGATAAATACTATTATCACAACTATCTATTGCATTAACTTTATAAAAATGTAGCCCTTGCATACTTAACATATGTTATCGCATTAATACATTGATATTTAATACAGAATAGATTTTCTGCAGTAATAGAATTCAAATAAACGGTTAAGCACGAAAAATATCGTATGACCATTATTTTCTAGGGTATTCAAAAGAGGTTCATTAGTAAGAAACATTGTGACTGCGGACAACCTCACCTTGTTCCCCAAACAAGAGACTACGAGTATTATAAACGTTGGGTATTTCTCGTCAATTCACTTCATAAACGTACACCGCAATAGGTTGGCCGAACAATCACTTACAAAAATAATCTTTAAATTACTTGATCTTTTCTGTGCATCAATGAAGATACAATAAAGTTAATCGCTTACCAATTCAATTTAAGCTGTAAAACTTGTAATGAAGATTTTGAGAACAATAAATAGCAAGAATAGGGAAAAACTTCACTAAGCACAGTTAAAAGGTTTGTCAAATGTATGAATCCGCACCGGGACATTTACTGTTTGAGACTAGAATGCAAGTGTACCAAGACTCTCCGGACAACAAAATACGATGACCTGTCCTGATAGGACTCACTGACGAGGAGTGCGTTGACAAAAAGATTTTGGACCTTCAATAATAACAGAGTATCAGCCATTCTAAACTATGTCGATTTTTCTTTAGGATATTTATTGTTGGTGTTTCAATTGCCTGGTATAATGCAGGTTTGAACACGTTGCATCACCCAGACACAGCCTCGGACCCGAAGGTGTGCTCTCCAAGGCAACAGGCAAAATGACGTGTTCTGCTATACAACAATCTTACTCGAAGGTGTTCTTACTACAGTTTAAAAACCTCAACGAAGGCACCGTAATCATCGTGGAGCAGCTACTCTCCATCGGAGATTGCAGTGTACCCAACCAACATTCAAATGCTGGAGATACAAGAGGTTTTTACCTTCTCACTCTCTTCGAAAACCTCCATCCGCTAATAACTTCTGTTCGGTCTTTTGAGCATACCTTTAAACCTCACACATATCTGGAGAGCTTAGAAAGTACATACCATGCAGCCTTAATGATCTCAGTGACAGGAAGAGTTTGTCAAGATTCCAGATCTTGACTGAGACTTTTGGGTCGACCTTCTGAAGGGGTCAGTTGACTTGGAGAGTTTCCTCAAGATTTACAGCAATGCCGATCCTGTCCCCAGTTAAAGAAAACCCTCCCCATTCTGGATGCGTGTGATGGTTTTGACAATCGTTTTCATCTCCTATGATTTTGCCCTTATTCCTCCCAAAGAAATCGATCGACAAAGGATCAACCACGCCCACTCCTAAGGACATGATCAAAACTGCCTCTGTGACTACAACACTACAATAATCCAGTTAATACAAAATCTAAACTTATTCAAGTATAAAGCTTCAGTCAGACACCTTCACCAGGACGAATAACTTTAGATAAGAAAGGTAAAATAAGTTTACCTTAAAATTATAAAGTTAATCATTAGAAGTTAATTGCCGTGATTCAAGAAAATTTGTATTAAACACTAAAAATTGCATCTGTAGGACATAAGTACTGTAATACGGATCCAACAAATTATGAAACCCCAACTTGAAACATGAGGGATCTTGCTGATATCTGGAAAATGCAAAAAATTACGTATTTAATATCCTCATAAATTTTGATGGAGTTATATTTAAATCGTTATCAATTTATATTTCATCACATTGTTTCAACAAACATAGTTGGCAAATACAATTAAGTTTAATAAATATTTTATTTAATTCTCCTAAACAATGATCTGTGTTATTTTCCCAGCATGATAAAGTTTTTTTAATGTTATACATACATCTAGACACCATATTCTATTATCATATTCGAACTATTCAACTATACGTTTATTTACCTATTCTATCTTAAACACTTCATTGTTTTAAAATACTATATTTTAACGTTATTTAAAGACCCCAGAGTTTCTAGAGTGGTTAATAGCTAATGAGCAATTAAGAATCTCTCTAAAGGCCTCATTACCAGAGCTGCATTATAATTGCTCGCAATAAATCGCAAAACGTCAGAAGCCGTTCAATGAATTATTAGTTGTAATTTTCCCAGAATCTTGTACAGCCGATAGAAGATGACTTAATATCAATTAAGTTTTGAACGTCATTCTTCTTGGAATCAATTATGAAATATGTTAATAGGAAAATGAAGGTAAAATGTCACACATAATAGTAGTTTAAAAAGCTTGTCATACGGTACCAGAATAGGCCAAACAGTGTTTCTTTGTTACTATCAAGCGTCATTGACAGCAACATAATTGCTTCACGAAGTGGTAATTACTTTTATTGAGCGTTATTAAAACAAAAATGACGTATTTCCCGCAGAAAAATGGTTAAGTGTTTGAAAATTATATTCTGTTTTGTTCCTTACAATAACAATAAATAAATAAAATATTAAAACCAAAATATACCGGACACGTCAAATAAAGGGAAAAAGCTCATTGTGTTTGTTTATGAAGTTTATAGTCCTTATCACAGACTGAGGGTCGTCTCACCAATTTCTTTTACGAACTCCTACAAAGTTACCTTTAAGTTTAAAGGTGCAAATCCTCCAATTTAAAACATGACAAAACGGAAAGTAATAACTTAATAACTCGTTTACTAACCCAAATGGACTAAATACATTGACAATTAAATGTAAATAAAATTACTCGTACGTAAATAAAAATATAATAATCTGTTTCAATAAAACATAATCTAAATCAATAATATCTTATTATCTGCCGCCAAAAAAAAACTCTAGCTAGGAAATCCATCAGCGAAACCTTCACGGATACCGGAATAAAATGTATTAATGAGTTTGTTTTTTGAAGTTGCCTTTTGAAGCGGCTCACATTCGACTCCAGTTGATGGGATGGGGAGAGTAAGTTGAACAACTTTATTTTATTAAATTAAATATGTTTTTAAAAATAACTTGTGGAATGAGACTGAGTTTGAAGTTTTGAGCTATTTCGAAGGGTATACAAATTCTTTAGCCTAGTTGTGAATTGTAAAAAATGTTACTTCAAAAGGGTTTATGTTTCAAGTATGTAGATTAAACAAAATTTACAAATTGTTGGTGATAGAAAAATACAATTTACATGATACTCTATTTTCTTTCCTTTATATTACCTGAGTAATTAGCTGGGGTTAACCTTATGGCTAAGAAGGAAAATTACTGAAATATTTTCCTGTACTTGGTGTCAATATGGGTGTGGAAGCGCAGGTTTTTGTAGAGCGCTAGTCTCAAAACGTTCACTTGATCAGTGGTTTCAAGTTCAATATCATCATGGTGTTTGTGTTATTGAAAAATAAAAAAACACAGTTTTGTTTCAATTGAGCATTAGCAAATTATTAATAAACCATTACGTCAAGGAACTCGCTTGCAAAAAGGCTCTTATCTCCTGATCATTGCGACTGGAACTAAATAGGGAGAGCGACGTATTATCAGCGAATCTGTCTAAAATTTGTGTAATTTACATTTTGAATTAAATGTTGATTTGTTATGCAACATAAATATTTCATTAGGTATTTGACAAGTGTTTTAAATTACGTTAGCATATTTTATTGTCTCGGTCGTTACATATGTTCGCGCAATATTATAATTGTTTAATATTACCAATAATACAAAACTGTAACAAACTATAAAAATTAGTTACACAGTACTAAAGACAGTTATTACGCAACCAAATATTGATTATGTTAATACATAGTTATAATATAAATATAATATTTAATAATTTTCTTTGGAGCATCAATTATAAGTATATTCGCATAAATTTTAGAGAACACTAAATCTCCGCCACTAAAAGGAGAACGAAGGGGTATTGTACTTTATTCCCGGCACTTGGTTTTCAAGAAATCTTCCGATCGTCACGAAAAAAAGACACATGATAGTTCATGTTTTATACGTCGATTTTAATTGAATTTGTACATTTGTAAATACCAGTAAATACTTAAATGTATAACAATTATACACCCAGTGTTACTTACTATCAAAGCGAAAACAAACATATTGATTCATACTTACGTTTACTTTTACAAACTAAGTTTTTGTAATATTCTTAACATATAAAAATTTATTTAATCATCACTTTTGACGCCCCCTTTGAAGCAACCGTGTGTGCCGCGGCACCCACGGCATCCACTGCGCGCACGCCTATGCCAATAATACAAAACTGTAACAAACTATAAAAATTAGTTACACAGTACTTAAAAAGGACAGTTATAACGCAACCAAATATTGAACTCAGTTGTTCAAGGAGCTTTATAATTATGTAAATACATAGTTATAATATAAATATAATATTTAATAATTTTCTTTGGAGCATCAATTATAAGTATATTCGCATACATTCTAGAGAACAGTAAAATTGTTTTTAACATTTAACAGGGTTGTAAACTTAGTTAATTACATTCCGTGGTGTAGTTCAACTATGCTTTAAATTTTGACACTAAAACTTAGTGTTTTTCATAATATAACTGATTTACTGTCTTAAATTATCAATATAACAATTATTTAAACACTTTTATAGTTGGAGTTAAACAATGACAGGATTATAATAAAAATATATAATGTATAATGCTGTACACCATACTCTCAAAAACGCTTAGGAGTTAAACAAGGTTGGACAAAATTATATATAAGTAAACCTACTCAGCACTTGAACCAAGTTATTTAGTCAAACGCCAACCCTGACCAACTTCAAAACTAACAGTTTCAGTTAAAGGCAAATGTAGGTGTCGTATTATTTGGCAAACAAAGTTGACTATTTGCACAACATTATCACGCTAGCACTATAATGATTTATTTGTTATTTATAAATATACCGTTTAGATTATATTATTTATGATTGTCATTTTATCTTCAAAAGGGGGGAGAGTCGATCTACATAAATACCAACAGTATTAAGCAAAGTTGTATTTATCTTACGTTTAGCACCGAAAACTAAACTCTAACAATATAAATGTAGCAAAAAATAGCTTAAAATTAATGTTTCAGCATAAAACGTATAACTTGTTTGTTCTGTTCCAAGAGATTAATACATTTTCTTCTCAATTTTAACAAGCCGTTTTAATCAGCCAAATGATACATTAAATCACTCTCTTTTGATCTTCGCTCTATCGTTATTCATTCGAAAACCAGACAGATCGATTTATCCGATGGGGTATTTTGGGGGGGTTTTGTACCCCAAAAATGGGTTTTTTGAGTTTTTGGACATAATTTTTGAAAAAGTTAAATTTTATTTTTTTCCATTGTAATCAACTTAAAAAGACGCACAATTTGGTGTTTTAACCATTGCTCTACGTTAATTGGTTACTGAGATATTGAAAGTGCTAAACACAGTACGTTGTCCAATGCTATTCTTATGGAGGATAAGAAAAATTTTATATCTCGCTTATTTATCAACTTATCCTGACGAAACTTGGTATATTGCTTCATTTCATTGTGGTCAATTGATATTTGCACAAAAAACCCATTTTTTTACCGACAGTTCCCGTAGCAGCAAACCTGCATACTCAGCCCCATGTTATTCTTATGGAGAATAAGTAACATGTTATCTCCTTTAATTACGAAGATAAATTAATAGAACTTGGTATGTGGCTGTACCTAGTTTAGTTATATTGATATTTGTATAAAAACCCATTTTTAGTGTTCCTTATTTCAGCAAACATGCATACTCAGCCGCCATGTTATTCTTATGGAGAATAATTAAAATGTCATAAATCGTTTATTTATGAATGTAAATTGATGAAACTTGGTATGTGGATTTATGTGATATTAAGATAATATTATATGCATTGGAAATTCGCTGAGTATGCAGGTTTTCTGCTACGGGGGTATTTATTATCATTACGATTTGAAAGAAGGTTTTAATGTTGAAAATATTTCACATTAAATTTGTCTACTGCAGCAGTAAATACAAAAAAGTTCAGTTGTCTAACAACATCACGTAAGAAAAATTTACTTATTACCTAGAAAATCTGCTATTAATATTTGATTACTAGTGCTTTTGGGTGGTTACTGATTTGTATATTTTGAAACTGTAGATCGGTAATTTTCGTCAGTGTATTGATATTTGTAAATTTAACAGTCTAAAAATTAAGAACATTGGTACTCTTCGAATTCTACATTTTATGTATTATATATTAATTCACTCATCTTTCTATATTTTAATGTTACGTAAATTTTTATCCACGTTACATGATATGTTAAAACTATTTCATTTAATGTCCACATTATCAACGAAATAAATAAAGTGTAAGAATAAAAGCAATAGGATGATAATTCGTAAAGCTTCTTGGTCCAAATTTCGATACGACGACGTAGCTTTCGCGAATATATAAATACATAATATTTATAAAGTTGGTCAAGTTTTTGGCAACCGTATCGTCATTGAATCTGCCTGGGAGTTTTGATACATTTTATAAATGCTTACTGTTTATGTGTACACAGAAATTAAGGTTTCATAACACAAGTAATAACTGGAAAACCATTTTAACAGAAAAAATTGCAAATACATTCATTAAAAAAGTGCAAGGTTTAAAGATTTTAACTAATCTATTTAACATTACTTAAAAGAACGACCATATTTAAGGGTATTTCAATCGTCTATATTTAAAAAAAATTAAATAGTCATGGGATTTGAAAACCCACTCAGAAAAAAATACATTAATACAAAAAAATAGTATTTATTTAAAATAGTATTTGTTGTAAATATTATTCGATTTTTCCATTTGTCGAGCCACATGGGTTATTTCTGCAGCATCGAGTTCGCCATTTACAGGTACATAAAACAAAAGGATTAGGCAAATTACAAATATTATCTGTAGTAGTATTTTAACATATTAAAAAAAAACTACATGATGCTTCCTTAAGTATACATTAAGGGGCATTTTTTAAGGTTGTTCTTTTTATTTAGTTTTAGTTATTTTTAAAACACTAAGTGTAAGGGAAGAGGTATCGTAAGATGGAAAATACAGTATTCTAATTATTAAAAATAGTTTTAACGTGCAAAAGCTATTTGTTTATATTTAGGCAAATAAACAACTGCCTAAATTGGTTAGCACGTTTTCAAAATGCAATCTGAAAAGTGGCTTCAGCAGAGGAAGGTTGACAAGTCTTGAATGCCAATGAGTGTGTTTCACGACCCACATTTGTCAACTGTGCGCGGAGGAGACGGACGTGCTTCATACACGTGCATGATGGTACAGCAAAAGTGTCGCATTACAATATTGTACCTTAAGAAAACAAAAACGATATTTTAATAATCCGATTTTTATATGATTTAAACAAATACTCCATCCTAGGTCAGCAAATGAGTCAGTAGTAGTCAGGCAGAAATACGTTCACTTGTGTTTTAGTAATGTGGTGGGGATGTCCAAAATCAGGAATGTTCTAGATCTGGCCGAAATTAACTTGAGGATACTAGGGACCACCAGATCTACCAAGATACTTAACAGATATATGTAAGACTTGACAACTCACAAAACTTATATAGTTATAATTTATTTAAACTTATATAGTCTGAAGTTGTTTAATGCCCTTCCTGACAGTGCCTACACAGGAAAGTCCATCTTGTTAGTTTAAATCCATTCAAAACGGATTTTTAAATAGCTAGTTGTCAACCCTTTCTATAGCATTGATGAGTTTTTAAGAAACCCACCAGTTCATCTAAGTTATTAAGTTGTAGTTATGACTTAGTTTGGTCGTAGGTTGAATTGGAGGAGATTTAGTCAATCATGTACTTGAAAATTCTATTTATTGCATGTATGAGATATAATAATTATTACACTTCGATTAGCTTTTCATTGGCCTATTGCCAAAACCAGACCCTAAAGTTTGCATGAAACATCTTAGCATAAATTGTATTGTTTAGATATTTTATTTAGACTAGGCCATCTTGTCTTTTTTTAGTCTTCTTTAGCTTGAGTAATCCTACCTTAAATTTATATTTATTGCATGTTATGTAAAAGATTTTTTTTTTATATTTAGGCTAGCTTTTCATATTACCCAAATCAGTACCTATCTAAAGGCTTGTATGAAGAAACTTAGTTGCTTGTATTCTATATTTAGACTAGGCCATATTGCCATTTTTTCCAGAGTGATCCTGTACTGAACATTTTGTTTTCCATATTGCATGTTTTGTAAGAGATGCAACAATGTATGAGTATTTGACGTCAACTGTACAAGTCCACTATATTTGTCTTTGTTAAAATAAAGTTCTGAGTTTTGCCCACAGCTACTGCAGAACAAATTACTTGAAGTCAGGCCCCATTGCGGGACTTCATCGACTGGGAAACTCCGTTCATGTAGAGGTAGATTTTTTTCTTTGACAATGTTAAACACTTCAAACTCAAATCAAGACTTCTCTAGCTCCTCACCTTTCATTAAACCTACAAAATGTGCGCTACATCCAAACACTAACACATATGCACATCACTCGCACACTTCAGCAATTATTCATTAGGATAGTTGTATGTTAAATCCCTAACTATGTATCAGTTCCTGAATGATTATTTTTTTGTAGTACAATTTTGTTATTTTATTGTGTTAATATATTGTTTATTATTGATGAATTATTTATAATTTATTCTTGTTAATAATAATGTATAATGTATTTCTCTTTAAATCCATCAAATTACAATTCTTAAATGTCTTGGCATTGCCTTCAATAATTAAATTAAAAATTTATAAACCAAGTTGCAAAAAAAGGGTTAAAGATTTGTCCAAAAAGGCCAAAATGTGTTTTTAAGCTTTTCAAACCAATAGAAAAATTATAATAGTTAATAATGTGATTATGTACAAACAGGGTGCGTTTTAAATCCCCCCCCCCCTGTTGTTCCTACATTTCTAAAGATATCGACTCCGGACCACCACTATAACATTGATCATCTAACTATACTTCATTTTGACCTAGTACATATTGTTTTTTAATGTAAGGGTGGGGTTGTGACCTACTATATTAAACTACCTTCCAACAGTGCAAAACGCTGTTATCTGTTTTTGGAAATCATTATTAGTTCTTAAGATATTAGCGCTTTTCAAAAATGTATTTGGAAGTGAGTTTTAAATGCCCATTATCTGATAATGACCATGACCTAGTCTCGATCCTTGTTAAATGGAATATGCTTCATTAAAAAAAATTGAACTGCGAACTAATGCCACAATATTTTTTTAAATATTGCCCATTGTTCTCGTGACATTGCAATTTTTTATATGTTATAGACAAAACAGTAAATATTATTAAAACGTAAGGGTAATATAAAAAAAAACAACAGATGACAGCATTGGTTTCAACGGGAAACAAATTATAGTCTACAACCCACATTTACCTTTTAAAGTGTAATATTTACAACCAACCTTTTGAAAAAAACAACTTCATTCGAAAATGGTGAATCCAAGATGACGGCCGAAAATTTTAATTTCTTAAAAGTGAAGCAAATGCCTCTCGACTATGATGGGTGATTATTACTATAGTAGTTTATTGTGATTATCTGACGTAATTACGAGAATAGGGTAATGTTTTAAAGTGAGAGCCCTTTCTAACTTACATAAAAATTATTTTTTTAGAACAAAAAGCATTTCCTTAAAGAAAAAATCCCTATTTATAAAATAATTTTCAAAGCACAACGGTAATAATAATAATGATTTTTCCAATTCAATCGACTTTTTATCGTGGAATATTAGCTTTAGTTTTAATAACATCTAAAGTCCTGTAAATGTTACAATAAAGCTTCGACTACTCTCCAAATTTAAATTACATATCGCATAGGATTTAATTTAGAAATGCGAAATGGAATTTCTATTAGGTAACATGATTTTTATTATATATCTTTTTATGACTTTAAATAAAACAACGTACAGTTTGGGTGTAAATATAAAATTTATAATAGTAATAGTACGTCAGCAAATGCAGTGTAAACTCCTTTCAAAATGCATTTTATGTATTCTTAAATTTTCGGCGTTTGCTAAATTTATAATTCTAGCAAAATTGCATAAATTAGGATTTGTTTTTCAGTAAAACAACCCATTCACAATTCCTCTTTTTCTTCCCTTCTATTGCTCCATATATCTTGTAATTAAATACATCTTGACTCTGTTAAATTGATTGCCTATTAACTAATGCTTTACTTAGTTCGAATTTTAATTGAAATTCTAACAAAATTCAAGCAGTTAGATATATTTATCAATGAGGTGTTTGAAACAGTTAATTCATTTAAAATGTGTCAAGGATTCTTGTGGGTTTCGACTAACCCATTGGCCTAGACTTAAGAAATGGTTACTTTCCTAAATTATAATTTTTCTTTACTATTTATTGGAACAGAAAATTTGTGCTTTTAGTGGTCTTATAACTTATTTTAAATATAATATTTTTTTAGTTTAAAGAGTCAAATTTGTACACTCAGTAAACATAAAGAACAAGTACCTAAATCAGTTATGAACATGTGCAACTCACAACGAATTGACCAATCCCATTAATTACGTTCAAGCCTGCCACCATTGATTATATTGGGGTGACGAGAATTATTTGCGATGATGTTTACATTCTATTATAAGGTATGGGAAATGTAGTATGAACTAGTTAATTCGGTATTATGGTGTAATCTAGGGAAAAGCAAGAGAAATTTCGCCCTGTTTCGAGACAAGTTTCTTCACTAATGCTTTGCTAAGTTAGGAATTCGAATTCAAACAGGATTTTAATAGATAGATTTATTGACCAATGAGGTGTTTGAAAGAGTAAATTAATTTTAAATGCATCAAGAACTCGTGCGAGTTTTGATGAAGACGCTGCAGGCAAAATTACTTGTTAATTAAATATCAAACTTAGTAATCTGTAACGGTTTGTAATTACTTACTTCCTCTTAATAACAGTTTCTCTTACATGTATAGAACACTTATGTCACATGAGGTATTTTCTTCTATAATACTTATAAAGCCCACAAAAGCATCTCCACTGTTGACTTTTTTTGCAAATTCATTGAGTAGGAAGTGATACTTTTTAAATTCATGTTTTGTAATAACATTCATACCAATAATATTATAGTTCATAAATACTAGTTTAAGGAATTAAACCCCTAATCAGTATTTGGTTTAAAGATGTACCACGTAAAACCTTACCCTAGATTAAATTAATGAAATCAAACTACATTGCCTTTTTATCACATACCTTGTATAAATGCTCCAATTTGTACTATGATGAGAAATACAAAAAGTTCGCTAAATTCAGATTTTTGTTCACATAGCGTATATAATATGTTCCAATAGTTTTCAATTCAATTTTACATCACCCATAACACATGCATGCAGTTTTGAAATAGTAAAATACATTGGATTTATACTCCACATAGACTACTCATCAGTGAGTTGGGACGTGTCCAACAGTTTTTATGAAGGGAATTTGAAAACAACACTTACTGACACTGACTCTTTCTATAAATGATTCCTAAAAAATAGCTATCAAATTATCTGTTAAAAATATGTTTGGGGAACGGAACAATTTATTTAAAACTAAAACGTTATCTATTCTAACAATCATATTTTTGCGATTTAATTTCTCGAAAAAATAATATCGTGCGCAGATTGTGTTGTCAGCACCGGTTAGAAGAAACCATTATTTTACCTTCCTTACGTAAGAAAAAGCAACTCTATCTCAATTATATTTTCTGGGAAATTCCAGTACAGTATATGGTATTCTAAATAAAATATGAACTAGTTAATTCGATGCTGTGGTGTAAACTAGGGAAAATTAAGACAAATGTTTTGCTGTTTCTAGTCTTATAAATGTGACAAATTTAGATATTTTTTTTAAATTTAGGTTGTGCATTAACAAAAGTTTTACTGAGCACATATTTTGCGAGAAACCTATAATATTTAGTATGTTTTATGATTAAAGTTTTTAAATAATAACATTGATCTCTAATACCGAACACAAATAATGATCGGTAACGTTCAATGAGTTAATGTAGGATCAATCTGAAGGCTGTTTAAAAATAAGCAATAACATAACATAGTAATTTATTCAATTTTGGGTTATTACCCCTGAACTGTAAAGACTATTCGTCATACACAGTGACATTCGTCAGTTGGAATAACATAGTAACATTCGTGTGGTGCAGTAACTGTAACTGTTACAGGGAAATACTTGCACGATTAAACCTCGGACTGCTGGTGTTTACATCAACAATGTGTTTGCTTCTATGAATTAGAAATATCACAGCCTTGCAAAGACTGGCCTCGTTTCCCCGTTGTTTGCTCTTGTGTTGCAGCTATCTTGTGTAAGCAACAGCTCACCGACTCTCAACCTCCACTAGATTTTCCTCTTGCACAGTCGTGAACATGATAACAATTGTTATCAGGCCGTCATGTTTTCACCTCCCACGACGAGAGCTGTAGTAGCGTTGTTGGCGGTGAGTTTATAACCTTAGTAGTGGGTGTTTTCATAGTTGTGCAAGTTTAGGCTTATCCAAATGGTTTAAATTTGTAATGGAATAAGTTTTTTTTTTAATTTGGCTTCTTTTAGAGGAACTAAAATGCATATATGCATAATGTAATGGTAACGTACATTTAATTTTAACGAGTGGTTACAAGTACAATGTTACAGTGCTATAAACAAGCCCAATTTTATAAGAAACCCGTACTGATGTTTTTATTGCAACAAATATGTAAATACACGAATTAGGAAGTAGTTTTTACTATGTTTAAACTTAAGAAACAGCTAACAAATTTAAAGTGAAAAGTATTTATAATAAACATAATAAAACTACACTACATAGTAATTACACTTTTTTCTTAACGGAGTAAAACAATTTACATAATCAATAAACAATTGACACCCCTAGATACTTACAAATCTCTAAAATATATATTTTTCCCTTAAGTAATTTGTGTTTTAGCATAACATTGATGGTAAGTTTAGATTTAGTCAAATGCATAATCATTTAACGAACCTACTAACTGTTTAACTCACGTGTCCGTTAATATTTAACGTAAAAATATACTCGAGCACGGAAATAAAGTTGACGAAAAAATATTATTAACTACTAGTAAACAAATAATTCAAAATAAGCTGTGAAATTATTAGTAATTTTCTCGAAGCAAATATTTAATTTAGGAAAACTCTATTAAATAATGTAAGACGGGAATAAAACTCTTTCTAATAAATATATATTTTGTTAAACACGAATAATATATACAGATCAATGCTGGGTATTTATAGTAAAAAAATATAAATAGTTAGTATTTGACTAATTAACGACACATCAATGCCACAAGATGCCATAAAGCTTTAAATATGGTATTAGCAAACAAATTACAACACAAATCCCAAAAATAAAGCAAACCATAAATTTTAAATTGTAAAGAAACGTTATTAAAGTATTCATAATAGTTTTGTTTACATAAAAGTGGTTTATAGCCATATATTATTGTATACAACAAACGGTTAAGGCCCAATTCCTCGGCCGTTTAAAATTTTATAAAAAATATAAAGTAAAAAAGAAATCTTTTTTCATATCTAGGTAGCTAAGTTGTGATCTTATCAAACCACTGTTTCTTGAAACCTTATTGAGCTCGTTCCAATTATAATTATGGTAGGACATTTACAGTTGTTTTAAACCTGAGAACGTTTCGTCTGAGAACACTGATAGCTTACTATCTTATATAAGCAAGTAGAATGATATTTTACCTTATTTTCCTTATAGATAGTTTACGTGGCCTCCCTATCTCCATTGGCTGAAGGATCGCCCTCCCCCACCCCTCAGCAGGACCAAGGTAGTGGCTCGGGCGGCCTCGATATTGTGGGGCTTTTGCTATCGCTGATCTTCTTTCTGCCTAAAACCCTCGTCGCACTTACCAAGCCTTTACTTGATATCGTAACTTTAAATGTATTTTGAAATATAGTATTATTTGCAACACGTAGTTTTGTTTCTATACATCACGAGTTTTTATTATTAAATGTATTTATTGGATAACTAAAGTGTGATTTAGATTACAAAGTTGATTAATTTCAAAGTGGAAAACTATTAATTTTATTATTGTCTCATTTCAAGAAAGTATGGAGGACATTTTGAAGTTTTCTTAACTGGAGATTTTATATATATATATATATATATATATATATATATATATATATATATATTTTATTGGATTCATGAATTGTTATTTGTGTAATTTGGTTCCGGGATTTTGTATTAGGTTCAACGGTACTGCCTAAATAAACTGGATTTATTCATAGCAACAGGGAAAGTACTAAAAAAATTAGGAAATAATCTAAATTAATAAATGTCCAATTCGATTTCACGTTAAATTAAATAGTTTTGTTGGAAAGAAACCTGTCCAATAGGATATCAATAGAAAAACTGTTTCTAAAATAAATACTGGGCACAGTATACTTTTGAATATGTACCTAAGATTAAAACCAATTTTCCGGCTTGATTTGTTTTTTTAAGATTGGTTTGTGTGGTTGTATACGGAAATTTGTTCTTGTAAGAAGCCAGGGTTATCCCACACCCACAGGGAATCCTGTAAGGACACGTCTGTCAGGGTTTAGTAATTTTTTCTGGGTACCGTAAATGAGTGTAAAATTCACCTATACCAAAGAGGGGGGTAAAACACTGGTGTCTCAGACATCGGGTCTTAAGACATTTATCTTGTCTGATTAAATTGAATGCGACATGCATGTTCCATGCATGTCGCATGTCTCATGTCTCTTGTTGGATGTGTGAGTCAGTTTGCATAAGATCTTCTGCTGTGATTATAATTTTTACAAATGGTATTTTACCAAATACATTTGTATTATTCACGATTGGATTCAACTTAAAAATCAGACGATTTCGTGTTTTTGTCATTGCTCTATTCCAATTGTTTACAGAGACATTGAAAATACTAAACCCAGTAAGTTGTCCAAAGTTATACTTATGAATAAAGTAAAAATTGTATTTCCCTCTTAGTAATCAACGTTTATACTGACAAAACTTTGTATATGGCTTACTCTGGTTGTGTTCTGTTGATGTTTGCACTGTAAATAAATATATTTGCGCATATACGCAAGTATATTGCTGTTTATTATTCTTACATTACATTTAAGAAGATGCTGTAATTAATTAACTAAAAGTTGAATTAAATGATATGCTTTGACATTATTTTATAACGGTTATACAATACCTGTTCTGTCCAGTTCTTATGAATAATCTCCTTACTACTATCATTTCCATTTTCTCTATAGCTGCCTAAATATCCGGATGATCTATACTTTTTGATTATAACTACAGTTGCCAAACATTTGTGAATATTTAACGGAATTCAGCTTTTTTGGTTTGTTCTTTTCAGTTGCAACATTTCATTCCGTCACAAAAATGTAGTAAATATAATGGACGTAAATAAGCAGTACTTAACCATATATATGTTAGACATTTTGTGTTGAAAATAAACTTTAAATGATTGTTGCTGGATATTTGTAATTTTTTAGAATTTGAAATAAATAAATCTTTGGCCATCAATAACAAAAAAATCAAAATTTCAAACAAATAAACACCTATATTAAGATGTGATCTAGTTTTTTCGATTTAACTATTCAGCACGCAAATTGGAGACTATATTATTCCTTGTTTAATTAATCAAGCTGCTTTGCATCATCAAATTGTTGATATTACTTTTTGTGCAATCTTTGAAGACATATTGGAAATTATGTTCTATTATGCCGCATCTCTTGATAATGACGTCTCTAAGGACTCAAAAAACATTATTATTATTAATAATACAACGTTAAAACGGTTTACAATTAAAAAACCTCTTTATTAAAATACTATGTCGATCACCTGTGTACAATAGTGTATATACTCAAATTATGTTTAGCCGCAGAGAAAATCTAATTCAATAGTAGCTCACAAAGGTCCTTTTTAAAATAATTCTTGCACTAATATAATGTGTGTGATTAAGATTTCCTTAAATGACGGTAAAATAAATAACAAATCTAAAAACGTAAACCAAACAACATATACAACACATACAACACAGGCAATAAACGAGAAATATACCACAATATTGCGTTTAACTTAATAAACGTAAACCAAACAACATATACAACACATACAACACAGGCAATAAACGAGAAATATACCACAATATTGCGTTTAACTTAATAAACGTAAACCAAACAACATATACAACACATACAACACAGGCAATAAACGAGAAATATACCACAATATTGCGTTTAACTTAATAAACGTAAACCAAACAACATATACAACACATACAACACAGGCAATAAACGAGAAATATACCACAATATTGCGTTTAACTTAATAAACGTAAACCAAACAACATATACAACACATACAACACAGGCAATAAACGAGAAATATACCACAATATTGCGTTTAACTTAATAAACGTAAACCAAACAACATATACAACACATACAACACAGGCAATAAACGAGAAATATACCACAATATTGCGTTTAACTTAATAAACGTAAACCAAACAACATATACAACACATACAACACAGGCAATAAACGAGAAATATACCACAATATTGCGTTTAACTTAATAAACGTAAACCAAACAACATATACAACACATACAACACAGGCAATAAACGAGAAATATACCACAATATTGCGTTTAACTTAATAAACGTAAACCAAACAACATATACAACACATACAACACAGGCAATAAACGAGAAATATACCACAATATTGCGTTTAACTTAATAAACGTAAACCAAACAACATATACAACACATACAACACAGGCAATAAACGAGAAATATACCACAATATTGCGTTTAACTTAATAAACGTAAACCAAACAACATATACAACACATACAACACAGGCAATAAACGAGAAATGTACCACAATATTGCGTTTAACTTAATAAACGTAAACCAAACAACATATACAACACATACAACACAGGCAATAAACGAGAAATATACCACAATATTGCGTTTAACTTAATAAACGTAAACCAAACAACATATACAACACATACAACACAGGCAATAAACGAGAAATATACCACAATATTGCGTTTAACTTAATAAACGTAAACCAAACAACATATACAACACATACAACACAGGCAATAAACGAGAAATATACCACAATATTGCGTTTAACTTAATAAACGTGACCAAACTTCGTTGAAGCTATTAAGTTTGGTGCCTGCAAATGGCAACATTATGAAAATCGTATTGCTTTTGTTGCACTAGTTGTTAAAAACTCTTTTATACGCCACTTTTGACTTGATATTTTTTTTTTTTAATTCTAAACTTAACCTATTGTTATAAATTATTATTTACCTACCGTTACAAATGATTATTAACTGTTATTATTAATTAACTAATATGTTAACAGCTTTTCTTTTATTTATGGAAAATTCAAGTTTAAAGTAAAATGTTTAGATTTTTTTTAGCTTTTACTTTCTACCTCTATACATAGTATAAGGAGAAAGTATTGTTTTCGTCAAAATTTCCGAATTTGAGTTGTAAGTGGAAATATTCGTTTTGGTGCTCCCTGAAGCCAAAAAGTGGTTTTTACGTTATGTCTGCTCTCTCTCTCTCTCTGTGTGTGTGTGTGTGTGTGTGTGTGTGTGTGTGTGTGTGTGTGTGTGTGTGTGTGTGTGTGTCTGTGTGGATGTGTACAGAGCTAGATCCCTAACCAATGGGCCGATTTTTATGAAATTTAGTATGTAGGTACTCCAGGCATTTTTTCATTGTTTTGAATTTTTGATTTTTAAGGGTAATTATCCCCCCAAAACCACCAAAAAATATGAAAAATCTAAATTTCTCTAAAACGGCTCTAACGATTTTGATTAAACTTTTGTCGTTTGTAGAACTTTAGTTTTACAACAAAATGACCCTACCCGCATTCCTGAAAAAATTCGGTTTCAGAAATTACAGGATTTAAAACATCAAAAATTCAGTTTTTTGGAGTTTTTTTAGAAGACATAAATATAAAAAAAATTACTATTCACTATTAAAAAGAGCTCAACAAACTAAATAATTTAGTATCTTGAATTACTATTCTACGATTGCTGGTTTCGGAGAAAATTGAAATTTTCATTTTGCGGTAAACGCAGTACGTTGTCCAATGTTATTCTTATGGGGAATACAACAATTACTATTTCTCTCTTATTTACTGATAAATTTCATTCAAACTTGATATGCTTGTCAATTTAGCATTGACCAACAAAGGAAATTCGAAATATGTTTCCCCTTAATAACCCTGGGGGGGTAGGGGGCATTTCCCCTCTTAAAACCACGAGTGTAGCAATGGATTCTGTAGTACCTCCAAAGCAGGGATTTGGGTGGATGTTTTTTAAAACAACTTGTTTACAAGATTTTCTGTACATTCTACCTAGCTTTGTATCCTATATTTAGTAAATAAAAAGTAATTTATTCGTTAAAGTTGGGCTAAAAGGGAGAAAGTATGTGTCAGTTTCCTGATACCGTTTATTTTATTAAAAATTGCGGATCCCTTAGAACAGCCACTGATCATACATACTTCATAGATCCTTATAAATTTAGAAGTATGCCTAATCTATGGTGAGATCTAGGCACATTTTTTAGTGAATCGATTTTTATTTAATTTCCGAATTTCATTACATTACTCCTAATTTTTAATAAACAAAGAATTTAAGACACTTGATTATATGCCAACACAATTTTAAAACACTATTTTATGAGGTATCAAATGCTGTTTTTTCTGATAGATAGTTCTAAAATTAAGTTTACTTCAGATTTATATGTGTAGGATGTTTTTATCCATACTTGACACCTAATAATAGTCAATATGAACTTGTACAAATCCAAAAAATCTCTATTAAACAACTATATTACTCATGTAGGCAAAATAATGTAAGTAAACTCCCATATTATGTTTTTCCACACTTAAGGTGACATGAAGAAAATATTTATGCGGTATTGGTTTCTGTAAATTACGACACCCTTAAGCTGTGCGACTAATAAAACATGAACACCCGTCATATGGCTGTCAAAATTTAAAATCTTTACACTTAACACACGATTACATGACAAATATTACGAAATCCATAGTGAAAATGAACCTTCACCTGTTAGGAGTAATAACATTAGTAGCTAAAATTCAATGAACTTTGAAAAATTTGCTAAAACTATGTTGGTATCGGATATTGATTTGAAACACGACATATTACTGACAATATCTTGCCGGCTATATTGTTTTTATTTACGACAGAACTACAAATATTGAAGTTAATTTGTATTAGTACAATAGAGGAAACCCCGATTTATATCCTTGCAATTCCGTGTCCATGTACAGTAAACCTAATAGCTTGCCCGTTTCATATACTTTTTACTGTTCAAAATTGATCAATAACAAAGACCCTTGCAATAGGATTATTTAATTGAACATAGTAAAGTCATCATTCTCACACATGATCCCAACGGAAAATTAATGGTAGAACGAAGCACTGCCGCTTTCAGTTTTCTCTGGTAAAGATAATATGTGATGTTTTAAAGATGGAAACTTAATAAATATTGTATTTGTTGAAGATTTTATAAGTTTGAAACATAATGTATAATTGTTAATGAGCTAGAGAGAATCGTTCATTAATGTGCTGTGGAGGTTTTAAAAGATTAATCTTAAAATATTAATGGATGTTGATTTGGGTCAAAATGTAGGTTAATTTGGCGTTAGGGACTACTTCCGTGAAGTCAAACCCATTTTATAAGTGTTTAAGTAAAACGATTTGTTCTCAAACAAGAGAAAATAGTTCATAGTATTTGTTATTTAATACTAAATGTATTGTATGGACACATATAAATTGTGCATCCTATTGCAGTAATACCTCATTTGATACACTTGTTACTCAACTTTCGCCTACTAGACACTCCATCCCTGTTAGTCTACCAACTTTTGCCTACTAGACACTCCATCCCTGTTAGCCTACCAACTTTTGCCTACTAGACACTCCATCCCTGTTAGCCTACCAACTTTTGCCTACTAGACACTCCATCCCTGTTAGCCTACCAACTTTTGCCTACTAGACACTCCATCCCTGTTAGCCTACCAACTTTTGCCTACTAGACACTCCATCCCTGTTAGCCTACCAACGAAGCGCTACTTTAACTAGAACTGTATTTAAAATATTATATGTCCGCAAAATACTAAACTGTTATAAGATCAGACTATGCATTAGAGTAAGTTTTATCGAATACTATAAGTATTTACTTAAACAAATGTTAATAAAAAAGACTGAATTTATATTTAAAATAACCATAAACCGTATATTGTGCCAATTATTAGCAAACTAGTGCACAGATATATCCTGAACGCGTTTCACAGCAAATCATAAACTAACCGTAGTCCGTTAAAATCGTTCTATTACAAGGCTAATTTTGACAACTTTATTAAAGTACCACTTAAACACATTCATTGTGTATTTACCATATAACCTCTCATTAAGTAGTTATTCACCCATATAATCAATAAAACAATATTTGTACGTACATGTATACATACATCATATTTCACTATTATTTCACCATTAACATTAGACATATACATTCAACCTTACATTTTTTAAGTCACGCAAGACACGACTTTACCAGCGGTTAGAAAGCCAATTTTTACGTCCAAAGAAAATTACTAACAGCCAGCTGGAGCCTGAGGAACGTGTTTCCGGCAATATAAGAAATAATAAAAGTCAGAAACTGATGTTATACGGAATTGAAATGTTGCCCAAGTCATCTGACTTTAATTTAGGGTTTTACATTTTATACAACTTAAGCTACTCCTTATTTAGAGTTTACTTTTAGAAACATTTTACTAAAGAATTTGTTAATGTTACTGTTACTTGTAAACACGCATAATAATAAGTACTATACACTATTGTTTGATAACTAACCTTCTATGGTGACATTTCTATGGCCTTAAAGTAATTTCTTTGCAATCAAACAAGAGGTGTTTTGATGGTTTTGTTTGCCAATTAAAAAGTTATTTAAAGTAAATTTCAAAACATAATAATCGTATTAGTGTTTTAAATATAGTTAGTTATTTGTTTTAATTATTTAAACAAATTGTGTTTTGAATAATTTTTAATAAACAATTTTCATTTTTAATATGAATAATAGATACTGAAAAATTTCAACAACACTTTTGTAGCGGAGTTTATTTGCAACCGTACTAAGTTGTAACTTTACTGTTGGTGCAGGCTGTTCTATGGGTGTTAAATGTTAAATTTTAGGTATGTTAAATGGATTTTGTTTTGTTAGGTAAGGAGTCTTTCAGTTGTGTTTGAGAGAATTCGCCAAACGATGTACGCTAAACGGCGTGACAGAATAACGAGGTTTACAATAAGACGTGGTTTTATAGGTCCTTTTAAATTCAAACTACTTATATAGCTTTATATATACCCCAAAACGTTCTAAATGCATTTAAAATTACACAAATAAGAATTTTCAAATATTTTGACATTTTTGGATTCGTTTATCGATAAGTGAGACTTCGAGGTCAAAAATTAAGTTTTATTTTATTGTACATCAAGTTGATAGCACTCAATATTTACTTAGCTGAGCTTTAACTGATCGGTAGATTCTTGTTGTATCGAAATAACTATATTAGTACTGAAAAATCACACTATCAGAATGGCATTAAGGTCGCCTCCTCAAGCTTGTTGCCAAACCAGGATTAGTAGTATTAGGAGTCACTAAAAGTAGCAAATTTGTAAACCCGTTGCATATAATAAATTGTGATTATAAATACATAACAGAACAATAATTAAAGTGAACTAAACATTTTATAATATTAGTACAGAGTATACACAGTGATATTATAAGGGACTGTGAACTGAAAGATTATGTAGGTAAAAAAACAATAATTAATACTTAAAACCAGTTTTTTAGCTTGTTTTCTTAAGCGACCAAAGAAACTTAAAATATATATTTTACTTAAATAATACACACTTAATATTCTCCAACTAATCAATGCATAGTATTTGATTATTTAATGATTGAATATACTTTTAACCTTTTTTGTGTCATAATGTATACGGCAAAAATACATGAGAACTTCTTAAAAACGATTATAAGATCGCTTAAACATTAAGTCCTGAATGCGATATACTCATGGAGATAATTTTTTAGTTCCAAGACAAAGTTTAATAGAGTTTACAACTTTAGAAAAAGTGTGGACAAGTAAATCAACATTTTTAAAAGTTAATTAAACAATCGGCAATCTCTTTACATTTTATCTTTATTTTAAATCAATTATACGTCAAACCTGCATACTCAGCGAATTCCCAATGAATATATAACATAACACATTAAAAAACTTAACAGGATTCATAAGAAATATATTCACAAACAAGTGATATTTAAAATATTAATTATTCTCTATAAGAATAACATCGGGGATGAGTACACAGGTTTGCTGCAACAAGGAACACAAAATAATGGGTTTTTATGCATATATCAATAGAACTCATCTTAGTGAAGTCACATACCAAGTTTCATCCATACACATTCATAAATAAGCGATATATAACATTTTAATTATTTTCCATAAGAATAACATGGGGACCGAGTACCTAGGTTTGCTGCTACGGGAACCACAGGTGAATGAAAATTTTTGTGCAAACAACAATAAACCACAACCAGATGAAGCCATATACCAAATTATGTCAGTTTATGTTCATAAATAAGCGAGATATACAATTTTCTTTTTCTCCCTAAGAATAACATTAGACAACGTACTGTGTTTAGCACTTTCAATATCTCAGTAACCAATTGACGTAGAGCAATGATCAAAATACCAAATTGTTTGTTTTTTTATGCTGAATTAAATGGTGAAAATTAAAATTTGATTTAAATTAAAATTATTTGTGGAAACCCCAAAAAACCCATTTTTGGGGTTCAAAACCCCTCTTCGGATGGTGCGATTCGTCTGGTTTTCGAACTCGTTCAAATAAATGGTAATTTACACATTTGTACCTAATTACATTAAGATCAAACATTTTTACGAGAGTTATCGTGCTTACGGACACACACACACACACACACACACACACACACACACACACACACACACACACACACACACATAAGTAGAGGCAAACTAGCAAAGATAAGCCACTTTCGGCACTTTCTCCCATGTTATTCTTAAGGGGATCAGTTTTTGAACACTTGCCCGATCCTACCCTACACAAATTTCCTTTTTGGCCTATACTAGTACCTGACCCTTGCCTATATTAAATACATTTTCCCCATCCGTCCCCTATATATTTAAAAATTGCTCTAAATTAATTTTAATACATCCTTTGCAGAAATCCACGAGTTCTGGCTACTTGGGAACCCGAGCCATTTGACATATAATAAATCACCCTTCCTCCTAATTACCTTCTCTACCAAATACATGTCTTTATATTTAGTCTTTAACAATTCTTCTGTATAAAATCCTCCTTTAATTATATTGCCATTCTCATCTTTCAAAATATAAGTCACAGGCTTTGTTTTCTTAATTTCTGCTATTGTAAAAAGCTCTCCCGTCCATTTAGGGGTATATCTTTTACTAAATACATGTTTATATTTCGATATCCTTATACTATCCCCCACCTTATATCTTGGCTTTTTAACTTGTACTCTAGATGCTAACCTTTCATGTACATCTTTAGAGTTCGTAGCACTTACTTGGTTAGGCTTCATCCCTATGGATCTATGTACTTTATTATTATATATTCTTATTAACTTTGGAAGTAAATCCAACCACTTGTAACTCCCTTGTGCACTAAACTCTCTATACAACCAATTCTTTAAAGTTCTCTGGAACCTTTCCACAATAGTCGCCATAGTTGTAGAGTAAGTGTGGTAGTGATTAATATTTAGCTTTTTCATTAGTTTTGTAAAATGTTCATTAAAAAATTCTTTTCCGTTGTCAGATTGAATATTTTTAATTCCCTTTGGGAGAATAGTTTTCATAGCTTCTGTGACTACTAATCCAGTTTTATTCTTTAGTGGAGCAGCATAAGCTTTTTTAGAAAATGTGTCTATTAAAGTTAAAATATATTTATTCCCAGAATTCTCTCTAGCATAATTCCGCATATCTATTAAATCTATTTCAACAGTTTCGTTTATACCCAACACCTTAAAAGACCTTCTAACAAAATTCTTTCTCGCGGGCTTATGCAATTCGTAAGCAATTTTTTTAAATTTTGTTATTCTTTATTTTTAATGTTAACGTATCTGCCAGTCTCTGTCGTTTCAAAAACACCTCCATTGCTACCAATTAACATAACATCACTCATTATTTGATATACATATTTTTTTGGCAAATATGCCTCTCCATCTAAAGTCTTAAATCCGCTTAACAATGTATGGTCTCCAACCGATAATTTAGGATTGTACATCATCAAATCGATTTGATTATTGTCTTGCATAAATTTCTTAGTTTTATTGTTAAACCTTAATGCATGTGATTTTAAACAAATATCAAATTTAATATTGTCTCGTTTAAAAGTTTTAATATTATCGTCATACCTCAAAACCTGTGACATTAAAAAAATATCACTCCTATCTTTGCCTTCAGGTACATTCTTTATTAATTTGTCCTCTGCATCCCACATATCGCTATCTAATGTTAATACATTATAATTTTTACCCCCCTGTCTTATTATGCTTTTCTCACCTTTTATTAATATTTGATTAACAACAGCCAGATCATTTGGCAATGTTCCAGGTAAAATGTTTGTTAATTGCTTATTTTTACCATCAATTTTAAAACCGTCTAAAGTCACAGTCTGATGTTTTATAACACAATATTTCTCATCAATAGCGGGTTTAACATGAACTAGCCTTTTATTATTAAAATCCCAAAAGTTTAGATCCATTTTTGGTACTTGAGAGACATTTACAACATCATCGCTTTCTTTACCAGCCAACAAATTACTAATTTTTCGTTTTTTGGCATTCCAAATACCATTCTCCGATTCCAAAAATTCATAATTATTTTTGTCTTGTACAAAGACACCGTCTTTTCTTATTAAAGTTTGCCCTAATGTGGGTACATCGGTTGAGCTTTCACCTCGTTTCACATTAGTAATTTTGCGTTTATTAGCGTTCCAATTATTACTCTTGGATTCTAAAAACTCATATTTAGAATAACATTGTACAAAAGAATCACCTTTCCTGGTTAACGTCCGCCCCAAAGTCGATACCTTATCAGTAAACTCCCCACCTTTAACACTACTAATTTTATAATTTAAAGCATTCCAACCATCATCTTTTACATTTAAAGTAGTGTCCTTAGAACTTCTAGCTTCTGGTTTACGATACGGGTTATATACGCAATAAAATTTATCTATCATCCTTTTATTTAATAAACAATTCCACTTTCCCTCAATTCTTCTATGATAGAAGTTATCTCATTATCCACTCCAGAATTTCCCGCCAATCGGCTTAACCAAAGCAGTCTTAACCTATCTACAAGCTCATTAGGAAAATCCCAATAAACATAGTCTATTTTATTACCAGTTACCTGCCTTAAACCTTCACCAACAGTCTTAAACAGGGGTTTAATTATATTAAGATATTTAGTGTGTTTATTACTTGACATCACCGCACCTGTTTTATAACCCTTTAAATGTGCATTTGTAGCTTCCAAAATCTCTTTATAATTTTGCAAATCAGCCTGACTATAGTTTACGGTTTTTTTTAAAGTTAACAATTCCCACAATCACTTTGTCCCTTTATAAATTGTTTCTCCAACTGTAACATCATCATTGGCAATTTGAACTTCCTGATTCCCAATAAAACATTTATTTCCTTCTCGCCTAATACCATATGTGGTGTCTGTCATACTACGTCTACTAAGGTAATTTCCTAAATAATCTGATGCTAAAAGACCAAAATCTAATTTGTGCGGTGTTATCTGGGTTATTCTTGGTATTCTAGATGGGGTCTTTTCTAAAATCATTGGGAGAACTGGCCTCTCTGTTTTGGTGGCTAAATTTTTTAATTCTTGCAAAGGCTCTATTAACGGTTGGAATGTTTGGAACCTCTCTTCATCCTCTAGAAATTTATCACGTCTTACACGTCTTAACGCTATATATTTTTCTCTTATTTCTTTTGCAGAGTCTACCAATTCTTGTTGAATATTTGTTTTCATTTTATTTACATATTATTTATCTCATTTGTCAAAGGATTATACTCAAACACTTTATCGTGTATTATTAGGCAATATGCAGATGTGTTTTAAGGAACATGTTCTGCAGTTTCAATTTCTAATTTAATATCTACGACCCCCTCTTTGACTGATTCATTCTGCCTATAAAAATATATTACAATTAGAGGCAAGCTCTAAATTTCTTTATAAAGTCAGCTCTGTTAAACATAGGATCGGGGACGGTGTTGTAGTAACTTTCCCTAAACCTCACAAACATCTCACAAGCTTTAGAGGCATCTCCATTTTCAAAGTCGAGATTTAAATCACTATAAGCATAATATTCAGAGTTTAAAAACACTTTGAGATTTTTCAATTTACAGTGGGTTTAAACTTGCAAACATGCAGCTGCCAGTATTTAGTATGGTAATATATCCATCCACTGCCTTGAGCTTGATACTTGTGCATGGAGGTATCGATCTTAAAAACTGCTTCTTTAGTTTGAGTTTTTAAATCTTTGTTCTCAATCGTTAACATCGTCAAACTTCGAAAATCAGCAATACATTCTTTGTCAGTGATTAAATCACCATTATTGTCCAACGAGTGTTTGATGAACTTTACCCTCCTAATAAGAATCCATTTGATAGGTAGGGGACAAGATTGAAGAGTGTCTAATAATTCCACAAATTCACCGTTAAAAATATACAACTTGTAAGGTCGTTTGTCACAGCTTATGTCGTGGCGTTTCTTATTACAGTTAACAACCTTTTTACAAACTTTGCATGTATCATGTTTTTATAGCACATGCGCTTTAAAATAATTGTTATTATCAAATATTTGATGGAATTTTTTACAAATTTTAGGAATAACTTTGTGAACAAGTCGATAATGGCGTAATAAATTGCTTCTGTTGGAGGAAGACATAAAACAGACTGCACAGGTCAACATTTTGTGTTGAAATGAGTGTAGAGATGTCGTGCTCTGCTTTTTATAAACAAAAATTACCATTTTAAAAATTTAAATACGATCAAACTTCAAAATATGAAGATTTTAGACAACAACACAAATTCAAAATTTTTATAAAAACTAAGCCCTTTATCAAAAATCTGGGAAACTACTTTTTAGATAATTGTATAACGTACCTCCAAACCAAATTTGAACCTTATATCTCAATAAACAAAAAAGTTGTGAGGGTTTTTTGGAAAAATAAAATTTGTAATTATAAAAGAAACAAAAATTATTTTTAAAAGTCCGTACACGCTATCAAGTGGGGGTTTATGTTCTACATGTACAATCCAAGTTATATCAAATTTGGATGATAAACAACCACATGGGAGCTAATTTTTGAATTTCAAATTATCGCCTGTAGCGTGCAGGTGTGTCCCCTAAATTGAAAATTGCCTTTACCATACAATGTTTCACATCTATACCAAATTTCAGCCCAATTGCTCTATAAATAACGGAGATATAATTAAAGGTCAAAGATCAAAAAAAATTTTGGACCAAAAGGGGTCAAACAAAATTTTTGAAACCTGGAATGGGTGGGGAACCCCCGAAAAATATATTTAAGGTATTTTTTAAAATTTCGTTATTTTTTCGATATCTCTTACCGTTTTCGAGATATATGCAATTTTCGAAAATTGCATTTTTGCATCCTGTACCGCTCTGCTTCCCCGGTGCTTCCGCTCCCCGCGGTGTTTTTGAAGATACTAAAAAACACCCAAGTCAAAGAGCATGTAATAACAATTCCAAAAGTCCAATATAAAAAGTAGTTAAAGTAAAACAAAAAAAATAAATAACAAAATTTTGTAATTATCAAAAGTTAAGCTATTTTAATCAAAAACGAAAATGTTTTCAAAAATAACGATTCCCTTTCATCTTCAAAGTTCTTAAGTCATAAGTTATTATTTAAGTCATTAGTGATAAGGACCACTCTGAATTTTTCTAAGTCCAGAGTAAAAAAAGTATATTTTAACCGAAATTATTTTAAGTATTGGACCACTCTGAATTTTAAGTTAAAACCTGCAACACTCTGAAGGTCTTGTTGGCGCTGGGGCTGTAGGGTATGAAGTGAGGACCCTAGCCTGCAGCAGCTCTTTATATAGCCGACAATTAACAAAATTAATTTGTAAAATTACGCATCGGTTACTATGCATCGGTCGCTGTGTTCTTGGTGCCGATCTTGCAGAATCGCCATCAAGGTTGATTGTCGCGCTAGTGGCGATAACCGAGTGCACTTCTAAGTTGTTTACATGTGTTGTTTATTTAGTGTGGAGTTAATTTTAAACTCATGGATTTTCACAAAGGATGTAAAGTAGGGGAAAGCGTAGGGCCGGGTTTGGGCCACAACCCTAGAACAATAACATCAATTTAAACAAAGTTAGTTTTTTAGATTGTAAAAATATAGGGGACGGATGGGGAAAATGTATTTAATATAGGCAAGGTTCAAGTACTAGTATAGGCCAAAAAGGAAATTTGTGTAGGGTAGGATCGGGCAAGTGTTCAAATACTGATCCCCATAAGAATAACATGGGAAAAAGTGCCGAAAGTGGCTTCTCTTTGCTAGTTTGCCTCTACTCACACACATATATATATATATATATATATATATATATATATATATATATATATATATATATATATATATGTATATCGTATAAAAATATGAAAATAACCATGAGTAAACTGTTAAAATCATTTTTACTTATATTTCCACTAACATGTTTCGACTTAAAGTCATGATCACAGTGCTAACAGGGTACTCAGGGTTATTTTAATGTTTTTATACTTACAGTAGCCCTATTCTGTGAATTTGATTACCTAATATATATATTCATCTATGAAAATTTAATCGAATGGTGTTTTGGCATCTGGGGAACTCGAAATAAAAAGTTATTATGGTCTCGGGTTTAAGTCTTACCATGAGACCTACGGTAATAGCTTCTTCCCTGTTAATAGGGGAAATTCGCTACAGTGTAAATTATTATAGTTACGTTTGTGAAAATATGTTATTTGTAAACCAAATAAGACTATTATATTTTAGACTTGTTTATTAAGTGCTAAGTCTGCGCACAGTTTTAAAACCAATTCCCACGTTTTATTGGGCCTTTGGTATTAGCGAAAATAATTGTATAACAATGTAATAATGGTTACACACTCAAATCTTCCTTTTTGCAATTAATTGTATTCAATTAACACTGCATGTAAGTAATCAATTTCCAATTGTTTTTGCATTTGTGCCAAACAGATGCAGGTGTTTAGTGTTTTTGGCTCACTGAGCAACACATGCAAAAACGGCTTTACGTTTTATACATGTAAGCTTTTGGTTCATCAACCTGGATAATTTGCTATTAATGCATATTCCTTGTGCATTTTAGGAATAATACGACATGAGAAGATAATTTGTTCGCTTAGGGTTATACTTTTGATTTTAATGTATAGAATATTAATGGTTAGTCCAAGTAAACAAGTAAATATGTAAGTCGTTTTACTGTTGCTTAATGATAGAACATATTACAGCTTACTATCAACTACAAAGCAAAACAAATCCTTTCACTTCGTAATGCGATGAATTATCAATATTTTTTTTTTTTACAACAGAATAATATTATGTTGGCTTGGGCCATTTGCTACTCTATTAGTTGCAGACCAATGAGCACATGTTACAACCTGATAAATTCCAACACTTCAGGTGTTTTTTCTGATGTTCATCATACAGTGTGCATTATTAAAACCTGATAACATGCAATTCTGATATATGATTTGAGTTTTAATATTTAAAAACTACACACGAGAATACGAAAAACATGAAAATATGCTGTACATATACTAACCATAACAAATACATTTTCAGTTGCTACACAAAGTTTATTTAATTGTCTGTCGTTTTATTCAAAGCTGAATTTTATTACGCCTTCGCAATTATATTTAAGATTTACGCTGTTTTATGATATAATAGTAGGATAAATAAAATACGTCTCATAAAACAAAAAGTATATTTACACTTATACTGTTCTTACTACAAGACGGTAAAATATACACAAAAGATAGTACAAGGCGATCGATTTCGACTAGTTGTACTAGTTATCATCAAGCCCAATCAGAGATTGTCACTCTCATAATAATACGATTTATTGAACTAACACTTTACACTGAAGATAAAAACTGTTAACATAAACATATAGACAAGAAAAAATGTACATCATAACAACATATGACACATAGAATCTTTACCCCCCCCCCCCCAAAAGCTGGGAGTCCTAAGCATTAACACACCCCCAAATGATTAAGCCAATTTTATTTCACCAACTCTGTATACATTTTCAACCGATTTTATAGTCTGGAATAATTGTGAAGCCAGTTATTTTTTAATATTATGGAATAACACTCCCTCTACATGTTATTTTCTAATAAATATGGAGTGAATGAAACAATGCACAATAACCGGTTAGTGTTTTTTACCGACAAACATTCTACTTACTTTCAGTTGTAATTATACAATTACCCATTCATTTCAGCTTGCAATATATTCTCCCTATAAATACATATTGTGAATAATGAAACGATAAACTTATAGCTTAAAATATGTTTTTAGCCAAGGAGTTATACATTGAGCAATAAATAAATTATTTAGTACTATAGCAAAAAATCAATGAAATTAATTAAACCCTCGAAGGTATTTTATATAATAAAGAAAGATTGTATAAAACCGGTGTGGTGACAAAATTTTGTTTATCTTTGTGGGCAACACAGTTGTAAGTAAGTGACCACTTTAGCCCGGTTCCTGTATAAGATAAGTGGCAAAATTCAGCATTTAAAGGATTTTAATACTCTGAATCCAAAGTTCATACTGAATCCAAATCTGAAGGGTGAGACTTTGGCACTATTGAGCATTGAGATATGAGGTCATTAATATTTTGGAAGACAAGACACAACTATTCATAAGTCACTTTATGCAGCTTCATCAACATATTCGTAAAATGTCATATGGTGATTAGTGTTAGGGTGCAGTTTTCAGAAGCATAACATTGATAGAAAGTAGTGCACTAACAAAAACACGTACACGCAAATTTCAAACAAGCATATCTAATAATTTTCAACCAAAACTAATCACTTTAAAAATTTCTGGTAGTGCAACATTGGTTCCTGGTGGCAATAGTACTGAGTATCTAAAAACATCAAATCAGTAATATAATTTGTATTATATTACTGATTTGATGTTGTTAATTATAAATTTATATTTATCAATAAGAAGAGTGGGTTTAAAGAAATAATTAGTACTGGAATCAGTAGTTTTGGATATTTTGTCTTTGTCCCAGCCATGAGTTGCAGCATACATTTGTTATTGAAATTTTGGTAATGCAGGTTTTATAAGGTGATAAGATCTTGTTAGGCCTTTGTACACTAGTGGGTGGGGGTGCGGTGCCGGTGAGGAGTGCCATTAGAGGCAGCTAGTGCACACCTAATTCTTCCTAATGATGAATATTGGAGAAAGTACCTTTAGTTTTTGTTTTCTATTCTTGAAATCGCATATATGTCAAAGTACAAGAATAACAAACCATGTCTCATACAATATTAAGGATTGATCAAATTTTGCAGCTTCTACTTCTACTCCCAACACGGAAACTCTTGAGCTTCATTAAACTATTAAGCACATTTAAAACTGTAATTATTAATTCCATATAGCCCTGATACCGTATCACAGCCAGAAATAGATGTGTTGCCAATGGGCATGGAATCATTTTTTAATATGATATGTGGCGTGAATTTAAATAACGGTTATTTATTAATATGCAAGCTCCGTGAAAAATAGCCACTCAATCTGTTTTTATACTGCAATACAATAAGCGGTGCACAATGATAGTCTGAGCCATGATTATGACATCACTTACTTCATTATGGACCTTAATTAATTTGTCTTGGTGATGGATGTGATGCTATAGTAGAATTGTTATTTCCTGGACCTTTCGTGTTTTAAATTAAGTATAATCTTTTAAGGTGACACATTACAGATTTAATTACATAATTATTTTCAATCTGTGTAATATTGATGACATTCTAATGCCCCAATAATTGCTGAACGTGGTTGTAAATTGGTTTGTTACTTTATTAAAGTCAAGGACTTTAATTTGATTCCACACTTGACTATATCACAGTGAATATATAAAAGACTTTAGAATAGGTTACATTTTTACTGCTAAAACCCTTATGTTGTTCTTTCTCAAAATGCTTGAGGGTACTGAAGTGTCACCATTCAGATTCGGATTCAGCACATTTCTCAATCCGAATCAGCAAAAAAAATGTATAGGCCTATACTAAATATTTTTACCTCCTTAAATGTAATCAACTTCCGGACTATATTGATATTGAATGCGTGTAGATCCTAAATTAAACTCCACATAGTTCTAAAATCAGTTGACTATCTGGAACCACAGAATATAAAATGTTGTTGCACTTTCATTTATACTAAATGAATAATATATTTAGAAGCAATTCATTAAAATATATGTGTGATGGCAGTTCAGTGTTTGGAAAGAGGCCACGACTAATCGAATTTCACAAACATTATAAATTGCAATTGTTTCCGCATTTTATAAAAGTACATAAAGTGTGGTACCTTGTAGAATACATTACGGAACGTAAGAACTAAACAGTTGTTTCTATTACTTAATTATGTCCTGTAAATATATTATCAGTACATAAAAATACTCAATACAACCTAGTTGTATTTGTTCAAAATGTGTATTATAATTATGTGACGGTTAACTCAATACGTGTTATTTATAACTACTGCATATGCTAGCTTACCGGTTTACCCTAATTATTCTTGATTAAACCAAGGAGACTAAGGAAATTGTTATTGAGTAATTACTCATTATAACAAAGGTTAACTAAAGTTACAGATAAATAAGTTATAAACAAGTTACTTACAAATTGTTTAGTTAGCTGCATTATCAATATAACTAGCGAAATGGGTAAACAATTTTGCTAAATTCTATAGTTGTAAAATACTTCGTAATAGTTATTTATATTATAAATGTCTTTGGTTAGTTAGTTATTCAATCTACACTATTTCTAGTAAAAATTTTCCATTTGTAAAATTATAAACAGTGATATTCAAAAGCAGAATATTTAATCTAATTTTATGCTCTAAATCTTAACTTATATGGTACAAAAACAACTTATACCGTAGTCTATGAAAGTCTATTATGTTATGAATAAGATCCGTAAAATGCATTAGGCTTATCGTAATACATGCAGGCGCGGATTAACGATCCCACAAGGATTATGGTTTTATTCCTGCTAAAGCAGTAATTGATTTCCACTTTTTGTTTCTTTTATCTTAAATAAAAACATATATTGCTGCTATGTTAATAATACCCCCGTAGCAGCAAACCTGCATACTCAGCGAATTTCCAGTGCATATTAATTTATCTTAATACCACATAAAGCCACATACCAAGTTTCATCAATATACATTCATAAATAAACGATTTATGACATTTTAATTATTCTCCATAAGAATAACATGGCGGCTGATTATGCAGGTTTGCTGAAATAAGGAACACTAAAAATGGGCTTTTATACAAATATCATTATAACTCAACTAGGTAAAGCCACATACCAAGTTCTATTAATTTATGTTCATAATTAAAGGAGATAACACGTTAATTATTCTCCATAAGAATAACATGGGGCTGAGTATGCAGGTTTGCTGCTACGGGAACTATCGGGCAAAAAATGGATTTTTGTGCAAATATCAATAGACCACAACCAAATAAAGCCATATACCAAATTTTGCCAGTTTACGTTCATAAATAAGCGAGATATACAATTTTTTCTTTTTCTCCATAAGAATAACATTAGACAACGTACTGTGTTTAGCACTTTCAATATCTCGGTAACCAATTGACGTAGAGCAATGATCAAAATACCAAATTGTTTGTTTTTTTAAGCTGAATTTAATGGTATAAATTAAAATTTGATTTAAATTAAAATTACATGTGAAAACCCCAAAAAACACATTTTTGGGGTACAAAACCCCCCAAAAACCCCCCTTCGGATGGTGCGATTCATCTGGTTTTCGAACTCGTTCAAATAAATGGTACTTTACACATTTGTACCAAATTTCATTAAGATCGGACCTTTTTTACGAGAGTTATCGTGCTTACGGACACATATATATATATATATAAATATATATATATATATATATATATATATATATATATATATATATATATATATAAATATATATATATATATATACATATATAAAAATTTGAACGAATGGTGTTTTTGGCATCTGGGGACCTCAAAATGAAAAGTTATCATGGTATAAGAAGCTATTACCGTAGGTCTCATGGTAAGACTTAAGCCCGAGACCATGATAACTTTTCATTTTGAGGTCCCCAGATGCCAAAAACACCATTCGTTCAAATTTTTATATATGTATATATATATATATATATTTATATATATATATATACATATATAAAAATTTGAACGAATGGTGTTTTTGGCATCTGGGGACCTCAAAATGAAAAGTTATCATGGTCTCGGGCTTAAGTCTTACCATGAGACCTACGGTAATAGCTTCTTCCCTATAGGGGAAATTCGCTAAAAAATAATACTCGTAGAAATTATTAGTGAATTTACTTTGGAAAGTGAACTATTAGCATGACCCGCACGGTGAAACTTAAGCCCGGGACCACCATAGAAGTTCCTAACGTGACCCCCTGAACACGTTTTGGGGGGTTGTTCAAAATTATATATATATATATATAGACATATATATATATATATATATATATATATATATATATATATATATATATATATATATATATATATATATATATGTTTTTGAACTCTAGCGGTCGCATTTTTTGTCCGATTTACTTAAAATTTGGTAGGGACGTTCCTTTCTGTAATCAGTTGGACAAGTTCGTTGGGCAAAACAATCGGAAAACTCCAAACTCCTTCTTTTGGGAATTAATCTTTCAAATTTCGAGTTTTGGGGCCCAAAAATGGTCATAAAAGCCCCAGATGTAAAATCAGTGCAAGTAAAAAGATGGGAATTAGTGAGGCAAAAGTTTGAAGCCATCTCTCGTCATTCTAGCATAAATATTTACCAAGTTATTAAAGAAAATGTGTATTGACTAAACACAGTACGTTGTCTTATGGGGGTTTTACACTATAAAAGCCTGTTATTCCTTTGTTAGAGTACTTTTATAATCCCCAGCAACCTCACGCCTACTTTTAAGCCTGTCTGGACCTTCTCCTAACCTTATAATGCGAACAATTGTATTCCCAGCTTTGCAAGTAAATAACCACGGGTATCAGAACAGCCAAAAAATCAATGTTTTCAGATTTCATTAAAAATTTTACAAATGTATGTTTTTACAGTTATTTTGAGTTTTACAAGTTTTAATGTGGAAATTCTGCGTTAGCGTGCTGCGTGCGAACTCGTTAAATGTATACTGTATGATTTAATCAACTAAATTTTAAAGTAACACGATTGTTTTCCTTTCGGTGTTTTAGTAACTTCGGTTTGATGGCTAAATGCATTCTACTAACTCACAAACTTCTGATTTGAAAATTTCGTACTTTGAGGTAAGTTAACTGTCTGACTACGCATTGCCAAAGTATTTTAAAATACTTTATACATACATATAATCATCCATTTTATTATTGTTCACAATTTATTAAGGCTTTAAACTTTATAACTGCTGATATATGGTTATGATATGCTTACTTTTTCATGTTTTGATATTAGTTCATAATATAACTCTTTACTAGACTGTTATCTAAAAATAAATTTCATATTATTTTTAATCTTATAAACCGGAGTACTTTAGGGAATATTAAATCGGAATAACGTCAGTGAATTATTTTTCAATTATAATAACGAGTTGATGTTTGTCTCATTGACTGTCATTATATCTGTTGCACTTTAAACGTAAACCAACATGCCCAAATACAGCTGATATTTTACACTAACTTAGCTACTATAAGGGGTGAACCAAAATTGTTATATTTTGCCATGTTATTAAATCGGTTCAAATTAAAACAAATGAAATGTAACATGTGTTTAACATTGCCTATAGAATTGTATTCTTCTAAGCTATTTGTTTGTTGAGGAGTTTAAAATGTGGAAATATCTAAAAGTTAAGTAACAAAATCATTTAGATCACTAAATCGTTATACTGTTTATAGACAAATACACAGATACATCAATATTAGGACTGAACAAAAGACACCATCGTATGGGTCTGCAACTGTCAGTGCTGTTCGTACGGATACTACTTTGTTTTCGTAGCTGTGATGGTAACAAATGTATATAATGTTAATAACTTTTTTGTTACTAAACGCAAAGGAATGGACACCAGCTAGTTAGTAATACATTTACATTTGCAATCAACAATAAAACGCAGGGTAACTGTGGCAAGGGTGGTTATACTGCAGTGAAACGTACGTCGAAAAACTAATACTTTATTTAAGCTGGACGGGAAAGGTAGTTAAACTCTACTATGTCATACCAGTTCAGGAGCATACCAACCTTTAAGACGTCGAAGCTGTTACAAAATATACATTCATTCTTCAGGAAACGTGTATTTTTAAATGGAATCTTCTGTTAAGAAACCAAGCTTAACCGGTTTTTTACATTGTAGGTTTTGTATTTATTTTATGTTTTTTAAAATCAAACAAGCCGGTTAATATTATTAGCTATACACTAATTTGACATCATAAGAAAGTAAATTAAGAAATAAGTTGGATCCGAAAAAAGGTTCATCTCAGCCTATACATTAATTTACCTTTTTATATTTTAATCTTTCATTAACAATAAGGAAACACGCTAAAAAAACTTTGGACAGTATAAAAATACCAATAGGCAAAAGGCATAGGCATGAAATCACATACAATAAATTAAGTTGAAGCACCATAGCAATGAGTTTCTTTTTAATATTGATATGCATTTAAAAATACTATATTTATACACAGTCTCTTAACGTAATGCTATGCCTTATTCGAGTTTTCCCTGAGTTACAAAAATCAAATGATACAAAAGGCTCCCAAACTCATCATTGAACTCGTCATAAAAAATATCTGTATTTTTATAAACACTGATGTCGCTGAGCTGGATGTTGGCTATTGTTCTATTTCGCAGTAATGCTCTACAGAAGTTATGTCAGGAATAGGATGTGTAAACATAAAATAGAACATTGGCCTGACATTCTTTGAATTTTGTTGGAGAAGTTATAAGGTCTGCAGTCAACATGATGAGCTATATTCAAACGACTTTACTAATAACCATTCATCTCTCATAAAATATTCGTAACAATATTGAATGAAATATTTTTAATAACTAATTTTGAAATTATGTTGATAACTATTACTAATATGTATGATCATTTTTGAAATATTATATAACGACCTTTTATTTTGTCAGTTTTTAACATCCATTCACAAAATGATTATGCATTTTCTTTGGCTTTGTTAATTATTAAAGGTATTTCTCCCAAAAGTTAAAAATAGTCTTATTTTTTGCGCTAGTATGTATTTGAATTAATTTAAACCACTTACAACACTAAAAAGTATATTTGCTTTAACACTGAACTGACATACCAGACAGTAATATATATATATATATATATATATATATATATATAATATGGCGTTCGATTCTCTCACTTGGCCTAAAGATGGTTCAATTCAATTCTTTTATTGTCGTTGGACATTTTTATATATGAATGACAAATGTCAAAGAATTCAAAAATCATATGTACACATTCAAATACAGGTTCATCTTATCAATCAAAATGTAAATCAACCCTTAGATTAAATAACCCTCAAAATTAATTTACAATGTGATCATGGACATAAAGTAAATCAAATCTCTTAAAACGAATTTAAAAAAATGATGCTTCGGTACACCTTGATCGGTGTCACTGGTCGCAATTGGTTTCCTTTTACTATATTTTAAAATATATACTTTACTATCTTGTATGTGTGTACACATTAAGAGTAAATATATTTTGTGATGCTGTAAACCGTGTTTATTTACATCCCGAAAGTAGGATTGTAAATTGCATTTAAATGATTAAGGATGATAATTGTTATACGTTATCACAATGATTACATCCATTGTATTTAAATTGTACTGTAAAGGTATATCTATTTTCTTGAATGCATAAAATAATGAAATATAATGTAATTGTAACAATTAAAACAAATTGTTTTGTGCATTGTCCCGAGTGTTTATTTTTTGGTTGCAAAATGCAGCCATATAGCTGTTCTTCATGAATTGAAATGCTTATTTGTTTATGGCATTGGAACTGTGAAATGAAGTTACATAAATCATTTAGTTTTGATGGTATACCAAAGCTAATGTGGGTAAACCTACACGCTATTACATCTTCATTTGCTGTATCCAGTGTCAACCTCCAGGCTAAAACCTAGGTGTCAAGAGACAGTAAAAAGAGACAAGGAGACAACAAGTCAATATATTAATGTATTGACATCGTTCGTGTGTTATTATTAAATAGGTCGACGAATTTCAGTTAATCAGTTTGGGTAGTATATTAATGTACCTTAATACCTCTGTAAGATGTGGACGCAACTAAGGCGTATTTTAAGGTCAAGTGATTTCGAGTTTCAATACAAAATGTAACAGTTAATAGAAAATGTATTAACCTTAGTAAGCGAAAACAATAGTTACTTTGGGGTATTAAAGTTGGAGGTTAAAATCATCAAAGAGGTTTTGTGTAAGACCAAAATATTTTCTAACGATCTTAAACAGCTTTGCTCATTAGGTATTTAAATAGTAATTGAAGTATTTAGGAATTGCACCACAGTTTCTTAAAGTATAAATATTTAACGAGAGTTTTCGTTGATAGAGGCCTATATATAAAAAAATAGTATAAATCATAGTTTGTTTTTGGGAAGCTTTGAAAAATAATTATAGGATGAACCATTTCATATATGTCCATAGCAATATACTTTCTCACCCGTTAATGTAAGTTGATCAACGTGAAGAAGAAATTCATAATAAACTGTAACCAACCAATGTTTTATCTGGTTTATAAAACTAAAAAAATTGTCACCTTAGTGCAAACAAATTCAATTTATAAACAATAGTTTTCTTAATCGATTCAAAATACATTTTGAGTTTCACTTTGTAGTTATATAAACTTGAAATTTAGGGCCAATTTTCTTAATATTTGGATTATTTCCAATTATTTTTGATTTTATAGGATCTATTTCCTGGGAATCCTAACTTTTATATTCGCAATTACACTTTTGATTTGTATTTTCATTTTATAAGTGAATCAACCGTAAACAATTGGATTGAATTGTTATATCCAAAGTAAAACACAGTCGCTGTAAATCATATTCTTGTTAAGCTCCTAAAGAAATATTATATTGTTAGTAAGGGTAAACGTTAAAAATACATACAAGCACAAGGAAACTAAAAATAGATGTTTTCCTAGAATCCAGGTCACTTAGAGAAAGTTTTGCAGGGAAGGGAATCTTCTTGGACGTGATCCTTGTAGTGATAACATTCTTTAATTAAGTCTTCTATTAAGACATTCTAATGTTTGTTATACTTTTTTACTTTACAATTTGAAAAATATCATTTGTTACAACTTACGTACCATCTTATATTATGTAAATTAATTGATGTTTGTATATTAAGTTAACGTAAAGAAATACAAGATTCAAAGTGTTTATATACTCCCTGACAAAAAGTAGTTAATAAATACCATAAGTAATTACAATTACAACATATTGGTGTTCTACGACTTTACTATTGAGTCTTTTTACTCTTTCAATGTTACGTTTACAGAAATTTGTACTGTAAAATATTTGTTTCACAATTTAATTTGTATGACTATAATATAACATTGCGACTTGGCTTCCGAGCTCTCTCATATTAGCTTAGGGAACCTTCTTTGAAAGTGCTGTAGTATTTTGAGTTGTGATATTATTTTCAATCCACATGGGAAGTTGTCTATCCCAATAAAACATAAGGTCAATGAGCCTTTAAAATAAAAAAAATATTGTATTTACAGATATAAATAAATGTGTTTAACACACAATCACAAGTTCAACTACTACTTTCAGAAGCTTAGCACTAAAAGGTTTAGCAAACCAACAATATTATAGAATAATATTAATCTAATAAATTGTATATTGTTTTAGAAATTAATAAAGATCTCACATATAACTAAAATATAAAATAACATATAAAATACTTTTAAATAGTTTCTTGCATAATCTAAAAGCTTTTAAGTAGCACACAATACATGGGTCAACAAAATTAGTGTGCAGTAAATGCCACGAACCTATTCACCCTCGTCACAGCAAACATGCATTGTAAAGTAGATTTCAATTGTAATTTTGTTTTTAACTAACTGGTATCAAGTTATTCACCCAGGTACCTATAATTCTCAAAAGTCTGAAAGCTTTATTAATTTGCATGCACTTTATTAAAATCATAGAATTTAAATTCAAATAAATATCTATAAGGTCGACATAACAAACGTAAATGAAACTATAAGAGAATTCATAAGGCACGTCAAAAACTTAAAGGTCATTAAGTAGCTCTTATATATTTGCTACCTTCATTCAAAACACTAACTTAATCAGTACATCAGTACAGATTTAATTTCACAGCAGAACAGAGGTGGCTATAATCAAACATAAACATGCCACGGCGCTTTAAATGTAATGAAAACAGATAGAGAACTTACTAAAGTAATGCACGTTTTTAGCTTTTAAAATGGTTTCACTTTGTTCTAATATAAACTAATAAAGTTTAAAACTAGAGTAAAAAATGCTATACAATTTATATTGGGTATTAATGTAGGTGGGTTTAAATATAAACATCTCATGAACAGAAAAAAAGTATCGTTTTTGTGACACAGGATTAATTAGCAACAATATATTACAATTAATATATTTACATGTTTGTACAAATTTAATTTGAATATTTTTAATAATATTGCATAGTATTAAAGTTAATTTGTCTCCAAGATCGTCGTTTTAAAATCAAGGTTAATACGTTTTGTTTATGTAACACATATTTAATTTGTCTCCAAGATCGTCGTTTTAAAATCAAGGTTAATACGTTTTGTTTATGTAACACATATTTTAAATACATAGGGATAATTAACATAACCCCGTCACAACGAATTTCCAATGGGTGTAGGGTAGACCGGGGCACATTTTTACGCACGAGGCAAGTTTACGCAGAACGCTTTTTTTCAAAACAGTTCAAACTCGCACAAACTGGTCATGTCAGGATCGTGCTGCTACCTAGCGGGCGTCGTCACAACCGGTTAAACGCCAGTGGCGCTACCGATTGGGAGTTTAAGATTTGCTGTTTTTTCCAAAGTGAATAAATTATGTTATGCTATTGTTGAAGCTCCTAGTAAGCAAAGAGTAACAGTAAAAAAACGATGTTGCGATTATAGTCAGACATTAATTTTCGTTGTTATGCTTTGTCTGTATTAAAACAAAAGCTACTGTTTTTCCTTCCAACTAATTGATAAAATAAAATATGACGATGGGGCGAGTTTACGCAATGTCATCGGGGCACGTTTACACACTGCGTAAACGTGCCCCATTGAATATCTTACCACTTCATCGTCCTAAAGTTGAGTAATGTATTACCTTTATCCAAATATATGATATTGGATTGAATAAAATTGAACTCTAATTATATTTTCTGACATTTATTTTGGGCTGACTCCAAAAGAAGTAAGACGCTCCACATATAATTATGCCGTTGCTTGTGGAAGAAAAGTCCTCAGTCTTGGCCTGACAATGAAATGGCAGGACCCGATTGGCTAACGTTATTCTTGAAAAGGCACAATAAACTCTAGATTAGGTCACCTCAAGCTACAAGCTTAGCTCGAGCTACAAGCTTTAATAGAGCGTATGTATCAGCATTTTTCGATAACCTTACATCAGTCATAAAACATGAACAAAATAAAAGAAAAAGATGACTGTTATGAATATGATGAAAATTTCCTGTGCATGTATTGTTTGAGACCTAATGTCCGCTCAAATAAAGGGCAAGAATGGGTTCAATGTCCCAGGTGCAAAAGATGGGCCCATGATAAGTGTGCCACACAAGTATTTTGTTGTATGCATAAACTGCAACAGTGATGATGACAACGGAGACTAAGTATTTTCTATCGTTCGTCATGTATTTTCTGTATGTATTTTTGTGTATTTCTGTGTATTTCTGTGTATTTCTGTGTATGTATTTTCTGTAGCATAATACAACGCTTTGAGTTGATTTCATATTTGTAATAACTTTACTGGTCCCAATTATTATATTCGTAAACGTGCCCAACGTAGTGCGTAATCTTGCCCCGAGAACGGGGTAGGCTTACACACTCTACTTGGTATGCTTCGTGCCCAACGTAGTGCGTAATCTTGTCCCGAGAACGGGGTAGGCTTACACACTCTACTTGGTATGCTTCGTGCCCAACGTAGTGCGTAATCTTGCCCCGAGAACGGGGTAGGCTTACACACTCTACTTGGTATGCTTCGTGCCCAACGTAGTGCGTAATCTTGCCCCGAGAACGGGGTAGGCTTACACACTCTACTTGGTATGCTTCGTGCCCAACGTAGTGCGTAATCTTGCCCCGAGAACGGGGTAGGCTTACACACTCTACTTGGTATGCTTCGTGCCCAACGTAGTGCGTAATCTTGCCCCGAGAACGGGGTAGGCTTACACACTCTACTTGGTATGCTTCGTGCCCAACGTAGTGCGTAATCTTGCCCCGAGAACGGGGTAGGCTTACACACTCTACTTGGTATGCTTCGTGCCCAACGTAGTGCGTAATCTTGCCCCGAGAACGGGGTAGGCTTACACACTCTACTTGGTATGCTTCGTGCCCAACGTAGTGCGTAATCTTGCCCCGAGAACGGGGTAGGCTTACACACTCTACTTGGTATGCTTCGTGCCCAACGTAGTGCGTAATCTTGCCCCGAGAACGGGGTAGGCTTACACACTCTACTTGGTATGCTTCGTGCCCAACGTAGTGCGTAATCTTGCCCCGAGAACGGGGTAGGCTTACACACTCTACTTGGTATGCTTCGTGCCCAACGTAGTGCGTAATCTTGCCCCGAGAACGGGGTAGGCTTACACACTCTACTTGGTATGCTTCGTGCCCAACGTAGTGCGTAATCTTGCCCCGAGAACGGGGTAGGCTTACACACTCTACTTGGTATGCTTCGTGCCCAACGTAGTGCGTAATCTTGCCCCGAGAACGGGGTAGGCTTACACACTCTACTTGGTATGCTTCGTGCCCAACGTAGTGCGTAATCTTGCCCCGAGAACGGGGTAGGCTTACACACTCTACTTGGTATGCTTCGTGCCCAACGTAGTGCGTAATCTTGCCCCGAGAACGGGGTAGGCTTACACACTCTACTTGGTATTATTTTAACATATTTTCATGGTTTAAAACATAAAAGGATAAAAAAATTATTAATAAAAAGTATCTTTAATAACTGCTTTATTAAACAACTGTGTTTACATTATCATTGGCTTAAAAAAAAATACAAAAATAAAATAAAGAAATCCGCGTAAATGTGCCCTGGTCTACCCTATATATTTCTCACTAACACATAAAGCCACTTACCAAATTTCATAAAAATGCATTTATAAATAAGTGATATATAAAATTTGTTTTTATTCTCCACAATAATTACACTACAGGCTGAGTACGCAGGTTTGCTGCAAATAGAAAGATAATAAATGTGTTTTATGTAGTTATCAATATATCTTAACCAGGTGAAGCTACTTACAAAATTGTATCAATTAATCTTCATAATGACGGACATGTAACACATTACTTACTGTAGCGATTTTGACTCAGTATGCAGGTTTGCTGCTACAGGGACAGTAAACATACAATAACAAAAAACATTTGTTGTGCAAATATCAATTTACCAGTACTTGGTAAAGCTACATGCCAAGTTTAAACAAAATACATTAATAAATAATTTATATATACAATTTTATTAATTCTCCATTAGGATAACATTGGAACATACTGTGTTTACCACTTAGAATATCTCTGCAACGGTTGGACATATAATCACAATTTAATTTATCATACTGATGTTTAAATTGTGATGATATGTTTTGCAGAGCTGAGCGTATAGGTAGAATCAAATATGGTATTTTCGGTAAAATTAACTGAGCAAAACCTTTTCCCCATAATATTAACATGGGAAATTTTACGAACCCGTTTTTTGTAAGTTCCCCGAAACTATTTATCTTAAGTTAATGATTCAAAATACTATATTATTTGTTTTTAATCTCTATAAAATGGTCTAACCTAAAATTGCAATTGAGTGTTGAAAAACGAAAATAACAATTTAGGTTGTTTTAACAGTTAGGTTTCTGTCAATTCTTTTTGGGAAGAGAATTGCCACACTTTAGATAGGCCTAATGCGAACAATTTGTGGTTTCAGACACAAATGTTCCTGCCTTCGTTGTCGAAGGTTTTATTAAAAACTAAATTTTCCCTTAGTAAGCTTTTTTTGGCTGTCTTTCAAAAGGTAAAGTTATTAATTGTAATGGTCTGTGTACTGTACACTTATTTATTTAGGATAAACCAATTAAATTATTTGGGAATTCTGATATGTAGGAATTCTTTTAATGTTTGGAAATACATTGGGTCATCTATCGGAAGTTAAAAACAAAATTGATATATATAATAGGTATAGTGTGATACATAATAAAGCTGAGTCATATATTATAATACTGTTAGTTAACAGCGTATCTATGGAAACCCTTACATTGCTAATTTTAATAATTGGGATTTATATAGCTAAATATCTATTTTACAGTTTTACAATATTTGGAAGTTAAGATAGCGCTACTACATAAATATTTTATTAATTATAGAAAATTAATAATTGGACATTTTATTACATACATTTACTGAACGATTAGTATAGAGACTAGCTTTATGAATATACACGTAAATAAGTGGTCATCCATTGTTAGAGTTATTAAACGTGAGTCTTCATTTTATTACTGTCATACTAGTTTTTCTACTAGCACCAAATCTGACAATTTTACTGAGTAGATATTAATAAATTGTTTGGTAACATAGTAAAGCCAGGGAGTTAATGACAGGGAATTGGCTTCACCAGCGGGGAGTAAACCGAGTAAAGAACATCCAGCTGAGGAGTAGGACGATAATGTGATATAGGTTATGGTGGTCTAAATTATGCGTATAAATAAAGTTTAGCTGAAAATTTATTTTAGCTGCTTTATTTAAGATTTAGGATACTAGTTTACGTTTTTTGATTGGTAGCAATATTATTATTGTCATTGTTGCATTAGTTAATATTATTTCCAAAACTGAACACGTTAAAGTTAATGTATATACCATATTTTAAGTAAATAGTAATTTAGCTTACTATTTATTTGAACTTTGGAAACAAATAACAAGTAACTATAAATTACACTTCTTTGTTAGTAATTTACACAGAATAGTCTCATTAAATATGCAGTAACATTACCATTAGTAAATACTCTCATTTCATTGTAGCATTTGATGGATTATACTTTGTAGTTTTTTAGTTAAAAATGTATAATTTATGGTTCACTATATTTTAAATTATTTAATTTATAATCAAGCAGTAGTTATGTATATTGATCGAAAATATTTTTCCGAATCAACAATCATGATTGAGATTTATCAGATTTTTAATACATTTCATTCAGAATGGATCTCAGGTTGAAGCTACAACTATTTGTTCACCTTAGCATCTCGTATTATGCTACTCTGTAACAAGCACCTAAAACTTATACACACTTAAACATTGAAAACTTAACAATTTCATACTCATTCTGTTCAGGATAGTGACAGTAACACGTTTCGTATGGTATGGCAACAAATATAAATAAATGTCATTTTTATATTGCCAAATTTGCATGAAGACAAGCAGGACGTGGTCCAGAAGCAACGTGACGCTAGCAAGTTGTAACCTTTGCTCAGCCGCCTCCAACTAATGGAGTAAATAGCCCAAGACCACTTTGGACGGACCAGTTGTATTTAAAGTTATTTATTTTTGTACTGTTCATAGTCTTAAAAATATTTTCGAACCAATCGTGTATGAAAGATTTGATGTCTGTGTAGATTGTATGCTCATACAGAATTAATGTGTGCTTTAGTCGTTATGTGATGTCAGACATAACATATTTATAAGCGACCTTTATTATAATTTTACAAACTTTAATAATGTTTATAATACTTTGGTTCTACAAGTTTTGAAGAAAAATAATAGTTACTAAACACTAATATAGTTATTATAATAAATAAACTATATCCTAAATCAATGAGCCTAGTTATATGTTTTGGCAAATTCAAAAACATATAGTACTATTTGTGGAGTATATATTTAAATTAAAAGAGAATATTTAAAATATTACGTCTATTGCAGCTGGTTTGAGGATGGGGGTTGTATCAATCTCTCTTGGGAACCATTGTATCGATTATTTGTTTACGAAAGTATTATGTATTAAATAACTAACTAAGAGAAGAATTGCTAGATTTTGTATGTCAAGGCCTCAAAAAGGATTCATTTGAAGTCTTAAAACTGTGCATGGTAATTAAATGTGCATCATATTAACAATAACGCAAAATATGTCTTAGGCTTAATAAAGTAAATTTTAGTTTAAGCCATATCTTAATTATTCCAAAATAGAGAGAATTCAGATTCACTATTCAGAAGTTGGATAGTTTGACATACTTGTATAAGCTAAAGTTGCTTTAGACTCCCTCTTGGCTTGGTCGATTAAACTTTGCCATAGAAACTTAACCATTAGCTCGTCAATCAAAACTGGCTACTTTACCTATTTTCACCATTTTTATTATGAAGAAATCGTTTTTAAAACAAGTTATATTTTATATTGTTAAATGTAAGTTTTAAAAATATAAATAGATCTGTATCTGTTTTGTAACAATAAATAAATTTAAAAAAAATGTTTAGTATCATAAATAAATACCCCCGTCGCAGCAAACCTGCAGACTCAGCAAATTTCCAATGCATAATATTTGTCTGAATTCCACATAAAGCCGCAAACCAAGTTTCATAAAAATATATTCACATATAAGCGATTTTAATTATTCTCCATAAGAATAACATTGGTAATGAGTATGTAGGTTTGCTGAAACAAGGAACAGAAACAATTGGTTTTCATGCAAATATAAATAGAATTTAACTAGGCGAAGCCACATACTAAGTTTCATCGATATTCAATCATAAATAAGCGATATATGACATTCTAGTTATTCTCCATTAGAATAACATGGGGGCTGAGAAAGCAGGTTTGCTGCAACAAGGAACAGAAAAATGGGTTTTTATATAATTATCAATATAACTCAACCAAGTGAAGCTACATACCAAGTTTTATTAATTTATGTTCATAATTAAGGGAGTCAGTACATTTTACTTATTCTCCATAAGAATAACATGGGGGCTGAGTACGCAGGTTTGCTGCTACGGGAATAATCAACAAAAAATCAATTTGTTGTGCAAATATCAATATACCAGTACTACTTGAAGCCACATACCAAGTTTCATCAACATACATTCATAAATAATCGAGATATCAAATTTTATTTATCCTCCATAAGGATAGCCTTGGACAACGTACTTTGTTTAGCACTTTGAATATCTCTGCAACGGTTGGACGTAGAACAGCAATTAAAAGACCAAAATGATTGTTTTGTAGAACAAACTATTGGTAAATCAAAATGTGAAGTTTTTAGTAAAATTATCTGAGGAAAATCCAAAAACCTTTTTCCCCTAAGATTAACATGGGTAATTTTATGGACGCGGATTTTAACTTTCCTCTACAACCATGTAAACTAGGTTAATGATTTAAAATACCAAATTTTTTTTAAGCTCTATAAGATGGCTATAACCAAAATTATGTGTTTTTAAAATATTAGGGGGAAAATTCAAGAAACTGATTTTTGGAAAATTTAAAACCCCCGTAAAACCACCTTCTCATTGTCCGATCGATCTGGTTTACGAACTTAAGTAATAAATGTTACTCTACACATATTTGTGCCAAATATCATAAAAATTGGGCGTTTCATTCAAAGGTGTTCGCGGTAACGGGCATATATATATATATATATATATATATATATATATATATAACCAATATCCGTTCAAATTTATGTATATGTATATATATATATATATTTATACATATATATATACATACGTTTGAGCAAATATTGCTTTTGGCATCTAAGGATCTCAAAACAAAAAGTTATCATGGTCTCGGGCTTAAGTCTTACCATGCCACCTACGGTAATAGCTTCTCCATATAGGGGAAATTCGCTAAAACTATTTAGTTTAAAGGAACATTTAATAATTTTCCAAATTGTTCATTTAATAATTAATATTTAAAAACAAATTTCTGAAATATTTTTGATTAAAATTACGTATGTTAAACATCCATAAACAAACTCCTTGCCGGCAAACATTCTTTATGTTTTATACAGGGTTAGTTTTAAATGAGTCCTCCCCAACCTTTTTCTACATTTCTTAAGATATCGACTTCGGACCACCCCCAATCATTGTTGACCAACTTATACTTCATTTTAACTTATTTAATATTTTTGGCCGTTTTTAAAAATCATTATTCGTTCTCAAGATATTAGCGAATTAAAAATAATAATTTTGAAGAGAGTTTTAAAGGTCCCAACCTTAAAACATCCACATATTCTTATCATTACATAAAATAATGACAATGAACTACTACCAAGCATTGTTGAGCGGCATTCGCTTTATTTTGACGAAATTGAAAATTTTGACCGCCATCTTGGATCCGCCATTTTGGGATAAGATATTTTTTTCAAAAGTATCATTGTTGAGTGGCATTTGCTTCATTTTGACAAAATTAAAATTTTCGGCCGCCATCTTGGATCCGCTATTTTTGAATAAAATCTTTTTTTTAATGTAAAGGTATGGTTGTGACCCAACATATTCAACTGTTTCCCACGCTGAAATCAATGCTGCAATCCGTTTTCAAATATCACATTTCGTTTTCTTGAAATAGAAAGATTTCTGTTTAACATTAAAAAAGTGACAATATCATGAGAATGAAAGGCGATATTTAAAATCTGATTGTGGCATTGATTTCAGTGTGGAAATGATGGGTCACAACCTTACCTTTACATTTAAAAAAATTATCTTATTCAAAAATAGCGGATCCAAGATGGCGGCCGAAAATTTTAATTTTGTCAAAATGAAGCAAATTCCACTCAACAATGATTGGTAGTAGTTAATGATCATTATTTTATGTAATGATAAGAATCTGGGCATGTTTTAAGGTTGGGACCGTTAAAACTCTCTTCAAAAATTTTTTTTTTTTTTAATTCACCAATATCTTGAGAACGTATAATGATTTTCAAAAACGGATTGCGGCATTGTTTTCTCCGTAAAAAGTTACTTCTATACTGTGGGTCACGACCCAAGATCTAAATTTAAAAAATAAATAGTTGAATCCAATGTGGTGGATCCAAGATGGCGGCCAAAAATATGAAATAATTCAAAATGAATTATAAGTTGGCCAAAAATTATCGGGGGTGGTCCGGAGTAGATATCTCAAGAAATGTATATAAAAGCAGGGGGGGCTCATTTAAAACTCACCCTGTATAAGCCTAATTGAGAAGAGGTTTAAGGAATTGTATACCATTAGAAACTTGAAAGGTTTGACTGACGGGTGACGCTTTCATGAGAGATTTCCTTTGACTACTCACAGAAAATCTCAGGGGCAATACAAATTGGATGTTTATTTTCAGTCAATATTACTGTGCCAATGTTCGATTTAATATCTGGGTAAAGATATGCTAGGTTGTTTTGTAACTTATTAACACCCCCCTCCCCCGCATTTACAATATATTGCTGTATGCAAATTTATTTGCGTTTTAAGAAATGTATCTAAGAAAATTTGCTTATTGCGATTTTAATAATACTCCACGTTTATTATACAACTTACTATCATCATGCATGTATATGAAGCACGTCCGTCTTCTCCGTGCACAGTTGACAAATGAGGGTCGTGAAACACATTCATTGACATTCAAGGCTCGTGAACCTTTCCGTGCTGAAGCCTCTTTTCAGCTTGCATTTTTTAAACGTGCAAACAAATTTTGGCAGTTATTTGCTTCTTAGTATTTTTTTAGAACACGAAACGATTCTATAAATGAGAACTGCCTTACGAAATATCTCTTCTTGCCATAAATATCTACAAATAAAGGTATTATCCAATTGGATGCCTTGCGAAATGTCCCTGATTGTTGTATTTGTCTGAAGAAACGTTATCCAAACTGTCAAGTATCCATTGCATTAAATTACAAATATTGCAATAAAGAATGTATATGAATATGAAGATTATATAAAGCGTATGCAATGGCTAGTTGTACTAGCCAATCAGCAGACAGTACAGTCTTGAACGAATTATCAATATAATAAAAAGTGTAATAAATCTAAATTAAATAATCCAAATATTATTTTATTGAACATTAAATACATGCATGAACAAAGTCACAAAGCCTTAAATACCAGTTGCCATTAAAATAAGGTTAAATGATAGTATTTACTAATCTAAAGTTGCTACCCTTACCTTAATCAAACATTTTAAACACACTTTAGGATATTTTACTAAAAAAAATATGAAAATCTATTTATTATACATACAAATATTAATATTAATCTTAAACTTTTGACTAGCTCAGATTTTTTTTAAATCCCAACAATGCTCGAAAATAAACATTTGTCCTAATAAGACTACCTAATATTTATATATATAATATATAATATATTATATTATATATATAATATTATATATGTTATATTTATATATATATATAAATATTAGGTAGTCTTATTAAGACAAAAGTTTATTCTCGAGCATTGTTGGGATTTAAAAAAAATCTGAGCTAGTCAAAAGTCATGTTTTTTAGGAATGGTGGACAACTGCAGATATGTAACTGATGGTGGTACAAGGGTGAGAAAATGTAGGTGTTTAATAATTATAAATATTTAGGGATCACACTTAAAACATTCTCAAGTACATTCTCGTGAAGTCTTCATTGAATGTAAAACCGAAGAATTCCCAAGGTAAGAAGCAGAAATTAAAATTGAGATGTCATCGTGGTACGTCCATTCAAACTCTTTCCAAATTTTCGGCAACTATATTGGAATAAGTAGTTTATTTTAAATTTAAGTACCGTTTGGTGACCTATAATTTTGAACATAGTAAAAATATATAACGCAGCACTTTATATAGATGGTCTTTAGACGTTGCCTGATGTAATGTTCAAGGGAGTGGAGTTCAGTTTGTTGTATATATGTGTTGTGCACTTGATATGTTAAAGTATTAGGGTTAACACACCTTGCCTGATGTAATGTTCAAGGGAGTGGAGTTCAGTTTGTTGTATATATGTGTTGTGCACTTGATATGTTAAAGTATTAGGGTTAACACACCTTGCCTGATGTAATGTTCAAGGGAGTGGAGTTCAGTTTGTTGTATATATGTGTTGTGCACTTGATATGTTAAAGTATTAGGGTTAACACACCTTGCCTGATGTAATGTTCAAGGGAGTGGAGTTCAGTTTGTTGTATATATGTGTTGTGCACTTGATATGTTAAAGTATTAGGGTTAACACACCTTGCCTGATGTAATGTTCAAGGGAGTGGAGTTCAGTTTGTTGTATATATGTGTTGTGCACTTGATATGTATTAGGGTTAACACATGTAAGCAGGTGTATTCGTCAGTTGATAATTTACAGAATGGTTTATGCACGTATTGTTTAAGGTTATTTTACCCGACTCTTAAACAAAACACGGATTTTTTGTAAGTATAGAAAGCAATATTGCAGATCAGTTATATTAAACATATTAAAAATTCCTGTATTCCCGATGGAAAACCTACCTTTATTATTAAATTAAATTAAAATACAGCTATTCTTATGTTTTTATAATCTACGCAAATATATCACATTTTAAGTTACACGGTTAAATGCATATGAAACGAATTATTAAAAAAAAAAACTAAATAACGCAACCGGTAATTTAATTGTAAAAATTAATTAAATAGTGAGCTTTCGTACCCTAATTTGCACAATAAAGCTAGTAAACACTTCACCTTTTACCTAATAATAAAGATTTAATCAAGCCTCTATTCGCGCACAGCTGAAACATCTGGGATCTTGAAACACATTCATTGAAATTCCCGACTCGTAAGACTCCTCAGCTGAAGCCACTTTCCACCTGTATTTTCGTAATGCGTCAACTGTCTTGTGTTATTTTTATTCGTGAATTTCCTTTGGAAAGTGAAATATTAGCATGACCCGCACGCTGAAACTTAAGCCCGGGACCACCATATAAGTTCCTAACGTGACCCCATGAGCACGTTTTGGTGGGTCGTTAAAAATTATATATATATATATATATATATATATATATATATGTGTGTGTGTGTGTGTGTGTGTGTGTGTGTGTGTGTGTGTGTGTGTGTGTGTGTGTGTGTTTGTGTGTGTTTGCACTCTAGCGGTCGCAATTTTTGTCCGATTTACTTAAAATTTGGTAGGGAAATTCCTTTCTGTAATCAGTTGGACAAGATCGTTGGGCAAACCAATCGGAAAACTATAAATCCCTTTTTGGGAATTAATCTTTCAAATTTTGAGTTTTTGGACCCAAAAAGGGTCATAAGTCCCCCGTATGTAAAATTACTGCATGTAAAATGATTGGAATTAGTGAGGACCAAGTTGTAAGCCCTCTCTCGTCATTCTAGCATACATATTTACTGATTTATTAACGAAAATGTGTATCGACTAAACACAGTACGTTGTCTTATGGGGATTTTACACTATAAAAACTTGTTATTCCTTTGTTAGAGTACTTTTATCATCCCCAGCAACCTCACGCCTACTTTCAAGCCTTTCTGGACCTTCTCCTAACATTATAATGCACAAAATTGTATTCCCAGCTTTGCAGGTAAATGAAACCAGGAGCATCAGAACAGCCAAAAAACCACTCTTTTCAGATTTCAATAAAAATTGGAATAAATGTATGTTAGTTATTACACTGATTTTGAGTTTTAAAAGTTTTTATATGGAAATTCACTTCCCTCACGTCAGCGTGCTGCGTGCGAACTCGTTGTTTAAGAATACAATCGGTGATTCAACCCCGTTCTATCACCAATGAACGCCTATTTTTACTATTTGCTGATTTATAAAACATATATAATAAATACAAAATATACGCTGCTTGGAAAATAATTGGATTTTATGGTTCTCTTTATTTATTTATAAAAAATATTAAAAAGTCATCAGTAAGGCTTCAGGAAATCTGTTTCAATATGATATTGACAATATCAATAGTTAAAGCATTTACTATATGTCTGTTCAAGTCTTCTCTGCTATTCATTTGGTTGATTAATAGATTTGAATATATAGTAAATTGTCAGTGAAAAATCCTCAATATTTTATCTTTGTTTACTCCAAACTGAATTGAGATGGAATTGGAAATGCTTACTTGTTGCAATACCAAAAAAAAAACATGTGGTGGTGGGCTTGTGTAATCACTCTACTACCTGGCCACACAAGCAAATCTTTATTCACAATTTAGAAGTCGAGTGTCAAATATCAGACTTTACACTTCAGCTGAATACCTTATCTGGCTATAAATATTTGTGCTGCGTATATTAGCGTGCTGCGTGCGAACTCGTTTCTTTTGAAACTAACTCTTAGTTGTACTACATTCAAGCCAAAAATAAGTCCCGTTTAATCAAGAAATGTCTTGTTTACGCCCTTTTTTAAGAACTAATTTTATATCTCTAAATATTATACGACAAATTTGTGTATGGAAGTAATCCAAATACGGTTAAATGGTTATTTAAGTAATAAGAACGTAAAGTAGGTTATTGTCAATAAAGTGAAAACTGTTAGAAATTGGCAAAGTCACTTTATACTTGCGGTACATATACATATTTTATAAAACTGAAATTTGGATAGGTACTACATAACATAAAATATTCACTTCCATCCATTGTGACTGGATAAAATAGATTAAGGTTATAAGCAACGATACACTTATGCTTGGTCTAAAACAATAATCAATCAACTATTTATGGAATTCAGTAAATGTAATGTATTCAATTGATATGTTTCAATTTGCAATAGATGTACTTAACTGTCTATGTATTACCGTTGATTTCTGAGGAATTTAAAATCTGTTCTTGATTTAGAGATCTTTCGCAAATATAAGTTGAAATAGTGTAAATTAAATATTATCCCCTGCTGAAATGTAATTTCATACAAATATATATATTTAAAATGTAAAGATGGGAAAAATATTAAGTAATTACCACATTACGTCGTAACTCTTTGTCAAATCTAAACTTTGCCCATTGTCATAAATAATTGCAACACCAATAAAATACAAAATATATAAAAAGATGTACCAATTCAATTTAAAGTTAAGGTTCAAAATAACACTAAACACCTTGGCTTTGCATTAGTCCTGTGTAAAAAGCTTATTCTTGTACAACTAATTTGCACTGAGATAATAATTTTAGATACACTCTTTAATTAGGTTAGTTACAAATAATTAGATACGTTTTTAGTTGTTATTACCAACCATAATAGTATATTTCATTACTAGGACCAAAAGTGACGCTTTTTGAATGGTTTAACGGCCGAGGCGGATCCAAGGATGGGAAATGAGCGAGGGTAGAAAAGCTACTTTTGGTCCTAGTGATGAACTATATTTTTCGTCATACTGCAAACAATTATAATATAACAATTTCTCAAAAACTAAATGTTTCCTTTTTACAACTAAAAGTTTGCTTCCATATTGATCTTATTGCTACTCTAAACAAACGGCTGTTACACATGTCACACTTGCTGAGTAATTTGTTCGATTCATATTAATAGCTGATGACTTCGACCGAAAAGTGCCACCCAATGATTTTTTTAGTCCTAGGACTAAAAAATCATCAAAATGATACTTTTTATCCGAGGAGTAAAAAGAAAAACTTTAGCATCTCAACGCATGTGATGAAATCAGCCGTTTTTTAAGGAGTATGACGAAAGGTACTTTTTTATTTTTTAAGTACTTTATGTTGTTTTAAGTAATATTTTAACCAAAGTTTCACCTTCCAAGCCATTATTCTCTTTTACGTTTAATTTTTATTTATTTATTCAAAATCATCAAATGACATCGATACAATTGACAGGTGATTAGTCAAGTATATTTTAAGGCTAAAATAACTGTACGAATACAATATTTTTCCTTATCCGCAAAAACAAAAATAATGGCCAAAATTAAACAACACAGTAAATACAAACAAACACCAAAATGTTAAAATGAAACACATTATTTAGCTTCCAAAAAGTTATTCTATTGAATAATAGGCTTTCTCCATTAACAACTCTTTTAAATGTTTTTATATATTTAGAACAATAATCAATATTTTTAATGGATGGTGGTAATTTATTATATACCTTAGGCCTCATATATTGAGGGGATGAATGGAATAATTTGAATCTGCATCACCAGTTTTAATGATTTAAAAAAAATCTAGTATGATAAGTGTGGTCTTGTTGGTTAAGCTACGTGTCAAAACCTTTAACCATTAAAGTAATTTGATAAATGTATGAGTTGTAGATAGTGAGCATTCCTAATTTGATAAAAATTGGCCTACAATTAGTAATTTGAGGGACTTTTGCTATAATTCTAACCACTCTTTTTTTGGAAAACAAAAATTGTTTGGCTTGGTTATTTCAATCCCATACAATTAATTCATAATTTATGAAAAATATGCACAATAGATTGTGAGTTGGGTTTCAAAATTGTTGGTGTCTTTAATTACACGAAAAACGAAGGTGGCTGAAGCTAAACGTTTTGATATGGTTTCTATGTGTAATTTCCAATTTTATTGTGAATCGATTCGTATTCCAAGATAGTCAACTGAATATTGAAAATTTATTGAAGATGTGCTTTAGTTTATGGTGATGTTTTAATAAAAATAGGAAGCTGAAAATTCTATCATTTGTGTTTGGGACACAGTCATGGATAGACCATTAACTGCAAACCAGTCCCTGAGGCTCTGCAGCTTTGGAGACCGTGGATTGCAAGGCATTCTCCTTGGGTCCTTTAAAAAATTAGAGCAGTATCATCTGCATATTAAAAAGTTAATAAGTTAGTAGAGTTGCAAAGGTCATTCACACAGATTATAAATAAACAAGGGCCAAGAATTGATCCATGGGGCACTCCATGTGGGGTGTAAGTCCATTCTGATCTATAGATATTATTAAATTTATAAATGAGGATTCTCTGTTTTCTGTTGTTTAGGTATGAGATAAACCAGCTGAATTCATTGCTTTTAATTCCTAGCCTTCTTAATTTGCAATACGTATGCCGTGATCAACACAGTCGAATGTCTTGGATAGATCACAGAGAACCCCCAAAGTCGTCTGTGCTCCATCCAAGGCCTGTGCTATACTATTAATCATACTTGTGACAGCTTTTTGAGTGCTTAATTTCGCTCAAAAACCAAATTGTGACGGATTTATTAGGCTATTATTTTCTAAAAATTCTGTTATTTGAATAGTTACTGTTTTATTCCAGAATTTGTGAGTAGCAAGATAACAATGCTATTGGTCTATAATCTGAAAGATTATTTATATTCCACTTTTTGAATATAGGTTTTACTTCTGCAAAATTCAGTTTTTCTGGGAAAACCCCCTGCTCCAAGAACTGGTTTACTATTCTGGATAAGTGTATCTCAATAACATTTAAAACTTTTTTATTACAAGGAGATTAATTTCATCCTATCCAGATACTTTACAATTACTAAGAGAACTTATAATTTTTTTTTCAAATCTGCTACAGACAATATTTTGAATTTGAATTGTGAAAGTGATGTGGTTGTCTCGTTACTGAAATCAACAATATGTTTTTTGTAAGAAATTGAATAGATTTGTCCTTATCTTTAAACTGATTTGCAATATCTGAAATGCTAACAAAAAACTCATTAAATTCATTTGCCACCGACACAACACAACTATGTTTTATTTTCTCATGTTTTATTTATATTTCAATAGGTAGTTCAGGTTTAGGCAACTTGAACGAAATTTAACATATTGGACGCAAAGTGTGTAGGTCAAATACGGTCACAGATACAGCCCATAGGCGAGCAGGTAAGTTTCTTCAGATTGCGTGCTTTAAAATGCCTTGCCAATTATCTAAACGCTGAGTCATAGGTTGCCTTGTAGTTACTAAAATTATTAGAGTTTAAGAAGTATAGTGGTTTTGTGACTAGTCCGTAAACAGGTAGCCCGTTCTCAGATTTCTGGTGGGTCAAGTTTCTGTCACAATAGTCCACTATAGAAGGTTTTCCAAAATGTTCTTTGAAAACTGCTGCGACGCCCTCACTCATCTGTTTATCATTTTGAAAATCTCCTGAGATGCAGTGGGCAAAGGCTACATCTGTGCTGTCACAATATTGTTCAATAACAGAGCCAACATCTGCAATCTTTATTTCTATAGATTCACTGCAGATGACTACGTCTGCTATCCTTCTGCAGAGGATTATTTTTCCTAACTTATTCAGGTGTTGTGCCTGATTTGTGAAAATGTGTCTCTTAAAATCACTAATATCAATCAGATTAACATTTTTAGACTTTTTAAAATCAAAGTTTACTTTATTGATATCTCTGTTGATAAAATTTACCCATGCTAGATCATATCTGTGGAATTGGGTTACATACACATGTTATTGTGCTTGTCCACTGTGGCCAATTCATTAAATTGTCTACATATGTTATTAGCAGGTTCTCTGTTAAGCTGAGTTGCATTACACACATTGTTAGCCACAGCTACTGTGCCCTTACAGCAATTACTGTGCCTTTGCTAATAAAATCTCGAGCCATGTAATTAACATTATTGTGAATATAATCCAGTGTTGCACCAGAATTAGAACATAAGAATGTTTCCAAGTTTTGAGGCAGTAACGGATATAGAAGGTGGCCAAAGTTCTTATCATGGCTGTCGGCAAAAACATAAACCTTTTTCATACGTGTTCGTTGGCTTTACATACGATTTTTTTCCTTTCAATATTATTATTAGCGTTGACTTGGGTTAGTTTTTATCGGTATAGGCTCAATTTTATTGGTTTGTTGCTTAGTACGAACACAGACAAACGAATCTGTGGTACGAGGTTCCGTAGATTGTGATGCCTGAATAGACGGACAAGTATTCTCAGATACGTTTTTCTGTAGGGTGTTAGGGCAGTATATATTAGATAAGGACAATTGAGGGAAATTATCCTTGGTTACCACAGAAGATTATTGAACTTTTTTTAGGTTTTTCAAAAGGGCAGTCTTCAACATTACCTTTCTGGATCATCAATGATGTCAGAGTTTTAGCATCTGTTGTATTTTCTAGAATATATGCTAATGAACATCTTTTTATGAAACAATCAATGCCATTAAAAGGTGGTATAGAAAATCAGTAAAACTGTTATATTTCTGTAAATTTGTAAGGCATGCTCAATACCTACTATCAGATAAATGCCACAGTCATGGAAGTTGTTCCGACACTAATTGCACAAGCATTTAGTATATTTACACAAGGCTAATGATACGTTTAGTTGAGGATGAAAAAATGTATAGTTTATATGAAATCAAGAAACTGTTGGTTACTAATGAACAATCAAGAAGCTCCCTTGAGGCGTCATTTGTTATTGGCATTACATCGTCTTTACTAAGCCTATTGTCATTTAAAAACCAAACTTATAATGAATCAATTAATAACTGATTTACGAGTAACATTATAAGAGCCAAGTAATTTATTTATTTTACACACACAATAACGACCAAACATAACTAAGAAGTAGTCGATGTTAGATTAAGGATAAATATAATAAACTTATAGTTATGATCTAATAAGTTATTTTACAAACGACAACAAATATTTTAGAATATTACCTATAGAATGATTTATTTTGTGTTCATGTAAGTTTTAATTCTAAATCTATGAGACCTTTTTGTATTGTTTTACTTAACCCAGTCAGAAAGCCAGTTACGTTTATTTTATCTAAATTTTGATTTTAATTGTATCAGTTAACTTATAGTTAACTATTTATAACATTAAATTATATTTTTGTTGAATCTCTTTTTATATTTTGAGCCCTTTCAGCTTTTATGGGTACATAAAGCATAAATCTTCTTACAACAAATTTTTCTTTTAGTCCGTTACAAAAGGAATAAATCACAAAAGGAACTTAGTTGTGATTCATTGTTGTTATTCTAGAACTATTATATAACTATTGAAATATGGCTCCTTCATATTCATCCAGGGACGTTAAAACAGTTTCATGATCTTGTTTTTTTCTATTATACGTATTCAAAAATTACATTCAATACGGATAAAATACTTCAATTTTTGGATTAATCATCCTACTTATTTACAACAAAAAATAAAAACGAATAAAATTTGTTGTATCATATATATACTAAAATATGCTAAATAGTTGTGTTATTTGATAAAATGTACATGAACAAAATATGCCAATGATTATGCTAATAAAAGATGCTTTTGATTATGCTTATGAATATGCTAATAAAAGTTCCATCTCCTTAATAGCTCAGGGATGACCGAAAGGGAAAGCAATTTTGCCATCACCAACGGCAACTGCGCAGTGCCAGGCATCTCATGAGGCTACTTTATTTTTCTATTTTTCTCAATCAGCAGTTTTCTGAGATCAATAAAGCATAGCATAATACAATTATATATCTATATATATTTATGTATATATATATATATATATATATATTGACAATTTGCTTTATTGCTCACACATTCATTGTAATTAAATGTACCTTAAGTATTAAAATTAGTTTAAATAGTTTTTTCTGAATGGCATTTCTGTTGTAAGGTTGGGTAACTATTCAATTATTTTCCAATTAACTAACTCCCCCCCCCCACTACTGTTTTTGCTTTTTTATAGTTGCTCTATATCCTGATCACTTTTAACAAATCACAGTTTCTGTACAGTCACAAACATAAAACACGAATCTGGTCTAATACACAACTATAACAAATGATATTTCGCGGAAATAGCGAAAACATCACGCTTCCTCAGAATGTTATCGCGAGAAACGTCATTTGTTAAAGTCGTGTGTTTGTCCAGATTAGTGTTTTATGTGTGTGTCTGTACTGAAACTGTGTTTTGTTAAAAGTGACCAAGGTATACACCAACTTTAAAAACCAAAAAAGAGGGGTGTGACCATTTATGGCGGACAGAATGTAATGTCGCAGAGAGGCCATGCACCATTGGTTGCAATATTTGGAAGTAAACGTGGTGTTCCCTGTTTAGATGCAGATCACCTAAAGCGGTGGGCCTTGATTCTCTCTACATACAATTTGTAGGTGGAGTTCCGGAAGGGAGTCAATTTACCACATGCTGACGCATTACCTCGCTTGCCGTTGCCTATTGACAAAACGCTGGAATTTGACACCAACTGCATCTCCCATGTGGACAACTGCATAGAGGTATTTCACTCCATGAAGGTTAGTGATGATTTTCGTATTACTTCTGCAGACATAGCTAAGTATACTCAGACCAAATATTTTCAAAAGTAGGAATATGGATGGAATGGATGGCGTGTGTGGAATGGATGGCGCAACGTCAGAGAACCGTATTTAATCCCTTATTATAGAAGAAAATATGAATTATCAGTTGAAAACAGCTGTGTTTATGGGGTGCAAGGGTTGTAATTCCTCTTAAACTCCAAGCGTCGGTTACTCGGCTGCTGAATGACCAGCAACCGGGTATTACCAGAATGAAGATGTTGGCTAGGAGCTATGTATGGTGGCCTACTTTGGAACAGTCCATAGAAGATACTGTGTCTTGATGTCTCATTCCTCAGTTCACTAGAAATGCGGCACCAAGAATTCCTTTGCAGTAATGGCCTAGGGCCACAGGACGGTAGCAGTGGATCCACATAGATTTTGCTGAAGACCCAAGTTCTATACAGCAAATGCTTATTACTGTCGATAGTTTTTCTAAGTGGCTGGAGGTGTTTGTAATGAATTCTAAAACTTCTTTCAAAATTATTGACCTTCTTCTTACCTTATTTTCGATTTATGGTATTCCAGAGGAGTTAGTCAGCGACAATCAGGCCAGCTTTGCCAGTGCCAAATTTACAGAGTTTCTGGACAAGAATGGTGTTAAGTTTACTCGTACACCCCCGCATAACGCTGCTTCCAACGGAGCAGCAACCTGGACAAGAATGGTGTTAAGTTTACTCGTACACCCCCGCATAACGCTGCTTCCAACGGAGCAGCAACCTGGACAAGAATGGTGTTAAGTTTACTCGTACACCCCCGCATAACGCTGCTTCCAACGGAGCAGCAACCTGGACAAGAATGGTGTTAAGTTTACTCGTACACCCCCGCATAACGCTGCTTCCAACGGAGCAGCAACCTGGACAAGAATGGTGTTAAGTTTACTCGTACACCCCCGCATAACGCTGCTTCCAACGGAGCAGCAACCTGGACAAGAATGGTGTTAAGTTTACTCGTACACCCCCCCCCCCCCGCATAACGCTGCTTCCAACGGAGCAGCAACCTGGACAAGAATGGTGTTAAGTTTACTCGTACACCCCCGCATAACGCTGCTTCCAACGGAGCAGCAACCTGGACAAGAATGGTGTTAAGTTTACTCGTACACCCCCCCCCCCCGCATAACGCTGCTTCCAACGGAGCAGCAACCTGGACAAGAATGGTGTTAAGTTTACTCGTACACCCCCGCATAACGCTGCTTCCAACGGAGCAGCAACCTGGACAAGAATGGTGTTAAGTTTACTCGTACACCCCCGCATAACGCTGCTTCCAACGGAGCAGCAACCTGGACAAGAATGGTGTTAAGTTTACTCGTACACCCCCGCATAACGCTGCTTCCAACGGAGCAGCAACCTGGACAAGAATGGTGTTAAGTTTACTCGTACACCCCCGCATAACGCTGCTTCCAACGGAGCAGCAACCTGGACAAGAATGGTGTTAAGTTTACTCGTACACCCCCGCATAACGCTGCTTCCAACGGAGCAGCAACCTGGACAAGAATGGTGTTAAGTTTACTCGTACACCCCCGCATAACGCTGCTTCCAACGGAGCAGCAACCTGGACAAGAATGGTGTTAAGTTTACTCGTACACCCCCGCATAACGCTGCTTCCAACGGAGCAGCAACCTGGACAAGAATGGTGTTAAGTTTACTCGTACACCCCCGCATAACGCTGCTTCCAACGGAGCAGCAACCTGGACAAGAATGGTGTTAAGTTTACTCGTACACCCCCGCATAACGCTGCTTCCAACGGAGCAGCAACCTGGACAAGAATGGTGTTAAGTTTACTCGTACACCCCCGCATAACGCTGCTTCCAACGGAGCAGCAACCTGGACAAGAATGGTGTTAAGTTTACTCGTACACCCCCGCATAACGCTGCTTCCAACGGAGCAGCAACCTGGACAAGAATGGTGTTAAGTTTACTCGTACACCCCCGCATAACGCTGCTTCCAACGGAGCAGCAACCTGGACAAGAATGGTGTTAAGTTTACTCGTACACCCCCGCATAACGCTGCTTCCAACGGAGCAGCAACCTGGACAAGAATGGTGTTAAGTTTACTCGTACACCCCCGCATAACGCTGCTTCCAACGGAGCAGCAACCTGGACAAGAATGGTGTTAAGTTTACTCGTACACCCCCGCATAACGCTGCTTCCAACGGAGCAGCAACCTGGACAAGAATGGTGTTAAGTTTACTCGTACACCCCCGCATAACGCTGCTTCCAACGGAGCAGCAACCTGGACAAGAATGGTGTTAAGTTTACTCGTACACCCCCGCATAACGCTGCTTCCAACGGAGCAGCAACCTGGACAAGAATGGTGTTAAGTTTACTCGTACACCCCCGCATAACGCTGCTTCCAACGGAGCAGCAACCTGGACAAGAATGGTGTTAAGTTTACTCGTACACCCCCGCATAACGCTGCTTCCAACGGAGCAGCAACCTGGACAAGAATGGTGTTAAGTTTACTCGTACACCCCCGCATAACGCTGCTTCCAACGGAGCAGCAAAGCGAAGCGTTCAAGAAGTGAAGAAGAGTCTGCTGAAAGACATTTTGGCCTCAAAACTATGTAATATTCCGCTGCAGCACAAGTTAGAACATTTTTATTTGCATTCCGCAACATTCCGACTGCTGTTAAGGGCCTATCTCCAGTGGAACTTCTTTTAAAATGGAACCACCGTACTAGACTTGCAATTTTGAAAGCTAACTTGGCAGTTACCATAGGTAAAAAATGAGTGATGCAGGAGAAGACTGCGGACATCCATAGAGGGGCAGCCAGATTTTGTAGGAAGGGGATAAGGTCTTTGTAAAAACCTTGAAGCAAGACAAAATAACCTGGATTACTGGGAAGGTTTTGGAAAAAAGAAGTCCAGTTACTTATATTGTTAGTACGCTGGGAAAAACACGTTTCTGCCATGCAAACCCTCCGTGCCAGTCTGCTAGAAGAAGAGGATAGTTTTATAATCAATAGGCCAGTTGTTGAAATGCTTGTAGAACCACTATCACCATTACTAGTACCAGCCTCATCACCACCGGCAATAACATGTCCATGTAACCAGTTCACCGTCTTTGGCGGCGGAACACAGAGCCTCCTAGACAACTTACGCCAATTCAAGACCCTCAGACGAGCAGTGCAGTCCCACCACTCAGAAGATCCAAGAGGACTGTACGGAAGCCTGAGAGGCTTGATTTTTAAAGTTTACGGGCAAGAGTAAGCAAGAAGATTTTTGAGTTTTATTTTTAAAGAAGTGATTTTATTTGGTTCGCCACGTTAGACCATAAATTCAAAGACATGGGCTTTTTAGTATAAAAGCGTATTAATTAATGTTAGCCTCAAGAAGAGATTTTAATTATTTTAGTTATGGATGAGAAACTAATTAATTTGGGGTGAGGGTCATATATATCGCCAATAGTTTTAATGAATATACCACAATATGTGCCGTGTGTGGCGGCTGTACTGCAGGTGTAGGTGATGACGTCATCTCAGCCAATAGGACGGCCAAATCCATCCAATTCGCCTACTGATGTTCGGTAAGCACGGATTGAATATACGTTGCTCGGTTAGTACAATCCATATCCACACTTCAAAGTTAATTTTACTTGTAGCTTAACATTTTCTTCCTGTAAACAACTTTAAAACCACAATAGCAATCCAACATTCGCTCCTTAAGAAACACCATTCAAATTTTCTACAAAAGGAAGCGAAAATAAGAAGACAGTATACCTGGACCAATGAGAAGCTAGATTCCTTCTTCTACAAAATGTCATGAAAGTGTGTGTGTACCAAGCCTTCCACTCTCACATTTAAAAGATTGTTATTACCTATATTTTTATGTTTTACTTTTATTAGTTCCAAACAACACTTATTGTGTAGTGTTATGAGACGTATTTTTTTCTATTTACCCTTTATTGTTTATTGATAGTACTAACTTTTTCAAACACAGCACAGGTGATAAAAGACTTTCTTAAAAGTTATTCTCGCAGAATTCCATACAGTTCTTTATTTAAAATTCATTGTTGGTTTAATTTCATGTAATTTAAGAGATTATTGCGGACATTATCCATCACTAATTAGTAAAAACAATAGTAATAAAAGCCTACAGTTAGTTGCGTTTTAATAAATCGGTTGTATCAATAATGTATGTATATGTTGAACCTTGTATTATAAAGATGATTCCATTGCAACCTTGTAATATTTCTATATGATATATCGCTGGCTTTTCTATTTCCTCAAAACTGATGAAATACAAAGGTGTAATTAACGGTTTTGTCAGCCGATAACAAATTAAATCCAATCTGCCATTCGCCACTCAAAATTTCCTTACTTTTCATTGTTTTATTTTTTATGAAATCGTAAAATACGATGTAAATAGCCATCGCTCGTTGATTTTTTGACTAAAATATAAGTGAGGACAAATAAACAGATAAAATACTTCTACTTTACATAAAAACTAACCTGGGTACAAAATTAACATCAACAATATTTAAATATTGTTAAGGCAAAGCGAATAGTTTTGATTCAGTTTCTATAACACATTTTTTGGCTTTGTTAAAATTATATTTTCGATAAATATTGAGCCTTATTGTTTAGAATCTACAGCGTAATTGTAATATCTCGGGAGTCAGATGAAGATTTTTTTTGGGAGATGCATTGGATGATTTGTGAAGAGAGGATCAGCAATCTGTCTGATCATGAATTTGTATATCCGATCTAGTGGAAAATGTCTGGAGAGAAATTCAGATATCTTACTGTTAAAGTTTATAGAGGACATTATTATTGCAAAAGAGATTGTAAATTTGTCTGCCTATATTTCAGGTGGTGAGGTCTAGACTAGAAATAAATTTAATAACAAGGGATTATCAATCTGACTTTCCAAAGGCCATTCAATATAAAGGGAGTGTTTAGAGTAACGTAGTATGAAACGTAACAGTGAGTTTTCATGAAATAAAAACACAGAAGAACCTTCAGAACAGGACGTTAGAGTCAGAGGTACCACTGGTCAGGCGAAAGCTGACGCGAAACGCAGAGCAAACGGAAAATATGATTATGTTACACACTTCTGTACTAGAAAATGGGTTCGGATAATCGGGCTCGTATTTTTGACCTAATTAAACCTGAGGGCTATAAACGACACAGCGTGGTCGTGAGGCAAAATGCCTTTGAATAATATATTATCTTGTTTGCTTTTAATTAGTTTTAAGCGCCCGCTACGAAAAATTGTATTGCTGTGCTACGCGCTGGAAAGGACAGTTTTTCTAACAGGCCAGCTGATTGCAGGATAACTTGTGACTTTCACAGTTGACTTACATTCGACGTCTCTTTACTAAAACCCAAATTGTTTTGGTAATATTGTAACAATTTTTTATAAGGTATATTGACATAATAACACAATATGCTAATTAACACAATAATACTAAAAGTGAAATAGGTATTTTATATATCTTTTATTTTAAAATGCATTAATTAAAATAAGAAAATTACTCAAAGCCAAAGTAATTCATTACGATATTTTAATTAAGACGTCATTCATGTTTTTCCAATCATGAAAAGCGATATGTCACGCTTTCAGTTTAAAATTGGTTCTTATACAGTATAAATCAAATCTGACAACTGTCTCCAACGTCATCTTAAATGCACAATGGACAGCTCGAAGGTCTACAAGGAATATAAAGGTTGACTTCATGTCAAGAAAAAGCAATGAGAAAAAAAGCTATCCCCGCTCCATTCTCAGAACTACAATAAAGATAATATCAAAATCCTTGGCGTGCAGAAATTTTGCTTTATGTTATTTCTGGGTAATTATAAAAACAATAACTCGATTCACAAGCATTGCCATCATTATAGTTAATATATACTTCACCATTACTAAACTCTTATTTCAATATCCACGTCTTCGTTCACATCCTTATTCGAAGAAGTTGCATCATACTAAAAACGCCTTAAAACATAACGTACACAATAAATACCAAAGTAATAATAAGATTGTATCGAACTTTGTAAAGAAGTCCGAACTTCCTCCAAACTATCAAAGTTGGCGCCTACAAATGGCAACATTATGAAGATCTTGAAGCACTTTGCAGCTAAGTTTCAAAAACTCTTACACAGAGTCCGACTTTATGATGTTATTTGGTTTTTCCATGATAAGACATTATGACAAGATTATTCAAATTTTGTAATGCTTATTTTAGTGCAGTTGAGTTTTGAGGTTCGATCAATAAATATTTTAACAGCTATTATAAAACAGCTGTTCGATTATAAAACCAAATTAAATACTAAAGAAGGATTACTAAGGAATTTAATACACAAGGACTAAAAATAATATTACGTCTTTCAATACTACAGCACTTTCAAAGAAGGATCTATAAGATAATATGAGAGGGACGGGAAGCTAAGTCACACGGTTATATTATAGTCATACAATTTAAATTGTTAAAACGTGATTTTAAAGTTAAATTTTCTGTTGACGTAGTATTGAAAGTAACGTAGGTAAAAATATTATACATAATAAAGTCTTAAAACACTAATAAATTGTAATGGGAATTACTACTTTTTGTCACACACGTTATGGCTTGTCTTTCTTTACCTTACCAAACTCGTTAAATTATATCCAACAAGGATTGTGATTTCAAGAAAATATTTAATCTTTGAATGTCAAAAGATCGGATATACCTTAGATAAAATCTTCTGTAAATAGCCTCGAGATGGTGTGGAGGATGACTGTGTACATTTCGTCCGCAAAAAGGTTTGATAAGATTTCAAGTAGTCTATGTTGAATTTTAGTTAAACAATTATGTGCGACTTTGTACTCAGTAACCCATCTGACGTATCTGGTGAATTTATATATAAAACAAATATTTATATATATCTGAGGAAAGCAAAAAATTACTTTAAAATGAAAACTCATTTTAGAAAAATATATTCAGATATTCACTTATCAGATGGGTAAAAAATGCTCAAAATGGCTTGAATAGCATTATTGAAATGATAAATAGTAGTTTATCTTGTGCCAGCTATTAAAGAAAATTACATAAATGGAAGCTAAAATTATGGTGTGGAGAACTCTAAAGAATCGATCACTTACCAGGTAATAATCAAAAGCAAGGTTATGTCTAGCACACGTTAATCAACCAGCCTTTGGGCCCTTCACTATTAAAACAATCGTGAAGGCCACTTACTATATAGTCCACAAATAAGTAGTGATTACCTATAATGTACTTGGAGCTAATTATTGGAAATTAATTTAAATTTTTAAATGTGAAATGAAATCATCAAAATTCCAATAATAATCAATTTTTATTGACTAGGCCTTTCAATATAAAAGATACAATAGTCAGGTCAAATCAACAACATAATCAAAAATGTTATGTTTATGTTGTTGATTTGACCTGACGGTGGTATCTTTGATATCAAAAGGCCTAGTCAATTAAAATGTATTATTATTGGAATTTTTGTGATTTCATTTCACATTTAAAATTTAAAGTAGTGATTAGTTGCACGAACACATGGATAAGCGTCTTAATCTAGAGCAAAAGATTTAGAAGATGTGTGTCTGATATGATCAAGTAATAATTAGCTTCTTAGCCTGTTCATCAAGGCCAGCAAGAATGCGTGGTTTAAAATGATACTTTACAATATGTTACTGTACGGTATATTGAATATTAGTACATAAAGTATTTCCTATGATAAAGGTGAACGTAAGCCAGTAAGATGTGTGGGTCAGCTTGTGCGGTGACGTCAGTGGCAGAATAATGCTGAGTCACGTGACCGGCTTTCTGCGCTGCTGACTTCACTGCTGAATACTGAGCTGACTCTCCTATTGCAGTTTTTTGGATAACAGATAATGTTATTTATTGTTGTTAACATAGTTTATCTTGTTATTGTTACTGTTGTGTTGATTTTATTTTTGTACTTAAAATATACCACTATGGTTACATTTACATTAGATAATTAGTCATCATTACATTATTGTAACACTACCCAGGTCTTAATGCTTAGAAAACTTCATTTAATCATTGAGAAATTTCATCATTTCTATGAAATATGAAAACCAATAACTGATTATATTTTTAATCTAAAGTTTAAGGTCATTTATAAGTATGATACTGAGAGTAACTGAAAAAATAGTCAATCGACAGTTTTTTATCAGATTTGTATTATTAGCAAAAAAATATTAAATTATTTGTATGTAGTAATAGTTTTCGTAAGGGTTAGTTTCAAAAGTAATGTTATGTTCATCTGTAGAAAAGCAAGTTTTACGGTAGTGTTTCCCTAATTTATGTAGAAAACCTACATCCTGATGTTTATATACATTATCCAGGAAACTTTGTCAAAAGTTATCGATGGAATTAGAGAGTTCGTTTTGCAACGTAAGATGAAAAAAAAACTACATAATAACATATTTCAAAAGTGATTCCTGTATTCTAGTAATGTGCATATTGTAATTTTTATAAACACTGGTTCTGTCACTGTAAAAAATGAGTTATGTTTTAAACTAAAATGTCAAAACTATAGATGTAGTTAGGTAGTATGTAAAACCTTCCCAAAGCTCTATTTGTAAACCTAAACAAACTTGCTACCCGCATTAGTTTATCTGCTTATGTCAGTTATAATTGGTTGAAGTTACTGTAAGCTCAAGTAAATCCTAAGATTTTCTCGGTACATATTACGACACCCCAGGATCTTAAATAATGAAAGCCTACAACTATTTTTGCCAACAACTATTATTCTTTTACAACAAGAATAAACTAAATAAAGTTACCTAAATATTTGTTATAGTATGTATGTACCGTCTTAAATATTATCCTTTGTGATGTGATCAAATTTAACTACCATAATAACAGTTTCTTAACATGCAAAATGGCAAAATGATTTCCTAATGATGTTAGTATACTTGCAAAGCCCTAACATTAAATGTAGATCTCATGAAATATATTATGTTTCTTTGAGACACTAACACTATATTTTTTACAATTTAAATAATAAATAAAACGAGTTTAACTCAATCTAACGACACCTTATGGCATGCAATGTTTTATAAAAGGTAATAGTTAAAACGGAAATGTTCACTAATTGATGTACTAAAAATTACCTGCTATTCAAAATAAAAATACAAAGAAATAAAATCAACATTTAATTGCCATATCTTTAATTTCTTAAGAAAAAAAAAGATTCTATTCTTTGTGAATTAAATATAATCCGTAATATAGTCAAGTACATAAAGGTTCCTTATGAGATGGGTTTTTAGGTAAAAATCTTAACTAAAAAGGCACATTTTAACCTTATATTTTACCTTCAAGGATTCATTTAAAATTACACATTTATCCCAGCTGAATAGCAAATATTAAATATCTGAAATTAAATTTGTATGAGTGTATTCCAAGGTATTAAGAGTAGATTCTTAATACCCTGGAATAGTAAGAATATATGGTCCGATAGAGGTAATCAGTTCCATTAATAACCCTAACCTGTCTCTCCTTTTAAATTTTGGAATTGAATCGGTTAAAAAATGTAAATAAAAAGTAAACGATATTACAGTGTAAACTGTTATTTACGTCATAATAGTTGGTTTAACTTATTTGGCGTATCACAATGGCAGGGAATTACGTTATGTAGTTGTTTGCCAGGATGTCTTGTGTTTAAAGGATGTCTTATCAAAACTATATAATAACACTAAACTATGTAAATCTTTAACTTGTAAAGTAGTCCATTACATCGAGGTGCGGTTAATTCAAGTTGAAAGTTAAATGTGTGTCAAATGTGTGTGTGTGTTATTTTTCAACGTCATGAATACATTTTTTTACATTTTATGCAACTGAACAATGTCCTGAAATACAAAACTGGGTTATGGACTTGAGAAATCGAATTTTGTCAAGGGAAATTATAGAACCCACGCTCATCTGAGCCTCCTCGGATCTAGTAAAATGTTCAGTGTTTACGGGTGGGTTTTAATTCTGTGTATAGTTGACACATAAATAATTACATGACACGTTTATACATTACAACTATTATTTGTATACATTTATATTTTACACTAAAATAAATCCTAAAAATCCTTCTATATAATCGCTTAGTTTGTACCCTCCAATGCCAATTGAGAATATCACATTTTTAATTTTTGGGGTTTCGTAAATCAGTTATTGCTGGGTAGAAGCAAGCGGGAAAATTAAACAGTTGATATTTGAATGTACTTTGGTGTATATTAACTTCAAGACATTTTACATCATAATACTTAAACAACTCTATTTTTAATACTTTTTGAACCCTTCACCAACTTAATAATAAATGGGTGGGTCTTACTTTCTGAGTCTTGAGTGGACTGTCTGAGCTCAAACAAAGCGTGGTTGATCTCTGTCTGTAAACAATATGAAACAAGACTAATTAAAATTCTCTAAAATTTAAAATTTAATAAAACATATGATAGAAGGTGCTTGAAAATTAGGTGACAATGTGCTTTTTTTACAACCAACTGAAACAGGTTTGTCTGCAACTTTACATCTTCCTACTGCAGTTAAATCAGCCCAAAATCATTTAAATTACTTCTTTAAACACACAACAAACATATTAAGAAAATACTGACATATATTTCATATCCTTTAATCTCTCAAATAATTATTTATTAACAATTTCTACAGCAACCACAAGCTTCAAGTCCACTTTTTCCAGTAACTTGAATATGACAATCCGCTTTTTTGAATTTAAACCCCAGCTCCAGCACTACCACTCAACAAAAGGTAATTTCCCTTCTTTTAAGGACAACTTTAATTATTTCCAGCATATTTGAACATGTATAATTTTGATTTCAGTAATTTCAACTTTGTATTTATTTTTTTTTTTATATCGGTACAAGTTTCACAAAAGTGTTATTTTAACTGAGCCGAACACATACGGTGCTATAATGTTTACATTTTGTGTGTACTATTATGTTACATCCCTTTAATTGTTTTATAACCTATTTTGTTTTGTTGTTTATACGAAGTTGTAAACATTTATAAACCTTTAATATTCCCTGAAGAAGTTTATCAGATTAACAAAAAATAATATAGATTTTCAAATTTGAATCTGAAGAGAACATGTAATGTTATGTATATAAATATATATATATAACAGACAAATGTGCAACATTGCAACTAAACTATGACATTCCTCCATTTAAATTATCTCGAAAATGTTATTGCATTCCATATGTTCCATAAAAAGTGAATGGTATGGGTTTTTTTTTGTATCAATACATATAACATTTGTAAGCTAATAAAAATAAACTATATTTGTTAAATTTCAAGATGGTGGTATTTATCTAAAGCCAGAGGTACTTCAAAGCCAAAGATATTCTGAAAAATTACGGTCACAAATTGCAGGGCAAAATAAATAATAACTAATTTGTTCCATATTAAAACATGGGAACTGTAAAACGTTTCGTTTGTACACATTTACACATGTGGTTTTAGCGTCTAATTTGTTAATACATTAACATGTTATTTTAAACGATGGGATATAATAAATGACGTCTTAAAACACTTAATAATATATTTACACTTATACTGATTCACTTGCAGACGTTAAACATATATAAAAGATGATACAAAGCTATCGATTTCGACCCGTCACACCCATCATCATCAGGCCAATGAGATAACTGACCCAGCGATACACCAAATCACCCAGCGAGAACTGATTGGTATTTAGGTAAGTATATAATTATCCATTGAAGTAAGGAGGAAAACGCTATTCATTTTTAAATGTGGAGAAGTTGCCATACGCATCAAACGTTGAGAACCAACATTCGGAATAAAGGCACAGAAAAGCTCCTCAATACCAGTCACTGAGCCGAACAAATAAGCAGCCTCGCTTTCCTTGTCCCTTTATCTATGGCACGTTTGAAAAAAATTCTGTTTGAAGATTTAACTCTGTTTCCTTGTTATTTTATTTATACTTTTTTTTCTATACATCAGAAGAAAAACTATTCATTATTAAATAATCTCAAAACTAATAATAATCTACTTAAAATCTTGACCTTCAAGTACCTGTTTATGATTTCGTTTGATTTTATGAAAATAAATATAAAAAACCAATATCTTGCTCACAATTTATTTTTAATCTTGACCTAAATATAGGATTTTAGCAACTGAGTTGGCTGACTGGGTCTAAATGTATTCCTTAACTGATGGTGGTGGTCAACAGCTAGATGTGAAGCTTAAAATTAAAAATACATTATTATGTAAATTCCCACTATTATAGAGCATGAAAAATTAATGAGTAAGTGACTAGGTATTTGTATATAGAGTAAAATATAAATTTTTCAATTTACATTTGCATATCAGATTATAAATTTGACAGTTTAAATGTCAGTTTACAGACTTGACAAGTCAGTATCTAATCTATATTTATAAAATTTAATATATATATATATATATATATATATATATATATATATATATATATATATATTAATAATCAAATGAAACATTTTTCAACTGAGTACCCTTAAGGAATTTCTTTATTTTTATTTTTAAGACTACATGTTTCTGGACATAAGCCCATCATCATGGTCAACAAATACCTAACCTAGTTTTATGATATCATAAAACTAGGTTAGGTATTTGTTGACCATGATGATGGGCTTATGTCCAGAAACATGTAGTCTTAAAAATAAAAATAAAGAAATTCCTTAAGGGTACTCAGTTGAAAAATGTTTCATTTGATTATTATTATATTAGTAGCCCTAACAAATGAATGCTATATAAATAAATATATATATATATATATATATATATATATGAAGTTTATGGGCTCGGACACCGTTGGACCGTTTGCCATGAAACTTGGTATAAATATATATGTAAAATTTCACGGAGAAGGTTTTTGAGTCATCCATTTCGTTCTAACTCAATTGGGTTCCTTTAAAGAGGCCATAAAGGGTTTCCATATAAACCTTGTGGAAAGATATTGTTGTTTAAATAAAAGCTAATGTAACAGGTTTACTATGAACAGGTGATGTTGGTGATATTGGTTTTAGTTGGTAATAGTCAAAGGCATGACAACGTCTGCCGGGTAACAGCTAGTTTGTTGGTAATAGTCAAAGGCATGACAACGCCTGCCGGGTAACAGCTAGTTTGTTGGTAATAGTCAAAAGGCATGACAACGTCTGCCGGGTAACAGCTAGTTTGTTGGTAATAGTCAAAGGCATGACAACGTCTGCCGGGTAACAGCTAGTTTGTTGGTAATAGTCAAAGGCATGACAACGTCTGCCGGGTAACAGCTTGTTTGTTGGTAATAGTCAAAGGCATGACAACGTCTGCCGGGTAACAGCTAGTTTGTTGGTAATAGTCAAAGGCATGACAACGTCTGCCGGGTAACAGCTAGTTTGTTGGTAATAGTCAAAGGCATGACAACGTCTGCCGGGTAACAGCTAGTTTGTTGGTAATAGTCAAAGGCATGACAACGTCTGCCGGGTAACAGCTAGTTTGTTGGTAATAGTCAAAGGCATGACAACGTCTGCCGGGTAACAGCTAGTTTGTTGGTAATAGTCAAAGGCATGACAACGTCTGCCGGGTAACAGCTTGTTTGTTGGTAATAGTCAAAGGCATGACAACGTCTGCCGGGTAACAGCTAGTTTCATATACAGTTTGACTGCCACTTCGTGTGAAAACACTTTTTTGGTAAGTTTTACGTCAATTTTTATATGAATATGCATATAATACATTTCTAACCAAATTACGGTATCCAAGATTAAATATGTTATGATTTTAAAGAAACGGCGATACAATTTAATACAAATTATTTTACCAATTGTAATAATGTTTAATCTTGTATCCAAACTTGTTTTCTTAAAGTACATTAAATTCCCTATAAGGTTAAACAACATTGTGATTGAATTATAAATGTCTAATATGCATATTAATATAAAAATTAATGTATAATTTTACAAAAAATATTTTTACATGAATTCCCAGTCACCCTGTATAATAAAACACCTAAATAAGCCTGTTTCATATCAATTGCACGTAATAGACACACATATTATTGTGTGTAAAGTTATTTATAGTTATTTTACTATAAATAGTATAGTAGTATATAAACGCAATATACAAGGTATACGTTTCATTATGGCTTTAAATTTTACTTTTTTATTATTTCTTTATTTTGTGTATATATTTTTCATATTTAATTCATTAAATGTGAATGATTAGTTCTTAAGGCATAACATGTTATAAACACATTTTCAGTATCAAGGGAGGTGATGGTAAGTGGGTGGAAGTATGGAGGCTGACTATTTAGTTACGGTGTCTTGCTCAAAGCTGCGTTGACCATATTAAGATTTCTAAACATAAACCCACATACAACTTGGTTTTTCCTTTCACACAAAACAATTACACTTGGGAAGGTTATCTTTAATTACACCCTTGGAATAAACAATAACAAAACCCAAACGATTGATGTTTTTAACTTATGGAGGTCTTTAAATGAAAATATATCGTGCTCTTTGGCCTAAGTCTTCTCGTGACGATTAAGGGTTTCTAATTCATAGGAGAAATTCATTAAATAAACTAAAGAAATATTTAACACGAATCATTTCATTAATTGCAAATTACACTACATTACTACATATACGAATATATACGTGATATTTTTTCCATAGTAAACTCATGACATATTAAGGATGGGAACAAAAACATAATTTTATATTAAAAGAAAGTTAGATTTAACGCTCATAATGGATTCATATTCAATAACAACTAATATTAAACGAAATACAATCCCTTGGAATATACAATAACAAAACCCAAACGATTGATGTTTTTAACTTATGGAGGTTTTTAAATGAAAATATATTGCGCTCTTGGGCCTAAGTCTTCTCGTGACGATTAAGGTAATAGGTTCTACTTCACAGGAGAAATTCATTAAATAAACTAAAGAAAGACCTTACACGGACCATTAATTGCAAATTACACTAGAATACTCCATATACGAATATATACGTGACTTGTCTTTTCCATCTTTAAAGCTAGAAATACTAAGGATGGGAATAAAAACATAATTGTCTATTAAAAGAAAGTTACATTCAACGCTCATAGCGGATTCATATTCCGTAACAACCAATATTAAACGAAATACACAGTTGCTAGTTTGTTTATAAGATATTAGAAAATGTCAACGACGCATTTAAGGTATTTTAAAGACAGTTATGTTTGAGAGAGATTGTGTGAATAAACTGTATTTATTTGCAAATATAAAGAAAAATAACTCGTTTATTAAGTTTTGCACTTTTTCTATCAGCTATACATAATACACAAAATGTATAATGTAAAATATAAAGTAAAATGTAAAAATTCGTCGGAATTCAAACATTAAATTTTTTAAAAATTCTTCTAATAGTAACACATTTAAAAAAGAATTGTATAGCGTTAATCGACATTGTTTTCTTCACTGGTTAGCATTTGTTCAGCCGCCCCTCACAGAAACACTCCTTTTCCGGCGCACAGGATTAAACACTTGTTGGCGGGACATTCAAATGAAATATAAATAAATTTAAAAGGTATTATTTAAAAACAGTGGTTTAGTTGCTATATCGTTTGTGGTATTGGTTAAATATCTATAAAAACTAGAAATGTTGTCAAAGATAAGGGTAAGGGAGATAAGGGGTTTTAATATGTGTTACATAAATATTCTATCACTGTCTAGCCATGAAGTTTTAACGGAGTAATTTTTCAATAAGTTTGATACTCGCTAACACGTATATCACCTGATTGTATAATAGATGCAATGTGATTATAAACCACTGCCATCAAACATATTTCCGGGATATTTTATTAATTTCGGAATGTTATCAATGACAGCAAATCTCTTGAGATTTGCTTTAAAATATATAGAATATTTTAGAGTTATCCAAATCAGCTACTGAGACCTCTGCCGTTGTAGCCTATTATAAATATCTTTTAAATAGCTATAAGTATAAAATAAGCTTCCTTCTTTCTCTGTAGACGTCTAATCTGCAGCCAACTTCTTGCCACGTTGGAGTATCTCAAATGCAAAAAGAAAAGACTTAACAGCAGGAATGCCCTTTGAGGATGAAATCCTCATTACACCTTGGATAAATAGATATTTTTTTCAATTGTGTTCCCAATACTTTAAATCCAAAATAATTAAAATCCACGATGTATTTTACCGTCGTGAGTGAATTTTAAAACGATATCTTGTTTACTCCAAATGCGGTCCAATGCTCGTGGATAGAATATATTAACCGATTAGACGTCTGCAGAAAAGAAACTTAGATTAAACTACTAAAATATGAAGTCTAACTTTAAAATAAGTCAAATTTCAAAGAAAAACTAACGTAATTAATTAACCGAAATTGTGTCTTCATTGTATTATTATCCTTTTCGTTGTTATTGGGGTATTTCTATTTTACTTTATACCTAAGCTAGTTAAGACGCTGTTCAAATAAGATAGTATAGTTATTTTTTCAAAGTAACTTTTAAATACTAAGTTGGCCTAATCAATAACGTTCTCTACATAACCAATAAAACACCTAGTCTTAGAGCTGAACTTAAAAATTCAATTAAGTACTGATATTTAACCTTCAAATCTATAGATAACTAAGATTAAATCGATTACGCTAATATTCATGTTACAATCATTTAAAAACCAATGAATTTTAAACAAAGAACATTGAACAAATTTGTATTTACAGGTAGACTGCTACATATTAAAAATAATAACAAAAAAACAAAGCGTTTTACCAATAGCTTTAAAAGCTAAGTCAAAACAAGTTGCATTATAATAAATTTACTTTATTTGTAGACGCCATATCAGAGGTTTTATGGTACTTAAAAATTGTTTAACAACTAACACGAGCTCAAAACTTGCTTTGATAAACCAACCATATGAAATGTTCTTCTCACTACGTGTTCTTTTGAAATATATTTATTCAGAAACCGTCGTTTCGCTTTCATAAAAATACTTTATGACCAATAGAACAGCTTTATAAATATATAACTTTAGGGTGTACACTACCAAGTTAAATTCTAGTTATTGTGTAAAAGTTATATATATATTGACTTTGCTTATTCTTATAATAGTGCAAATTAAATTTATTTCAGTAAGGATCGTTAATTCCTTTGCACTGACATATTTTCACCGCATTAGGAGAAATTATTACAGGATATTTTACAATTTTGTTGAAGCTTAAAATCCTAATTTACATAGCGTACATAAGTTTTGCGAAGTTACTATAAGGTTGTAGTTTTCATTTTCGCCTATTACTTATAGTAATATTTGCAAAATAACATTTAGTCATGCTTTAATAAGTTATTTACTTATAGTTATCATATCGTTAAAAATTGCATTTCATGAAACGGCCAGGAATCGTTTTAGCTTCTTCTGATCGTAATTGATTTTATATCCATTTATCATAATTAACAGGGATGTTGTGATTATTTATTCTATTATACTTTGCAATCAAATATACATATTTGTCTCGTATTATGAATTTCAGTTAGTTTTTATACATTATTAATATATCAACTAGAGATATATTGGATATTGTTGGATGTTTACTCCAACCTGGACGCAGTATGTGTTTATTTTCTTCACGTGACTCACGTATATTGAAACAATTAGGATGTAAAAACAATCACCGCTCCAAGTTCACTATTTAATTAAAAGTTTATCTAGCTCAAGGCGGCCTCATCGACCTCGCGGATGCACTTTGTTGAGGCACACACTCGAGTAGCGCATTAGCTGAGATGCTTGAGTAGTGAGTTTTTAAATCATTATGACTTGGATACAACTGAAGACAATGTGAGGTATTGTTTTTTTTTCAATTGCATTCAATGTTTTATAAACTGATTACGTTAAACTAAATTAATAACACCAACAAAGTGGGGTAACGCATTTTTAATTAAAATTTAATGTATTAAATTTCATTGTTTGAACTTCATTTAGTTAAAAATAATACAAATCCAAATAATATTCACTTTCACTTTGTACATACAAGATAAAATCCCAATTTATCGCTAAACAGTAACCATAAATACACATCGTGAACCGAGGTCTCCTTTGATTTGCACAACAATATCCCTAACGAGATTGTAGCTGCATGTTATGTTAATTTTACTCTACCACGCCCTACTGTACTGAAAAATATGTATGGAACAAAACATAACAACACAATTTATTTTTCAGTGCACGTAAAATACTTGTTTTATATTATATTTTGCAACAGTAGAGGTACTTGTCACAAAATACTAGTTACTTTTTTTCAAAATTAATTATTGCTGTCTTGCCATCCATGTCCACTTTGTCTATCACAGTCCGGAGAGACTAAATGACATCTAACATCTCAAGCAAACATCCATTTTAGTTCATCCATTGTAGTTCAACGGCATAACAAAGATATTCCCACTTTGACGGGGATTCACATAATAATAGCGTTTTGCAGAGTTTAGTAATCAGAGAATATTGTTAACTAGGAAAAAGCAGGACCGATTTCATTTTCACAACCCTTTAAAAAATGCATTGTACATCGAAAGGAATACGTAATGGTTAGACACTGGTTTGACAGCGCTGTGTTAACTGGTTTATTAATAAACGTCACACTGGAATATCATTTTAAAGAAGTAAATCATTTCGTTATTAAATATTATTAAGAAAACTCAGACTATATAACATTATTAAAGACTTCGGGTAGTAATAATAAATTATATTTAGTTGTTAAAATACAATTAAAAATATATTTGATAAAATTAAAATAAAGGTTTTAAGGTAGAGGCCTTTGTTTTTTAATGTTTATAATTATAGTAGAATAATGGATTAAATTTCAATTAGGATTATACTCTGCACTAATAACTACTCTTAATGAACAATTTTAAAACCGTACAAACATCAATGGGTTGTGTGCCTCAGGTCTTTGGGGTTTCCAATAATTATCAAATAAATAATTTTGATAATAAAGAAACAGGCCGTGTTAAATTTGTAATATCTTTTTATGATAAAATGTCTGTAATTTTTATATTCAATCACGAAAATAAAATAAATAATATACTTAATCTTTAAATTTAAATTAAAGCTTCCTATTTGACTATTATTGGAAACATCAAAACGCCTGAGGTACGTAATACTGTGGTGTTATGACAGCTCGTTCATACGGTTTTAACCTTTCCATTAAGCGTGGTTATTAGTGCACAATGTAATCTTCAATGACATTAAATCCATCAATCTACTGTAATCTTAAATATTTAAAAATCAAGGTCTCTACATAAGAATAATTTGTTGCATATTATTTAAAATATTGTTTATATTAATATAATTTATTTATTAAGACTACCTAAATTATTTTATAATATTATATTGCTTGAGTTTAATTACTAAACTTTGTACTGACAAAATGAGCAACAAAGTGATTCAGAGACCCAGTGTCATAATAAACTAGCGACACAATGGCTATATCCACTATTCCTATTTTTGAATAACTAATTTAACATCAAAAACATTTACCAATATTACAACTTTTAATATTTTGCGATGACCTTTATCCAACAATGATGTCCTGGGCAAAGAAATTCACAAACTAGTTATGAAACCAATATTGTTTCACACTGGAGATTTTATTTCCTATTTCAATATTACGAGCTCCCACTTAAGAAGGGGCCCAGTCACTTACGAGCTCCCACTTAAGAAGGGGCCCACTCACTTACGAGCTCCCACTTAAGAAGGGGCCCACTCACTTACGAGCTCCCACTTAAGAAGGGGCCCACTCACTTACGAGCTCCCACTTAAGAAGGGGCCCACTCACTTACGAGCTCCCACTTAAGAAGGGGCCCACTCACTTACGAGCTCCCACTTAAGAAGGGGCCCACTCACTTACGAGCTCCCACTTAAGAAGGGGCCCACTCACTTACGAGCTCCCACTTAAGAAGGGGCCCAGTCACGACAAATTTGGCGTTTTTATCTGCTTTCGCCATTATTAATATGTTAAATTTCAAAACCCGTCCCTTCTCCGCAGGTTATCCGATATATTTGACTTATAACTTGTTTTAAACAGCAAATAAATACCTAGGGATTTCAGTTGAGACAGTTTGTATTTAAAAATAATAATCGATTATCGTTAAAAAAAATAAAAAATATTCATTATCTACGACTGGGTTAACTATTTGTGATATCAAATTCCGCTTACTTAAATTGCTTGGCATTTTTTTGGATCTTAACATTAACCATAAATCAGTAAATTTGGATTATCCATTAAGGAGAGATCGAGCGGTTTGAAAGTTGCAGTTTTCATTATGGGAAGACCTGCTAGAAACGTCAAATGTCACGTTATTGGAGCCGCCTGTTAAGGCTGTTACGATTACTACATCATCACCTAGATATTTTTGTGATTTATAGAGACTGTAAAAGCCTTAATCCTATATATTAATGCACAGTTGAAACGCTATGTTGTCAGTGACTACTGATCATATTTACAATATTTATATGTAAAATTAAAGGGATAATGCGTAGATTTGTCGAATCTTCTCAGAATTCACGTTAGATCATAGGGCTACGTCCCACATCCCTTCACAAACTGCAGTTTTAATATTGTGGAAGAACAGTAATCATTGAAGTAGAGCATCTGGCAGCTGTTGAAGGTAACAAAACATAGTGCAGAATCAAGCTTAGCTGTGTTAAGCTAACTTTTGGAATGGCATCACAATTTATATTGCGTGAATTTGAGGCGCTGTATTTATAAGTTTTTACAAATATAAGTGATTATTCATTCTAAAGTAAAATGGTCTTACCATTATAAATTATATTAGAGAAAACATTGGAAGGCTATGTACGATGTTTGGAAAATATCTTATCACTTTTAAAATCCTAAATGTTTAATGAGCAACTTTGAATTCGTTCATTCTCTGCTGGAGTGGGGGCCAAATTGAGTGGAGGTGAGCCGGGCTTTTTATCAAACTGATCATTTAGAATATCGTATACTATTTTTTAATGCAAAAATTACAATTTACACATTTTAAATAAAACTATTCGTAACTGAGCTGCAGAATTCTGGATTTAGATAAAACATTTATGCCATCGTAGGATTGAAAATTCAATTCATGCAAATCCTTAAGGCACACGTAAGATCCTTTGCTATTTGAAAACAAAATATTCAACAAATATACTAAGTGTGCTTACATTAAGTTTTGATTTGAATTATATTTCTTTCTATCATATTATAATGCACATTTAAAAATCTACTTTATCAAAAGTAAATTTTTATACATTATACAATAATAGAATACACATTATAAAATAATAGAATTCGAAGAAAAACTTAATATAAGGACACTTAGTATATTTATTGAATATTATGTTTTTAAATAGCAGAGGATCTTACTTGTGCCTTAAAGATTTGGATGAATTGAATGTTCATTCTACGATGGTATAAATGTCTTAATCTAAATTCAGAATTCAGCAGCTCTCTTAAATATTGTTTGATTTGAAATACGTAAATTGTAATGTTTGTATGAAAATATAATTTATGATATTCTAAATGTTTATACTAGTTATATAAGGTGAGCAATACAGAGATTAACATTTTACCAACCAACAGTTGATATACATACAGTTGAAAATAACTTGGTGATTTTATGATTTGTTACCAATTTTTTCTAATATAAATTGAGATACTATGTATATTATACTAATAAATATAAGTCTTAATGACTTCATCCAATCAAATTCAGATCAATGAACATAAACTTACATGGTCTTATTACATATGATTTTGCATTTAAAACGTTATTTGGAAATAATAACGATCTAGTCTATCTCAGTCAGAGAGATTTATTCGATCTGAAATTAGTTTAATTGCCCCCTGAATTGAATCGTTTATTTCAGAAACCACCTAAGTGCGCTTTTTTCAACTTTCGGAAAACTAAAAAAAACTGTTTTGCAGCTTAAGTATTGGTATAGTCTCTTTTAAATATTTTTTTACCAAATCAAAAACATGCTATTGGGATGATCTATTAAAAAAAAAATTTTTCCTTTCAGTTTTTGAGTGATAAATTTTTGAAAAAATTGTACTTAGGTGGTTTCTGCAATAAATTAGTGTATCCAAAGTGTTTTTTTTTTTAAATTATTGAAATTAAGTAAAATCATTAATTTTTACCTGTTTTGGTATCAAAGGTAAGTAACAGACACACTTTTAAGTATAAAAAAGAGTGGTTTACTAGGCCTAAAGTGAAAAATAAATATTAATATGCCTCGGACGAGGGAGAGGGAGCGGGTCCGCACCGGCAGTCATCGGCTGGACGTGGTAGGCGGCGCACAGATCGGCTGGACGTGGTAGGCGGCGCACACCACAACTTGCGCTCTCGTTGATGCATCACCGCTCGCCGCATTACACATGCTCTAGACGTGCTGCTTCGCCGAGGGCTCGATCTTCGCCTCCCGCCGGTCGAACACCGTCGTCGCCAGGCACTCCTGGCCCCCTGACCGCTGAACTTTGGCGTTCCCGACTTCAGTCGGCGCTCCTGAGCCCGTCTCCGGTCTGCCGTGCCCGGAGCCGTTCAGCTTCTCATCGCTTGCCCAGGCGCTCTTTGTTTGGCACGCCGGTTTCTCCGCCGCCCCGGCTCCAAAGGCGTCACGTCCGCCCTTTGTCACCTTCTCCACGGACTCCTATGGCAGGTGGCTCGAGGTCCAACTCTCTTCCCCGGCGAGGCCTTTCGCCCGCAAGGCTGGAGCAGGCTCTGACCCAAACCCAAGAGCAAATGCAGCACACGCAGGAGCAGCTCACCCAGTTGACCGCTGCTGTTCAAGCCATGCTGGGCCAGCAAGCCGCCGCTGCCGCTGCTCCGGCTCCGGCTGCCGCTGCTCATCAGGAGCCCCCGGACGACCCAGCCTTTGATTGGGAACGGCTCTTTATTGAGCCGGCGACGGCTCTTCCGACTGGATCCCTTGGACAGGTCCAGCGTCTCTCCTCGGCCCTCCTGGCGAAGCTTCCGACGCTCACTGGCCGTGATCACCATGAAGTGGCCTTTCTTCTCTCGGTCACCTCCGATTACCCCGAGATGGACGCCAGGGTGCAGAATGTCGTCTTCCAACGACTCAACCTCCTGTATATCGCCACCCACCATGGCTGGGGGACGGCCATCGCCGCGTCTTCTGCGGCTACGGCCTCGTTGGCATCTTTTCCTCCCGGCTTCGTGATCCCGCCCGAGCCTCCTCGCCGTCGCCCTGGACAGCCCACTGCGCCGGCCGCTCCGCCTGCTGCAGCTGCGGCAGCCCTTCCAGCTCAGCAGGCTGCTCGTGGACGTCGTGGTCGTCAGAGAGGACACAACCGCGGTCGGGGGAACCAGTGACCTTCTTGATCATGAAGCCCGTTCCTCTAATGTTTTACGTGTGTTGTTCTTTACTGTTTTGTTTATTGAGGTTTGTTCGTCTCCTCTGTTTGTGCTTCACAATGTGAGTAGTTCCCTTTTCTTTACCCCTTAAGGGATAGTTTTTCTTTGTACACGCGGCCTTCTGCCCGTCTTGGCCGGCCTTTGTACGGCCCTTGTTTCTTTTGTTTGATCCTAGGTTTCCTCCTCAAGGAAACCGTGTTTGTTCCTTCGCATATTTGACCCTTCAGGTCGGGGACGTTCTGCCCTGCTGCCTATCCGGCATTGTCATTCTTACATTTAAGTTTGTACCAATAAAGTGATAGGTAACCTCTGAATAAACAAAACAACAACAGGAGTCACAAAACAGATGATGTAATCATGGCTGCCAACCGTTGTGAGTGAAATTTACCGCAGAAAGAACCTAAGCGACGGCGCTTGGGTTCTTTCTGAAATAAACGGAATATTTTCAAGGCTGCCAAATAGCATTGCTGATATGGAACGTAGGTTATTTCTGCACTAAACGATGTATTTACCTTTTAATTGTACAGTACCACCAAAACCCCATATTTCGAAATATTGTCGTTTAGGTGGTTTCTGAAATAAACGATTCAATTACATCCTTGTTCATAACTTCAACCAAGTGGCCGACCAAGATAACGCAGGACCGTTAGGTTAACGGCTGTTTCATTCCGAAGCCACATAAATAACTTAAATCCTTAGCAACTATAACTTGCAAAGTTTGATAACACTTCTGCTCTAAATACCATACACTGAGCAAGTGCAATTGTAGTATTTATGAAACAACCTTCATTAGGATTCTTTAATTGTTAACTCGACGTCTCTCAATTTTAAATTGATTTGTTTAGTGTAGTCTGCATTTCATATTGTATTTTTTAATGCATAACAGCAATCAAAAGGTATGAGTTCTTTTAATTCGGCATTTTTCATACAATCAATAATCTAAACCAAAAAAAAAAAAAAACAGTTACGTCCTTTAGTAGTTACAAAAATAACCAATTATATATTTGAGGTAAGATAGAATGAGTGGCTGTTCAATTTATCGTGTTAATCCAAATAAATTGTCTGCATAAATTAGAGATATTATAAATAATATACTTTAGTTTTTATACAGGTTAATGGTAGCTATAGTTTAGTTTACCAAAAAATGTAAAACCTTACCATTCTAAATAAATATAACCTAAAATATTAAAATTTCTATACCAATAAAACATAGACAAAAAATTAGGTATTGACAAAGATTTAATAAGTAAACTGTATCAAACGTAACAATGTTTGAATGGTCTTAAAAGAGATACGAAATCACTTTGATGTCAGCGTGATTATATGTCACATAAAGTAAAATCAGATTTAACTTAAACAACAAATTTAATTCGTGTCTGACAGTTTTTAGTCCTTAAGAACTGTATATGATATTTAAAGACAATGGCTTGAAAACTAACTCCGCCTTGAGGGCAGAAAGAATTCTTTATAAGGTTAATGTAATCTACTAGTCGTTTAATGTAAAGAAACAGGTTCTTCCTGAAACAAACTTAATAAAGTCTTCCTTTTTAAAAGATTATCTCACACACACTTAGTCGAAGTTAATTCTTCCAAGTAATTAAATTCAGTATATTTATGATATCATGTTATACCGAACCAAACAGTTAAAAGTTCTAACGTGATAGTTAGTAGTACGTAAAAGTAATAAAATTATTGATTTTTTACCTTGATTATTTATTTATCATTACATTTTCAACTAAGCGTATGTTTTAGATTAATACATCTAGTACTTCTTATCTAATATATATATATATACATATACAGATATATATTTATGTATATACAGAAAAAATATATATATGTATGTACAGATATATATATATATATATATATATATTCAGAGTTTAAATTAAAATGTGTTTTATAAGATCACACTGGAGTAATCTATATCTTTTGACAGTAAACATTCTGCCTATCTGTCTAAATGACTGGCTATTTAACATAAAATATATACAAATAATAAGAATAAGTTTAATAAAACTGATTTCTTTAGGAAGACTGTCACGAATCCTACATTTGATTTTTCTTTATCCCAAAGAACAAATGTATAAATATATTTCGATACATCCCTTTTCTTTAATTGTATAATCTATATAATCGACACTCCTGACCAATTCAATTAATACAGTCAATAATATTTGGCATTTGAGTTACAACAGACGATAACGTTTAAAGAAAACTAGATGGATCAGACGGATCAGACGGATCACTTTTTTTATATCAACGACTTTTATTTTAATAAACTTGTACTAAGCTATGCAAATTTATAAAAGTTCACAGTTTAACGTCACTGTTCCAATTAAATGTTATGTAATCTGAAATTAAAATTTTGTATGGGAAACTGTAACACGAAACTTAATCCAATTTTCAAAGACAAACTATAGCTTATTGGAGTGCTGGATGTGCATAACAATCCATTTCATGATACTATATGAGTTGCCATAGCAGTTTCACTTTGACATTAACTAATGTAATATAACGGTTTCATTAATTTTCTTGTCAGCCGGTGGATAATGATATCTCTGCGCTTATTCATCTCGCCTTGCGTCTAAACTTGTTGATAATACTCATCATTATTACTAATGACAACTCTAACGGTTGATAAAAAGACAATATAATAATAACATTTAAAAACGTATACCAATTACCCACATAGATAAATAACACTTTAGTGTACTTGAAACACATGTCAATAGGAATGCCAAAAATTTGTAGTTACCAAACAACAGTTTTACAACCGTAACCCTTAAAGTGCTGAATTATTACGTGACTTTGAGCTTAATTATTTTATAGTATATGTGCCAAAATACATTTTTGATTTGATATATTTTAATTTTCGTTTTTGGGCTTAAAACTATAAATATACAAAATTTGTGGCCGAAATATTATTTCCATAAAATAAACAAATGTTGTAAATGTTTTATGGTATATGTGCAAAATAAAATTTTTGATTTTATGTATTTTTTTTCTAATTTTTAAGCCAACATAATTCAAAACAAATTAAATAATTGTTGCTATAATATTTTTTTATTTATAAAACAGAGTGCGTTAAATAGGATTTGCACGTCAAATAATAGGCACGGTTATTCAAACAACAAATCAGTGGTGTTCTAGGTTTTGTTGTTTTAGACGGATACATCCGTCTTTATCCCGGGAAAATGTTATTAATAGACGGATACATCAAACTTTGGCTCGGGACGGAACAGGAAATAGACGTATATATCCGTCGATAGCCCTTTAAGGGTTTTAAATTCATATTTAATACTTTAACTAAATTTCAGAGCAGTAAAGTAGTATTTTAAGTATTATAATTATTACTGTTGAAAGGTTTTACCCAAAAACATAAGTTTGTAAAATTACAAAATATTAGTTTTTCTTACTTTCTGTTTAAAACTGTTGTAACACAAATATTTCATAGGACGAAGAAATACGTGCTATCCAATAATTTACCGTATTTTGACACAGCGTTACACAGCATTTAACTTTGGCTTAACAGCTTTATTCGTCATATGAAAATTATATATTTAATCATTATATATCAAAATCATTAATAATAGTTCAAAATGTAATAGTGAAATTATTGTACTAATGGGACTACTCGCTTTATTTGCCACATTCATTGACTAAACAAAATATACACCATTGCATATAAGCAATGGCTTACTACATTTAAAATATAACAAATCTTAATAAATCACAAAGGTTGAGTAATACTATAAATTATATTCCAAAGACAATCACTTAAAAAGGATGGACATCGAATTCTTGAAAAATCCCGTAAGTATTAATGCAAAATACTTTGGCGCCACCCTAATCAAAGATCACAGAAAGCGAAATACGAAATTCCTTTCCTGGAAACAAATTTAGTTTGATTCTTGAGCCTTTTAGTCTCAACAACATTTGTCGTGAGAGTGATTTCTTACGGAGAATATCATACTATCGAAATTGGTAGGCTTATATAAGCATTTGGTAATTGGAAATTGGTAATATAAGCATTGAGGTGTACCTTGGCCTTGGGCTAGTACAACAAAATAACCGTAAATGGGAAAAAACATTTTTTGTTGTTGGAAAATTTAAATCTCTCTCTATATATATATATCTTTCATTTTACTCTTCTAATGCTTGTGGGTGAGGGAAGGGGTTTGAAAAAAGCTAAATATCAACAAATCTTGTCTTTATTTCAAAGGCACGGTCATGATATAACTGACACAAATGATGACTTTAAAAAATTATACTACTACTATTAATAAGGCAATACAATACAGTAAATTGGTTCATATTTCGTACAAGATTAGGATTGAATTGAATGATCTGGACATTCCATCAGATGTTAACACACGTTGATGGTGGTCAGCAAGTTTTTTTTTTTTTGGAAGTGGTGTTTCCTCATTTATTGTATTAGTTACTGAGATCGGCTGTAGGGAATGTTGTATGCTAATCTTACTTACACATGTTATGTATTTCATTGAGAAACATATTTAAAATTTCTTTTCCCATGAAAAGTCTATGTAAAGGTAAAATTTATAAACATTACAAATAAGTAAATAAGGTATGTATTCGTTATTTTGTAAATATTTGTCTATGGTTTTAATGAAGAAAACCGTTTTAATTTTAATATTATTTATTTATTATGTAAACCGTATTTGTGGTTTACTCTTACAGCCACTGTTATTATTAAACTTAAGTTTATTTACTGCATTTTAGAACAATATTAACGATTAAATTCTAATTATTCATGTTTGCTATCGCCAGCTGCGTAGAACTATTTCAAAATAGGATTAGTTTTGTGAACAAATCCTAAACATAATGTTACTAATATTTGTAAAGGTGCATAGGTACGTTACTGAGTATTGGCATAATGTTAACGCATAAGTAAGAGTCGTTTGATCATAAGAAATCTTTAGATGCTCTAGTTCAAAATATATTTAACTTGAATCTAAGAGTACTTATAGGAATTTAATATAAAAAAGTCTCCTACATTTTTTATTCCTAAAGAATGTCATTAAGTTTGTTTATAAGTCTGCAAAAATAAACCGTTCTTAACGTTGATTAAATCTAAATGTGTTACTTTACAAGCGTAATATGAATCTAATTTATTTAACCGTTCTAAGCGTCTTGAGATTAAAACAATTAAAAAGGTTTATTAGAAATTATGTCAAATTAATTAAACCTATAGTAGATAGTTTGATGATTGTAATGATTTCTAACCAGTTAAGTGAAAATAATAGTAATATGTATAATACGATGCATATGATTTTATAATAATAAGTATGTCATGTTAATTATACCTAAGGAGTGTATGTTACGTTAAATCAAAGTAAATAAAAACTAAAATTCCTCTATATTGCATTGAAATAGAAATGTATGTTGTGCTTAACTAAACCCAAAACTCAAAAGAATCCAAAGAAGGTCTTTTAAAATTCTCATCACGTAACGATCTATTTGATGGTAAGAGAATCATCCAGAACGTGGTTATTATATTGATCAATTTCTTTAGTTAAACTATGTCTTACGATAACATGGTATTCAATGTATTACGACCTATTGATGTTCTATTCCCGATTAGTCGTTCTACACATAAATATAATAATTTCAATAACTGCCATAATAGCACTCCTGCTTGCACAGGGCAATGGAAAATAACATTTTGTTAAAAGATACGTATATTGAAGTACAGTATTGCTAGGATTATCTGGAAAACACAACAAAGGTGGTGGAATAGCACCAAGGAACTACTTGAGTTACTTGACTAAGCCTAGGTCCTCGGACTCTTAAACATAAAATCAGGCTAATAGATTAGTAAAATTCTTTACTTGTGAATATTTTAAAAATGTAGCCAACAGGTCTGTTTTTGCGAGTGTTATATTTTATCATCGAAATTATATAAATAAATACTAGAATTAAGTAAACAAATAAAAATATAAATATTATGTATACTTAATATTTACACTTAAAGTGCAACATTTCTCATTGCGAATATAATAATACCCTCTGTGACTGGTGTAAATCAATCTTGTAAATATAAAGGAAAAAAATATTGTTAATTATTATGAGACGAATTATTTACATACCACATATTTATTGTTATTTGTATTACTCTGGTAAATCAAATATGTATCAGGTTACTGACCTAAATCCGTTATCGATTAAATTTTCTCACGATGGTGACTAGAGTTTCAACCTGGAAAAGTAACTATCAATACTCACGATTCAAACTTTAATATTTTCTCCATAATGAAGGTTGTCATTGATTGTCTTCTTGTTGTCTCCTGTGTCTATTGTTGTTGCACAACATGTATTTATATTTCATTGCGATGTAGGGTGATTGTGGTACTTATTTACTTTGTTTTAATGTAAAATATATTCCTTAGGTATAAATAACATCGCATACCTATCATTATAAAATAAAATTCATCGTATTATGAAAATTACTATTAGTTTTACTTAACTGGTTGGAATATAATTAAATCATCAAACTACTTAGTTTTATTTAATTTAAGTACTATTTAATTTAATTACTATCGGTTTATTTAATTTGACAAAGATTCTAATAACTTTGTTTACTCGTTTTGATCTCAATACGCTTTAGAACGGGTAAATAAATGAAAATCATATTACGCTTGTAAAGAAACACCTTCAGATTTAACCAACGTTAAGAACGATGTATATCGACAGACTGACAAAATTACTTAATAAACTCTTTAGGAATACAAAAATGTAGGAGACTTTTATAAATTAAATTCCTAGCAGTAGTTTTAGGAGGCAACCAAAGACAACAAGGAGACAAGGGACTCTAGGGACAACAATAAACGTCACAAATCATACTATTACCGAATTTATTATAAGACAATTTAGAGGGTTATAAATAACAATCAGTCTTAGTTAATAGGTAGACTACCGTAAGACTTGCTATTTATTGACATGAATTAATAATTACATCATTCATGTGTAATTATTAAATAAGTCAACGAATTTCAGTTTATCAGTTTGGATTGTATATTAGTGTACCTTAATACCTCTGTAAGACGCCAACGTATTTAATGCGTATTTAAGGTCAAGTGATTTCGAGTTGCAATACAAAATATAACAGTTGCTAGAAAAGGTATTTACTTTAGTAAGCGAAAACGATAGTTACTTTGGGGGTATTAAAAGTTGGAAGTTAAAATCATTAATGAGATTTAGTTTTACACCAAAATGTTTTTACCGATCTTACAAAATTTGCTCTTAAATGTTATTGAAATAGTAATTACAGAATTCGGGACTTACACCACAATTTCTTAAAGTATAAATATTTAACGAGAGTTTTCGTTGATATATATAAATAAAAAGTATAAACCGTAGTTTTTTTTTAGGTGGCTTTGAAAAATAATTGTAGAATTAACCATTTTATATTTGTCAGTAACGTATACAATATCTTTTCAACCCGTAGAACAAATTCATAAGAAACTGTAACCAACCAATGTTTTATTTGGATTATAAAACTTAAAAAATGTTATCTTAGCGCGAATAAATTCAATTTATAAACAACAGTTTCCTTAATCCGTACAAAATAAATTTTGAGTTCCACTTCTTATTTATAAAAACTTGGAATTTTAAGGACAATTTTCTTAAGATTTGATAGGTTATTTCCAATTATTTTTTATTTTACAGATTCTATTTCCTGGGCATTCTAGCTTTTATATTAAAAATTAAAATTTTGATAAATATTTTCATTTTATAAGTAAATTTACAGATTATTACATCTACAGTAAATCACGGTCGCAGTAGATCACATTATTGTTTATCTCCTAAAGATATATCATATTGTTAGTAAAGATGAACGTTAAAACTACACACAAGCACAAGAAAACTAAAAATAGATGTTTTCCTGGAATCCAGGTCACGTAGAGAACGTTTTGCAAGGAAGGGAATCGTCTTGGACGTGATCCTTGTAGTGATAACATTCTTCAATTAAGTTTTCTCTTAAGACATCCTAATTTTTGTAAACTTTTTTTACTTTTCAGTTAGAAAAATATTATTTTTTGCAGCTTAATTACCATCTTAAATTATATAAATTGATTTCTGTTTGTGTATAAAGTTTATACATATGCAGTACTACTAACTTTTGTCATAGGAAGAATATAACATTGGAACTAATTTATCCGTAACAAAATTAAACAGTTTTGTTTTATTCCGTGAAGTATGATTATAAAATACTTCATGGAATAAACAAACTATGTTTCACAAGACTAAATAAACGGTATCAGGAAACTGACACATAATTTCTCCCTTTTAGCCAAACCTTAATGAATAAATTACTTTTTTCTCTACTAAATTTAGAATATAAAGTACGGTGGAATGTACAGATCATCTTCTAAACAAGTTATTTTCAGAAACATTCACCCAAATCCATTTTTTGGAGGCACTACAGAATCCTTTGCAACACACCGTGTTTAATGCCCCCTCATCCCTTCCAAGGTTTAGTGGCAACATATTTTGAATTTCCTCTTTTTTTCAATGCGAACTTGACAAGCGTATCAGATTTGAACGAAACTGATTTGCAGATAAGAGCGTAAGTATTGTAATTTTTCTGTTCCCCATAATAATAGCATTGGGCAATGTACTGTGTTTACAGTAAAATGAAAATTAAAATTTTCCCCGAAACCAGCAATCGCAGAATAATATTTCAAAATACTAAATTATTTAGTTGTTGGAGCTCTTTTTAATAGTAATAAGCTTTTTTAACATGTGTATTGTTTTTGACAAATTAAAAAAAAAACTGAATTTTGGATGTTTTAAGTCCTTTAATTTTTAAATCGGAATTTTCCCAGAGATACGGGTGGTGTCATTTTGTCGGAAATAAAAAGCTCTACAAACTACTAAAGTTTAAAATAAATCGTTTGAACCGTTTTAGAGAAATTTTTATATTTCATGTGTTTTAGCGGTTTTGGGGGGATAATTACCGTTAAAAATAAAAAATTCAAAAAAATAAAAAACTAATAGAGATATCGTAGATTGGTACCTACATACATAGTTAAATAAATTAGTTAAAATACCTTAGCAATGAGTATATAGTTAACTTAGAGCTATAGTACGAAAATAAGGGTAATTTTAAGTCAACGTTTATTTGTTTGTCTTTGAACACCAAAGAATTATTCTATAAGTGATGCAGCAGGTTAGCTCAATCAATGGAAATTATGAAAATTATCACACTGTATGATCAAATATGACACCTAAATGTTTATATTGATAAAGACGCCCACTATCTGCTCATCTTCAGGTTATTGACTGTGGGCCATCTAAACTATAACATTTGAGGCTCTTTGGACCAAGCATTCATCTGTTTTTACCTTGGTAAGTTCTCATGAATAACAAGAAATGCATAGTTTTTTTTGGAATTAGTTGAATAGTATATGCAGGTGAACCTTGAGCTAACAGGTTATTGACCTCATCGCCATAAACCATCCACTAGACCTGACTTCCAAGTCACTGATTAACGGGACCATTTTACGTTAGTTAAAAAGAATAGTATACGAAATATATATTTGTATAATATACGAAAAACCGCAATTTTTATTATATTCATAAGAGCAAAATTACATATATAACGATAAACATCGATTGATGAAATTAATAAACCAATCGATTTGTGACTAACAAGGAGAAGCTGTATAACTTTATGATATATCATCATCATCAATATTTTACGAGAAATACCTATATCATTCAAATCTTTACAGGAATTGTTAAGTTTTACAAGGGCATAAATAAGTCAATGAAGGAAGTAAATTAAGGACGGCGAACGAGAGCGTAGCTTTCATTAGTTCTCAGCTGACAACGACATTAATTACACCTTTGTGTTTCATCAGTTTTGATTAAATTGAATCGCCAGAGGGATCTAATGCAGTGATAATGAGACATTGTTGTAATGCTACACTCAACATATACGTAAACTATTGGTGTATCGGATCTTGTAAAACAAATATCAATGTCAGCTTTAACTTGAAGTAAACCTTGAAGCAAAAAGTGAAGAAATTTATTATTATTTTATAATCCTTGTTAAAAGGCTTACTTATAATAAACCATCCATAAAAATACAAATAAAAAACACTTAGTATAGAATTTGAGACTAGAATTTTTAGGAGTGATTAAAAATAAAATAGGAATTTGTTTATGAAATAAGAAGATTCTGGATTTTTCTAGAAATTAACAAAGCTCTCTAATTTATATGTAAGAAATAGTTAAAGCAATTTTTGTTCCTGTAACAAGGAGTTTTACTTCATTCATCCGCAAATGTATTGTTCTTGCAAAACTAGTATTACTACTAGTAAAATATATCTTCTAGTAAAACTAGTCGAGACTGGATTTATATTGTATACTTATTACATTCAGGTTATATTTGTTCAATAATAAGTATTATTTGAGTGTTAAAGAGGAGGATTCGTGCAACTTTTGCATTCACCTATAGTAAAAATTATCAAAGTCTTGTTTAGGTACTAGAGAAATTATTTGTCTTTATAGGCATAATTTAGTATATACTTTGAAATTAAACCTTGCTCATAAAACTAATGTGAAAGCCTAAACGGCTGTAAGAGGAAGACGAAATTAATTTAGTTTATTAGGTTATATTACACGAATGTCTAACGTATTAATGTATTGTTTAAAACAAAACTTTTAAAGCTATCCAACAGGATGGCTTAACAAACATACTTGCTCGCTAAAATTACTGCAAATATCATCATTACTTTTTTGGTATAACAAGAAATATAGTAATTTTTTCAATTTTTACTCTGGTCCTTTGTATAGATTCGACACGTGGAATAATTTGAGCTTACAAGGTTGTTGTGAGACCTTTTCAAAGCGTATGATTTGACTTATCATAACACTCTTTGTGGTAAACTCGAAGCATATAGCTTTCAGGGATACCCTGAAAGCTATATGCTTCGAATATTTATGCTGAATTAAATACCACTCATTGCGTTAAGTAGTGTTATCTTAAATTACGAAAATGATCCAGTAAAATATAATGGATTTTTATAATTTTATTTTTCAATACAGTTTAATTTGTCAATGAAAATCTATTCGTAAATGTAACTGTGAGTTAGGATTTCGTAACACCAAAGTAAATACAAAATGACAATACATTAACTAATGTTTAATTGAAATTAAATTAAAATCGAATTAACAATAAACACTAATCAATCACTTCACACGGGATCAATTGCACCAATTAGAGATTTATAGGAAATTTGTATGTATAGTGACTACATTACCTGCTTAAGTATCAGTTTATACCTCTAAGCAGATCGTCCTTGTTTTACTTAAATGAAAAAGAGAACCACAAGAATAAAATGGCTAGTTTGACAATTACTGTGAACACCTAATGATTATCAAAATATACAACAGCAGTCACACACAAAGCATTTTACCTTTTGTCATCTTTTTAGGTTGTTTTTCTTTTGGCGTAGCTTTCTTTGACCGTAACTCATGAATGTGAATAAACCAATTGTTCGTTTGAAATAAAAACGTTATATCACAAAGTAAACTTTGTTAAAAGAACCATCCAATTTTCTTTGATATTTCAATATAATTTTATCTTCCATTATTAAGGTATTCGTCACATTAAATTGGCTCAAACACAAAACAGCCAATGTAAATGAAAAGTAATTGAACATTCATTTTAACATGCCCCAAGCAGTGTCCAAAGTTAATTACGACTGTTTGTATTTCATTACTTAAAAATAAATAAACAACTAATTCTACTTTAAATCGTATTTGGTAAAATGATTTAAACGGTAGCTATAGTATCTTTAAAATTATTTCATTAGCTTAAAATTAAAACGGGTTGTCTTCTACGGATTAAAAATATAATCGTTATTTTCAATATCCATATTAGCATAACTTGTTATGGAATATAATGAATTCTAATATATTAATTAAGGTTTGGAACTTAAACCTTGTCATATATGAGTTAATAATATAAGAGTTTTTTAATAGAATAAAATATCAATAAATAAGACAACATTTAAAATCGCACTTCTAGGATTTACGATTTTTTTCGCACATATTCCTATCCGATGACTATTAATGCTGGTTTCATATATACACCAATATATGAAACAGGTATGAAACTCGTTCACATTGTAACCACATTAAAGAATGTATCGTGTTTCAGACACAGAATTAGTTAGAAACAAGATATTAAATATTGTTTACATTTTTTATATTAAAATTAATTTTAATATTTTTTCAATAACTATGCTCAGCATTAAAGTAAAGTTACCACCAAGATAATTATTTTAAAACCATGGTTAATACGTTATGTATAGGTAACTTTTAACTTAATACAAAGAAATAATTCTAAAAAATGAACATGTTACTTTAAATGTTTTCTATTGAGGTGATTTAATTTGAACCCCCTTTGTTCTAAAAGAGATTAACATGGTCCAAGAATTTTTTATCTAAGATAAACGTAGCAATAAGTTGAAATCTATAACAGCTTTAGAAGGAATAAGACCTTAATCCTATTGGGAATCGTTAAGCTGCACCTGCATATATTACGATAAGCCTGATGCATTTTGGGAAACTTATTCATAACAAAATAAACTTTCATTGGAATAACTAAGAATTTGTAAAATATGTTTCTCTTTCATAATGCACTATATACGCTTATACATATACATACTCCATGATATCTTATTCATACACCGGATTAAAATCTCACATTGTATTACTGATATTTCATAGCGGTTTAAAGGAAGATGAATATATTTTTCTCTACTTAAACACAATAATAAAAAGTACAATAACCTAAAACAAAAATGCAGATCGTTAGTTAAGTATATCATTTAAGAACAATGTATGGATTATTTATCAGGAAACACTATTTAATTATCATAAATTCAGCTAACAAGAGCCAGTTGTAAATGCCCAAATTTATCATCATTATGTTTAATTTTACGATCTTTAGTTGTAAATAAGTTTTATAAAGTATGCTTCATTTGATAAACAAACAAAGTAAACTTCAATAAATGAGGTAATCAATTGATATAAAGAATTGTTGATGTTTGTGACAAGCCTAATAAATAAACTATTGCGTCTTTTAAATATACTTGTTTATGTGTTTCTTGTAAGTTATTAAAGTATATTAATTAAAACGCCGTTTACAAAATATCCAAATTCAGGGCTCCACCTCCTGGGCTTTCTGAGACCCAGTGTTAATCTTACGGATGGATATAAATAAGTTTAATTGGCAATATTTATATCTCCACCTTAAATATTAATTATTTAGTGATAATTACTTCTTTAAAATATATTTACACTCATACTGTACTTACATAAAATACGGTACATGAAAACAAAAATGATACAAGGCGATCGATTTCAATGTCAACATTCTCTGACCGGGCGTGATTGATGACCGGTGTGACTTGTTTAAATCGATCCCCTTGTTCCATTTTTTTGTATCCCTTCAAACAAAATGTACATGAAATAATTATAAACCTAAATAAAATTACAACTATTAAAAAGAGGTAATAGTTTAATTAAATTTGCTGCATAGACCAAATAAAAACTTTGTTCATTTAGCATGTCTTGTTTTTTAAATAAGGACTTTTTTAAAGACTTTAATAGTTTTAAAAAATTCATGTGCTATAGCAACAGTTTTAAGTATAAACAAAATAGCTAATAACGATCGAGGTTGTGTTAACGAGGTAAGTTATTTTTGTCGATTCTTTTTGGGAAGAGAATGGACACAGTTGGTAATGTGACCAATTTGTGTGTTTCAGACACAAATGTCCTTGCCTCCGTTCTAAGGATTTTATAACAAAATAAATTCCCCCTTAGGAAGCTTTTTCTGGCTGTTTTTCGAATAGTGAAGTAATAAATTTTAATGACCTGTGTACTATAACTTATTTATTTTTATATTACTGCTTTAGAAAAAACAAATTAAGTTATATGGGTATTCTGATAAGTAGGAATTCTTTTAATATTAGGAAAAAATTTTATCATATATTGGGAGTTAAAATAAATTATGTTTAGTTTATTATGTATGTTATATTATTAATGTCTTGTATTTATAATAATAAAGCTATGCCATATATTATATTAAGGTTAATAATAAACGTATCTATGAAACAATTGCATTGGAAGTTTCGATAATTGGGATTTAGATAGTTAAAGTTATACTTTACAGTTTTACAATATTCAATATTTGAAATTTAGATTAGCGCTACTGTATACTTATTTTATTAACTATCGAAAATAAATACATTTCATTATATCAATTCAACTTAGGATCATTATAGAGACTAACTATTGTTATGAGTTACTGTTCGTAAGTTTTAATTCAGTTATCGTCGGAAACGTAATGGGGAACCAAACTGATCATTTTACTAAATAGATTGATGGATATTCATAAAACGTTTGGTCACATAGTAAAACCAGGAAGTTAATGAATGATAATTGGCTCCACCAGCGGAGGGTAAACAGAGCAAAGAACATCCAGCTGAAGGGTAGGACGATGTTGTGATATAAGTTATGGTAGTGAAAATTATACGTCAAAATTACTTCTAAATGGCATATTTCTCTCTGCTGATTCATTTAAGATTTAGTATACTATTATTATTTAATTATTGTTTAATAGGTATAAATATTATTGAGGTCATTGTTGCAAAAGTTAATATTATTTCCATAACTCAACGCGTTAATGTTACCGTATACACAGTATTTTAAGTAAACAACTATTTTGTTTACAATTGATTAAACTTTGGAAACAGCTAACTAGTAACTATTAATTACATTGCTTTATGAGTAAGTTGAGAATAGTATTCTTTAAGTGGTAGTGACATTACCATTAATAATAAATGTCATAAAAATTTAGCTTGTGATGGATTACACTTTGTATTATTTTAGTTCAAACTGTATAACTGAAGTTTCGCTATTTTTAAAATAATTTATCTGAAATCCAGAAATTGTTGTATTTATTGAAAACAAATTTCTGAATCGCCAATGATGATTGAAATGTAACAGATTGTAATTCACTTAATGCAGAATTCATTTCAGGTTGAAGCTACTACTATTATGTTTATCTTAGTATCCCATATTATGCTAGGCTGTAAAAGGAAACGTAAAATGTATACAACATTTATAATTGAACACCAGATTTTTATATTTATGCTTGTAGTGAGGGTGACAACAACACGTTTAGTATTTAAAGGAAATAAACATAAATAAATTAAATAGCCAGAGCTGCACGAAGGCAAGCAGAACGTGGTCCAGAAGCGACGCGACGTACCTGTGCTCAGCCGCCTGCAACTAATGGCAAATGGCCCAAGACCCCTTTAGATGGTCTAGTTGTATTTAAAGTTATTTATGTTGTTTTTTTTAGAGTCTTGAAAATGTGTTCGCACATAGCACGTATGAAGGATTTTGTGCATTTTTAGATGATAAAGAGATTTAATATGTGTGAATGATGAACAGTTGTTTTGTTCATCCTTCGTTGACTCTTTAATTGTGCGAGTACAAATATTCTTCTTGCAGCTTATTTAGGGTGTATTTATCCTCACTTAAGAGGATGCTAATGCTCTCCCCACAGAAATAAACAGAGACAGGCAGCTAACAATTCAGAGCAAGACTTTGATTTTTTCTGATATCAAAGGAGTATTATTGTGTCAAGGAGATTTACTGAAAATAAATATGTTTATTTATAAGTTTAGTTTGTTATTTTAGGATATTTATTTCTTCTTAATAATGTATATCACCTGAATATTTTCCATGCTGATACAGTTGATGACAATAAACGTTCTTATTTCTTAATTATTTAAATTGTTACGTTATGTCAGACATAAAATTTGTATAAGCAACCATTTAAATAACATTTACACACTTAAATAATGTTGATATTATTCATAAACTGGTATAAATGTATAAGGAAAATAATAATTAGTTAACACAAATATAGTTATTAAATTAAACCATCTATATACAAAATCAAAGAGAATAACTATTTGATTGTTGGAAATGCCAAAACATATTGCGCTAATCGCTTGCCATGTAACTGAATTAAAAGTAAATATACAAAATATTCAGTTTGTTACACATGGTTTAAGGATGGGGGCTAAATATTCGTTTTTTCTTGATCACAATTGTAACGATTTTTTATTTCAAATAATAGATCAGAGTACTTCTTAATACTTCAAAGAAGTAACAAGTCAATAATTATGATTAGTATTGCTAACATTATTAGGTTATTGCCTAAATAAAGGACCCATTTGGAGTTTTAAAACTGTGTGCAATAATCAAAACTGCATCCTCTCAATAATTAAGTGAAATGTGTCTTAAGTTGTTTTTAACATTTAAAGTATAGTTTAATGCCTTATCATGACAATTAAAGTTACTCCAAAATAAAGAGACTTCAGATTGACTGTTCAGAACTTGCATATTTTGACATACTTGCCTAAGCTAAAGTTAATATTGATTCCCTCTTGGCTTGGTCGATTAAACTTTGCTTTAGAAACTTAACCATTAGCCCCTCAATCAAAACTCGCTACTTTACCCAATTTAATTATTATTGGTAACACGAAGTAGTTAAAAAAATAATATATGTTATATTTCAAATGTCAGATTGAACAACGCAAATTTATTTAAATCTGATTTCTAGTATTAAAAAAATAGGTTTTGTATCATAAATAAAAACGTAATAATAGTAAAGAGAATCAGCCATTCATCCAAGACGGGTTCTCGGCACATTTTCTTAAAACTTTTTTCAAGTAACTTTAAGTAACCTAGCCTAGAATGGTAGATAATATTTAAGTCAGAAGTCAGACCAAAATAGTACTATCAGCAAACCCCACAAACATGCTATATTTATATTTACACCGAAAAGAGTATTTAGGTTAAAAGAGTTGACATTTATGGCTATTATTGATATTTCAAGTCTCATTACTTTATCTATAATGGTAAAAAATATATCACACCGTTCCGGGACTTTTCTGTCAAACTGTGATAGGAGGCAGAATAAGTTTTATTATTAAAACTTAGAATGCTGTGATAAGTTATAAACAAATAATTGTGACGGTACTTCTAGATTGTCTAGGTATAGTCGAATGGTTTTAAACATGTGCTTGTGTTAAATCTCTTAAGAGTAAATTGAATAAAATCTCAACTACAAAAGTTTATAGAACAAACCTTCAATAGTGTATGTTTCTTAAAGTACATATTAGGCTATTGAGTTTGAGGTTTTTATTCATATAACTTTTTTACTAAAATATAGATAGATATTGGAACAAATTATAATCTTGATAATAATATTATATTAAATATGATCAGCAACACCGTTATGTTTTAAAGGTAAACTTAAAAATAATTTACAAAAACAAATTAAACTATTTACTATCCGAAGTTTTCAAGAAAACTAAATCATGATTTTAATAATATGAGAGTTTAATAGCCATATTAAATATTCGTGATTTAAGTTGTCGGTTTATGATTAAAATCTACATCACATATTATACACGTGTTACAGTTTTATCATATTCGAAACGCGATATAAATTTTGATGACCTCAAGAACATTTCAATCCGAAATAACATCAGTTTCAGACTTTTATTATTTCTCGCATTGCAAAAAAAACGTTCATCAGACTCAAGCTGGTCGATAGTAGTTTTCTTTGGACGTACAAATTGGTTTCCTAGCCTCGACATTGAGTTTTGCGTGACCTTTTCTTCGACTCGAAAACTGTCTTTTAAATGTTAAGGTTTAAATATATTGTTTAATTGAAATTGTAAACCATTACAAGTAAGATATATTATATGTGTAAGAATATATCACATATATACATTCATCTGCGCCCGGTAAGTCAGTCACCACGCTGGTAATTTACACGGTGTGGCAGTCATCTGCCCGAAAGCCAGTCAGCCCTACCGAAAGGCAGTCAGGTACGGCTTGCCGTGCATCCTTTACATACCGAGACGGCTTACTGGTGCTGCTGTAGTGTGCCGGTATGTGGAACTACTTATCACATTCGCGCTCAGTCGAGTAGTGGAAACTAGTTTTAACTGACGTATGACTGTCAAATACAAAATACAGTACTTGGATTTAAAATCCCGTCGAACACACATTCAATTATTTTGTTAATAATTTTACAAAAACTATAAAATACTAAAATCATAACTTTAATTAGCTAAGAGTGGTTTTGTAGTATAGCTTTAAAATTGTAACTTACTTATATCTAAAAGCAAGTTATCTCCGCCGTTTTTTTTATAATTTTTGTACGAAGCAAGATACAAATGTATGAATTTGCTTATCCTTATAATAAATGGTTTTATAATTTTACTGTACTCTTTAACTAAAATTACCTAATAATGAACAACGAAAAGAGGTCAGTAAAAATTAGGCACTTATATTAAGCTTAAGTTTTTACTCTTTATATCTATTAAAAAGTAGTTTGTATTTTTGTATTATTTATATTTATTCTTCCTCACAAAAGGACAGAAAACCTCAAAACCGACACAAATGAAGAGTGCAGATTTCACTTTGCGTATTTATTTTCCCCTCCATTTGTTCTTAAAATCGCCATCATTTGTATTACACATTTTCCAATTTAAGTTTTATTTAAGGAACAGAAGTGTAGGTATGTTGGGACTTCCCTTTCTGTAGACAACCTTTGCGCAATCAAACATAAAACACAATCTATAAGACCGCTGAAATTGTTAATTACATACAATTCAATGATAATAAACTCTTCGATACTATAAAACATATGAGGAAAGTATACCACGGATGGCAAGGCCTAACAGAACTCTGTAGTTGAAAGTTCGTCACATATTTAAAATTATTATTAGTCAATCTAGTAGACTGGGGCATAGTGGTTAGTTTACCCTTCTTTTTTTATAAAACCAGTTCCGTTCAATTTATAGTACTGACAAATATCAAACTATGTTATAAATTTAAGATTTACTTTACGACAGTTCCTAAACTGAATGCGTTCCGTCAACACAGTGACATCTTCGGGCAATCTAGTGCTGCTTCAATTTAGGAACTATGTGAGGAAAATCTAACATTTTTAGTATTGATGACATTTCAGTAATAGGAAAGAAATTGTTATTAAACTAGGCCTACTATCATTCTATATCTTATATACTATTAAGCTGAGCCGATTCTTGTTAAGAGTACTCCTCCGTTATTTCTGAGCCTATTTTGACGATTGAGGTTTCAACATAGCCTATTTGTCCTGATAACTAGTTGTGCAAAAAGGTTTTTATTTTTCGATATTTTCAATCTGAAGGGCACGGGCCGGTTTCAAAGTTCGTTTTTCGCCCTTAAGATAAAAATAAGGAATACTATATTTGAATTGCAGCCGTTAATACGTTATGGACAGATTATTAGTAATACCAGATGTTAGAAGTAAGGCATTTATCGATAGAAGTCAAATAAGTTTTGTTTCTACATCGCTTTGAGCAATGAAATGTTGTATGCAGTGGAGATATTTAAATTTAATTTCTGTTGATATTTGTTTATCTTTCTGTCTTGTTAACAGCCATTTTTAACTGAATTTCACAACAATTGCTGTTATGAATTAAATAAAACATTTTACCTATCGTAGTTTAGGCTGTTTTAAATCATCGTACGTCATTAGGGTTATGCCGCTGCCCCTTGGTCCGTCAGTGCTCAAAACTAGATCTTATGGGTTACTTAACCTTTAATTATAGAATGCACAAATTTGTTCTAATGAGCTAATTATATTTTACCACAGAACGGAGGAAACACGTCTGCTTCACTATTCTACAACGGTATACTAAACCATATAACGGAACGCAATAACATATATGACGGTACGGAACACATAGCCCATAGAAGATGCAACATGGATTAAGGTGACAAGATCCGTTGAAGCCTAAATTGGGGTATCAATTATAATACCTGATAAACAGTGCCGTGGATGGGACCTACACAAACAAAATTTGGTCCGGGGGCCCTCCTAGAAGATTTCAGAAAATTAGATACCAAATTGTGAGTTTTGGTCCAGATATTACTCAGTGTTGTAAACAATAGGTTTTTCAATCACATTCATAAAATTGTACAACTATTGTTTTAACTATGGTAAGCAAAACTTAATTAATAAATTAAAGTACCATACAAAATGGTATACGAAAGAGGATTGAATAGCTGTCACTAACATTGAAATGACTTTAATCTTATTATTAAACTGAACACAATTAAACACGGTCAGGGCCTGATTACGATGTGTGGCACCATAGGCTTGAGTTGATTTGGCAGCCCCCTCAACTCTTGGGGGTGGGGAGGGGGGTTGTCGAAATGACTCCATGAACGAATGTCTGAACCCTGAACGCGGCCCAAGGTAGCTTTATTTTGTGGATGCGTTAAGTGTTAAGGGCATACCAGCGTCAGGTAGCTTTGTCTCTTATCAATGTAGAGTTCCATCTCTTTCTAACCAAAGAGTGGTTGCCTAAACTCAGGGACACCTCTGGAATCCCCTTAAAGCAAATTGTCTGATCTAAAGGGTCCTAGGTTGACTTATCTCTCGGTTAAATAACGGCCGCATCGTGTAACATCGGCCGTGAATGACGATCGCACCGTATAACATCGGCCATAATTGACGATCGAAAAACATAATATAGGCAGTAAAAGAGGACCATGCACCATCAACGTAATAGATATCAGCGTAGTTCGGGGGTGGCAAGGGGGTGGTTGACCCCCAATAATTTGGCGAAAATATTCTTGTAATATATGAAAAGTCCCAATAATCATAATCACGACCATGTTTGCCCTCCAATACAAATACAGAAATTACGCTTATAGTAATAGATGACCGAACCGCGTTATAGTTGCCGTAATTTATGATCGCAACAGGTGCAATCGGTCATAAATGGCGATCGCACCGCTATTCGCCGAAACAGACGATTGTACCACGTAATATTGGCCATAAACGGCGACCATAATCACGGCCGTAAATGACGATCGTACCGCGTAATCATGTTCGTAAAAGACGATCGCACCACAGATTACCAATTTGATTACATAATCCCGCCCCGAAATAATCTCGAGGTCAAATAAATCCCGCCCGAAAAACGGAATTATTTTTTGCAGGACATTTCCCGATATTTTTGGAAATGTTCATCCCTCATCACGAGCTTACGAAACAACTAAACTACAGCTGTTCAAAAACAACTATTTCCTAAGGTAACACTCACTTGGTAAAGTATAATTGTTAGATTTTTGTGAGATTAGTGATTAGAACCAATGTACAGGGCTTAAATATGTACATGGATTAGGTTATGTGTAACTATAAATAATAAAAATAAAGATTGAATATAAAGCTTGTTTCATATAACTATTGCATAATAGTTTAGTTTTTCTTGTACCGGTAACTTCAGCAAAATTCGCTGCTTTTCCTAGAAAAAAAATAGTTTTCCCATGTACTGACATTAAGTTCAAACTTTATTTTTACTAACAAATATAAATATTTCTTTAGTTTTAAATACTTTAATTGCAATTTAAATTCCTACTAACATATTTATATAATATATTTGAACATTAGTGATTTTTTGTATTACAATAACTGATATAAAATACCTGTTTTTCATAGTAATAAATTTTCCTGTTAACTTGTAAAGTTATCATTTAAAACACAAAGGACTTATCTACTTGCTTATTTTTTGCATATCCATTAAACAGATCATTTACATGCATATTTCGTTCACTACACCGTATCCTATTGTTATATAAAGTTACAAAAACATCACACATTCTCTGGGGAAATGTATATCATAACCACTTACCTTTAACTTTCATAAATAGTGATATTTTTTATGGTTTTGTGATAGTTACAAATACTTTGACAAATATCATATATTTAATAATGTATTTATATCAGGGTTTTTTGGCATATTTGGTGATAAAATTTGGATTATCCTTAAGTGAATCCATGTTGACGATAAGTATTGTGTAGCGGTAGTAATACCTTATCTTGACAAATTATACACATCGTGTCTCCAAGCTGCTACATTATATAATACTCTATTACTTTAAGGTATGTATGTTGTTACTTTAAGGTAATTTGTTTCAAAGAAACAGATTAAGAAATAAAAATATGAAATTAAAAAAGATAATATGTGTGTTTTTTTTATTAATTAGCAATAAGACAAAGGACATTATAATGTAAATTACGACCCTTATACGCTTGCAACTTAAATGATTAAGCACTATAAGTAAAGAAAATGTAATTCTTCGTGTCATACAAAGCAACGTTCTCCGTTTAAAACATTCAATTCGGCGAAGACAATAAATTATGCACATTTCCACAAAATACTGAGTCTATGAGCTTAATAATCGGAACAGATCCGGTAAGTATTACAAACCTAAATTACGGTGACTATCGTAAAATGGATGAAATAAATCAGTGCGTTATTTACGACAAATATTGCATTTAAACGTAAACTACAACCTAAATATCTACTTCAATGTGTACTTGCATAGTTAAAAGGAATACATCAGATATAATTGCATTTCTTGATGTGTCTTTGCACTGTGCAATAATTCAGAAACGGTCCTATTGGGCTGTTTGCTGGGTTTGCATCTGCTTAAATGTTCATAAAATAATCTATCTTACGAAAATATGGCGGACATAATAATAATTATGTAACATAGTAATAATTCTTGTATTGGAAAAGTACATGTAAACCACAACAAAAATACTAGCGATCACCAAGAGGTTGAAATTAGACCAAAAATAATTATACGTAAACCTAAAGTGGTGCACACGAATAATGGTTGTTTGCGTGAATTTTTGTTCCATCCTGCGTGAGCAGTTAATTACAAATGCATTTTAACCATTGCCCTTATGCTGAACTTCTCGAATAACCTATATTTCTCTCTCTCTCCCTCTTCCCTTCATCCGACATTCCCCCTCACATCCAGGTTTATTTTTGTATGTGGTGTTAAACGATAAGAGAATGGTGTCACTATTCCAGTAGTCAGTGACATTTTTTATTTACATTAGTCCTGAAACATCTATTTTTGCTGTTGTGCTAGCATTTTGTTATTATATCAACTTTCAAATATACAATTCAATTAATTACTGTTCTCCCATAAGATTATCATTGAAACTATGAAAGCCTGTGGGGCGTAGCCCTGAGGGCTGGTGTAAGTTATAAGGTGTTTCTGCACATCTATACAACAATACCTTTCTAATGACGGTATGCTTGAATTTTTCCTACAATGAGAGAAGAAAGGGGGACAGTTGTGTGCTTTAATGATAACGTTCAAATTAGATATATCATATGCTAACATCCATATGATTGACGTTACAAGCTAACCTATACTTTCCATTACTATCAGTGCCTGTTGCAAAAAGACGATCGCCTTGTAACCTTTTCAGGCAAAAAACAAACATAATAAACCTTTTAAATACCCTAAGGGAATCTCCACAAATGTATTTAGTTAAAACACTAATTATTTAATTAATTTTTCGTAATTAAAATACCATAAAAAGGCAAACACCTTTACGTAATAAGATAATCGTAAACTAATCTGTAAGGTACCTGACTTGATATGAATAGCTATGAATGCGAATGTAAAAATCTATATCTATACATTCGAAAACCGATCATCCTGCAGGCCAAAGTTCTACAAATACTACCACAAAATTTGGTAGTGTACTCTTTCCATACCGTAGGTAGCCACTAAGAAAGGATTTTAAGAAATCCCCAAAGAGCTCCGCCCCACGAGGAGTCAAAGTTCCTATCCTGTGTTATTCTTATAGACATCCACTTTAGTTTGAACTCTTGAGAATTAAAACAGCTGATCATGTTTCTTAGTAGTTCCACGGGTTAACCACAGAATGCAGCACACACAACTGTTGTATTCCTGGGTGAAACCGGGTACGATAGCAGCAAGTAGAATATAATACACCCGTCGCAGCAAACCTGCATACTCAGCGAATTTCCAATGAATTATAACATAACACATTAAGCCATTTAACAAGATTCATAAGAAATATATTCACAAACAAGCGATATTTAAAATATTAATTATTCTCTATAAGAATAGCATTGGGGATGAGTACGCAGGTTTGCTGCAACAAGGAACACAAAATAATGGGCTTTTATGCAAATATCAATAGAACTCAGCTAAGTGAAGTCAGATACCAAGTTTCATCCATATACCCTCATAATTAAGCGATATATAACATTTTAATTATTTTCCATAAGAATAACATGGGGACCGAGTACCTAGGTTTGCTGCTACGGGAACCATAGGCGAAAAATTGTTTTTTTGTGCAAACAATAATAAACCATAACCAGATGAAGCCATATACCAAATTTCGTCAGTTTATATTCATAAATAAGCGAGATATACAATTTTTCTTTTTCTCCATAAGAATAACATTAGACAACGTACTGTGTTTAGCACTTTCAATATCTCGGTAACCAATTAACGTAGAGCAATGATCAAAATACCAAATTGTTTGTTTTTTTAAGCTGAATTCAATGGTATAAATTAAAATTTGATTTAAATTAAAATTACATGTGAAATCCCCAAAAAACACATTTTTGGGGTACAAAACCCCCCAAAAACCCCTCTTTGGATGGTGCGATTCATCTGGTTTTCGAACTCGTTCAAATAAATGGTACTTTACACATTTGTACCAAATTTCATTAAGATCAGACCTTTTTACGAGAGTTATCGTGCTTACGGACACATATATATATATAATATATATATATATATATATATATATATATATATATATATATATATACATATATAAAACTTTGAACGAATGGTGTTTTTGGCATCTGGGGACCTCAAAATGAAAAGTTATCATGGTCTCGGGCTTAAGTCTTACCATGAGACCTACGGTAATAGCTTCTTCCCTATAGGGGAAATTCGCTAAAATGTTAATTGTTTTATTATAAGTTCTCTTTTAATGACCTATTTCAAAAAAAACATATATTGCTCAGCCATTATTAATTATTACTATTTCTGTTATTATTTTTGTATGAATAAAATTACATTTTGGAGTTCTGTAAAATTACAGAGTGACCTTTAAAGATTTATAAGACTTATAACTTATAAATAAATTTGATGGAACACGTGGGAGCTTCAAAGACTCGCTTAATATAATGCCACACATATTATCAGTGAAAAATGCTTTATCGCTTTAACTAAACAACAGATAAGCAAAGATATATTTGTGGGTGCAACTGACTGGCTTCCCAGTGCAGATTTTCAGTGACTGCCATCCCGGGCACTTACGTTCAATATATTGTGACTGGCTTAGCAGTACAAACTTTACGTGACTGGCCTTCCCGGCAAAAACGCCGGTGACTGGCTTAGCATAGGAAGTTTTACGTATATAAAGTTTTTATTTTTGTAATATATACGACATATATATAATCGGAAATGGCCAACGACAATATTTGACAATATTTGGTAATGGCCAAATACAAAAATATATATATCGCATATTTTCCAAGTATACGTGGGGGTGTTACTGACTGCATTCCCCGAGTATAATTTCAGTGACTGGCTCTCCGGGCATAGCCGTGTATATATATATATATATATATATACATATTTATTTATTTATATATATAAATATTATGTGTTCACATTAAAGATTATTTTTCACTAATTGAAAACCAGTTTAATAATGGATACATAATATACATATGAGTGGTGGTAAGTTGTATATTTAAATCAAATTTGTTTTTTGTTGTATTAAATTAGATTCATGATAGTAGACACCAGAATTATAATTAACTGTTATATTAAGAATGGTTTGCTACCGCTTGACTGTAATTAATCTAACTAGTTTTTAAGTCGGATATTTTATGGGCTAAAGTTCAACTTTTAAATAATAACTAAACAACTTTTTTTACACACTAGAGTCTTAAGGTGACCAAGACTGTATGAGATTGACAAGTGTATTGTGTGTTAGTTTGTTTAACATCAAGATAACTGATACAACGTGTTTCACAGCAACTTTTATGACAAAAATGTACAAATACGACTTTAATCATAAAACTAATAAAATACAAAACTATTTCAACCATCGACGTCAAGATATATAAACCTTTAGTTTAAATTACGGCTTAAATTAAAACTGAAAAAAGTAAATAGTAATATTTATGTTTGTAAGTAACATTAGTGTCCAGCTATTGAATGTTTGGAGTGCAGGACATTTGATAATATTATATATAATATAAAATACTAGTCTGGAAAATATTATATAATTTGAATACTTGTAATTGTTAATAACTATACTACTCAAAACCTGACGCCTGTCTATGTCGTGTACATACTTGAATGATAATACAACTTTTGGATTTGCTATGATTTGACACCATACTAATCAAACCTTACCAAACTTGTGTTAGTTTAAAGGCATCGTTGTATAAAAGTATTAATAACAATGTCATTATACGGTATGAAATTCGATCCGTATCCTAACATATAATTCATTTATAAACTAATTTTTCATATATCAACTAAAACATTTAGTAGATCATCAACGAACCTTAGGTTAGGGTAATATTTGAAGCTCATTTAACATTGCAAGGAAAAGCAGCCTATAAAAAACAAATAAAACTCTACTTACCGATACACAATTAATCTATTGGTCTGCTCAGTTTTGTTTCATAATTCATAATCAATATCGCTCAGTAATAGCTCATATTTAAATGCCAAAATACACATGTTTAGCTGCTTACGGTTATTCATAATTAATAGTTTGATGTGGCTCCATTGTAAATCATATTCCATCGTCAAAACACATGTTTTCTAGAATGCAAGGGCAACGATAATGCATTGTGATGAAAATAGCAATCCACCTTAGCTTAACAACTAAAGTTTGTCCTGACTGTTTCTACATTAAGGATATTGCATTGCTGCTTCGTGGTTTAATCGCCAAAGTTCCTTTTAAACCCACAAGTTTGTCACTTCACTTCTTCTTTGTTTGTGGCCTTTGTTATTTCCTTGTTATTATAACGCACTGTTTTGTGTCTGCAAATAGTTATTGACACAATGGAAGTTCCAGCTACTAGTTTTGTTCCTAGGATTATCTCTTGCAAAACAGTGTAGCTCATTTGGATCCTTGGATCTTACTAGGAATAAAATATAACAAAATTAAGTGCTCTCATTATTACTTCGGAATATATTTAGTAAAAACAACCCCCTAGAACAAGTTGAAACTATAAACCGACTTCTGAACTAATTTTAATAACCCATTAAAACAAAGTATTAAATATCTTAAAATTTTAGGTTGAGTTCAGAAATATATTATTACGTAAAATGCTTATTTTCTTAGGTAACAGGTAGAAATGTTTCAACAATAAAGACAGGGATTTCCCCACCAATTCTTAGAATGCTGGGAAAACCGAGAATGTAATAACTGCTGAAAATTAGAGGAATACAACATTTTAAAAGATAACTAGGATATTTCCGTTCCAAAAACTCATACAGTTACTTTTTTATTTTACCATTTCCTTCCGAAAACTATAAGCAAATACTCTTATTAATCTTTTTGGACCATTTTATACGTATGGACAATTGTTCATTTAATCGAGCGAAAGTCTTGTAAAATGGCATTCAGGTATGACAAAAGGTTTTCCTTGGTGATACCAATGATTAGATTTAATAAAATCACTGCTAAGCAAAATCCTACTTACCCTCTTATGGTCGTCATAGGGGTTTATAATTTCAAAACTAAAGCCAAAAGGCTTATAACAATTATCATATCATATAATAATTAGGCTCGTATCTGACCAAGGATTATCATTAGTTATTCAGGAAATCATAAGATAATGCACGTATTATTAAGCAGGAATCGTAAAATATCATAAGTATATTGTGTAAAGTCAAGATTAAATTATGTTTCTAGTAAAGAAATTATATTAAAATAAAATAACGTTTTAAAAGTAAGGATGGATATATTATAAAACATTTTTAGTAAATCCAGTTTAACTGAGTTCAATATTTATTGTGAATCCAAATATAGTACCCTCATGTGCTTAAATTAGTTGTATCAGTTTTAAAATGATGATATCAGAGTTTCTTCAACGCTTCAATGTTCTACTCATAAATGAGATATAAAATTTTATTTATTTTCCATAACATAACACTAGGCTGACTACGCAGGTTTGCTACAGCAAAGAACACAAAAACAGGAGTATGTGTACAACCGCTGTAACCACATCCACACAAACAGGCCCCGACCACATGAATCTACATACCAAGTTTCATCAAAGTATGTTAATATAAATAGCGATATAAAATTTGTTTATATTCCTCACGAGACTAATATTAGTCAACGTCCTGTGCTAAGTACTTGAAAACTTTGCAACGGAATGATGTAGATACAAAATTCAAATGATAAACTGATTGTATGGATTATTTTTTTACGAATTCAATATCCAAATCCATGAATCGTGTTGAATATATTTAATTATGAAAAACTTATCATCTATCCATTATAAAATAATTATCATGTACAATATTGTAATACCATTTATGGATTTCCCTAGCACACCACTTAAATAATCTCTTCGGTTCACCTTGAACAACTTCTTTTAACTAATATCATAAATTTATAAACGTTAGAAAAACAAATTAAAACTCGTAAAACGCCCTTAAAATTATCTGATTATCCTGGATGAAAACTAGCCAAAATATATTCTGCCCAACACCATTATTTAAAATGTTCTCTATATACAATGATATACAAATTGTGTGGAATGATTTGATTGCCATGGGTGTTAAAAATTAACAGTTGTTAAGTTAATAGCTTATCCCTTCTGCGTAAAATACACCAGGACTACAGTTAAATTAGAGATTAGAATTGACAGTAGGGCAATAGTAGTTTAAAGTAGATTTTAAATAAAATGTTGGATCATAAAAATGCAATACAGGTAATACGATATTTTTATCATACATTCAGACAGGTGCGATCAATCGACTCCTTAGAACGACACTTCTGAATTTCGTGTAATATTACACCTTGTAACTCAACTACTATTAGCTACATTTTAGCCACTGTAGACACAATTACGATTGGGTCAACGGTTGTTTGGGTGGATATGTCCTATAAGGTGTAAGATAACTTTATAATCCAATAAAATGCAACTAGTTCACTTCCATTAATGGATCTATCATATACTTACCTAATGATAGCCATTTATATGTTCGTTAACTCAATTTGGCTGAGAGGAGGGCTATATTTTTTTACAGCCGTTATAGTCTTTTGGTTCAATGTTATAAGAAACACATGTGAAATTAAACTCTTATTATAAATATGAAAGAAAAGTTTAAAACAAGTTTTGGCACGTTCTCCGTAAGTTTTATAAAACTCTCCTTTAATTAATTTAAGCGACAGCAAATACTTTGAGACCTTTAAAGGGTGGCGAGCTTATAAATTTAACCACTTAGACTTATGGTTTTGTTTGTACATTGAAACACTCTTACTGACGATCATTTTAAAATGTAAAAACATGAATAAACACTTACACGGTGAGGATACTTCTTGAGAACACAAACTCAAAGAGCTTAAATTCTTGCTTGAAACATAAGTTATCTACAATTATATACCATGGAAATGAACCTTTAATATATACAATGACGAATTTGTATACCTTTATTAAAACATCACACATAAAACAATACCTACAAACTATTTACATTAAAAGATCGTTCAATAATTTACAATAGTTGTTAATTTTCTTGTTAATATCTAAAAAAATTTCTTAAATTCTTTTTTATTAAAACTACATATGCAAGACATCCATGAAAAACCTCTCACCACCAACAATTCCTTACGTATTTTATATATCATTTGTATACAAGCCTAATTAAAAAGAGATTTTATGAATTGTGTACCATTACAAACTAGACCGTTAGAAAGTATTGAACGACACTTTCATTAGAGATTTCCTTTGACTACTCACAAAAAATATCAGGGGCAATACAAATTGAAAGTTTATTTTAAGTTCAATACTACTGGGCTTATGTTCGATTTAATACATGGTAAAATAAATAAAAAGGCTGTTTAGTACATTATTAGCACCCTCCCTTTATAATATATATCTGTATGTACTTTTTATTGGGTTTTATGAAATGTATCTATAAAAATAACTTATTACGATTTAAATTATATTTCACGTTTATTGTACAACTTACTATATGAAGCACGTCCGTCTCCTCCACTCACAGTTGACAAATGTTTGTCGTGAAACACACTCACTGCCATTAAAGGCTCGTCAACCTACCTCTGCGAAAGCAACTTTAGCTTGCATTTTGGAATCGTGCAAACAAATTTAGGCAGTTCTTTATTATTTGATTCTTATTATATGTTTATGTTCTATAAATGAAAACTGCATTACAAAATATCCCTATTTCTGTAAATATCTACCAATAAGGGTATTCACCAACTGGGTGCCATGCAAAATGCCCCATTGTATTCACGCTTGATGAAACCTATCTGAACTGTCAAATATCCAGTGCATTAAAGTTAAAGTATTGCAATAAATCATATATGTGAATATGAAGTTTATGCACTTCAAAGCGCATGAAGTATCTAAGTGCACTAGCTACTCAGCAGATATTACAGTCTTAAATACATTTTCAACATGATTAGAAGTTTAATAAATTGAAATTAAACAAAACAAATATTATATCTTTAGACATCAAATACACGCATGAAGAAATTCACAAAGCCTTAAATAACAATTTCCATTGAAATAAGGTTAAAGGATAACAGTTACTAATTCATACTCTTCGGCACACCTTAGTAAAACATTTTAATAAACGCTGTAGGATATTTTACAACAGAAAGATAAATTGAAAACTATTTATTCACTTTTGGTATTCTTATTAAGATGAAAGTTTAATCTCGTATATTGTTGGGGTTTTCAAAAAAATCTGAGCATATCAAAAGTCATGTTTTTTTAGGATTCGTGAAGAACTGCAGATGTGTGACTGATGGTGGTACAAGGGCGAGAAAACGTAGATGTTTAATAATTATAAATATTTAGAGATCGCCCTTACAACATTAAAAAATTATAAGATTATATAAAAATACTTAAATTTAGAGAGAATGGAAAACACTCAATAAAATAATAAATGAATATATATATATATAATTATATATATATATATATATATATTAAAACTAGGACCAATAAAAATATAACATTAAAACACACGTATACCTAAACAAAAATACTTAAAAATAAGTAAGGTTACTACAAAAGAAAAAGGAAAGAAAATACAAAGAAAATCGTTGCAGAATACAACACAGTAACGTAATTATTTAGTAGACAAAGATTACATGTAACAGACAACAGTACATGTACAGTAGATAACAGGGACTTATCTGTATTACGGAAATGCAAATAATACAAATGCAGTTTTTTATAAAAACCAATACAAACCCCTAGAGAAAAAAAAATATCAATAGACTCCAAATCAAAAATATATTTCTTTAATTTGTAAGCAAACTGTATCTTAGATTAAGCAGAGCTAATTTCTAATGGAAAGATTTTTTTAATAAAGCAGAGGTAATTTATAATGGAAGGAGATTATAAAATTTGGGGGCAAAAAATAAAATATAAGTTTATAGAATTCAGTGTGGGGTTAGGGAGTCAAAACAAAATTCTGCAACCTAAGCTTATTTGAAAAAAAGTTTATATTTACAGAAATATGACAACTTATATTAAAAACATACGAAGAACTCGAAAGGCATACAAGTATCTCATAGTAAAAAGATTTCAAGTCGGTAAACAATATAAGCGTTGATTGGAATCCATGCCCACCAGAATTTTTTTGTTCTGTACAACTATAACATGATTTAAACTTGCCAAACAACCTCCACCTCAGCATGTCAAACCATACTGTAGTTTAGAGTCAACTATGGGGAAAAAGAGTTCTTAAAACAGACAAACAGCACACATTCCTAAGCATATAAAACTTTCTTAAAACCAAGTTCATGTACTTCTTCAACCCCAACAAATGATTCTTCCAACAACAATTTTTATCAGTTGTGATTCCCTAATACTTAATGTTGTCCACATCCTGGATCCAATGACAAGCGTTACAGTTTAAGGCGAAAACAGGAAGACACTCTTGGCATTTAGAGAATAATGTACTTATGTTATAATTTCTTTTTCTCAGAGAGAAACTTACTAATTTTTTTTTTTATACTCATTTCCATTCGGTTGAAGGAAAACCCCATCCTAATTTTATCAAGTTCCTGTTTAATTTGACTATATAACGACTCAATAAGAGTAGCTCAAGGCAGTATCATCTGAAAAGCACGTAATTTAACGACGGAACTCAGCTGAACGCAAATCATTAATGTACACTAAAAACAACATCGGCCTCAACACCGAGCCTTGGAGAACACTACAAGTAATAGGTGCATACGAACTTTAAAGATTACCTACACACACACTTACTTCTTTCACTAAGATAGCTTTTCAACCACTCCCAAGGTACATCCCTAATACCTTAATCATAAAGTTTTTCCAATAAAATATCATGGTCCACAGAATCAAAGGCTTTGGTAATATAAAAAAATAATCCAGCAACTGCTCTACCACTATTTAGCCCTTCAGCGATCTCTGAACACAACTTCAACAAAGGATCGTTAGTTGACTTTCCATTAACAAAACCAAACTGGTTTTGGATTTTGGATTCACAAGTACATTCTCAACAAGTCTTCATTGAATATAAATCCAAGAATTCACAAATTATGAAGCAGAAATTAAATAAAATTAAGATGTCATCGTGGTACGTTAATTCAAACCTTTTCCTAATGCTCGGCAACCATATTGGAATGTAGTAATTTTTTTCAAATTTAAGTAGCGTTTGGTGACCTATAATTTCGAACTTAGTCAAAATAAAGAACACACTATTTCATATGGATGGTTTTATAGTCCTTGTTTGATCTAATGTAGGCCTAACCTGTTTAAGGCAGTAGAGTAAAATTTGTGTACGTTATTTGTTTATATGTGTTATGCACTTGACAATGTAAAAATATTAAAATGAACATATGTAAGCAGGTGAATTCATCAGTTGAATATTTACCAAATGATATGTGCAATCAATATATACAATCAGTCATATTTAAAATAGTCATATTTAGTCAGTTCAGTCCTATTTAAAAATACATATTTTCCGTTGGAAAATCCATCTTTACTTTTATATAAAATTGAACTACAGTTGTTATTATGTTTCACAATTCTCACTAAGATTTTAAGTACACGGTTAAATGCACATGGAATTAATTATTTAAAAACTAAATACTAAACAACACAACCGGTATTTAAGTTGTGAAAATTGATTAAATTTTGGGCATTCTTTGTATCCCAATTTGCACAATGAAGCTATTGAAGGCTACATCTGTTCAATAAAGGTTTGATCAAGCCTCTATTCTCGCACAGCTGACAAATGTGGGATCTTGAACCACATTCATTGAAATTCCCGACTAGTAAGACTCGGAAATATGCTTTGCACTTTGTACCTGTATTTTTGAAAAGCGTTAACTGCTTGGTGTTGTTTTTATTTATTTTAAAACTAACTCTAAGTTTTAATGTACAACTAAGACTTACATTTAAAGTTGTTTTGTTTGTTTTTAAAGTACTTTATTTTATTTTAAGTTATACATAAGCCAAAGTCTCACCTTCCTAGCTACTATTCTTTTTACTTTGTTGGCTTTTAATTGCATAAGCATTTAGTAAATTTACCTAAGGTTAATTATGCGATTAGTTTAGGATATACAAAAATTAATAAAATACGTTAAATTAAGTGAAGGATGGTTACTAAAGAACAATCAAGAATCTCCCTTGAGGCGTCATTTGTTATTGGTGTTGTGTCGTCATTACTCAGACTGTTTTATTACTTAAGCAAATTTATGATGAATTAATTAATAACTGATTTACGAGTTAAATTGCTAGAACTAAATAATTCATTTATTTTCTAAACATAAAAATGACCAAATATAACTCAGAAGTAGTTGATAGAAGCCTAAGGATAAATATAATAAACTTATAATGATATTTACAATCTAACAAGTGATTTTACAACAAAAGAAATAATTTAGCATAGTAACTGCAGTATTATTTTATTAGTGTTTACATTAGTTTTACTTTTAAATCTAAACTACATAAATGTATTGTTTCACGTAATGCAGTCAGAAAGCCAATTACGTTTATTTCATCTAAATTTTACTTGATTATAGCAGTTAACTCCTAGTTAATGATTTATAACATTAAATTGTATATTTGTTGATGCTCTGTTTATATTTTAACTCTTTCATCAAAGTTTATAATTGTAATTAAAGCAAAAATCGTATTACAATACGAGAACTTAGTCGTGATTCTTTGTTGAATTACTCCAGAACTATTATATAAAAATATTGATTATGGATCCTACGTATTCATCCAGGGTCGTTAAAACATTTCCATTGTTCTGTTTTTGTTGTTATTGTTTTTTTAACTATACGTACTCACAAAAAATATATATAAATGTGCACATAAATACTGCAATATGGATTAATCATCCAAATTATATACAAAATAAAAAGAATAAAGAATAACATTTGTTGTATGAAACGTATAGTAAAATGTTCTAAATAGTCATGATATTTACTAAATTACATTAACATTAACAAAATATGTCGATGATTGAAAGCTAATAAAAAGTTCCATCTCCTTAATAGCTCAGTAATGACCGAAAGGGAAAGCAATTTTGCCATCAACAGAGGTGTAGCGCCAGACACCTCACGGGTCTTATTTCATTTTGTATTCTTCTCAATTAACAATTTACGTAAGCCGTAAGGTATAGATTATTAAATATATCTTTATTATTTTTCACACGTGCAAAATTCAACGTTATTACATGTTCGCTTAATATAAAAATGTACTTATAAAGTTATTTGCTATACAAAATGATGGTAAAATGTAGTAAAAAGTATGACTTGTCTAAACATTTGGTAGGTGTTACGACAATCTCCATATATATATATATATATATACATACATACATACATACATACATACATACATATATACATACATATATATATATATATATGTATGACAAGTTTTAATACTTGTAAGCTTGCTAAGAAAGAAAAACATGAGTTTCTTGTGGAACACTGTTTCATCTCGGTCCACTTGTATCAATACAATATGCCTAACCTTTTAAAAGACTAGTGCTAGAATAGATGATTAAATATAAAACTTCTGTATTTTTATCTGTACAACAGTGGCCATTGTATTAACTGGTTGGGGGCATATAACTAATCACTCAGTATATTTCTGTTTAAAAATATATCAACTGTAAAGTTGTCTGAAGGAAAGAGGTCCTACGAATAGTCTTACAGTAATGAAATAATAACAGCCCCGCTTGAGGCATGTTTAAATTAATTTTCTTCCCGTATTTATTTTAACTCCTCATTTTTATTTGAAGAGAAATTTAAAATATAGTTATAAATTTGCTTTATTAAATATAAGTGCATTAGGGTCAAAACCCTAAAAGTGGCAAATATTTTAAACTTACATTTTAAGTATAGTTCTTCAATTACTAAGTTCAAAAAAATTTTTTGATGATACATATCGTAAGATAAAAATGGATAAAAAATCTTTAGAAATTGTGTTATATTTGATTGCAAAAATGATTAGCATTTCAGTCCTAATAAAGTTAAACAGGGCACATATAACATTACGTGTTACAAAGAAATATATATTTACATTTACACTATACGTTCTTATAAATCTGTATCATATTTTACTAACCATCTTGTACGTAAGTATTGTTGTTGTTGTTTTGTGAGGTTCCAGTGGGCGGGAAAGTCCCTGGCCCACTGAGGCTGCTTTAGGGCGCTTGGGCCCTCTTCAGCCGTCGGATAGGGTTGGTTGGTGAGGTGGAGATTGACGCACTGCAACAGGACTTTTTTATTATTTTTTTCGTTGCCTGCTACAGTGGCCAGGGAATGGTTTGGGGTTGGGGTGAGCACACTGCAACAGGACTTTTTTATGTAAGTACAGTATAAGTTTGAATATGTTTCCACCCATTGTGTAGCGTTGTGAGACGTATTTTATTGTATGTTTTTATTATTATAACCCTTTATGGTTTATTAACAATACTACATTTTTCAAACACAGCACCGGTAATGAAACAATTTCACAAATTTCATCTTCGCAGGGTTCAATAAAGTTAGAGCCTACAGTAACTGAATATTACATAACCTGATGTAACAATAATGTATATACATGTTGAACCTTGCATCACAATGATGATTATTCCATTGCAGACATGTAATTTCCTACATGAGATATCTCTAGCTTTTTAATTTCCTCAAAACTGATGAAATACAAAGGTGTAATTAACGGTGTTGTCAGCCGAGAGCTAATGAAATCCAAGCTGTCATTCACCACTCATAGCTTCCATATTTCATTGTTATTTTTTTCTTTTTAACGAAAGTGTAACATGCGAAGTGAATAGCTAACGCTCGTTGATTTTATTACAAAAAATATAAGTGTAGAAAAACCGGGATAAAATACTTCTACTTAATACATAACAACTAATGTTGGTTAACAAATTAACATCAAAACTTCCAAATATTATTCAGGCAATGCGAATGGTTTTGCTTTACTTTATATAATGCGGTCTTTGCCTAAGTTAAAATTATACTATTTATAGTTATTGAGTATTTATTATTTAGAATCTCCAACGTAATTACAAGATCTTGGGAGATTAATTTTCTTGGGAGGTACATTAAACGAATTGTGAATATAAAATCAGCAATCTGTATGGTCACGAATACGAATACGGATCTAGGGGATGAATTGTGGAGAAAAGGTCAGGAATCTGATGTTTATGTTTATAGAGATTAAAACTAGTGCATTATTTGTAGAGAGAAGTTTAGCAATATGACTGGTCATGGTTATGGAGGTCAGATGTAGATTAGTTGTGGTTAACTGTGGAGATCAGCAATTTGTTTGTTCATGGTTATGAAGGTCAGGCAAATATGTATTGGAAGATGTGTGGACAGGTGTTCAGCGATATTTCTTCTCATGGCTCTGGAGGTCAGATGTAATGGACATTTTTGGGGAGAAGATCAAAAATCGTAATCTTTTTGTTAATGAAGGTTAGCTGTAGTACAACATTGGTGGACAAGAGTTTATAAATTTGTCTGTTTATAGTTAGGGAGGTCACAAAAAGTAGAGAGAGATGTTTAAACGTGAGATAACCAATCTGACTGTTCAATAACTAATTAACTATATTTTATTAAAAATATTCGCCTATAGGAAAGGCTTGAGGTAAAGGGAGTCATAAGTCATTAGTCATTTATTTGGGCAGAAGTTGACATTACATTAATGCAATGGCTTAAATAATACATGAAGTGTTTAGAGTATGAACGCTAGTATGAACATAACGGTATGAGTTCATGAATCAAAAACACAGGAAAACCTATATGACAGGAAGTTAAGAGTCAGAGATGTTCTGGGTAATGCAAGCTGAGGCGACAAAAGAACTGCTGGGACTACCCCGATTATGTTACACACTTCTGTACGAGGAAATCGGTGTCAATATAAACAATGTCTACCGTAGTCGAGCTAACATTTTCAATTTTAATTACATCCCTAGGCCTATAAACGTCAGCGGCATAGCGTGGTCATTAGAAAAAATGCCTTTGAATAATATTTTCTTGTTTTTTTAATTACGTTTAAGCAACCACTAAGATAAATGTAATTCCTTCGAGCTGGAAAGGACAGTTTTTGTAACAGGCAAGCTTTCTACAGGCTAACCAGTGACTAACCATCGATTTACATTCGAGCCCTCTTAACTGAAAACCATAATGTTTTTGTAATATTGTAACAATTGTTTATATAGTATTGACATAATAGCACAATAAGCTAATTACCACAATAACATCAAAAGTGGAATAGTTGTTTTTATATTTAACATTTGAAAAGGTGCTTATGAAAAAAAAAATTATCGGCAAATTTATTCTTTAACATATCTTAAATTATCACGTCGTTCATAGATTTTCAGTCATAAAAAGTGATATGACACGCTTTCAATTTAAAACTGGGTCTCACGTAGTATTAATCCAATATGGCAAATTTCTCTAACGACATATTAAATGCACAATGGACAGCCCGAAGGTCTGCAAGAGATATGAAGGTCCCTACTTTATGTCGAGGAAAAGCGTGATAAAAAACCGCTGATCCCTGCTCCATTCTCAGAACTACAATAAAGATAATATCAAAATAATCGGTGTGCAACAATATTGCTTTAGGTTATTGCTGGGTAATTGTAAAAACAATAACCTGATTCACAAGCTTTGTCATCTTCATGGTTAACATATACTTCACCATTACTAAACTCTTATTTAAATATCCACGTCTTCGTTCACATCCTTATTCGAAGAAGTCACACTAAAGACGCCTTATAACATAACGCACAATAAATACCAAAGTAATGATAAGATCGTATCGAACTTTGTAAAGAAGTCCGAACTTCCTCCAAACTATCAAAGTTGGCGCCTACAAATGGCAACATTATGAAGATCTTGAAGCACTTTGCGGCTCAGTTTCTGAAACTCTTATACAGAGTCCGTCTTTATGATGTTATTGTTTTTGGTTTTTCAATGATAAGTCATGATGAAAAGATGATTTTAATATTTTAATGTTTATTTTAATACAGTTGTGGTTTTAGGTTCAATAAATGGATTTTTAACAGCTATATTTGTTTCGTTTGATTTTAAAACCAAATTCAAGACCACAAGTAACTCATTTCAATACAACACAAAAATAGTTAATTACATTTTTATTTACAAATGTTTCACAACGCATAGCTATTGAAGTTGTTGATTTTTTCAAGATTAAAAAAATTTAGATATTCTCAGTTTTACTCTTCTCTTAAAAATTAATCGAATAAATCCAAACTCTTCAGAATTTCTAGGACAATAACAAAACTATTATATATTAAAATATAAAATACATACAAATGTACTCATTCCATTATGTAAAGATTGTGTTTGCTTATAACTTTATTGTGTTTGTTGAACAACTTTATAAATTACATACATTTTAATCATAATTTACGTTCTTACGGTCTTAAGTGCCCAACTTTACTATGTCATCATAACGCGAAAGGTTCTAAATAAGTCAATCTTATTACAGGACCGTATCTTTAATGGGCTTAAGACGAGTCTCTACTAATTACTAATTACCTACTACATTACTAAGCTTAGGCCTTCAAAGTACCTCATCATGTATAGATCCTAATGGTTTTAGTTGTGGTTAGAACTGACAATTACTGGGTTAATTACATGTGTGTCTCAAGAGCTGTATTTAAAAAAAGGCTGGTGTATCAAGTAAATCGAGTTGTTTAGGAAGATAGGCCAATAAGATCCAAGGATACTCTCTACTTTACGGCATGTAATCAAGTTTAGGGCACTTTCACGGATTCGTGGCGCTTTGCGTTCTTGAAATGCATTTTTGACAGACACAAAACTACCAAGTCAAAATAAAAATCTTTAACATTTTGTGCCTTAATAAAGGCGGTAATGCCTTAATTTAAATTGACGTAGATTTAAGCTTGTCACATTTTAAGAATGTTTAGGGCAATGCATCAATTGCCTTAGAGAAAATAACAAGAAATTTTGTTGGAAACACTGCTCTAACTAGGTCAATGCTTATAACCGTTTATCCAAGTCTAATGTTCAGCTACACCACTTTTAAGATTGTATGCACAGATTCTGTAGTAACCTTCGAAATTAATAAACAGCTTAATTTAGATAATAGTTTTAAAAGATTGTGTTGTTATCCTTTACAATATTTTTAATTGTAAGTATTAAAGGGATTTTAAATGATTTATTTATTTACTGATATTTTCTTATATTAAAAAAAACCTATCATGTTATTGGCTAATGTATGATAAGTTTTAAGTGCCAAACCTAAATTAATAAATTAGATTTCAAGACATTCCATAATCAGTTATGATAATATGGATAATGAAAATAATTGTGTTATTTTTACTTTGCGGAACCCAACCCATTTTCCATTCAACCTAATGAAATCATTTAAAGTCATTATAGCTGTCTTTTAAATAACCTTATTAAAATGTTTAGTAATCCAAAGATAAGATGGCGTTAGTTTGTTTAAGTGATGAAATGAAGATAATTGGAATTTACTTTGGACCCGGCTCGAGGCAGGTTTAAATGAATTTTCATTTACGTCTAGCCAATTTAACGTTACGTATAAAACTTTGTGGTGGGAGATAAAATTATATTTAAATATAAAAAATATTTAATGGTTCTTTTTATAAAAGTTACTTTGTCAAACAAAGTTTTCTTATAAACGAAATATTGGTTTATTCACATTCATGAGTGTCGGTCAAAGAAGGCTACGCCAAAACAAAAATTGACAAACGTTAACTGCGTTGTTAGACACCTCTGTTGTATATTTGGATAAGCATTAGGTGTTGACAGTAATGTTCCCAAAAACCTACTCTTTTGTTGTGCTTCTCCATTTCATTCAGGTACCACTATGACCCATTGCTTAGAGGTATAAACTGCTTCTGTTGTATACTTGGATAAGCATGAGGTGTTGACAGTAATGTTCGCAAAAACCTACTCTTTTGTTGTGCTTCTCCATTTCATTCAGGCACCACTATGACCCATTGCTTAGAGGTATAAACTGCTTCTGTTGTATACTTGGATAAGCATTAGGTGTTGACAGTAATGTTCGCAAAAACCTACTCTTTTGTTGTGCTTCTCCATTTCATTCAGGCACCACTATGACCCATTGCTTAGAGGTATAAACTGCTTCTGTTGTATACTTGGATAAGCATTAGGTGTTGACAGTAATGTTCCCAAAAACCTACTCTTTTGTTGTGCTTCTCCATTTCATTCAGGTACCACTATGACCCATTGCTTAGAGGTATAAACTGCTTCTGTTGTATACTTGGATAAGCATTAGGTGTTGACAGTAATGTTCCCAAAAACCTACTCTTTTGTTGTGCTTCTCCATTTCATTCAGGTACCACTATGACCCATTGCTTAGAGGTATAAACTGCTTCTGTTGTATACTTGGATAAGCATTAGGTGTTGACAGTAATTTTCGCAAAAACCTACTCTTTTGTTGTGCTTCTCCATTTCATTCAGGCACCACTATGACCCATTGCTTAGAGGTATAAACTACTTCTGTTGTATACTTGGATAAGCATTAGGTGTTGACAGTAATGTTCGCAAAAACCTACTCTTTTGTTGTGCTTCTCCATTTCATTCAGGTACCACTATGACCCATTGCTTAGAGGTATAAACTGCTTCTGTTGTATACTTGGATAAGCATTAGGTGTTGACAGTAATGTTCCCAAAAACCTACTCTTTTGTTGTGCTTCTCCATTTCATTCAGGTACCACTATGACCCATTGCTTAGAGGTATAAACTGCTTCTGTTGTATACTTGGATAAGCATTAGGTGTTGACAGTAATGTTCGCAAAAACCTACTCTTTTGTTGTGCGCCTCCATTTCATTCAGGTACCACTATGACCCATTGCTTGGAGGTATAAACTGCTTCTTAAATCAAGCAGGTAATGTAGTCACTAGATATTACACTTTCCTATAAACCTTTAACTGGTGCAATTGTTACCATTTGAAGTGATTGATTAGAGTTTGTTGTTAACTAGATTTTAATTTAATTTCAATAAACTATTAGTCAATGATAATTCAACTCACACGCTTTGTCAAGGTCACACAACTACCTCATAATCTAAAAGTATTCCACGTGTTGAATATGTCAGTTCTACACACAGGACTTGAGTAAAAGTTGAAAAACCCGTTAATATACTTGTTCTTATACTAAAACGTAGAGATGACATTTGCATTAACTTAACGTGCAATCCTATTAAGCCATCCTGTTGGATAGCTTAAAGTTTGGTTTTAAACAAATAACAAACAGTCCCTTATATTTAAAAACAAGATATGCAGAATTAACTCATTTTTAATTTTGCCTATGCAGTCAATTTAATTCGACTATTACATATTTTTATTAACTTTTAATTTAGTTCATTATGGTAGCATATTGTATTAAATTTGATTTAAGTTATGGTTATTTTATATTTATTATATTCATAAGAAGTAATTATCATAACTAATTTGTATTTGAGGTGGAGATATAATTATTTCAAATTAAATTGATTGATTTTTTAAATATTTTTCCCGAAAATATAACACTGGATCTTTGAAATCCCCGGAGGCGGAGCCCTGAAGGTGGATGTTTTTTTTAAAGGTTTTTAAATTAATAGACTTTTATTACTTACAAAAGGAAAATATTTAAGACGTAACAGTTTCGTACGTAAGCTTCTCACAAAAATCAACTAATTCTTGTAATAAATAGATTACCACAATAATTGTACTGTACTTTGTTTGTTTAGCAAATATATCATACATTATATAACTTATTTACAACTAGAATTAAACATAATGATGATAACTTTGGCCACTGAAAGCCAAATCTCTTGTTAGCTAAATTTATGCTAATTAAATAGAATGCCGTGATAACTAATACAAACATTGTTCTTGAAAGAGAGACTTAAGCAATTATCTGCATATTTATTTTAGGTTTATGTACATTTTATTATTATGTTACGGTAGGCTAATGAATAAATTTATTTGGTTTATTATCCATGTAAACAACTTTAATATATCAGTAATATAACGTGAGGTTATAATCCAGTGTATGAATTTCAAAACATGTAGCATATATAAACTTACATAGAGTGAGTTTAAAATGAGTCCCCCCTTTACTTTTTACTATATTTCTTAAGACATCGACTCCGGACCACCAACAATCATTGTTGATTATCTTATACTTAATTTTGACTTAGTTAATATTTTTGGCCACCATTTCCTTTTTTGGTGGTCATTGTTATTTCATTGTTATTGTAACGCACTGTTTTGTGTCTGCATGTTGTTATTGGAATAATGCATGTTTATGTATATTTGTAAAGAAACAGGACATATAATAATGTTTTTTCTTTAGAGTCATCACATGCAAAACAGACTAGCTCATTTGTATCCTTGGATTCTAAGAGGAATACAAACAAAAATATAATACTCTTATTATTACTGCGGAACATATTTATATAAAAAATAAAAAAAATTTAACTTTAAACTGACTGCTGAATTAACATAAATAATCAATTAAAAACAACTTAGTTAACTCGACAAGGTTAACTGCTAAAGGTTAAAGTAATAACTGCTACAAAGTCCCAGGTAAAACTTAAAACTGCTCCAAACCAGTTTTGAGGCTGACATTGGGTAGCAAATGAAGTTGTCATAATATATGGTAAGTATTTTTAGCTGTACATTATGACATGCTTCCCTTTTATCTTTTGTCGCTAAATTTGCAGCGGCTGGGGACGGAAACTCCGAGTTTGGACTCCAACCTGAGAATGTGGTCCCTGGCTGTTGTACATAGATACCTGTCAGTTGGGTTAACCAGGTGGATTATTTGTATTGAATTTTTGGAACCAACAGTTTACTTAAAATCGACTGAAAACAGTAATTTAAAATTTAAAGTAAACTGTTGGTTCTAAAAATACAATACAGATAATACGATATTTTCACCATACATCCAGACAGGTGTGATCAATCGACTCCAAAGAACGATTCTTCTGAATTGCGGGTAAAATACACATTGAAACTCGGAGACTATTAGCTAAATTGTTGCCACTGTAGACACAGGAGTATTATATGAATGGATCAGTGGTTACTCGGGTGGATATGTTATATCACGTATAAAATAGTAGTTAATGTTAGTAGTTATGTTGGGTGTAGTTAATGTTTGTCGTTAATGTATATTTAACTTTATAATCCAATAAGTTACAAATAGATTACTTCTATTAATGGATCCGTCATAAACTTACCAAGCGATAGCCAATCCGCCTCATTTATATGATTCATAACTCAATTTGGCTGAGAGTATGTTTTTATTTCATTACAGTCATTATAGTTTATTAATTCAGTTTGTTAAGAAACACTAGTGAAATTAAACTCTTAACATTTGTTTCATATTTATGTTATTATTATATTTTATTATTATTGCCATTATTTATGACAATGTGCATGATATTTATGTTTGTAAATGACCTCTAAATCAAGAAAAAAATTTAAATTTCACATCAAACAACGGTAGTACATAGACAGTCAATTACATCTATAGCAAATTGAGCGGTTATAATAAGAACGGTTGCCGGTGAGAAGTTTGGATTGAATGTCCAAAATATGATTTTTTTTAAATTAAGTTAAGAAAAATGTGATTTTTTATATTAACAAGAAAATTAAACTTTTAAACATTACTAAATTGTATTTCAGTTGAAATAGCATGTAGGTGTTGTTGTATGTGTGATATTTGTATGAAGGTATACAAATGCGTCTTTGTAATAGGTTCATCTCCATGGTGTTTAATGTTACATCACTTATGTTTCAAGTAAGAATCCGAGCTCTTTGAGATTGTGTTCTGAAGAACTGTACTCACGATGTAAGTGTTTATTCATGCTGTTACATTTAAAAAACGATCGTCATATAGGCGTTTTAAATGTACAAACAAAATCATATGCCTAAGTAGGAAAGCACGCTCTACGTAAGTTGTATAAAACTCTTCTCTAATTAATTTAAGTGACAGCAAATACTTTTAAAGTTTCAAAGAGAGGCGAGCTTATAAATTTAACCACTTAGGCATATGATTTTGTTTGTACATTTAAAACGCCTATATGACGATCGTTTTTTAAATGTAACAGCATGAATAAACACTTACATCGTGAGTACAGTTCTTCAGAACACAATCTCAAAGAGCTCGGATTCTTACTTGAAACATAAGTGATGTAACATTAAACACCATGGAGATGAACCTATTACAAAGACGCATTTGTATACCTTCATACAAATATCACACATACAACAACACCTACATGCTATTTCAACTGAAATACAATTTAGTAATGTTTAAAAGTTTAATTTTCTTGTTAATATAAAAAATCACATTTTTCTTAACTTAATTAAAAAAAAATCATATTTTGGACATTCAATCCAAACTTCTCACCGGCAACCGTTCTTATTATAACCGCTCAATTTGCTATAGATGTAATTGACTGTCTATGTACTACCGTTGTTTGATGTGAAATTTAAATTTTTTTCTTGATTTAGAGGTCATTTACAAACATAAATATCATGCACATTGTCATAAATAATGGCAATAATAATAAAATAAAAAATATATATAAAAAACCACCTATTTAATTTAAAGTTAAGATTCTCAATAACAGGCCTTGGCCTTGCATTAGTCCTGAGTAAAAAGGGTAAATTCTATGTTTGTTTTTAGTTTTTATTAATAACCATAGAGTACATTTTCTTTTTTAAGTTCTTTATGTTGTATTAAGTAATGTTTTAACCAAAGTCTCACCTTCCAAGCTATTATTATTTTTTACTTTTAATTTTACAAGCATTTAGTATATTTGCACAAGGCTGATGATACGTACAGTTGAGTATTAAAAAATGTATAATATATATGAAATCAAGTAACTGATGGTTACTAATGATCTATCAAGAAGCTCCCTTGAGGCCTAATTTGTTATTGGCATTGCATGGTCATTACTAAGCCTCTTGTATTTTAATAAAAAAACTTATAATGAATCAATTAATAACTGATTTAGAGTAACATTGTAAGAGCTAATTAATTCATTTATTTTACAAAAACAAAAATGACCAAACATAACTAAGAAATATTCGATGTTAGCTTAAGAATAAATTTAATAAATTTGTAATGATAGTTACGATTTAACAAGTGATTTTACAAACAACAACACATATTTTACAATAGAACCCTACCCTAGTGTTATTTGATTGGTTTTCATGTAAATTTGTTGATCTAAATGACATTATTGTATTGTTTTACCATAATTGTATTGTTTTAATTAATCCAGTCAGTAAAACAGATAAATTTACTCTATGTAAATTTTACTTTTAACTATAGCAGTTAACTGCCAGTTAATTTTGCACAACATTAAATTTAAAATGTGTTAAATCTCTTTTTGTATTTTAAACCCTTTCAGCTGTTATGTGTACTTAAAGCATAAATCTTCTAACAATATCTGCTTGAAAAAGATTTTGGGTTAGTCCGTTTCGAAAGGAATAAATAACAAATGAGGACATAGTTGTGAATTATCGTCGAATTACTCCGGAACTGTTATATAGCTATTGAAAATAGCTTCTACAAATTTATGCATGGACTTTAAAACATTATCATTGTTCCGTTTCTATGTTTTTTTCTTCTTTAACTATACTTACTCACAAATTTAATATAAATTGTTACTTGAGTAGCATAATACGTGTTGTTATAATTAACAAGATAAATAAAACCACGTCTCACAACACTACACAATATATTTACACTTATACCGTACTTAAATACAAGATAGTAAATATACAAAAATATAGAACAAGGTGATCGATTTCAATCAGTTACACCGGTCATCATCAGGCCCAATCAGTGAATGACAGAAAAAAGATGGCGTACAGCTTATATACTATTGACTATTGACTATTGACTACCGGAGGTTCCGGAAACATGTTCCGAAAAGTACCACCATAGTCAAAGTTGACATGTTCATTAATCAATTTATTCCTATCCTTACAAATCAATTCCCTTGTTCTATCTCTGATAAGAAGAAAAGATGAGCTGGAATTTGAAATACATACATACACATACATATCCCACGGCGCGTCGTCCCGATTGGCCATATGTGGCATAGGACCAGTCAGCTTCTTCAGGTTTCATTTGGCACATCATCAAGATGCTGTCACAATAATAGCTCTACAACAAACAAGAGAAGGAGAATTCGAGATATGCAGCATTCAACTTCACTGGAGATAGAACACAGAATATATACATAAAACCAACACAAACGAATACGATCATCAACAGCAAGTCCATACAAGCCACAAGACCGCTTCATTTCGTTCGATGCTGTATAGAGCTTACAATATCCCATTAAGTGAAAAAACAGAAGGAAGGAAAATATACAATCAAATCTATAGTGCATGCCAACGGATACAGTTCTACACTCATTGATGAAATGGGAACGAAAATATTGAAGATGAAGAACCAAGATCGGCTCCGAAGCATGACAACCCTGGGCAACAAACAAGGGAAGGAGAATTCGAGATTGCAGCATTCAACTTGACTGGAGATAGATCACAGAAAATTTCAAATCGATTTAAGAAGTATGAGGTGTCCGTAGCCTTCAAGACGCAAAACACCATGAGCAAATTATTGCATCCCAAGATTGAAGATTATGATAAGTTTGATAAGCCCGGTGTATATAAAATAAGTTGTAATGATTGCCATAATGTTTATGTTAGACAATCTGTTAACTTTATACAACTATATAAGAGTTATATTTCAGCATGGAAGAACAGGAAACCGGAAAGATCAAATGTTGCAAAGCACCTCCTGGAAAATGGCCACACATTAGAAACAATAGAAGAAAATTTAAGTATTCTCCAGATTATTAAAAAAGGAAATGTAATGAATGCATGGGATGAATTCTTAATTTTTAAGGAAAAATGTAAGGATAGGAATAAATTGATTAATGAACATGTCAACTTTGACTCTGGTGTTACTTTTCGCAACTTGTTTCTGGAACCTCCGGTAGCCAATAGTATGTAAGCTGTACGCCATCTTTTTCTGTCGTTCGCTGATTGGGTTTGATGATGGCCGGTGAGACTGGTTGAAATCGATCGTCTTGTACCATCTTTTTTTGTATATTTGCCACCTTCTTTGTAAGTACAGTATAAGTGTAAATATATTGTGTAGTATTGTAAGACGTAGTTTTATTTATCCTAAAAAATTACATATATGAAGTACATATATAACGCTTCAATTTGGATTAATCATAATACTTATTTACAAAAAAATAACAATTGTTTAAAATACATATTAAAATGTTTTAAATAGTCGTGATATTTGCTAAAATTTACATCAACTAAATATACAAATACAAATCAAACAAATGCAAATTCAAAATATCTTTATTGCCTTTAGGTATATAATTGAATCTATGATCGATTGATCGATGATAGCTATAGCGTTGTCGATGATTGAAAGCTAATAAAAAGTACAATCTCCCTAATAGCTCATAAATGACCGAAAGAGAAAGCAATTTTGCAATCACCAGCGGCTCAGCGCCAGGCACCTCAAGGGGCTAATTTAGTTTTATATTTTTATCTATTAGCAATTTACTGAAATCAATAAAGCCTACAATATCGGAGTCATGTATATTTCAATATTTTTTTATAGCTCACACATTAAACGTAATTAAATATCTTAAATATAAATATTAGTTTAATTAGTTTTTTTTTCTGAAAGGCATTCACGTTGGAAGGTGGGGTAGCTATTAAAGTTTTTTCCAATTGACTCACCCCCTGCCTTTTTTGCTTTTTTTGGGTTGGTGTATATTCTGTTCACTTTCAACAAAACACAGTTTCAGTACAGCATTCACACACATGAAACACTAATCTGGACAAATACACAACATTAACAAACCAAGTTTCGCGCAAAAACAAACAAATCACGCATTCTAAGATTGTTATAACGGGAAACGTCATTTGTTAAAGTTGTGCGTTGCCAGATTAGCGTGTTATGTGTGTGAATATAGTGAAATTATGTTCTGTTAAAAGTGACCATGGTATACAACAACTTAAAACAAATGTGGGTGATTCCTAAAATGCAAAATAATTGAATAGTTACTCTCCATACAAATTGTGTTACACGATAATAAAAAATATGAGTCGTCTGAAAATTTGATAGGTGTGATTATAAGCCCCATGTAAATATATTTTGTCTCTTAAAGGCTCGTAAACCAGAATTTCCTGTAAGCATTAAGTTATTTGACATTTTAAACGTTGAATTAGAATCCCTTATTTTAAATAGTTGAAAAAAGTTAAGCCTGATTAGAAAAAAAAAAACAATATGAGCTTCTTGCGGCAACACTGTTTCATCACGGTTCACTAATACTAATACAATTTAGCTATAACTTCTTAAAGACTAGTGCTAGGATATATGATGAAATATAAAACTTCTGTATTTTTACCTGTGAAAATGTAACCATTGTTTTAAAATGTTACTGAAATGTAACTGATAACTCATTATATTTATGTAAAATAAACTGTTAAGTTGTCTGAAGAAAAGAGTTCAATTAATTGTCTATTAACTAAAAACAGTAATGAAATAATAAAAACCCTGCTTTAGGCGTGTTTAAATTAACTTTCTTCGAGTATTTATTTTAATTTAAAGTTGAGGACTAAACTTAAGGATATAAATTTGGCGTAATAATTACAACTACATTATAATCTTAAAAATCTTAAAATGTATGATGCAAATAAAAGTTCCGACCAACGAACGTTACGTCAAAAACCCAGAAGTAGCAAACATTTTAAACTTACGTGATGAGTATAATTATATTTTTACTTCGTACATATCTATTTTTTATCATAATTAATGTAAGAAAGAAAAAGATGACCACATTCTTAATAAAGTTCTGTATATTTTGTTAGAAAAACAAGTAGTATTATAAGTGTTGTTCCAATTAATCATGGAACAAAAGGTGGCGTTTCGCCACTAAATATTTATTTACATTCACACTGTACGTACATATAAATCTGTACCAAATTTTATTTACCAACTTTTACGTGGATAAGTGTTAATATGTTGCCACCTTGTTAAAGCCCAAACAAATATGATTTCATTTGTTTATCTATATTCACACTGCAAATTTAATTTTACTGGTAACCTCACACATTCTTCCCGGGATACATACAGTATTAGGAAAAGAAGGGGACACAGCACTGATCCTTGAGGAACTCCGTAGTTAACTTCCACCTCCTGAGACCATTGCCCATTTATTAAAACTTTCTGCCTACGGCCAGAGAGGTAGGATAGAACTTTAAACACTGCCCGTCATGTCATAAAAGGACAACATATTCAAAAGATTTACATGATTTACACAATCAAAGGCCTTGCTCAGGTTACACAAGGTGGCCTGAGCAAAATCCTTCTCTTCAAAAGCTGAAAGCACATGGCGGACTAAATTATCTATTGCATTGACTGTGGGCATTTTATACGGAAAAAAATTGATTTGGGTTAAACAAATTATTTTTCTTAAAATATTTACTGATTTGACCATGCATTATTACTTCAATTAATTTGTAAATGCCAGGAATTTAAGCAATAGGGCGATAGCTCTCCGGCTTATCCTTTTGGCCTTTCTTAAAAACAGGACAGATTCGAGATAATTTCAATTGTTCTGGAAAGAGCCCTTCCTGAAGGCAACAGTTTATACAGTAAGTTAAAGGCTCAGCAATACTATAAATTATGTATTTAATTCGAATATTCAACATATATTACACGTCACTACTATTAGAATTGCTTACGTTTTTTGTGGCTTCAATTACTTCCCTACGTAGAACAGTCATCCATTTAAAGCTAAACAGAGCAGCTGGATTTCCAAGATATTTAACAATATTGGCTATGGGAGTCTGAATCTGCTGCTTAATATCTAAAACACCACTGACAAAAAAATTATTAAGTACATTAGGTAAAATCTCTGGAATACTTCTCTGTGAGAGATTATTGTTTGCTATTTAAAACACCACTGACAAAAAAATTACTATGTACATCAGGTAAAATCTCTGGAATACTTCTCTGTGAGAGATTATTGTTTGTTTTCTTTATTACAGACCATGCAGCTTTACATTTATCATGACTATTTTCTATAAACATAGCATTTTCAGCAATTTTCGCAGCTTTTATATCACCCTCATACTGTTTTTAGAAATGTTATAATGTTCTATTAAGTTAAAATCTGGTTCCTGCAGCCCTTTAATTAATTTATAAAAAAATTAATTTACTTTTATTTTTAAACAGGTCGTTTGAATACCACTCAGCTGATGGCTTAACTGTTTTCCCCAAAGTAATTACTTTTTTAGCCCTATGTTTGTTTAGAACTGAGAAAAATCGATGCAATTTATAACTATTTAAAAAATATATTCAATGGATTTGAAGAAATATGGGCTTTTAAACAAATTAAATGTCCCAATCTATGGAGTCTAGTTTATACTTTATGGCTTGAAATGATGAATTAGGTAAAATAATTGATTGGCTCTTGTGAGCCCGGTCCGAACCGAGACCCATATTATTGATACTATTTTGATTTAACTTAATATCAGAATTGATTGATACCAAAATCCTAGCATGATCAGAAAATAGAAAAGGAAAAGTAGTACAAGATTTAACCATACATGAGGGATAGTTGGCAAAAACATTTTCTAGACAATTTTTACCTCTTGAAGGCTTAAAATTTAGGCAATAAAATTAAGCTGACCAAGCAACCATTTGGAGCTGATAATTCAGTTTCCTGATAATTTAGCCAGTGTTCTGTAATACAAATTATGTCCAAATTTGGAAAATCAAATAAACAGCTTTCATGAATAGAAGTCTTTGATTTAATACCTTGAATTTTTAGAGATAATATCTGCAAAGGAAGGCATGATTCTTTGGGTCTGTGGCATTTAGGCCTACAGGTTACGTTGACACCGCTGATATGTTGCTTAAAGTAAAAAAATGCCAGTACCATTGGTTACAGATTTCAATTTATTAATGATACATATTTTTAAAATTAGTTTTCTTCAGTCCAGCATGGAAAAACCACTGAAGCTGTCCATTTGGAGTTGTTGAAAGCCTGTGCCACGGTCACATCGGTGTCTTCGTGTTTGCCGTGTATTTCCGTGGAGGATGATGATGGTCTAGAAGGGGCATTGGCAGGTTCCTCCACAGTTGCGGAGCTTTCTGGTATGCCATCGAGAGACAATCGGTCGTTTGAGGGTGCAAACTCGAAATTAGGCCTGACAAGACTCATTAGGTTAACTTTGTAATGTGTTTATTTAATCCAAAACCATGCGTGCTATGATTTGTTTGCCTCTCTTATTAAAATGAAGTCCATGACTTGTTTGCAAGTGTCGAGGCAATTCATTAATGGCTACAAACCTTGCATGAGATGCTCTTGATATTAAATGTGCGACTTCAAAGTTTACACAGTCCACACTGGCACATACATTTGGACGGTGATGTAGAATAGGTATCGCTGCCACTAGTACATTTGTGTATCTAATTGCATTTATGATTCTTCCAAAACTATTTACTAGATTTTTTTCTCCACCAACAATTTTACTATTGGAGCCCCTAATAATTACTACTGCATCACATTTTGATAGGTCTTTTCATAAGCTTGATATATTTTGAATAACTGAATTGAGGCACACACCTGGAAAAAAAACAATTGACATCATAATCCACACTCTTACTAATGTCTCTGATGTTGTTGACAAGATGACTAGGGGCCAATGAGAAACTAGCTTTGTTCTTCTACAAAATTACATGAAATTACATTGTGTGTACCAAGCCTCCCGCTTTCAGATTTTGATTTGTTATTGCCAAACCACATTAGTGTGCACTATTGTGTAGTGTTATGAGGAGTAATTTATTGTATACTTTTTACTGTTATAACCCTTCATGTTTTATTATAATATTCCCATATAAGATATCTCTGGACTTTATATTTCCTCAAAACTGATGAAATACAAAGGTGTAATTAACAGTGTTCTCAGCCGAGAGCTAATGAAATCCAAACTGACATCCGTCACTCGTAATTTCGTTACTTCGTTTTCTTTTTACTTTTATGAAACTGAAACATGAAAATTATGATTAATGCTCTTTGATTTTGTTTGAAAATATAAGTGCAGAAATATGTAAAATAGGTAACGTCTTCTTCGAAGATACGTCTTCTTTTTACATAAAAGTTAATCTTGGTTAAAATATGAACATCAACAACTTCCAAATATTTGTAAGGCAATGCGAATGGATTTTATTCAGCTTATATAAGGCATTATTTGGCTTGGTTAACATTATATTATTGATACATATTGAGTCTATATTATTTATAATCTACAGCGTAATCATGGAATTTCGGGAGTCAGATGCACTGAACAACTTGTAAAGAAAATATCAGCAATCTGTCTTCTCATCAACATGGATATCGAATCTAGTAGATGATTTTTGGAGAGAATTTATGGAATATGCCTATTCATGGTTTTGGTGATAAGAAGTAGTGCATGCAGAGAGAAGATCAGCAATATGATTTCTCAAGACTCTACAGGTCAGATGTTGTGGATTATTTTTGGAAAGGAGATCAGCTATTTGTCAGTTCTAGGTTATGATGGTCAGGATCATATGTGGTGAAGGATATGGGGACAGGTGATCTGCGACAATTCTTCATATGGTTCTGCGGTCAGTTATGATGGTCAGGATCATATGTGGTGAAGGATATGGGGACAGGTGATCTGCGACAATTCTGCATATGGTTCTGCGGTCAGTTATGATGGTCAGGATCATATGTGGTGAAGGATATGGGGACAGGTGATCTGCGACAATTCTGCATATGGTTCTGCGGTCAGTTATGATGGTCAGGATCATATGTGGTGAAGGATATGGGGACAGGTGATCTGCGACAATTCTGCATATGGTTCTGCGGTCAGATTTAATCAATAATTTTAGAGAGAAGATCAGATATCTTACTGTTTAATGTTAAGGAGGTCAGGTGTAGTGCATTATTAGTACAAAAGATATAATAAATTTGTCGGTTCATAGTTAGGAAAGACAGATCTAGAGGTAAATTTGTGAACATATTTAATGAACCGACTCAGGATTGGCTATTTGGGTAACGTCGAAGTTATGTTCGCTCGAGCCGGTGTTGTAGTGATAATAGCCATTTCCTTGTGTGTTTTTCGTAATTGTATCTTTCGTTCGTGTTGTGTCGTTGTGCTATGTTTGAATCTAACGGGTCATTCATGGATCGATATTTTAACCAATCAATGAAGCTTTAACCTCCAAATCACTGATGATGCAGCCCGAGTGCTGTAAAACTTACGTCTGGAAAAAGACAATTGGATTGCTTTCATTGACGGTAAGCCTAGAATAAATTTGTGAACATCTGTGAACTATAAGTCTGACTCTCCAATGAGCAATTCATGTGCCGATAAAAATATTTCCCTGAAGGAAAGGCCTAAAGAAATGGAGAGTTTAGAGTAATGCTGTATAAAACATAAAAAGATTGTTCATGAACCAAAAACATATGACAATTTTCAGAACAGGACGTTAAAGTTAGAGGGTCAGGAGGAAGCTGAGGCGAAACGCAGAACAAACGGAAAAATGGAACTCCACCGATGATGTTACACACTTATGTACTAAAAGACAAGTGCAAATATACACAATGTCTATCGTGGTCGGGCTCGCGTTTTCAACATAAATTATATCCCAAAGGGCTGTAACGTGAGCGACACAGCTGAAAAAATGCCTTCGAATAAATTAATTTCGCATTTCTTTTTCATTAATTTCAAGCGCCCGCTATGACAAATTGTATTGCTACGCCTCGCGCTGGAAAGGAAAGTTTTTCTAAGAAGCCATCTGATTGCAGGCTCTCCTGTGACTGTTCCACTGTCGATTTACATTCGACGTCTCGTTACTAAAAACCATATTGTTTTGGTAATATTAAAACAATGTTTTTATGTATATTTAAATAATAATACTATGCGCTAATTAACCCAATAGCACCATGAGTGAATGAGTATTGTAATATTTTATATTTGAAAAGGTTTTTATTTAAATAAGAAAATCACTCAAAGGCAAAATTATTCTTTAAAATTTATTAAATTAACACGTCATTAGTGAATTTACAATCATACAAGCGATACGCAAAGCTTTCAGTTTAAAATTAGTTCTCATGGAGTATAACTCCAATATTGCAACTATCTCGAACATCATTGACATATTGATATTACCATTTATCCTTAACTTACTCTATGTATGACTGCACGTCACCAACCAACAACTGTGATGTTCTCTCATTATTAACCATGGCTTACTCCTAGTTAGATGCGTGTTATTTACAAGACCAAGACCATTAATATAAAGTGCAAGTTAGCAACACGATATGGTGCAGTCGGTAGGACTTAAATGCAAATGGACAGGTTGAAGGTCTGCAAGAGATATGAATGTCCCTATTTCATGTCGAGGAAAAGCAAGGCAAAAAAGTCTAATCCCCGCTACATTCTCAGAACTACAATAAAGATAATATCAAAATCCTCTGTGTGCAACAATATGGCTTCAGGTAATTGCTGGGAAAATTTAAAAATCCCCCTGTCACAGCAAACCTGCATACTCAGCGAATTTCCAATGAATATATAACATAACACAGTGAAACACTTAACAGGATTTATAAGAAATATATTCACAAACAAGCGATATTTAAAATATTAATTATTCTCTATAAGAATAACATTGGGGATGAGTACGCAGGTTTGCTGCAACAAGGAACACAAAATAATTGTTTTTTATGCAAATATCAATAGAACTCATCTTAGTGAAGTCACATACCAAGTTTCATCCATATGCATTCATAAATAAGCGATATATAACATTTTAATTATTTTCTATAAGAATAACATGGCGACCGAGTACCTAGGTTTGCTGCTACGGGAACCATAGGTGAATTTTTGTTGTCCAAACAACAATAAACCATAATCAGGTGAAGCCATCCACATAATTTCGTCAGTCTATGTTCATAAATAAGCGAGATATACAATTTGTATTTTTCTCCATAAGAATAACATTAGACAACGTACTGTGTTTAGCACTTTCAATATCTCAGTAACCAATTAACGTAGAGCAATGATCAAAATACAAAACTGTTTGTTTTTATGCTAAAGTAAATGGTAACAATTAAAATTTGTTTTAAATAAAAACTACATGTGGAAACCCCAAAAAAACCCATTTTTTGGGTACAAAACCCCCCAAAACCGCCCTTCGGTTGGTGCGATTTGTCTGGTTTTCGAACTCGTTCAAATAAATGGTACTTTACACATTTTTACCAAATTTCATTAAGATCGGACCATTTTTACGAGAGTTATCGTGCTTTCGGACACTCTCTCTCTCACACACACACACACACACACACACACACACACACACATATATATATATATATACATATATAAAAATTTGAACGAATGGTGTTTTTTGAATCTGGAGACCTCAACATGAAAAGTTATCATGGTCTTGGGCTTAAGTCTTACCATGAGACGTACGGTAATAGCTTCTTGCCTATAGGAGAAATTCGCTAAAATCGAAATTACTACATTCATATCCGACATTATGGTAAAGGATAGGCATTTTTTAAGTAATTTATAGTTTGCCGTTGAATATCCTGGGTAAATTATGCATTGCAGAATAGTATTGAAGTTTAATGTAAATATCGCTTCTGTTCTGGTTTTATGCTGCATATTTTTCAAAGTTTACACTATGCTGTTATGGAATACAGAGTGGTTTCAAGATGAAGGAGCAAATAAAAAGATTACACTTCAATGTAAGTAACACAACTCATTCATAATATAGTTTCGCCAACATTTTAGGAAAAGGATACTTAAACTCAAAATGCATGTAAGGTTTAATGCACCGCTTTTTTCAAAATGCAGAAATATTTTTATAAATCATGAATTTCTATAACGTTTAAAAAAAATTGTGTCAAGATCATGAGAGTATGAAAAACTACTATACAATACCCACCGAGGTAATGCCACGTTAGCAAACGGATGGTGGTCAAAACTACTTTACCTATTATTATATAAACATTCTGTTTAATTGTAAATGTTAAAGGAAGACTACATTTACCTAGCAAGGTCCTTGCTTTGACCACCTTCTGCTTTTTGGCTCTGGACCACCCCTGCCCCACGGCGCTAGGCGAGGGTTTGCAAGATTTAACTTTATAACGGTTGCATAAACCCTTTAATTCAAATTAAAGTCTACTATTAAAGGGTTTATGCAGCCGCTATAAAGTGAAGTCCTGCAAACCCTTGTCTAGCGCCGTTTGGCAGGGGTGGTCCAGAGCCAAAAATCAGAAGCTGGTCCTTCAATGATTTAGACTTCATTATGATTGACGTCCCCGTTCTCACGTCCAATGACTGTGAAGGAGCGGGGAGGTTTTCCTAGTAACACCGGAGAGTAAACAGTTGCTGCAGGAAATGGCTTCGTCTCAAGATGTTACATCTGAAGACGTGTTTTTCAATGGTAAAACCTTCCTGACAAGCAAGGGGAATATTAAAGAGGAAAACATTATCTACTATCTACTAATGTATCTATTACAGTTTTAATTTTTTGAGTTAAGTCGAATTTACAAGCCATTTTAAATGTGGGTCCTTTGTACAACGACAAAGTTCATAACGTAAAATTCTATTAAAAACAAGGCAGCATTTCTCAGCGTAAAGTTATCATTTAATTTAATGCAATAAAAATGGTTGTCAAAATGCAGTTTCATGGTAAAGTAGCTATTTCAATTCAAATTACATGTGCAAGATTTGTCACAACGTAAAGTTTCAGAAAGTCCAGTATTTTATTTTTAATTCTTTTGGGAGTCAGTGTTTCATTGGGTAAAGTTCCAAAACATTATGAAACTTTACGTTGTGAATCACTTACATATATAATTTAAATTAAAATAGCTACTTGAACTTATGAAACTTTACGTTTTGACTACCATTTTATATTACATTGTATTAAATTATTACTTTACTTGATGAACCTTTGCATTATGAAACGTTCCATTGAATGTAAAAAATTGGCTTTTACAAACTATAACAACTTTAGACGGAAACATTATTTTAGAATTATAAAAACTAGCATCAATATAAATAACTTTATTCTACCAAATTCCGTTTGGAGTGTGTTGATAACATAACTATCGTTGCCACAAACCGAAATCCTGCGGACTTTTGCAACGCTCATATCCGATATTAACTATGTATTTTCAACCGGTGTAAATTTTCCGTTGGGTAGACCGTAGCCTAATTTGTGTTCAAAAAGAAAAGCAATACTGAAATACCCCCGTAGCAGCAAACCTGCGTACTTAGCGAATTTCCAATGCATATATATTTATCTTAATACCACATAAAGCTACATACCAAGTTTCATCAATATACATTCATAAATAAACAATTTATGACATTTTAATTATTCTCCATAAGAATAACATGGCGGCTGAGTATGCAGGTTTGCTGAAGCAAGGAACACAAAAAATGGGGTTTCATGCTAATATAAATATAACTCAACTAGGTGAAGTCACTTACCAAATTTCATTAATTTATTTTCATAATTAAGGGAGATAACACTACTTATTCTCCATAAGAATAACATGGAGCTGAGTACGCAGGTTTGCTGCTACGGGAGCCTTTGTCAAAAAATTGTTTTTTTGAGGAAATATCAATGGTCCACAACCAGATAAAGCCGTATACCAAGTTTCGTCAGTATATGTTCATAAATAAGCGAGATATAAAATTTGTATTTTCCTCCAGAAGAATAACATTAGACAACGTACTGTGTTTAGCACTTTCAATATCTCGGTAACCAGTTGACGTAGAGAAATGATCAAAATACCAAATTGTGTGTTTTTTTAAGCTGAATCCAATGGAAAAAAATAAAATTTGACTATTTCCAAAATAATATGTAAAAAATTCAAAAACCCATTTTTGGGATACAAACCCCCCCCCCCAAAATACCCCTTCGGATAGAGTGATCTGGCTGGTTTTCGAACTTAAAGTCATAAATGTTGCTTTACACGTTTATACCAAATTTCATCAAAATCGGATAATTTTTACGAGAGTTATCGTGCTCACGGACACACACACACACATATATATATACAGTTTCGAACGAATGGTGTTTTTGGGGTCTGGGGACCTCAACACGAAAAGTTATCATGAACCCGGGCCTAGGTCTTACCATGCCGACTACGGTAATAGCTTCTTCCCTATAGGGGAAATTCGCTACCAGTGACCTGATCCATAACCATTGCCATCTTTATAGTTAATATATACTTCACCATTACTAAACTCATATTTAAATATACACGTTTTTGTTCACATCCTTTTTCGAAGAGTTAGCGTCATACTAAAACATAACGTGCACAATAAATACCAAAGTAATGATAAGATTGTATCGAACTTTGTAAAGAAGTCCGAACTTCCTCCAAACTATCAAAGTTGGCGCCTACAAATGGCAACATTATGAAGATCTTGAAGCACTTTGCAGCTTAGTCTCTGAAACCCTCTTACAGAGGAAGGCTTTATGATGTTATTCGGTTTTTTAATGATAAGTCATGATGAAAAGATTATTTTAATCTTGTAATGCTTATATTAAGTGCAGTTGAGTATTGGGGTTCAGTTAATAAATATTTTATCAGCTATGATTTTGGTATTGAGTATAAAACCTAATTGAAGACCACGTGGAACTCATTTCAATGCAACGCAACAATAGTTGATTTAATTTTAATATACGAATGTTTCAAAAAAAGTACCCATTGATTTTTTTTATTGTGTGAACATAAAAAACTGTATATGTTCTGAATTATACGCTCATCTTCAAAATAAATTGCCGACAACCCAAACTTTTATTTGATTCTAGGATAATAACAAAGCTATTGTATTTCAAAATATAAATTGCATTCCAATTTACGCATTCCATTCTGTACGGCCTAAGTTGGTTTATATAGGTAAAAAACTGTAAACATTTCATAAATTCTAATTCTTATCGTAATTTACTTCTAATCGTCCGAAATTGCAATCTTTACTTTACTATGTCATCATAACGCGAAAATTTATAACGAAGTCAATTTTATTACAGGACCATATCATTAATGGACTTACGACGAGTCTCTTAAATTACTAATTACCTACTAAATTACTAAGCTTAGGCCTTCAAATTACCACATTATGTATATATCCAACCAAGAGTAGAAGGAATAAATATTTAAATATAGATGTGATACATTTAAAATTTCATATTATGAGGTATTTTCACCATGCATTGAAAGGGTTTTTATAGAACATTTTAATTCTACGCATTTAAAAATGCTAGTTGATAAATAAATAAAATAGTTATAGTAGTAAAGCAAATTTTATGTTTTATACCAAATAATATTTTTAAATACACAAAGATGTGTTCATAATACAACGCAATGTACGACAGTTATTTTTAATTGCAGAAAACCTGTGGGATACCTATGGTCTTGCATTTATTGTATATCCTAAGCAAAAAAAATAAAAACACAGTACATACAGTAAACAGTAATACAGTATTACAGTAATACAGTAATTTTTTTACTGTATCCAACATCGTTTTCAATGTAGCATTTTCTAAGGGTTTATATTTTTTCAATTGTAATCTTTTAACGGAATTTTAACCAGTAATACAATTTCCAAAGCAAAAGAATAAAAGTGTTTAAACGACTTCTATTCCGAAACAATACAGTTTCAAATCTTTTTTGATTGATTTAAAACCATTCATTTCAGGAGACTCAAGATAATAGTTTTCACCTGATGGACAACAAAATAGATACGTATACTAGGGAAATAAATATTTTTAGTTGCGCAAATATACTTCATTAGGGCCAATTTTATATTAATAACTATAATGTGATATATAATAGTTAACAGTAATACAATGCAATTGATAAATCCCGGTCAGTTTATTTAATGGTGCTGACAATCTGGCTTGCATTAAAATAGATGGATAGTTTTTTTTTTCAATAAACTAAAACTTTAATAACAATTTACTGCAAACATGATATTTATCTTTCAAAGTCTTTCATTAATTTATTACTTTATCTTACAATATGCGATTTAAAACGACATACGAAACTGTGAAACATACAGATATTTTCTCTGTCGTCGAAGGAAAAGGTTAGAATATAAATTAATTTTAGAAATTACTTAAACTTTGCTGAAAACAGCATAAATATTATAAAATAGGATTCAACATATTTTGTTAATATAATTAACAACTTAAGACGTAACAAACATATATAACAACTAAACCAGGTACAAATGTATAAAAAGCAAGATTATGTTTATTACAAGTTATTGAACCTCCCACATTTAGACACTTCACTGTTAAAACAACCGTAGAAGCCACCATACAGTCTAAATATAAGCAGTGATTGTACGGACACAGGGACAAGCGTCTACATCCAGAGTCAAAGATTTAGAGGATGTTTGCCTGATATGGGCAGTAGTAATGAGCTTCTTAGCTTGTTCATCGGGCCTGGCAAGAATGTGTAGTTTAAAGTGATACTTAACAATATTGTATTGTACGGTATATTGAATATTAGTACTTTAAATATTTCCAGCTATAAAGCTACACGTAAGCCAGTAAGATGTGTGGGTCAGCTTGTGAGGCAACGTCAGTGGCGGAATAATGCCGAGTCACGTGACCGGTGTGCTAAGCTGATGACGTCACTGGTGAATACTGAGCTGAGTCTCCTAGTGCGGCTTGTTGGATAAAAGATAAAGATATTTATTATTGTTAACCTTGCTTATCTAGTTATTGTTACTGTTGTATTGATTTTATATGTTACTTAAAGTATGCCGTTATTACCGTCACATTAGACAATTGTTCATCATTACATTATTGCATCACTGTAGTCTTCTTAATGATTAGTAGAGTTAATTTAATCATTAAGGCATTACATAATTTCTGTGAAATATTAAAACCAAAAACTGTAAATGTTTTAAATCTAAATTTTAAGGCAGTTTATAAGTATGAAACTCTAACTAAACCGATAATCTGTTTACAGTTGTGACAGTTCTATTATTTGTAACAAATTATTTTAATTATTATAAAAGAACAAGTATAATTATTAAAACGTATTTTGTATTTAAACATTTTAAATTAAATGTTACATATGATTTTGGTTGCATTGGGACAGGGACTATGGTGACATAAATCTTCCCTAATTAATTCGAAAAATGTTTTAAGATTATTAATTTTAAATTCACAATTTCACGTTTCCTGAAGATTAAATCCTTTGTGTTAAGAGTTTTCTGTAAGGTTTAGTTTAAAAAGTAATTTTGTGTTCATATTATGATAATATTTGTTACTATAGTTTTTTCCCAAACTTAATGTAGGAAATCGCCTGTTCCAGGTGTTTAGTGCATTAAACAGTAAACTTTGTAAAATGATATTGTTTTAATCAGAGAATTCGTTTTGCAACAAAAGACGATTGAAAAACTACATAAGTTCAAAAGAAACTCTTGCCTTTTAGCCACATGAGTATTTTTAATTTTATAAAAAGTTATTTTGGTCCCAGTAAAAGAAGTTGAACTTGAAATTAAAATGTCTAAACAGTTTATCTAGTTAGGAAGTGCGTAACACTTTCCCAAGCTTCAAGTTATAAAATCAAGCAAACTTGCTACCAGCATAAGTTTATCTGCTTAAATCAGTTATAATTGGTTGAAGTTACTGTAAGCTCAAGTAAAGTCTAAGATTAGCTGTGATATTACTACACCCTAGGATATTAAATAATGAAAACTTGAGCCTACAGCTGTTAACAATACTAATACAACAATAACTGTTACCTAAATATTTGTTACAGTAGGGATGTAATGGCTTAAACATCAACCTTAGTAATGTGCTAAAATCTAACTAACGTAATTACTGTTGTTCAACATGTCAAATTACCTCTTAATTACGTTAAAATATTCGACAAGCACTTACATTGATTGCAGATATCATTAAATACTTGTTTTTTCTTCGAATTACTAACACTACATCTTTTTTGTAAAGCTTAAAAAATAAACTACAAGAGTTTAGCTTATTCTTAGGATAGGTTTTTGCGTTTACTGTTTTATAAAAGGTAATAGTTAAAACTGAAATGTTTACAAATTGATGTACTACAAAAGACCTGCCATTCAAAATAAAATACAAAGAAATAAATGAAAATGAACATACTAATTGTAATTGTCATATATATTTAGCACAAAATGGTTCTGTTCTTTGTGAATTAAAAATATAATCAGTAAAATGGTCACGTACACAAAGGTTCCTTATAACATTTGTTTTTACGTGACAGATTTCACTGAAAAGGCAAATTTTATCCTTATATTAAACCAACAAGGATTCATTAACAATCACATAATACTTCACGTCAAAAAGCAAAAATTAAATATCTGGAATAACATTTGTATGGTTTATTCCAAGGTATTAATAGTAAGATATTTTATTTTCGTAATAATGCATGCTCCCATAGATATGATCAGTTACATTAATAACCCTGATCTGACTCTCCTTTTAAATGGTGGGATTGAATCTGTTAACAATAAAATAAGAAGTAAAAGATTTATTTATATGTATATTACAGTTGAAACTCTTATTTAATTCATAATTGTTGGTTTAGTTTTCTGGTCGTGGAACGTATCACTATGGCAGGGAATTGTCTTTTGTGTTGTGTTGAGTGTCTTGTGTTTTTGTGAATGTCTTGTTTTGTCATGTTTTGGAATCACTTATCCCAACTATATAACAAAACTTAATATACCTTGTAAAGTAATCAACTACATCGATGTGCGGTTAAAGTCGATAGTCAAATGGTTTATTGTGTATACGTTTTTAATACATTTTTTTTATAAAAATGCTACGATGCAACTGAACAAATGCATGAAACACAAAACTGGGTTACGGAATGAGAAATCGAATTTTGTTAACCACCAGGGAAATTACCAAATCCACGCTTAACTGAGCCTCCTTGGATGTAGTAAAATATGCAGTGTTTACTAGTTAGGTTGTGTTCTGTGTATAGTTCGTTATAGCGTTTTAATTACCCTTAAAACACTAGTAGATGTGAATTGGCAAAGAGGCGCCACTTCCGGCGCTTTTTCCCCATGTTATTCTTATGGGGAGCCGTTTTTGCGCCGACGCCAGCTCCCGCCTATACTAATAAGCCACAAGTTTCCGCGCTGGCCTATATTAAATATATAGGCCTAAATATATATACCCTTGCCTATATTAAATATATTGTCCCTCCTCTTTTTAAAAATTAAACCATCTTTGGTGTTTATGGTCCGATTTGTTTAAAACTTGGATATGTTATTGTCGTAGGCAAGTGTTTTAATAAATTACACTTACATTTCCCAAATTCACTATTACGGTCAAAATTATTTTTGAAAAATACTGCCGCCAACTTCTTTATTTACTGTCCGATTTGTCTGCAATTTGGATATGATATTGTCCTAGTGTTTTAATAAATTCCCCCAAATTAAAAATACTGCCGCCAACTTCTTGATTGTCGTAGTGTTTTAATCCCAACTACGGTCGAACTGCCAACTGATTAAAACATCCGCCGCTTGCACACGCAACGAACCGCATCGCTGCCCACACAACAATCCACCGCTCACCGACACACTGACATACTAACACACTAAGTTGGTCATGCGCAAGCACGCGTCACATTGACCAGAATTTCCACTTACCATAGAAAGTCCAGCCAACGTCATTTCCTGTTTAAATTGAAAATCTGATGTGTATATAAGGTGCCACCGACAAGACACAACAGTGACCTCCACCACCAGCACCGGATGAAGACACCGGACGCGCCACCAGCGACACAAGGCACCGGCACCAGATGACGTCACCGCGCCGCACTCTGGCTCTCTCCACGTCTCTCTGCCCACCTCTCCACCTAGGACTCTATGTTAGCTGTGAGTGTTAGCGACGGTAGTTGTAATCTGTCTTCAACGGAGGGACAATAGTTAATCCATCACTATGGCAATTTTTGAACTCTCGTAAACTTGTAAAATATAATTTAAAAACCGCTGTTAAATAATTTAAAAAAATTTAAAAATTTAAAAAATTTAAAAATGGTAATTTCTTGTTTATAAAAAGCAGAGCACGACATCTCTACAGTCATTTCAACACAAAATGTTGTCCTGTGCAATCTGCTCCACGCCCTGCTCTAAAAGAGGCAATTTAATCAGACACTATCGTAACATTCACAAAGTTATTCCTAAAATTTGTAAAAAATGCCATCAAATATTTGATAATAACAATCATTTTAAAGCGCATATGCTAGAAAAACACAATAGTTGTAATGTGTGTAAGAGAGTCATCACTCGTGACAAGAAACGCCACCACCTACGATGTGACAAACGACCTTACAAGTTGTATATTTTTAACGGTGAATCTGTGGAAGTATTAGACACCCTTCAATCTTGCCCCCTACCTATCAAATGGATTCTTATTAGGAGGGTAAAGTTCATCAAACACTCGGTGGACAATAATGGTGATTTAATCATTGACAAAGAATGTATTGCTGATTTTCGAAGTTTAACTAATTTATCAATTGAGAAAGCACAATTAAAGACTCAAATTAAAGAAGCACTTTTTAAGATCGATACCTCCATGCACAAGTATCAAGCCCAAGGCAGTGGATGGATATATGACCATACTAAATACTGGCAGCTGCATGTTTACAAGTATAAACCCCTAACTCCCAACTCATACATACCCACACCAGAAAATATAAAATCAAAACACGCTGTTTTAAATATTAAAAACAGTGATAATAAATGTTTCGTGTGGAGTGTTTTAGCAAGCCTGAATCCAAGGAATAGTAAAGAACATGCAAATCGAGTATTTTACTACGAACCCTATGAAAGTCAGTTAAATATGACAAATATAAAATATCCAGTAAAAATATCCGACATTGATAAATTTGAAAAACAAAACAACATAAGTGTTAACGTATATGGAATTGAAGAACAATTAATATATCCACTGAGAATAACTAAACTAAATAGTAACACGCACGTCAACCTGCTGCTTCTACAACAAGGTCGGAAATCACATTACTTTTTAATTCGTGATTTTGATAAGTTAATGCTACGGTCTACAAAACACGACCATAAGAAATATTTTTGCAAGTTCTGTTTGCAACATTTTTGCACCAAAGATATATTGGAACGTCACACAACATATTGTAAAACCTTTGATGCCCAAAGAGTACAAATGTCTAAAAAAGATACACTACAATTTACGAATTACAAATATCAACTTAAAGCTCCCTTTGTGATTTATGCAGATTTCGAATGTTTTATAAACTGTGGCAAACACACGCCTTCTGGATTTGCTTATGTTGTGGTGAGAGATTCTAACATTATTTACGAAGAGTTGTACAGCGGTGAAAATGTGATGGATGTGTTTTTCGAAAAGTTATTTAAAACTTATGACTTTATTAAAAGTCAGATGGGAGTATATGTTCCCCTTGTAATGACTGCAGAGCAAGAGGCATCCTTCCAAAACTCTACACACTGCCACATATGCCAACAGCCACTACTGTGTGATAAAGTGCGCGACCACTGCCACCTAACAGGCGAGTTCCGAGGACCCTCCCACAACTCTTGCAATTTAAACTATAAAGTAACCAAGAAAATTCCAGTATTCTTCCACAATCTTAAAAACTATGACGGTCATTTAATAATGCAACACTTGGGAAAATTCAATCGGAAATTGAATTGCATAGCCAAAGACATGGAAAAGTATATTTCGTTCTCTGTTGATGATTTGGTATTTTTGGATTCCTACAACTTTTTGTCTCTTCCCTTAAGCAAATTAGCTTCCAATTTAAATACGTTTAGATTTATAGACAATCCACTACTACAATGTAAGGGCGAATTTCCGTACGAATACATGACAGGACCAGAAAAGTTTTTAGAGCCCCTCCCACCCATAGAGGCATTTTACAGCAGTCTAACTAAAGAATGTATATCTCCTGCACAATATGAACATGCTAAAAACGTATGGAATCATTTTAATATAAAGAATTTAAAAGAATATCACGATTTATACCTTAAAACAGATGTGTTGTTATTGGCTGATGTGTTTGAGACATTTAGGGACTTGTGTTTAAAGGATTATAAACTCGACCCTGTCCACATGTACTCACTGCCTGGACTAACATGGGAGGCGTGTCTTAGAATGACCGGCATAAAATTAGAATTATTTCAAGACATTGACATGCATTTGTTTATAGAACATGCCATTAGAGGCGGTGTAAGCATGATTTCCACGCGCCACGCTAAAGCCAACAATAAGTACATGGGCGAACATTATGACCCAAATCAAGAAAGCACCTATCTTGTATACTTAGACTGCAACTCGCTATACTCTACAGCAATGTGCGAGTCGTTGCCCGTTGATGGCTTTAGATGGACAAATGAGAAAGATTATAAATCCAATCAAAATGAAAACTTTGGATTTATTTTGGAAGTTGATTTAAAATACGATAAAAGTTTACACGATTTGCATAATGACTACCCGCTCGCACCAGAAAAAATGAATGGAAAATTAATACCAAATTTAAATGACAAAACCAAATATATTTTGCATTATAAAGCACTAAAAAAATACGAAGAACTGGGTTTGGTAGTTACAAAATACCACAGAATCTTAAAATTCAGACAATCAAAATGGCTCGCCCCCTATATTAATTTTAATATTGAAAAGCGACAAAAAGCTGAACATGATTTTGAAAAAGACTTTTACAAACTGTTAAATAACAGTCTCTTTGGTCGAACAATTATGAACCAACGCAAGTTTCGTGATATACATCTTGTAGACGAGTCTAAGTTAACAAAGTATGTTACAAAGCCAAGATTTGACTGCAGCAAAATGTTCGATAACAAGTTACATGCTGTGCATTTAAATAAATTAATTGTAAAGTTTGATAAACCAATATATTTAGGAATGACCATTTTGGATATCAGCAAAGTAATAATGTATGATTTCCACTATAATTATATGTCAAAATTTAAGAATAAAAAGTTCTTAATGACAGACACAGACAGCCTTCTTTATTCTATAGTAACAGAGGACTTTTACAAGGAAATACAATGTGACTTGGACCGTTTTGACACCTCTGCATATAGTAAAGACCATTTCTTATACTCTGATAAAAACAAAAAAGTTACGGGCAAGTTTAAAGACGAATTAAATGGTCAAATTATGTATGAATATTGTGGTTTAAGGCCAAAATTATACTCTTTCATTCCTTTACAATGGTTATACGAAAAACAAAATGAGCTAGAGGTTAAAAAGGCAAAGGGAGCTGACAACGCTACAGTTAAACATCTCTTAAGACACCAACATTACTTACACTGTCTTGCAACCGGGGAAGATTACTATGAGAATGTTACAAGAATTAAATCCACAAACCACCATCTTCAAACATTAACGATGAACAAAAAGGTACTCTCTTTTGATGACGACAAGAGGTTTATTGTGGATGGCATCAACACCCTTGCCCTTGGTCACTATAAAATTGGTCAAACATAAATCTGTATTTGCCATTATTCTTTGGCCTTTCCTTGTCTATTACAAAAAAGCCATATTTAGACCTATCCCAGCATTGATGGCAGAGATTTCTAAATTGGTTAAATGAAAAATCATTTCCCACATGATTGTTATACACATATTTTAAATTTAAATCGTCTTGTTTAAATAATATTAGGAAATTAACATTGTCACGCAAATGTTTGTTTACTTTACTGTAAGATTGACACAAGTAAAAACTGCTAATATTTTTGTGTCTGCCCATTGAGAAAAATTGTGTGATATTTGGACTATTTATGTCGTCAAATACAACTATTGAGTGTGATTCTACATCATTTGGTGTGATTTCACAGTTTGAATATGTGTGTAATTTAACTTCATCACACAGACGGAATATTTCAATTATTTTTTTATATTTTTCTTGTTCTAAAGATTTGGATATTATATATAAATTTGTAAACTTTAATCCTTGTTTTTTTACAATTAAGTTATAAATTACAACGGTCTTCCCCGAACCACTGGGCCCTATTATAAGACAGCGAATATTATTAGGAAATAGACCCAACTTCTTTGGTGTATTTTCTTTATGTGCTATTTTAAATTTGTTCTTTTGTTGAATAAATGACATTTTTTATATAATGGTGTATTTTCTTTATGTGTTAAATTTGAATAAATGACATTTTTTATATAATAAAAATGGCAAAGAGAAAGTGTAAGAAGGGTAAGGGATTATTCTTAAAGCCATATAGAGGCCGTGGCTTGTTAAATACCCTTATAAACAACCTTCCTTTCCCTCTCCACCTGCCTGGAAATTATAAATGGTGCGGAACCGGAACTAACGTGCGTGAAAATTTAGCCAAAAATGTACCTCCAAAAAATAAGCTAGACTCTTATTGTAAAGAGCACGACATATTCTACATGAATAATCCTGATACAGCCGCCCGGAACAAGGCAGATATGAGATTAGCGGACCAGGCTTGGACTAGGGTTTCGGCAAAGGACGCCAGTCTGGCCGAAAAAGCAGCAGCTTATGCAGTGACAAATTTGATGAAGGCTAAGGCAAAAATGGGAATGGGATTAAAATTTAATAAAAAAGATGGACAACTTTCAGCTGTTAGAGGCCGCAAGAGACGTGCCTCACTTTCGAGGAGTGTACCTAAAAAACGAGCTAAGAAAACTGAGACCAAAAGTAAGAGAATGTGGAATTATTAATTTAGACAGTGACAGGGGCACACATTGGACAGCATATCGTAAAAATAAAGATATTGTAATATATTTTGACCCTTTCGGAATACAGCCTCCAAAAGAGGTAATTGAATATTTTGTACCATCTAAAATTTACTATACAACTGATCAAATACAAGATTTAAACAGTTCCATTTGTGGAATTTTATGTTTATCATTTCTGAAAAATTTTAGTTTATAAAAATGGATTCATTTACTATAACATTTACGGGCACAGAGCCAGAGTTGAAGTCGGTGTTCTTTCCTCCTATAGAATTAAATGGTGATTATGTAATTGGGCTGGTAGATTTTCAAAGTTATAATTCTATATTTAATGTTAAAAAACCTCTAAATATTTTGACATATTACAAAATGCACAAAATTACAACCCCAAAGGGGGAGGTCACAATTGACGAATTAAACCGGGCATTAGATGGTAAAGTTGAAGTTATTATACAAAATAAAGTAGCATTAATTAATACAAAAGTCAAACTTATATTTTACAAAGGCCTAGTTCCAAAATTAAATAAACTTAAAGACACAAAATTAACTATAGACGAGGGTGAGGATGTGTATTATTACGATCACAAAGCTCCAAATGTAATTGAAATTGCTGAAGGTACATACGAAGTGTTTGAGCTTGCGAAGGAAATTCAAAAGCAACTCCCAGATTTTGTACTTATAGCCGATAATAAAACTATGAAAGCCACATTACATTCTGGCCATGTGTTTGATTTTACAAAACCATGTTTAGGGTCTGAATTATTGGGATTTAAAGGATTTTCTACTCCAGATATTGCGTTTAAATCTGTAAATAAAATCAACATAAATAATGTAAATGTGATTAGAGTAAAATGTAATATTGCGAATGGGTCTTATTTAAATGGTGACAAATCACACACCATACACAGTTTTTACCCAGAAGCTCCTCCCGGCTACAAAATTATTGAGGTTCCCAGAAATATTATATACTTCCCTGTAAATAAGAGAAGTTTAGATGTTGTTAGCATTACGTTTGCAGATCAACACGACAAGCCAATTGACTTTAATAAAGAAGAAACTACAATTACTTGTCATATAAAAAAGATATGAGAATTTACAAGAACGGACTGAGTGTACAAAATGCCAGGTTTCTGCGATCAATTGGGTTGAAGTTAAAATTTTCTATTAATAAAAATGGAAGATTTTCTAGACGTTACAGGAAAATTCCAATACGATGATAGCCTGGTTAAAATTACAAATCACTCCTATGTTCCACACAACACTTTAGCAATAAATAATTCCGATGAAATTCGAATATGCATAAATAATCAAGATTTTCTAACACTCCCTTGTAGGAGTTATCTATATATTAAAGGAGAAATAGAGAATCATGATAAAGGACATTTTATAAATAATGCATTTGCATTCTTATTTGACGAAATTAGATACGAAGTTGCTGGTAAAGAAATAAATATTGTAAGAAATCCGGGAATTTCCAGTCTTATGAAAATATTGTGCTCTTACAATAAAACAACTAAATTGTCAAATGTAGCATTTGATTCTGATGAAAATTTAAAGGAGTTCCATAAAAGCGGCAGGTTTAGTACTTGTGTCCCGTTAGAGCTGTTAATGGGTGTGTTTGAGGATTTTAATAAGGTTTTAGTAAATGTTAAACAAGAATTGGTGTTGAAAAGATCCAAAAACGACTTAAATTGTATATTAACAACATCTGGTGTCGATCCTATTCCTAAAATTACACTTAAATCGATTCAGTGGGTGGTGCCGCATGTGGTACCATCTGATGGGGAGAGGCTTCAATTACAAAAGATGTTATTGCAAAATAAAAATTTGCAAATTGCATTTAGAAGTTTGGAGCTACACGAACTCCCATCATACCCCGAAACCAAGAGACATACATGGTCAGTTAAGACGTCTTCGATTTTGGAGAAGCCCAGGTATATTATATTTGGTTTCCAAACGGGTAGGGACAACAGTGCACGAAAAAGAACTGATGAATTTGATCACTGTAAATTGAAAAATATCAAAGTGTTTTTAAACTCTGAATATTATCCTTATAGTGATTTAAATCTCGACTTTGAAAATGGAGATGCCTCTAAAGCTTATGAGATGTTTGTGAGGTTTAGGGAGAGTTACTACAACACCGTCCCCGATCCTATGTTTAACAGAGCTGACTTTATAAAGAAATATCCTCTAATTGTAATAGATTGTTCTAGGCAGAATGAATCAGTCAAAGAGGGGGTTGTAGATATTAAATTAGAAATTGAAACTGCAGAAAATGTCCCTTCAAACACATCTGCATATTGCCTAATAATACACGATAAAGTGTTTGAGTATAATCCTTTGACAAATGAGATAAATAAAATGTAAATAAAATGAAAACAAATATTCAACAAGAATTGGTAGACTCTGCAAAACAAATAAGAGAAAAATATATAGCGTTAAGACGTGTAAGACGTGATAAATTTCTAGAGGATGAAGAGAGGTTCCAAACATTCCAACCGTTAATAGAGCCTTTGCAAGAATTAAAGAATTTAGCCACAAAAACAGAGAGGCCAGTTCTCCCAATGATTTTAGAAAAGACCCCGTCTAGAATACCAAGAATAACACAAATAACACCACACAAATTAGATTTTGGTCTTTTAGCATCAGACTATTTAGGAAATTACCTTAGTAGAAGTAGTATGACAGACACCACATATGGTATTAGGCGAGAAGGAAATAAATTTTTTATTGGGAATCAGGAAGTTCAAATTGCCAATGATGATGTTACAGTTGGAGAAAAAATTTATAAAGGGACAAAGGGATTGTGGGAATTGTTAACTTTAAAAGAACCCGTAAACTATAGTCAGGCTGATTTGCAAAATTATAAAGAGATTTTGGAAGCTACAAATGCACATTTAAAGGGTTATAAAACAGGTGCGGCGATGTCAAGCAATAAACACACTAAATATCTTAATATAATTAAACCCCTGTTTAAGACTGTTGGTGAAGGTTTAAGGCAGGTAACTGGTAATAAAATAGACTATGTTTATTGGGACGATCCTAATGAGCTTGTAGATAGGTTAAGACTGCTTTGGTTAAGCCGATTGGCGGGAAATTCTGGAGTGGATAATGAGATAGATTCTATCATAGAAGAATTGAGGGAAAGTGGAATTGTTTATTAAATAAAAAGATGATAGATAAATTTTATCGCGTATATAACCCGTATAGTAAACCAGAAGCTAGAAGTTTTAAAGAAACTACTTTAAATCTAAAAGATGATGGTTGGAATGCTTTAAATTATAAAATTAGTAATGTTAAAGGTGGGGAGTTTACTGATGATGTATCGACTTTGGGGCAGACGTTAACCAGAAAAGGTGATGCTTTTGTACAAGGTAATACTAAATATAAGTTTTTAGAATCCAAGGGTAATAATTGGAACGCTAATAAACGCAAAATTACTAATGTTAAACGAGGTGAAAGCTCAACCGATGTACCCACATTAGAGCAAACTTTAATAAGAAAAGATGGTGTCTTTGTACAAGACAAAAATAATTATGAATTTTTGGAATCGGAGAATGGTGTTTGGAATGCCAAAAAGCGAAAAATAAGTAATTTGTTGGCTGGTAAAGAAAGCGATGATGTTGTAAACGTCTCTCAAGTACCAAAAATGGATCTAAACTTTTGGGATTTTAATAATAAAAGGCTAGTTCGTGTTAAACCCGCTGTTGATGAGAACGATTGTGTTACAAAACATCAGACTGTGACTTTAGACGGTCTTAAATTTGATGGTAAAAATAAGCAATTAACAAACATTTTACCTGGAACATTGCCAAATGATGTGGCTGTTGTTAAGCAAATATTAACAAAGGGTGAGAAAAGCATAATAAAACAGGGGGATAAATATTATAATGTATTAACATTAGATAGCGATATGTGGGATGCAGAGGACAAATTAATAAAAAATATACCTGAAGGCAAAGATAGGAGTGATATTTGTTTAATGTCGCAGGTTTTGAGGTATGACGATAATATTAAAACTTTTAGACAAGACAATATTAAATTTGATATTTGTTTAAAATCACATGCATTAAGGTTTAACAATAAAACTAATAAATTTATGCAAGACAATAATGAAATCGATTTGATGATGTACAATCCTAAATTGTTGGTTGCAGACCCTACATCTTTAAGCGGATTTAAGACTTTAGATGGAGGGGCATATTTGCCAAAAAACTATGTATATCAAAGAATGAGTGATGGTATGTTAATTGGTAGCAATGGAGGTGTTTTTGAAACGACAGAGACTGGCAGATACGTTAACATTAAAAATAAAGAATAAAAAATGGAAAAAATTGCTTACGAATTGCATAAGCCCGCGAGAAAGAACTTTGTTAGAAGGTCTTTTAAGGTGTTGGGTATAAACGAAACTGTTCAAATCGATTTAATAGATATGCGGAATTATGCTAGAGAGAATTCTGGGAATAAATATATTTTAACTTTAATAGACACATTTTCTAAAAAAGCTTATGCTGCTCCACTAAAGAATAAAACTGGATTAGTAGTCACAGAAGCTATAAAAACTATTCTCCCAAAGGGAGTTAAAAATATTCAATCTGATAACGGAAAAGAATTTTTTAATGAAGATTTTACCAAACTAATGAAAATTCTAAATATTAATCACTACCACACTTACTCTACAACTAAGGCAGCTATTGTGGAAAGGTTCCAGAGAACTTTAAAGAATTGGTTGTATAGAGAGTTTAGTGCACAAGGGAGTTACAAGTGGTTGGATTTACTTCCAAAGTTAATAAGGATATATAATAATAAAGTACATAGATCCATAGGGATGAAGCCTAACCAAGTAAGTGCTAAGAACTCTAAAGATGTACATGAAAGGTTAGCATCTAAAGTACAAGTTAAAAAGCCAAGATATAAGGTGGGGGATAGTGTAAGGATATCTAAATATAAACATGTATTTAGTAAAGGATATACCCCTAACTGGACGGGAGAGCTTTTTACAATAGCAGAAGTTAAGAAAACAAAGCCTGTGACTTATATTTTGAAAGATGAGAATGGCAATATAATCAAAGGAGGATTTTATACAGAAGAATTGTTAAAGACTAAATATAAAGACATGTATTTGGTAGAGAAGGTAATTAGGAGGAAGGGTGATTTATTATATGTCAAATGGCTCGGGTTCCCAAGTAGCCAGAACTCGTGGATTTCTGCAAAGGATGTATTAAAATGAATTTTAAAATAGGGTCAAAATTGGCAGTTGGGATATGTGAAATTTATTAAAACACTAGGACAATATCATATCCAAATTGCAGACAAATCGGACAGTAAATAAAGAAGTTGGCGGCAGTATTTTTCAAAAATAATTTTGACCGTAATAGTGAATTTGGGAAATGTAAGTGTAATTTATTAAAACACTTGCCTACGACAATAACATATCCAAGTTTTAAACAAATCGGACCATAAACACTAAAGATGGTTTAATTTTTAAAAAGAGGAGGGACAATATATTTAATATAGGCAAGGGTATATATATTTAGGCCTATATATTTAATATAGGCCAGCGCGGAAACTTGTGGCTTATTAGTATAGGCGGGAGCTGGCGTCGGCGCAAAAACGGCTCCCCATAAGAATAACATGGGGAAAAAGCGCCGGAAGTGGCGCCTCTTTGCCAATTCACATCTACTAACACTATATAGGGTAGTAAATAACCATACATAAATAAACCATATAAAATGGTCGAAACTAAAATTAAGTATTTTAAAACTTTTAGGGTGAAAAATTCAAAAAACTGATTTTTGGAAAATGATATACCCCCATAAACCCCGCTTGCCATGGTCCAATTTTTCTTGTTTTCGAGATTAAAGTCATGAATGTCTCTTTACACATTTAAGCCAAATTTCATCAAAATCAGACGCTTTTTACTTAATATATCGTGTTAACGGACACATTCTCTGAAGATGGCCATTATGGTTGAAACTAGTTAGTCTGAATAAAAATGTTTAAAAAAAACGGTTCTTGTTAATAATGCTTTTAAAAATAATATGTAAATTTGAACGAATAATGTTTTTGGCATCTGGGAATCTAAAGACAAAAAGTTAACATGGTCTCGGGCTTAACTCTTACCATGCCATCTACGGTAATAGCTTCTTCCCGACAGGGGAAATTCGCGAAAAGTGATTTTAGCACATAAACACGAGAGGCAATTAAAATTATATTCAGAAAATAAGTTTGGATACAAGTTTAACATGAATATAATTGATAAAACAGTGTGTATTGGATTATAACACCGTTTCTTATAAAACTCTTAAATATTTTTTTTTGCTACAGCGATTTAGTTAAAAATGTATAATATGCACATTCATATAACAATTAATGTATATTTTTACAACAAAATATTTTTACACCAAGTCCCAATCACCCTGTGTAATGAAACACGTAAACAAGCCTATTTCATATCAACTGCACGTATTAGACACACATCTGTTTGTGTGCAAAATTATTTATAGTGATGGAACTAATATAAAACGTATACGTTTCATTACGGCTTTAAATTTTACTTGTTCGTTAGTTCTTCGTTTGTATTTATATACTTTTAATATTTATTTAATTAAAATGTGAATGATTTGTTCTTCAAGGCATTTAATGCTTATAAACACATTTTCAGTATCAAGGGAGGTGATGTTAAGAGGGTGGAAGTATGGAGACTGACTACTTAGTTACAGTGTCTTGCTCAAAGCTGCGTTGACCTTATTAAGATTTCTAAACATAAACCCACAAACATCATGGGTTTTCCTCTCATAAAAAATACTACATTTGGGAAGGGTATCTTTAATTACACCCTTAGAATAATAAATAACAAAACCCAAACGATTGATGTTTTAACTTATGGAGGTCTTTAAATGAAAATATATCGTGCTCTTGGGCCTAAGTCTTCTTGTGAGGGAAATAGTTTCCTGTTATAGAAAATTCCTTAAATATACAGTGAAGTATCAAAAGAGTGTTAAAATATATATACTAAATGTGTTGATTTAATGATATAACATCAAATCAGTAAACCAGATGAATACACGAATAAAATTAAAACAAACACGTTAATTTATATTTGAATACATTCTTTAATGAAGTTACGGAGATCCATTTCGCCTCTATAGGGGCTCTCTTTCAAAAACTACACAAGAGCTCTTAAGGCCAATCTTTAAGTAAACATTTATTTTCATATGTTAAGGTTAAATAAGAATACAGTTCTTAGATGCTTAAAGTGTAAAGAGACAAAATATACATACATGGGGCTTGTCATCAGGCCTACCAAATGTTCAGACGACTCATATTTTTGTATAATTATGGAACACGATTTGTACAAAGAATAACTATTCAACTATTTTGCAATTATCGGATTCACCTACCTGGACACATATACAACTTTAACAAATTAAGTTTTGTGTGAACAAAATCTCGCTTCCTAAGATTATTGTCGTGCAAAAGTTGTGTGATTGTCCAGTTTAGTGTTTTATGTGTGTGACTATACTGAAACTGAGTTTTGTTAAAATGCCAAGGGTATACATCAAATTAAAAAAATAAAAACAAAAAAGAGGTATGTGAGTTGTGCCATGGCAAAATCATTGAATAAATACCCCACTTTACAACAGCAATGCCATTCGGAAAAACCAACCATTTAAGCCAATTTAATATACAATAATAAGATTTAATATACAATTAATCAAGTGAATGTATGTGCAATCAAAAAAATTCTTAATATGTAAGTTTTATTACAGTCAATTTGTACATAATTGATTACATAAAAGTTAACTGAGAAAAATTCTAAAACTAATGCGATTTCTGAAGTACCTCTGTTAATGGAAAAATTGCTTTCCCTTTCGGTCATTACTGAGCTATTAGGGAGATGGACTTGTTATAAGATTTCAATCATCGACATATTTTGTTAATGTACATTTTATTACATAACACGACTATTTATAACACTTTAGTATATATTTTATACTAAACGTGTTAATCTTTGTCTTTATTTTTTTTGTAAATAAGTAGGATGACTAATCCATATTGAAGTGTTTTTTTGTGTCGTTCATGTATGTGTTTTTTGAGTACGTATTGTAAAAAAAAAACTGGCTAAAGCAAATGTTTTAACGTCCCTGAAGGAATATGCAGGAGCCATATTTTAATAGTTATATATAACAGTACTAGAGTAATTCAACAATGAATGACAACAAATTCCTTATTTGTTATTTATTCCCTTCGTAACAGACTAACACACAATTGTTTTTTCTAGAAAACAAAATAAGAAGATTTATGTGTTATGCTTAACAGGTGAAAAGGCACAAAATATTAAAAGAAAATAAAAATATGTGATTTAATGTTGAAAATAGTTAACTAGCAGTTAACTGCTACAAATAAAAGTAAAGTTTAGATTAAATAAACGTAACTGGCTTTCTGACCAGATTAAGTGAAAAAATAAAACAAATTCTTATATATTTTTAAATGAAAACTTATATGAACACTAAACAAATTCGCACGCAGCACGCTGACGTGAGGGAAGTGAATCTTCACATAATAAACTTTTAAAACTCAAAACCAATGTAAAAACATACATTTATTCCAATATGATTGACGTCTGAAAACATTGATTTTTTGGATGTCCTGATGCTCCTGGTTTCATTTACCAGCAATGATAGGAATACAATTTTGCGCATTATAAGGTTAAGAGAAGGTCCAGTCAGGCTTGAAAGTAGGCGCAAGGTTGCTGGGGATGATACAAATACACACACAAATGAATAACAAGCTTTTCTAATGTAAAAACCCCATAAGACAACGTAAGACAACGTACTGTGTTCAGCCGATATACATTTTCTTTAATGACTCGGTAAATATTTAAGCTAGAATGACGAGAGAGGGCTTAAAAATTTCGCTTCACTAATTCCCATCTTAATATAAGCAATAACTTTACGTCCGGGACTTTTCTGGCCCTTTTTGGGCCCAAAAAATCGAAATTTGAAAGAATAATCCCTAAAAAGGGGGTTAGAGTTTTCCGATTGTTTTGCCCAAGGAACTTGTCAAACTGATTATAGAAAGGAATACCCCGAACAAATTTTAAGAAAATCGGACCAAAATGCGACCGTAAGAGTACACACACACACACACACACACACACACACACACACACACACACACACACACACATATATATATATATATTTGAACGACCCCCCAAAGCAGGTCATGCTAATAGTTCACTGTCCATAGGAAATTCACTAATAAAGCATTCTAGAGTTAATATTTTAAAATATTTGTTGTCGTTTGTAAAATAACTTATTAGATTGTAACGAACATGATAAGTTTATTTTTTATCCTTAGCTAACATCCGCTACTTTTTATCTATGTTTGGTTGTTTTTGTATTTTAAAAATAAATAAATTACTAAGCTCTTTTAACGTTAATCGTAAATCAGTATTTAATTGATTCATTATAAGTTTAGTTATTAAATGACAAGAGGCTTAGTAATGACGATGCAATGCCAATAACAAATGAGGCCTCAAGGGAGCTTCTTGACTGTTCATTAGTAACGATCCTGTACTTCATTTCCTATATTTTATAAATGTTTTCATCCTAAACGTATCATCAACCTTATGTAAATATACTAAATGCTTGTGAAATTAAACCTAAATAAAAATATTAACTTGGAAATTGAGACTTTGGTGAAATAGTACTTAGAACAACAAAAAGGTATTTAAAAAAGCAAAAAGTAATTTATGGTTAGAAATAGCAACTAAAAAATATAATTATTTGTAATGAACCTAATTAAAGAGTTTTAAGTAAACACATTTTATCAGTACAAATTATTTGTAAGCGAACACGCTTTTTACTTAGGACTTAATGCAAGGGCAAAGCCTGTTATTTTGCTTTTTAACTATGAATTAAATAGGTAGTTCTTTATATATATATATATATATATATATATATATATATATATATTTAAATATATATATTGTATTTCATAATTATATATTTGACAATGATTTTTACACAGTAAATTGGTTATTAATTAATATTAATCACAACAATACATTTTAAGTTCATAAATGATTCAATATGAGCTAATATTTAATTTAAAGTTAATAAAAAAGTCCAAAAACAATAAACTTCTTGATTCAACGGGACTTACTTTAGTTTTAACTGTGGTACAACTAAGAGTTAGTTTTAAAATAAATAAAAACAACAGCAGACAGTTGACGCATTTCAAAAATATATATGTGCAAAGTGGCTCTAGCTGAAGAGTCTTACGAGTGGGGAATTTCAATGAATGTGTTACAAGATCCCACATTTGTCAGCTGTGCGCGAATAAAGGCTAGATCAAATCGTTATTATAAGCTTAACAGATTTACTATTCAATGGGTTTATTGTGTGAATTATGATGCAAAGAATACCAAACATGTAACAAATTTACACAATTTACATACCGGTTGTGTTATTTAGTATTTAGTTTTTGAAAATAAATAGTTTAAGTTAATTTAACCGTGCAACTTAACATCTTATATATATTGGAGAGAATTATAAAACATAAGAATAGCTGTATTTCAATGTAACCTAATAATAAATATAGGTATCCGTCGGAAATATAGGTATTTTTAAATAGGACTGAAATACAATATTGCTATATTTAGACGTAAAACCTCCGTCGTTTGTTAAATAGTACGGGTAACATATCCGTGAACAGTACTTGCATATTCCGTTCGGAAAATATTCAACTGATGAATGCACCACCTGCTTACATATGTTCATTTTAAGTTTAATATATTTACATTGTCAAGTGCATAACACATATATACAACAAACGTTCACAAATTGAACTCCACTCCCTTAAAAAGGTTAGGGCATCAGGCTAGGAACCTTAAACAGATTAGAGCTACATACATCAGAAAAGGACTAAATACCATCCATGTGAAGTGGTGTGTTATTTATTTTGACTAAGTTCGAAATTAGATGTCACCAAACGGTACTTAAATTTGTAAAAACCCTACATACCAAAATGTTTGCCGAAAATTTTGAAAAGGTTTGAATTAACGTACCATGATGACATCTAAATTTTAATTCCTACTTCTTACTTTGGGAATTCGTGTTTTTTTATATTCAATGAAGACTTCACGAGAATATACTTGAGAATGATTTAAGGGTGGTCCCTAAATATTTATAATTATTAAATACCTACACTTTTTTCCCGTTTTACCACAATCTATCACATCTCTGCTGTTTTCCACCATCCTGAAAAATATGACTTTATTTGCTCAGATGTTTTTTAAAACCCTAAAAATTTTAGAGATTAAACTTTCTTCCTAATAAGACTACCAAAAGTGCATAAATAATGTTAAATTTCTCTTGTTGTGGAAAAATATCCTAAAGTTTGTCTTAAAATGTTTTATAAGGGTGTACCAAAGTTTATGAATCAGCAACTTTTATCCTTTTATCGTTCTTTTAACTGCAACTGGTATTAAAGGCTTTGTGACTTTGATCATGCATGTATTTTGGCCTTCCAATAATATCATATTTGTTTCATTTAATTTAAATTTATTAAACTTGTATCGTATTGATAATTCATTTAAGACTGCAATATCTGCTGAGTGACTAGTACACTTAGATACTTCAAACGATTTAAAGTGTATAAACTTCATATTCATATGTATATGCTTCATTGCAATACTTGTACTTTAGTGCACTGGATATGTGACAGTTTGAATAACGTTTTCTAGGCAAATATAAAACAGGGACATTTTGCATGGCTTAAAATTGGTGCATACCTTTATTTGTAGATATTTATAGCAAAGAGATATATTTTTAACGCAGTTTTAATTTATAGAATAGTTTTTTTGTAGCAAAAAGATACTCAAAGCAAATAAACAACTGCCTAAATGTGTTAGCACGTTTTCAAAATGCAAGCTGAAAAGTGGCTTCAGCAGAGGAAGGTTGACAAGTCTTGAATATCAATGAGTGTGTTTCACGATCCACATTTGTCAACTGTGTGCGGAGGTGCTACCATTCTGGACCGATTAAAAGAGTTGGGTTATATTCTGAAGCGATTAGAAGACTTCTAGGGTTCTATTTGGGGCGAAATAATATATTTAAACTATTGAATTACGTTCCTGTTTGGGCTAAATTGAAATATATTACACTGAACTGAGGGGACAGAATGAATTAAGTTGAATCTCTGCTACCATGGATTAACTACTTGGAATGCGTGCTGGACTATTTTGGAGGACTGAATTACCCAAAGCCCGATTGATCTGCCAGATTAATGCCTTGCCGTAGCCAGCCTTAATGAGTTAGTTAAATATGTCGTAATAATGAACTGGCGAACTGCCGAATTCCCTCAACTACTCATTGCTCTGTGCCAAAACCTTAAATAACCTTTAAACCTAACGAAATATTCCTGCACATAAAAATAACGATAAAAACTAAATAACAATGATTATGGACAACTATTTAAGTAATACTGTTGTGAGTCTTGTGGCGTCGCGTGGGTAGCCCAAGCCACGAGAATCTTCCTAATTCACATGCCTGAACCTACTATTCCTTAATTATATTAATTGTAGATTAGCCTGATTCACCATAGATTCCCTCCTCTTACTGCTAGTACTTATCTAGCCATCGCTAGACGATGGTTCCGGATGAATATTTAGACTGCTCCGACGAATAAGGGACGTGCTGTGCTGTGGAGTGGCACAATAAGAAGACAGACGCTCACTCCACTTGCTGGCGGAAGGGGGTAACAAACGTTACGTCACCCCACTTCCGTACCAGCCGTCTGCCAAGACGAGCCAGTTACCGGGTTGGTAAAGACGAATATATAATGAGGGTGACGTAACACGGCACAAAATCTGACGGAGGTGCCTTCCTTTGGGAGCCTGGTAAGATCTCGGATCCATGTAGGAGACAAACCAAGGAGAGAGTTAAGCCGAACCCACTTATCATGCCACTTGTTCCTCCTTTGTTCACCACACAATTCACCGCAACTCAAGATGAAGCCATTCCTGGCACCGGTCCCACATTAAGTTCTTGGCTTGACTAGTGGTAGGCATTACTCTAACAAAATTCTTCCACTTTGCATAGGGAACCATCCACTAACTCTAACCTCCAAAACAAACCTGAAACTCCAATTCCGCAACCCACTAGCGCAGGTGCAATTTCTTTTCAAGTTGGGAGGGTGGCTGTTCCACACAAGCTAGGGTGCTGACAAGCTAGGGCGAGTCAGGCTAATCTACAATTAATATAATTAAGGAATAGTAGGTTCAGGCATGTGAATTAGGAAGATTCTCGTGGCTTGGGCTACCCACACCACGCCACAAGATTCACAACAGTATTATTTAAATAGTTGTCCATAAGCATTGTTATTTAGTTTTTATCGTTATGTTTATGTGCAGGAATATTTAGTTAGGTTTAAAGGTTATTTAAGGTTTTGGCACAGAGCAATGAGTAGTTGAGGGAATTTGGCAGTTCGCCAGTTCATTATTACGACATATTTAACTAACTCATTAAGGCTGGCTACGGCAAGGCATTAATCTGGCAGATCGATCGGGCTTTGGGTAATTCAGTCCTCCAAAATAGTCCAGCACGCATTCCAAGTAGTTAATCCATGGTAGCAGAGATTCAATTTAATTCATTCTGTCCCCTCAGTTCAGTGTAATATATTTCAATTTAGCCCAACACAGGAACGTAATTCAATAGTTTCAATATATTATTTCGACCCAAATAGAACCCTAGAAGTCTTCTAATCGCTTCAGAATATAACCCAACTCTTTTAACTGGTCCAGAGGAGACGGACGTCTTTTATAAGGGTGCGATTACAAATTATCTATTTAAATTATGCCCTTACCACGTAAACAATTTGTTTACTAATGTTAAAATATCCTTTTAGACTTTCTAGTTTTAAGAAACTATGTGATGATGCCATGCTTGTTAAGTTTGTAACGGCAATAATGTATTCTGATTATGAATCTGATGATGATATTACATTTTATAATAAACGTGGAATATTATTTCAAAACGGAGTTATTTAATTTTTATAGATAAATTTTATAAAATCCAAACAAATGTGGACACCGCAATATATTATAAATGGGGGTTGTCAATAAGGTACCAAACAACTTAATATTTCTTTCACCGTTGCATATATTAATTAAAACTTGGCTGAGTCATATTTAACTTAAAATACCCCCGTAGTAGCAATCCTGCGTACTCAGAGAATTTACAATGCACATATATATATATATATATATATGTATCTTAGTACCACATAAAGCCACATACCAAGTTTCATCAATATACATTCATAAATAAACGATTTATGACATTTTTATTATTCTCCATAAGAATAACATGGCGGATGAGTATACAAGTTTGCTGAAGCAAACAACAAATGGGGTTTCATATAAATATCAATTTAACTCAAGTAGGTAAAGCCACAAACCAAATTTGTTTAATTTATGTTCATAATCAAGCGAGATAACACGTTACTTATTCTCAGTAAAAATAACATGGAAGCTGAGTACGCAGGTTTGCTACTACGGGAACTATCAGCCGAAAAATGGTTTTTAGTGCACATATCAATAGACCACAACGATATGAAGCAATATACCAAGTTTCATCAGGATACGTTGATAAATAAGTGAAATATACAATTTGTATCATTCTCTATAAGAATAACATTGGACAACGTACTGTGTTACCACTTCCAATATCTTTGTAACCATTTGACGTAGAGCCATGATCAAAACACCAAATTGTGCGACTTTTTAAGCTGAAGCCAATCGAGAAAACTAATTTTTTTATTATATGTAAAAAAATAAAAAAAAAACATTTTCGGGGTATAAAACCCCCCAAAATACCCCTTCGGTTAGGTCGATCTGTCTGGTTTACGAACTTAAAGTCATAAAAGTCACAGTTTTGAACGTATGGTGTTTTGGTATATGGGGACCTCAAAACCAACATTTATCGTGGTCCCGGGCCTAGGTCTTAACCATGCCGACTACGGTGATAGCTTCTTACCTATAGGAGAAATTTGCTAATAATCCTTTTAATGTGTACTGCCCTTACGACGTGAAGAGTCAAAAGATATCTAGAATGGAAGCGCAGGTCAAAAGTTTCAAATTTTTAATGGTAGAACACAATTCCTCAAATCTCTCCTGAATTAGCGTAATATATTAGGAATGGTTTTTATTCACAGATTTATTTTTGTGACCCAAGGAAAATAAGCCTTTTACGTAATATACATTTCTTTGCTTAACCTGAACTATAAAGATTTAACGCTGTGTTATTATTACACTTATTTCAGAAGTCGGCTTACAGTCTCAACTTGTATAAGAAGTTTTTGTTAAAAACATGTTTCGTACTAAAAATAAGCGTATTTTAATTTTATATTTGAATTTCTAGTAGGATTCAAGGATCCAAATGGGCTGTTTTGCAAGAGAAAATTATGTAAAAAAACATTATTAGCTGTACTGTTGCTTTACAAATATACATAAAACTGCGTTGTTTCAATAATAATATGCAGACACAAAAAAGTGCGTTACAATAACAATGAAATAACAAAGGCCACAAACATAGAAATAGTGCAATGACAAACTTGTGGGTTTAAAAGGAACTTTGGCGATTAAACCACAAAGCGGCAATTCAATATCCTTAATGTAGAAACAGTCAGGACAAACTTTAGTTGTTAAGCTAAGGTGGATTGCTATTTTCAAAGCAGTACATTATCGTTACCGTTGCATTCTACTTCCTTGAGATTATCAATGTAGTGATGGTAACATTATTTGCGGTAGAGCCACATCAAATAATTCCTAATGAATAATAGCAGGCAATTAAACAAGTGTATTGTGGCATTTTACATGTGATATTATTGAACGATATTTATTATGAGACATGGAACAAAACTGAGCAGCCCAATAGATTAATCGCCTATTGGTAGGTAAAGTTATACTTTGTTTCTTATATGCTGATTTTCCTTGCAATGTTAAAGAAGCTTCAAATATGATATTAGCCTAACGTTCGTTGACGATATACTAAATGTTTTAGTTGAGTTATGAACAATAAAGGAGGCAACCAGTCACGAGACCCGAACCCCCCGCCGCACTAAAAGTCTCGCTCTGGTTGTCGCACCGTGCAGTCCCGTACCACACCGTGTGTTCTGTGCTATGCCTGGCTTTTGTGTTTGGTTTGATTTGTCCTTTTCTTGACTGATTTTACAGTTCTCTGTTTTAAATTGTTTGTGTTTATCCGAACCTTTTCTGGACTGTGCCTTATTGTATTATATATATGTCATATGTTAGGATTCAGATTGACTTTCATATTGTATAATAACATTCTTATTAATACTATTATACAACAATGCCGTAAAACTAACACCATTTCCGTAAGATTTTGATTAGTGTAGAGTCATATCGTACTAAATCTAAATGTTTAATTATGATTCGACTATGTATATAACCAAACTTCAAGTTTTGAGTATTAATTAATTAAAAGGTTAAAATAATATATATTTTACAGATTAGTATTTTATATTAAATATAATATTATTAATTTCCTTTGGCACCAAAAAATTCAATACCCCCGTCGCAGCAAACCTGCGTACTCAGCGAATTTCCAATGCATATATATGTGACTCACTACTACATGGAGCTACTTACCAAGTTTCACAAAAATACATCCATAAATAAGTGATATATATCATTTTATTTATTCTCCATAAGAATAACATTAGGGTTGAGGACGCAGGTTTGCTGCAACGAGGAAGATAAGTAATATTTTTTTTTGCAATGATCAATATAACTGAACCAGGTGAAGCTATATACCAAGTTTTATTAATTTAGGTTCATAATTAAGGGAGATATACAACTTTACTTATTCTCCATATGAATAACAAGGGGGCCGAGTATGCAGGTTTGCTGCTACGGAGACTATCAACAAAAAACTTGTTTTTTGTGCTAATATCAATATACCACAACTAGTTGAAGCCACATACCAAGTTTCATCAATATACATTCAAAAATAATCGAGATATAGAATTTTATTTATTCTCCATAAGGATAACATTGGACAACGTACTGTATTTAGCACTTTGAATATCTCTGCAACGGTTGGACGTAGAACAACGATTAAAACACCAAAATGATTGTTTTGTTGAGCTAAACACATTAATAAACAGAAATGTGAAGTTTTCAGTAAAATTATCTGAGAAAAATCTAAAAACCTTTTTCCCATAAGATTAACATGGGACACGTTTTTTTTTGGATTTTCTCCACAACCACTTAACCTAGGTTAATGATTCAAAATACTAAATTATTTGTTTTTTTAAGCGCTATAAAATGGCTATAACCAAAATTGAGTGTTTTTAACATTTTGGGGTCAAATTTGCAAAAAACCGATTTTTGGAAAATTGTAAACCCCCATAAAACCCCTTTCCCATAGTGCGATCAATCTGGTTTTCGAACTTAAAGTCATAAATGCTACTCTCCACATTTGTGCCAAATTTCATCAAAATCGGGTGTTTCTTTCAAAATGTATCGCGGTAACGGACACATATATATATTATATATATATATATATATATATATATATATATATATATATATAAATTTGAACGAATAGTGTTTTTGGCATCTGGGGACCTCAAAACAAAAAGTTATCATGGTCTGGGGCTTAAGTCTTACCATGAGACCTACGGTAATAGCTTCTTCCCTATAGGGGAAATTCGCTAAAAGCTGGACACTAATGTTACGTACAAACAGAAACATTACAAATTAATTTTAAACGTTTTAATTTAAGCCTCAATGTTAACCAAATGTTACATATCTTTACGTCATGGAATTGACTAATTTTATATATAAATATATTTATTATGAAAGTTTCGTCATAACATTTACTGTCTAATCCGTGTTCATGGGTAACTAGATGTTAAAAAAACAAATACACAATACACTCGGTTGGGACACTAAGATATACTCTGCAAAACAAAACTTTATTTCATACTTTGCAAACTCGAAGACAAGATACAATTATGGATATTTAAGATGTGTATAGTCCTTTAAAACAAATATATAAACAGTGGGATTTTAAAACTAGTTAGACTGATCAAAGTCAATGTATTGCATGATCCTTTTAACATACAAATAACTCAAATTCTGGAGGAAAATATCCCGCCCCTATTTTAATACTATAAAAAAAATTTAGACAATTTAAATATACAACTTACCACCATTCAAATGCATATTATCTATCCAATATTTAACTAGAGTTCAATTAGACGAAATAATTCATTGATGTAATCACATAATATATAAGTATATCTTACTTATAACGGTATACAATTTAAATAAACAATATATATTACCCTTAAAATTTTAAAGACAGTTTTCGAAGAATCGAAGAAAATGTCATTCATAACACGATTTGTCCGAGGCAAGGAAGCTAATTTGTACGTCCAAAGGAAACTACTATCGGCCAGCTGGAGTCTGACGAACGTGTTTCCTGCAATGTGAGAAATAAAATAAGTCAGAAACTGATGTTATTCCGGATTTAAATGTTCTTGAGATCATCTAAATTTATATCGAGTTTCGATGATTATAAAGCATGTGGCTTAACATTAACTGTAAAATTAGTGACATTATGCTAAGCTTTCTGTGATATAGGTTTTTATAATTAAAGTACATAAATAATTTCTATGATTCATTCATTATTTATACGGCTCTATAGAAGTCTTAATCTTATTAATTATTGCTTTAATCGTATTGCAAGACATCGCATAGTAAGTCTTAAATATTTTTCTTATGAACCTATTATTAAATTGACCTTTAAAACATAAAAGTCATCATGTATTGTTGAGTATATTTAATATAATATTATTATAATTAGTAATTGTCCCCCTATCTGTACACATATTGATACAAAATAGTTATTATTTTAACAGTTTTTAACATTTGAAACCACTTTGTTATACACGTGTACTATTCGTAATTAAACAGATTAGAGAATCAGAGGATAAAACATAGTTTTAATCAACTTAAAACTTGTACATATTTCAAGAATAATGCATTGCTAAACAAAAGTAAATATTATTACAGATGATTAAAAATAACAACAGGTGAATTCCAAATTTAAATATAGTACATTCTCCCCCACTATCAGTTCACCACGCGTAGTCTTGAAGGTAACTCGGAGGCTGTCTGTTTCTTTGAGGCCTACTTACAGAAACACCAACATCAGACTCTTCAGGCGAGTTGTTAGGTTGAGACTGAGTTTCGTTCGACTCACTTGCGACTATATCTTGCATTCGATTTTCTGTTTGAATATCTTGAAGGTGTGATTCAGCAGCAGGAGCTAGATTGCGGACATTTACAGAAGTTTCTCGACCGTCTGGTAAGCGGACATAAGCATATCCTGGGTTTGCATGAATAAGTTCTACTTGGCGTACCAATGGATCGTATTTGCTCGATCTCTCGAAGTTCTTTAACAATACAGGCCCTGGAGCTGTTAACCATGTAGGCATTGAACACCCGTTACCAGATTTCCTATTATGTTTAAACATTCTCTCATGTGGTGTGCAATTAGTGCTAGTGCAAAGTAAAGACCTAATGGAATGTAATGCTTCTTGAATAACCATTTCCCATCTAGTTACGGGCAGGTTCTGAGACTTTAAGGCAAGAGTTATGGTTTTCCAAATTATACCATTATATCTCTCACACTGTCCATTTCCTTGGGGGTTGTACGGAGTGGTATGACTTGTTGCAATTCCATGTGAATGCAAGAAAGATGTTACGTCTTTCGAGAGAAATGACGTGCCACGATCTGAATGGATATAAGATGGTATTCCAAAAATAGCAAATAGCTGTTTTAAGCTTTGAATTACTACTGATGATGTAATTTCAGAACATTGGAAGGCAAAAGGAAAGCGTGAAAACTCGTCAACAACAGTAAGGAGGTAACGGTTTCGAGTAGTTGATGGCAATGGACCTTTAAAGTCAATGTTTAAACGCTCAAAAGGAGCCGTTGCTTTAATTAACGTACCTTCAAATTTGCAAAACTTAGGCTTAAGTTGAGCACAAATAGAACAAGCGGCCGTCATCTTCCGTATTTCTTCCAAAGTACATGCAATGTTCTTGGATCGAACCCAATGATACATTCTCGTAACCCCAGGGTGGCAGAGAGAGCGGTGAACTTCTTCAAGATTGAAAGATCCTCCTAACGCTGAGGTTACTCGAGAGAGGGCATCTGGGACTACATTTTCTTTTCCTGGTCGATATACGATATCATATTTAAAACATGAAAGTTCTAAACGCCATCTCTGAATCTTTTCATTTTTAATTTTTCCTCTGACTATATTGTCAAACATAAACGACACAGACTTTTGGTCGGTTATTAAAGTGAATGGTCTGCCTATCAAATAATGCCTCCATTTTTTAAGAGATTCTACAATAGCCTGGGCTTCTTTCTCTATACTTGGATGCAGTTGTTCAGATTTTGACAATGTGCGGGAGAAAAAGGCAACAGGTCTACCATTTTGTGAAAGAGAGGCTGCAATAGTTTTCTCTGAAGCATCTGTTTCTACCGTGAATGGAACACCTTCTTATATGGGCATTTTTAGAGCCAAAGAAATATCGGTTTTGAGATCATCAAACGTTTTAGCTGACTCTTCTGACAAGGGGAATTGTTTACTTTCAACTAACGGGCGTATTTTCTCAGAGAAACGAGGAATAAAGTTGGAATAGTGTGCAAACATACCCATCGCTCGACGAAGGGCTGCAGCATTCTCTGGGACTGGGAGATCAATCAATGGTTTAAGACGTTCCGGATCAGGCTGAATCTTGTGGTCGGATATGACATAACCTAGGAGACGAATAGATTGAGTAGAAAATACACATTTGTTCTTATTCAATGTTAAGTTGTACTTCTTGGCAGCTTTCATGAAGTTTTCTAAATGCATATCATGAGCTTCTTGAGTTTCTCCGCAAACAGTAATGTCGTCCAGATATGCGAAAGTATTCTTTAGATTCTCCTGTTTAATTATGAAGTCCATTACACGCTGAAATACAGCAACACCGTTCGTTACTCCAAAAGGTACTCGATTAAACTGGTAAAGTCCTCCACATGCTTCGAAATCAGTAAATTTCTTATCTTCTTCAGCAATCGGGAGTTGATAGTAGGCACTTTGAAGATCTATTGTGCTGAAGAATTTGTATCTAGAGACCTCGTTTACTATTTTATCGATTCTAGGTAACGGGTATGCATCCAGCATGGTGAAACGATTGATAGTTTGAGAATAATCAACTACCATGCGCTTCTTATGATTTTCGTTCTTAGTTACTAACACCTGTGCTCTCCAAGGTGAGACACTAGTTTCAATAACTCCCTCAGATAGCAGTTTCTGAATATCTGCTTCAATGAATTTTTCATCCTCAAGACTATGCCGACGAGATTTTATGGATATGGGTGCACAGTTGGGTGACAAGTTACTGAATAATCTAACAGGTTGAATACAGGCTGAGGCTAAACTACAAATCTTAAGTGATTTCTTGTTACCACCAAACAGTACTTCTAGGCTTTCGTAGTTTTTCAATACATCATGACCTATTATGATATCTGTGCATAATTGATCAAGAACAAGGAGTTTAACATTGCTATGGACATTTCCCAAAATTTTTAAATTAACTCTACAAAAGGATTTTATGTGGGATTGAAAAGAAGCAGATGCCATTGAAACATTTACATCAATAGGAAATTCTCTCAAGTTACATACCTGAATAATATTTTTACTTATGAAACTCTCAGAACTCCCAGTATCCACTAAAGCATTCATTTCCTCTCCATTCAGTTGTACTTTGATAATAGACTTTACTAGAGAGGACGGAACAGCAGCGTTGAGACTATTAAGAAAAAGGTTGTTAGACAGAGAAGTACCGGTAGTATTATTATTCGCTCTTGGATTTGATTGGATGTTGCTTCTGCAAACTTTGGAAAAATGTCCAGTTTTTCCACACTTGTGACATACAACGTTCTTTGCAGGACACAATTCTCGGCGATGTCTGTTTGCCCCGCAAAAATAACATTTTTGAGTTTGGACTGCAGAAAGGGTCCCTTCAATTTTGTTTACTTTATTTTCAGGATTCTCTGTTTTGTCTTTGCTTGTACCGATAACAAGATTTACAGGATGAATTGCAGGATTTATAAACGATTCAGCATGTTTCTGAGCCATTTCAAGACTACGTGCTTGATTTAACGCATCTTCAAGTGAAAGTGTTTTATTCTCCAATAGCCTACGTGCTTGATTTAACGCATCTTCAAGTGAAAGTGTTTTATTCTCCAATAGCCTTTGACGAATCTCGCTTGACAGTATTCCACCAATAAACGCATCCCGAATATAGTCATCCCGGTTCTGTTCAGCATTGACTTGTTTGAATTTGCAATCTTTGCTTAGTTTAAATAAAGCTTGAATGTACTCATCAACAGTTTCCTTAGACTTCTGTTGTCTTGTAGCAAGTTTATGTCTCGCAAATACCTCGTTTGTTGGTTTAATGAATAGAGATGTTAAAGTACTTAAAGCATCTTCATAAGTTTTGCATAATGATATACATTCATAGATTCTTGGAGACACATAATTTATCAGGAGTTTAAGTTTACCTTCATCTGTGTTTGTCCATTTTAAAGTTTCTATTTCAGCAACAAAATTCTCAAATGTAGCAATCCAGTGTAGCCACAGGTGGGAACTTGCAGTATCATTAGGATCAGCATCAAATTTTGTTGGTTTCAGTAAGTTTTCCATTACACAGTACACTATTAAAACATTAACTCAGAAGGATGTTAAGTTGATTAAATTGTACTATTCGTAATTAAACAGATTAGAGAATCAGAGGATAAAACATAGTTTTAATCAACTTAAAACTTGTACATATTTCAAGAATAATGCATTGCTAAACAAAAGTAAATATTATTACAGATGATTAAAAATAACAACAGGTGAATTCCAAATTTAAATATAGTACAACACGTTTTATAAATAGCAATCTGTTACCCAATATATGTGCCTTTTGATTTTTGAATCATCCACTATTAAAGCTTTGTTCTATAGTCTTTTGTAGTTGCAATTGCATTTATCATATGCAGTTTCAAATTACTCAGTCAGCTGGGCATAATGTTTAAGTTGCAAATCATGGTTGACTGCAATATGTTCCTGCAAACAATAGAACATCAGCAAGTTATCATATGTTTAATTTGTTTATTTACTTCTACAGATTTTTAGTAAGAAGATTTTAATACAGGCTCATGTTAAAAACCATTTTACTATTCCTAGACCCACAAGAAATTCAATCCCAACTGAATTTTAAGTTATGACCTATCACAACATTCTAAGTAATAAAATTTAAAATAATTTTACCAGTTATATTGCTTTTTCTTTTTTCTTTAGAGAAAGCATGTTGTTGGGGTATGCTGAGAGTATTTTCTTAGTTTGACTTCTTACTTAGTTATCTCATCTAGGGCCAATTCACTTAACGTCGTTTGAAAAAATCTATGAGAACATCCGCCGCAAGAAGTATAACTAACAGTATGAGATGAATGGTTATATTTCTTTATTAGTATGTTTTTATTTATGATACTATTCATGATTTTAGCGAATTTCCCCTATAGGGAAGAAGCTATTACCGTAGTCGGCATGGTAAGACCTAGGCCCGGGACCATGATAACTTTTCGTTTTGAGGTCCCCAGACCCCAAAAACACCATTCGTTCGAAACTGTATATATATATATATATATATATATATATATATATATATATATATATATATATATATATATGTGTCCGTGAGCACGATAACTCTCGTAAAAATTATCCGATTTTGATGAAATTTGGTATAAACATGTAAAGCAACATTTATGACTTTAAGTTCGAAAACCAGCCAGATCGCTCTATCCGAAGGGGTATTTTGGGGGGGTTTTGTACCCCAAAAATGGGTTTTTCGAATTGTTTACATATAATTTTGTAAAAAGTCAAATTTTATTTTTTCCCATTGGATTCAGCTTAAAAAAACACACAATTTGGTATTTTGATCATTTCTCTACGTCAATTGGTTACCGAGATATCGAAAGTGCTAAACACAGTACGTTGTCTAATGTTATTCTTATGGAGGAAAATAAAAATTTTATATCTTGCTTATTTATGAACGTATACTGACGAAACTTGGTATACGGCTTCATCTGGTTGTGGACCATTAATATTTGCTCAAAAAAATAATTTTTTACCCAAGGCTCCCGTAGCAGCAAACCTGCGTACTCAGCCCCATGTTATTCTTATGGAGAATAAGTAACGTGTTATCTGCCTTCATTATGAAAAAAAATTAATGAAATTTGGTATGTGGCTTTACCTACATGAATTATATTGATATTTGTATAAAACCCCATTTTTTGTGTTCCTTACTTCAGCAAACCTGCATACTCAGCTGCCATGTTATTCTTATGGAGAATAATTAAATTGACATAAATCGTTTATTTATGAATGTATATTGATGAAACTTGGTATGTGGCTTTATTTGGTATTAAGATACAAATATATGCATTGGAAATTCGCTGAGTACGCAGGTTTGCTGCTACGGGGGTATTTATTTATTTATTGTTACAAAACAGAAACGGATCTATTTACATTTTTACAACTTATATTTAACTATATAAAATAATACTTGTTTTTAAAACCATTTCTTCTGAATAACAATAGTGAATCTAGATAAAGTGGTGAGTTTTGATTCAATAGCTAATGGTTAAGTTGCTAAGGCAAAGTTTAATCGACCAAGCCAACAGGGAGTCTATAACAACTTTAACTTTAACAAGTATGTCCAAATATGAAAGTTCTAAATAGTAGATCTGAAGTCTATTTATTTTGGAATAATTATGTTATGGCTTAAACTATAATTTACATTATTAAGCTTAAGACATATTTTACTTTATTGTTAATATAATGCACATTTTGTTAAGTTTTAAAACTTCAAATGAATCCTTTTTTGAGGCCTTGACATACAAAAGCTAGTAATACTTCTCTTAGTTAGTTATTTAATACATAATACTTACGTAAACAAATAATCGTTACAATCGTTCCCAAGAAAGATTGAGCAACCCCCGTCCTCAAACCAGCTGTAATAGACGTAATATTTTAAATATTCTCTTTTAATTTAAATATATACCTCATAAATAGTGCTATATTTTTTAAATTTGCTACAAACATATAACTATGTTCTTTATTTTGAATATTGATTATTTATTTTAATAACTATATTAGTTTTTACTAACTATTATTTTTCTTCCAAACTTGTAGAACCAGTCTATGAATATTATGAACATTATTAAAGTTTGTAAAGTTATAATTAAGGTCGCTTATAAATATGTTATGTCTGACATCACGTAACAACTAACGCACTCAAACCTTTCATACACGATTGATTCGAACATATTTTTAAGACTATGAACAATACAAAAATAAATAACTTTAAAGACAACTAGTCCGTCCAAAGTAGTCTTGGGCCATTTGCTACTCCATTAGTTGCAGGCGGCTGAGCACAGGTTACAACTTGCTAGCGTCCCGTCGCTTCTGGACCACGTTCTGCTTGTCTTCATGCAACTTTGGCAATATAAAAATGACATTCATAGCGAAAGATGAATTACACATTTTGAACTAAATAACTGCAAAGTACAATCCATCAATTTCCATCAATTGTTATGAAAGTATTTACTAATGATAATGTTGCTGCAAATTTTAAGAGACTATTCTGTATAAATTACTAACTAATCAGTGTAGTTTATAGTAATTACTTGTGTAGTTGTTTCCAAAGTTAAAATAAATAGTAAACTAAATTACTATTTACTTAAAATATGGTATATACATTACTTTTAACGTGTTCAGTTTTGTAAATAATATTAACTAATGCAACAATGACAATAATAATATTGCTACCAATCAAAAAACGTAAACTAGTATCCTAAATCTTAAATAAAGCAACTAAAAGAAATATTTCAGCTAAACGTTATTTATACGCATAATTTAGACCACCATAACCTATATCACATTATCGTCCTACCCCTCAGCTGGATGTTCTTTACTCGGTTTACTCCCTGCTGGTGAAGCCAATTCCCTGTCATTAACTCTCTGGCTTTACTATGTTACCAAACAATTTATTAATATCTACTCAGTAAAATTGTCAGATTTGGTGCTAGTAGAAAAACTAGTATGACAGTAATTAAATGAAGACTCACGTTTAATAACTCTAACAATGGATGACCACTTATTTATGTGTATATTCACAAAGCTAGTCTCTATACTAATCGTTCAGTAAATGTATGTAATAAAATGTCCAATTATTAATTTTCGATAATTAATAAGAGACTTATATGGTAGCGCTATCTTAAATTCCAAATAGTGTATATTGTAAATCTGTAAAGTGGAACTTTAACTTTATAAATCCTACTTATTAAAATTAGAAATGTTAGTGTTAACGATTAATGTAAGTGTTTCCATAGATATGCTTTTTATTAAAAGTAATATAATATATATATATATATATATATATATATATATATATATGGCTCAGTTTTATTATGTATCATACAGTACCTATTAAATAACTATGTTTTTAAATTCCGATAGATGACTCAAAGTATTTCCTAACATTAAAATAATTCCTACATATCAAAGTTCCCAAATAATTTAATTGGTTTGTTCTAAATCAGTAATATAATAATAAATAAGTGTACAGTACACAGACCATTAAAATTCATAACTTTACCTTTTGAAAGACAGCCAGAAAAAGCTTACTAAGGGAAAATGTATTTTTAATAAAAGCTTTGACAACGAAAGCAGGAACATTTGTGTCTGAAACACACAAATTGGTCGCATTATCTAAAATGTGTCCATTCTCTTCCCAGAACGAATCGACAAAAGCTAACTGTTCAGACTCCCTCAATTGTTATTTGCATTTCTCAACACTTAATTTTAGGTTTGACCATTTTATAGAGCTTAAAAACAAATAATATAGTATTTTGAATCATTAACCTAGGATAAATGGTTTCGGTGAAAAAAACGCGTTCGTAAAATTTTCCATGTTAATCTTATGAGGAAAATGTTTTGCTCAGTTAATTTTACTGAAAACTTCATATTTGATAGTACCTGTACTTCAATACCACAAAACCATGATGTTGATGCTTAAATTGTGATCATATGCCCAACCATTGCAGAGATATTCAAAATGGTAAACACAGTTCGTTGTCCAATGTTCTTCTTATGGAGAATAAATAAAATGTGATATCTCGGATAATGTACATATTTGAAACTTGGCACTTAGCTTTACCTAGTACTGGTAATTTATATTTGCACAACAATTATTTTTGTTATTGTTTTTTTACTGTCCCTGTAGCAGCACACCTGTATACTCAGACAAAATTGTATTCCTATGGATGGTAAGTAAAGTGTTTAATGTCCCTTATCATGAAAATTAATTAATACAACTTTGTAAGTAGCTTTACCTGGTTAATTTTAATTGACAACTGCATAACGACACGTTTATTATCTTTCTAGTTCCACCAAACCTGCGTACTCAGCCTTTAATGTAATTCTTACGGAGGATAAAAACAAATTCTATTTATCATTTATTTATAATTCATTTTTATGAAACTTGATAATTATTATGGTTTACAAGATACCAATGGTGAGCATAAAAAAATTATACTCTGTATATACAGATAGATGAACCATTAATAATCATAATAATATTAAATATGTTGAACAAAACAGGATGACTGTTATGCTATTAAGGTAAACTTAAAATTAATTTACTAAACAAAATTGAACGACCTACTATCAAAGGTTTTGCAAGACAATTAACTTAAGGCTTTAAAATTATAAGAGTTCTGAAGCCATATTAAATATCGTGGATTATATAGACTGTTCATGATTAAAACGTACGCTGCTGAACGCTTGATAAAATATAACTAATTTTCCAGTTAATATTAAGACACTTGTTGCAGCTGTAACATCTTCGAAACTCGTTATAAATTTCGATGACCAGTAGTTTATTTCAATAAAAAAAAAACATCAGTTTCTCACTTTTATTGTTCCTCACATTGTAGTAAAAACGTTCGTTAGACTCCAGCTGGCCGATAGCAATTTTCTTTGGGCATACAAATTGGCTTCCTATCCTCGAACAAAATAGTGTTTTGCTTGACCTTTTCTTCGATTCTAAAACTGTCTTTTAAATTGTTAATGGTAAATTTTCCTCTGAAATTTTTGATTTTAAACTTGTATAAGTAGGATTTAAATGTTATGTAATTATATTAAAGATTACGATGGTCTACTTGAATACTAGTTAAATATTTAATATATATTATACGTACGATTGGGTAAGTTGTATATCTGCATTTTCGAAATACGTTTTTATTAAATATTAAACTAAGTGCAAGATGTTTGCGTCTTGAATTAGAATTACTTATTATATTAAACAAATTTTGCAATTCACTGACTAACTAACTTAGTCTAACTAAATTAACTTAGTCTGACTAAATTAGTCTAACTAGTTTCAATGTTAGTCTAACTAGTTTCAATGTTAGTCTGAACTAGTTTCAGGACCATAATTCCACTTTTTAAATATATTTTTTGTGAGAACTAAAGACTTTTTTAACTTACAGGGTCGTATTTTGACTTTGGATGGCAGAGAGGGTATTTCATTTGTCTATCGTGTTTAGTGTCTCTTCTTGTTCCGGCCGATTTTATTGTATATTTGTTGGTTTAACATCAAGATAGCCTAGGCAACGGCTTTGACAGTAATTGTTATGACGAACGATTACAAATAGGACATTCATCTTAAATATTTTGGTGTATAAAACTAGTTAAATTAACAACGGTAAGATATATAACTCCTTGGTTAAAATGATGGCTTGGATTGAAACTGTTAAAACTAAATGAAATTTTATGTTTTTAGTAATGTTTATGATTGTACGTAACATTAGGGTCCAGCTTTCAAATGTTTGGAGCTCAGGGCATTTGATAATATTTTATTTAATATAAAATCCCAATCTTTAAAATATACTATCATTTGAACCCTTGTAATTATTCTATGCTATTTTTATACTATTCTACTCAAAATCTGATGCTTGTCTATGTTAAGTAAATAGTTGATCTGTATCCTATCAAATCATTTATATATACAATAATTGTTCATAACTTACTTAAAACATTTAGCAGGTCGTCACGAACCCTAGGCTATGGTCATATTTGAATCCTCTATAACATTGTGAGAAAAATAAGGCTATAATAAACCAAAGATAACTGTACCCACCAATGCACGATAAATATCTTGGGCTGCTAATTTTCGTTTCATAATTCATAATCAATACCGATTAATAATAGTACCTGATCAAATACCACAAAACACATGTTTCGTTGCTTACGATTATTCATAAGTTATAGTTTGATGAGGCTCCATTGCATATCATGTTCCCATAAGAAAAACATATGTTTTAGATTTAAAATCTCAAGGAACTAAAATGCAACGGTAACGATAATGTACTGTGATGAAAATAGCAATCCACCTTGGCTTAACAACTAAAGTTTGTCCTGACTGTTTCTACATGATGGATATTGCATTGCTGCTTCGTGGTTTAATCGCCAAAGTTCCTTTTATACCCACAAGAGTTTTTCATTTCACTACTTCTTTGTTTTTGGTCATTGTTATTTCCTTGTTATTGTAACGCACTGTTTTTTGTCTGAATATTGATATTGAAGCAACGCAAGTTTATATATATATTTGTAAAGCAACAGTACAGCTAATAATTTTTTTCCTAGAATTATCTCTTGCAAAATAATGTAGCTCATTTTGATCCTTGGATCGATCTGTGAATACAAAAATAATATACTCTTATTATTACAACGGAACATATTCAATGAAAAAGGAAAAAAACATCTTAACAAGTTGAAACTGTAAACCGACTGATGAACTAGTTTTAAAAATCATTAAATTAAACACATTATTAAATAACTTAAAATTTCAGGCTTAGCAAATAAATATGTTATTACGTTAAAGGTTTATTTTTTAGGGTAACAAGAAAAAAATTTTCTATAATAAAGAGAAGAATTGTCCTCCAAACTCTTAGAATTCTGGGCAACGTGGGAGTGTAATAACTGCTACAAACTAGATGTAAACACAATTGTAACAGATAACTACAATTTTCTCGTTGAAAAATTCGTAGGGTTACCTTTTTTAATTTGTCTAAGCCCTTTCACATAAGCTAAACAAAAAACCCATTAATTATTGAAGGTGGGGTCATTTTATACGTATTGACAAATGTTTTATTTAATCCAAAAACTCTAGTATTGTAAAATGAAATTAGGGAATGTTAAAAGGGTTTCCTTGGTGAACCCAATATATCACCAGTAATACCACAGGTAGGTTTAGTTATGTCACTGCTAAGCAAATCCCTACTTACCTTCTTTTGTTTGTCACAGGGTTTCATAATTTCAAAAATTATATGATTATAATAATTAAATCATATCTGACCTAGGAATATCATTCGTTATTCAGGAAATCATATAGTAATGCACACAGTATTAATCAGGATTCGTAAAAAAAAATAAAATTTGTAAAGTTAATAACTCCTCCCTTCTACGTAAAATTGACCAGTAATAAACTAAAATGAGAGGTTAGAATTGACAGTACTGCAATAGAAGTTTTCACTAGAGTTTAAGTAAAATTATGGTTAGTAAAAATGCAATACTGATAATTACATATATTTACCATAGATTCATACAGGTGCAATCAATAGATTCTAAAGAACGACAATTCTGAATTGCTGGTAAAAATATAAGTTAAAACTCAGCGACTATTATATTAATGATGGCCATTGTAGACAGAATTATGAGTATTATTCGATTGGGTCAACAGATATTCGGGTGGATATGTTATATCGGTTATAAGATGGAACAAAGTTAATATTTGTCGTTAATGTATATTTAAATTTATAATCTGATCAAATACAACTAGTTTACTTCCATTAAGGGATACATTATAAACTTACCAAGCGATAGCCAGTCCGTCCCATTTAGATTTTCGGTAACTCAATTCGACTGAGAGGACGGCTAACTTTTTTAACAGTCATTATAGTCTAATGGTTCAATGAGGTAAGAAGCACTTGTGAAATTAAACTCGTACTATAAATATGAAAGAAAATATGGAAGAATGTTTTAGTACGTTCTCCGCAAGTTTTATAAAACCCTCCTTTAATTAATTTATGCGTCAGCTAATACTTTGAGCTTATAAATATAACCACTTAGCCTTGTAATTTTGTTTTTACACTGAAAAGCTCTTACTGACGTAATTTTAAAATGTAAAATCATGAATAAACACGTACACGGTGAGTATACTTATTCAGAACTCAAACTCAAAAAGCTTAAATTCTTGATTGAAACGTAAGTCATGTAAAATTATACACCATGGATACGAACCTATTATGTATACAAAGACGAATTTTTATATTTTCATAAAAAAATCACAGATATAACAATACCTACAAACTATTTACATTAAAAGATCATTTATTCATTTACAAAAGTTTTAATTTTCTTGTTAATATTTAAAAAACATTAAAAAAATATATTTTTGATTAAAATTGCATATGTTAAACATCCATAAAAACTTCCCCAATGGCAAACATTCCTTATAAATTCCATGTATTATTTTAATTTTAAGCCTAACTGAGAAGAGATTTGAGTAATTGTGTCACATTTGCAACTTGAAAGGTTTGACCCACACATTCATTAGAGATTTCCTTAGACCCCTCACAGAAAATCTCAGGGTCAATACAAATTGAAAGTTAAGTTTAATATTAATGATGGCCGTATGTTATTGTGCTAATGTTCGATTAAATGTCTGGAGAAAGAAATGTTAGTTTGTTTGGTACGTTATTGACACCCCCCATTTACAATATATTGCTGTATGCACATTTGTTTGGGTTTTAAGAAATTTATCTAAGAAAATTATTGCGAAAATTTATCTAAATTTAACTTATTGCGATTTAAATAATAATCCATAATTATTATACAACTTACTATCATCATGCACGTTTATGAAGCACGTCCGTCTCCTCCGTGCACAGTTGACAAATGTGGGTCGTGAAACACACTCATTGGCATTCAAGACTTGTCAACCTTCCTCTGCTGAACCCACTTTTCAGCTTGCATTTTGAAAACGTGCCAACAAATTTAGGCAGTTGTTTATTTGCTTCTTGTTGTATTTTTTGCAAACTGAAACTATTTTATAATTGAGAACTTCATGTACCAACTACATTTAGCCTTACAACTATCTATCCTTGCTTTAAATATCTACAAATAAAGGTATTCACTAATTGGGTGCCATGCGAATTATCTCTGTTTCATATCCGCTTAAAGTTAACCTAACTGTCAAATATCCAGTGCATTAAAGAAAAAGTATTGCAAGTATTGCCAATGAATATAAATGTTATACACGTCAAAGCGTATGCAATGTCGAAGTATAATAGTCACTCAGTAGATAATACAGTATTGAATGAATTATCAATATGATAAACACATTAATAAATTTAAATCAAATAAAACAAATTTAATATTATTGGACGAAAAATACATTTATGAACAAAGTCAAAAATCCTTAAATACCATTTGTCATTAAAAGAAAGTTAATAGAGAAAATTTGCAAATTCATAGTCTTAGGCACACCTTAATAAAATATTTTAAAACACTCTTTAGGATATTTACCACAAAATATAAATAAAAACTATTTATTCACTTAGAGTATTCTTATTAAAACGAAATTTAATCTCGCAGATTGTTGGGGTTTTCAAAAAAAATCTGAGGATATCAAAAGTCATGTTTTTTTTAAGAATGGTGGAAAACTGCAGATATATGATTAATAGTGGTACAAGGGTGAGAAAATGTAGATGTTTAATAAATACAAATATTTAACCCCTATTCATAAAGAAAAGAAAAAAACTCGGATGTTTTATATGTATATATATATATATATATATATATATATATATATAATATTTTATATTAGTTTTAAGCATAATTTTATAAACAGAGTACCCTTTTTGGTTTTAACATAATATGTTTTATTAGTCGAAAAGTTTAAAACCTTTAGGTCATAGTGATGTCTTAAATTTTTAATATATATATATATATATACATGTATATATAAAGCAATATTTTAGGTCAGTCATATTTAAAAATATTTCCGATGGAAAATCTATCTATATTTTTATATGGAATTGAAATACAGCTATTCTTATGTTTTATTATTCACACCAATATATATAACATTTTGATTTATACGGTCAAATGCTCATGAAATTAATTATTTTAAAAACTAAATATTAAATAACACAACCGGTATGAAATTTAAGAAAATTGATTAAATTGTGAGCATTCTTTGTTTCCCAATTTGCACAAAAAAGCTATTGAACAATACATCTGTTATATAAAAGTTTGATCAAGCCTCTATTCTCACACAGCTGACAAATGTAGAATCTTGAAACACATTCATGGACATTCCCGACTAGTAAAACTCGGAAATATGCTTTGCACTTTGCACCTGTATTTTTGAAATGCGTCAAGTGTCTGTGAGTTGTTTATATTTCTTTTAAAACGAAATTTTAGTTATAAAGTATAACTAAGGGTTACATGTAAGGTATTTTGTTGTTTTTAAGTACTTTATTTTGTTTTAAGAAATATATAAGCCAAAGTGTCACCTTCCTAGCTATTGTATTTTTGTTTTGTTTTACCTTTTTTTGGTTTTTAGCAGCATAAGCATTTAGTATCATTACATAAGGTTGATGATATTATTAGTTTAGGATATACAAAATTAATATAATTTGTGAAATTAAGTGAAGGATGGTCACTAAGGAACAATCAAGAATCTCCCTTTAGGCGTCATTTGTTATTGGTGTTGTGTCGTCATTACTCAGCCTGTTTTATTAATTAACCAAACTTATGATGAATTAATTAGTAACTGATTTACGAGTTACATTGTAAGAAATAAGTAATTTTTTTATTTTCAAAACATAAAAAGACCAAACATAACTCAGAATTAGTCTATATCAGTTTAAGGATCAATATAATAAACTTATCATGATATTTACGATCCGACAAGTGATTTAAAAAAAAATTAGAATAGTAACTGAAGTATTATTTTATTAGTGTTTTACTTTAGTAACTTGCATGGTAGTTTTATTTTAAATCTATAAGACGTTTATGTATTGTTTCACGTAATGCAGTCAGAAAGCAGGTTACTTTTATTTTAACTAAATTTTACTTTTATTATAGCAGTTAACTGCTAGTTAATGGTTTATGACATAAAGTTGTATATTAGGTGATTCTCTGTTTATATTTTTATTTCTTTCAGGTGTTATTTGTACTTCAAGCAAAAATCGTATTACAATACGAGGACGTAGTTGTGATTCATTGTTGAATTACCCCAGAACTATTATATAAAACTATTGATCATTGTTAAAACATTTTATTTATTCTAATTTTTTTTTAACAATACGTACTTACAAAACACATACATGAACTTATACATAAAACACTTCAATATGGACTAGTCATCCTAATTATTTTTACAAAGAGAGAAACAAGAATACAACTTGTAGTATAAAATGTTCTAAATATTCGTGTTATTTACGAAAATGAGCATTAACAAAATGTATCGATGATTGAAAGCTAACAAAAAGTTCCTTCCCTCTAATAGTTCAGTAATGACCGAAAGGGAAAGCAATTTTGCCATCACCAGTGGCGCAGCGCCAGGCACCTCATGAGTCGCCTTTATTTCTGTATTTTTTTCAATACACAATTTTCTGTAATCAATAAAGAATACAGTACCATATTAACATATAGATTTTTAGATAAAGTAACATATTTAGATTTTTTTATCGCTCACACATTCAACGTAATTAAATTAGTCTTAAATTTGTAAAATGACTTAAATATTTACTTAATTATTATTTGTTCTAAATGGCATTGCTGTTGTTAGGTGGAATAACTATTTAATTATTTTGCAACTGTCGGGCTCACCCTCCTCCTGCTTTGAGTTTTTACAGTTAGTGTACATCCTGGTCGTTTTTAACAAAACACCGTTTCAGTACAGACACACACATTTAAAACGCTAATCTGGACAAACACATTTAAAACACTAATCTAGACAAACACATGACAATAACAAATTATGTTTCGCGTTGAAATAAAATTAAAAACATCACGCTTTCTCAGATTTGTATAGCGCGAAACGTCATTTGTTAAGGTTGTGTGTTTGTCTAGATTAGTGTTTTATGTGTGTGACTGTTCTGAAACTGTGTTTATTAAAAGTGACCAGGGTATAAACCAATTTCAATAACCACTAAAAGGAGGTGTGCGAGTCCGACAATTAATTAACGAGATCGCACGCAGCACGCTGACGTGAGGGAAGTGAATATCCGCAAGCAAACCTTAAAAAGATCAAACAAAGGGTTTAAAGCAACACGGATTGCATTTTTTTGAAAATTAAAAAAATTATTTTTTGGCTGTTTTGATGCTCCTGGTTATATTTAAATTCACAAATGGGATGCCAATGTTGTACATCATATAGTTAGGAGGTATTGTCGGGATAACAAGTTGGTATAGGGGTATAGGGGTTTATAAAACGATATTAAGATATGAAAAACAGCCTTTTCCAGTGTAAAATCCCCATAAGAAAACGTACTGTATTTTGACAATAAACATTAATAACTCGGTAAGTAATTTTGATAGAATAATGAGTGAGGGCTTAAAATCTCTGAATTTTTAAGTGCAATAAGTTAATGTGCAATAAGTGTACACTTGGGGTTTTTCTGACACTTTTTGGTCCCAAAAACTCAAAATTTGAAAACGTAAAATCCCCAAAAGGAGGTTAGAATTTTCCGATTGTTTTACCCAATGAACTTGTCCAACTGATTATAAAAAGGAATATCTCTACTAAATTTGAAGTAAATCGTGACCGTGACCGCTAGAGTGCGAACACAGTGTTCTGGGGATCACGTTAGGAACTTATATGGTGGTCCAGGGCTTAAGTCTCACCGTGCGGGTCATGCTAATAGTTCATTTTTCCATAGAAAATTCCCTAATAATTAAATAGTTCATTAAAACAATTGTGTTTCATATTAATAAAACATATTAGACTTTTAAAAACTCGATAGGCCTGTAGACAAGCCGCATGCATATATATCTCTTAAAGACTCGTCAACGAGAATTACCTGTAATCATTTAAAGTTATTTTACTTTTTCGTCTTTTTTAATCACTCTCTGGCCATGGTTCTGGAGGTCATGTGTAATGGATAATTTTGTGGAGAGAAGATCAACAATATAATTACTTGTGGTCATAGAGGTCAGATGTTGTGAATTTTTGTGGAAACGAGATTAGAAATTTGTCTGTTCATGATTATAAAGGTCAAGGCGATATGTGTGGAATATATGTGGACAGGTGGTCAGCAATATTTCTGCTCAAAGTTCTAGAGGTCATAATGGTCATAATGGATAATTTGTGGAGACATCATCAATCTCACTGTTTATAGTAATAAATGTCAGATGCAATACATTATTGGTGGAAAATAGATCAGAAATTCGTCTATTTATTAGGAAGGTGAGATCTAGTAGAGAGCAATTTTTGAACTGGACTTTAGCAGTCTCAGTGTTCAATAAATAATTTATAATGTCGATATAAATGTTTAACTGAAGAAAAGGCCTGAGATCAAGTGAGTGTTTAGAGTAATTCAGTATAAAACATAAGTCAGTGTTCATAAATCAACAACACAGGAAAACAGACGTTAAAGTCAGAGATGCTTCTATTTAGGCGGAAACTAAGGTTAAACGCAGAACAAACCAAAACAAATGGGACTCCACCGTTGACGTTACACTCTTCTGTTCTATGAAATTGGAGCCAATATTAACAATGTCTACCGTGATCGGACTCACATTTTGAACACAAATTAAATACATCCCGACCGGCTATAAACGTGAGCGACACAGCTTATAAAAAATTCCTTTGAATAACATATTTCCTTGTTTGTTTTAGCGAATTTCCCCTATAGGGAAGAAGCTATTACCGTAGGTCTCATGGTAAGACTTAAGCCCGAGACCATGATAACTTTTCATTTTGAGGTCCCCAGATGCCAAAAACACCATTCGTTCAAATTTTTATATATGTATATATATATATATATATTTATATATATATATATATATATATATATATATATTTATATATATATATATATATGTCCGTAAGCACGATAACTCTCCTAAAAAAGGTCCGATCTTAATGAAATTTGGTACAAATGTGTAAAGTACCATTTATTTGAACGAGTTCGAAAACCAGATGAATCGCACCATCCGAAGGGGGGTTTTTGGGGGGTTTTGTACCCCAAAAATGTGTTTTTTGGGGTTTTCACATGTAATTTTAATTTAAATCAAATTTTAATTTATACCATTAAATTCAGCTTAAAAAAACAAACAATTTGGTATTTTGATCATTGCTCTACGTCAATTGTTTACCGAGATATTGAAAGTGCTAAACACAGTACGTTGTCTAATGTTATTCTTATGGAGAAAAAGAAAAATTGTATATCTCGCTTATTTATGAACGTAAACTGGCAAAATTTGGTATATGGCTTTATTTGGTTGTGGTCTATTGATATTTGCACAAAAATCCATTTTTTGCCCGATAGTTCCCGTAGCAGCAAACCTGCATACTCAGCCCCTTGTTATTCTTATGGAGAATAATTAACGTGTTATCTCCTTTAATTATGAACATAAATTAATAGAACTTGGTATGTGGCTTTACCTAGTTGAGTTATAATGATATTTGTATAAAAGCCCATTTTTAGTGTTCCTTATTTCAGCAAACCTGCATACTCAGCCGCCATGTTATTCTTATGGAGAATAATTAAAATGTCATAAATCGTTTATTTATGAATGTATATTGATGAAACTTGGTATGTGGCTTTATGTGGCTTTATGTGGTATTAAGATAAATTAATATGCATTGGAAATTCGCTGAGTATGCAGGTTTGCTGCTACGGGGGTATTTAATACGTTTTAAGTGCCCGCTAGGAAAAATTTTATTCCTACACGTTGAAAATGACAGTTTTTGTAACAGGCCATCTTATTGCAGGCTAGCCTGTGACTGTTATACTGCTGATTTACAATTAAAGTCTCTTTACAAAAAATCATATTTTTCGGTTATATTTTAAACAGTGTTTACTTTTTAATTGATAACAATTTACATTTTGACTTCGGATTGCTTAATATAATAAAACCAAAAGCAACATTTTTTATATTTTGTGTTTCAAAAGGCATTTAAAAATCTTTAAATACAAAATTTACTCAAAGGTAACCAAATCTTTATATATATATTAAATTAAGACGATGCATAGTCGCATCGTTCACAGTTTTTCAGCAATCAAAAGTAATAAGCCCCCTTTACTTTAAAATTAGTTCTTTTGGAGTATAAATCCAATATGTCAACTGTCTACAACGTCATCTTAAATACACACTGAGCAGCTTGGAGGTCTGCAAGGGATATGAAGGTCGACTTCATGTCGAGGAAAAGTAAGGCAAAAACAGTTTATCCTCGCTCTACTTTTAGAACTACAATAAAGATCATTTCAAAATCCTTGGTGTGCAACAATATTGCTTTAGTTTATTGCTAGGTAATGTTAAAAACAATAACTTGATTCACATGCATTGCCATATTTATAGATATTATATACGGCATCTTTACTAAACTCATATTTAAATCACGTCTTCGTTCACATCCTTATTCAAAGAAGTAGCATCATACTAAAGATGCTTTAAAACACCACGTGCACAATAAATACCAAAGTATCGAACTTTGTAAAGAAGTCCGAATTTCCTCCAAACTATCAAAGTTGGCGCCTACAAATGGCAACATTATGAAGATCTTGAAGCACTTTGCTGCTTGGTTTCTGGAACTCTCTTAAAGCGTCCGACTTTATGATTTTATTTGGTTTTCCATCATAAGTCATGGTGAAAATATTCTTTCAATCTTGTAATGTTTATTTTAGTGCAGTTGAATTTTGAGGTTCAATTAATGATTTTTTAACATTTTTTTGCCTTTCAGTTATAAAACCAAATTCAAGACCACAAGGAACTCATTTAAATACAACGCAAAACTAGTTGATAACACATTTTTATTTACAAATGTTTCACAACAAATACCTCTTGAATTTCTTGATTGTTTAAACATCTAATATATTGTACATATTATGAAGTTTACTCTTATCTTAAAAATAAATCGCCATCCATCTAAACTCTTAAGTATTTCTACGATAGCAACAAATCTATTCTATATTAAAATATAAATTACATGCAAAGTTACGCATTAAATTATGAACGGATTGAGTTGTTAATTAATTTTGAGTCCACATGATTAATGGACTTACTAATTACCTACTAAAGTACCAAGCTTAGACTTTCAAAGTAGCACATCACGTATAGACCATATCGTACAGATAACTGTGAATTGAAAGGTTTTCTTTTAGAGAATTGCCACTATTAATATTACAAAATGCTATTTGATAAATCAAAATAGTTCTAGGTAAAGCAACTCTTATGTTCAAAACATAATAATCTTTTTAAATATACAAAGATGTTATCATAATAAAACATGTTTTACGACAGTTATTTTTAATTGCAGAAAACTTGTGTAACACGAATAGTCTTCTATTATATCCACGTATATCCTAAGCATTAAACTGTATCTAACGTTTTCAATGTGGAATTTTCTCAGGGTTAATTTTTTCATTGGTAATATTGTTATAGAATTAAAACCAGTAATAAAATGTCAAAAGCAAAAGAATAGAAGTTTGCAAAAGACTACTAGTCCCACTCGACACCGTTTTAAATCATTGTTAGTGAATTTATTTTGGAAAGTGGACCATTAGCATGACCCACAAGGTGAAAGTTATGCCCGGGACCACCATAGAAGTTCCTAACGTGACCCCCTGAACACCTTTAGGGGGGTCGTTCAATATTTTATAAATCGTTACGTTATACTTGGAGTTACTCTACAAAATCTGTTACGTTTCTTGATGTGGATGTTTACCTAGATTCTGGATACATCAAAACAAAACTAAAATCGAAGGAGACCAACACAATGCAACATTTAAATTACAAGAGCTATCATTCTACTTATATAAAAAAATATATACCCAAGAGCCTATCATTTAGAGCAAATAAACTGTATAGTGAACATTCAGACTTTGTGAATTATATAAATAGGTATGGTTTCCCTTCAAAAGTCTGGCTATCCTGAAAAAGTTATCAAGAGACAGATTAACCAACCGAAGAACCAGCAAACTAATAGTTTTGTTGTGAATGATCCTATTCATCACTCATTTTTATCCAGGCCTACATAAAATAAACAATGTGATAAAAACGTCTTTTAACATTCTCCAGTCATCGCAAGAGTCAAAAAACATTTTCTCAAAACCACCTAGAGTAATTTTTAAGAGGCCGCCCAACTTGAGTCGTGTGTCTCTGGGTCTAGTCAATGGACAATGAGGTATACTAGGATGTGATCCCACTGATTAGTCGGTGAGCCGAGGGATTTGAGAGAACCTAAACACTCATTTACAGTTGAAATAAGTTGATTCATATATTTGGAAGATTTTTGAACTAAAGACTGGAGGTTAAAAATGTCATCTAAGTGTTTGATAATCAAGACCCGTTTGTTTTCGTTTCTCGCTACGAGCATTTTCCAAGCTGGAGCAAAATTTTCCCCTATAATTTGGAAACTGGATATTAGTTGAGCGGAAAAATCATCTGTTTTAAGTAACAGATTTATAATAGCAAATAAATCAGATGTTTCAGTTCATGCAGATTAAAAGTATCATTTACTTTTAACAATGCTGTACATTATCTACACAGACATTAACCTTTTATACAAACTTGGACGAAGACATTTTAAGACTCACAAAAAAAAAAATACAACATAAATACAACTAGTCCATCCCAAGTAGTCTTGAACCATTTGCTACTCCATTAGGTGCAGGCGGTTGAGCACAGGTAACAACTTGCTAGCGTCGCGTCGCTTCTGGACCATGTTCTGTTTGCCTTCGTGCAGCTTTGGATATAATAATAAAAGTTGTTTGTATTTGTTTCTATGCAATACTAAACGTGTTATTGTCACTCTCACGAAAAGAATAAGAATGACATTGTTGTGTATTCAATTATAAAATTTTTATAGGTTTTACGTTTATTGTTACAATGTAGCATAGTATGGGATGCTAAGGTGAAAAAAATTAGTAGCTTCAACCTGAAATCAATTCTGCATGAAGTGTATTAACAATATGTTAAATTTCAATCATCATTGGTGATTCGGAAACATAGTTTCGATCAATATACAAAACTATTTTTTGATCATAGATTAGTTTTTTTGAAAACGTTGTGAATCATGAATTAAACCGTTTGAAGTAAAAAATATACAAATTGTAATCCATAAAATGCTACATAGTTATGAAAGTTATGATTAATGGTAGTGTTACTTCAACTTAAATGATAGTACAGTATTATTTATAACCAAGTAATAAAGCAGTGAAATTTATAGTTACTAGTTGCTTGTTTCCAAAGTTTAAATAAATTGTAAATTAAAATTGTTATTTACTTAAAATATTCTATATTCAATAAAGTTAACGCTTTCAGTTACGGAAATAAAATTAACTTTTGCAATAGTGACACTAATAATAATGATACCTATTAAAGAATTAAATACTAGTATCCTATATCTTAAGATAAATTCTACATAAGCTGAGAGAAATATTCCAGTCATTTTGACGTCTAATTTGTACCACTATATCGTCCTACGTCTCAGCTGGATGTTATTTGCTCAGTTTACTCCCCGCTGGTGGAGCCAATTCCCTGTCTTTAACTCCCTGGTTTTACCATTCATCCAATCATTTTATGAATATTCATCAAATATACCGCAACAAATTATAGAGAGGTTTTATAGCTACATTATTTACCTTTTAGTGAAATTGTCATAATTGGTGTCAGTAGATAAACTGTTCAGACAAACATGTAATAAACACTCACGTACAGTAACCCTAACAATGGATGTCCACTAATATATGTGTATACCCTCATGTTTAGTCTCTATACTAATCCTTAGCTGAGTTGATATTATGAAAGTCCAAGTATTTATTTTCGATAATTAATAAAATCCTTCAATAGCTACCTTAAATTCCAAATAGTTCATATTGTAAAACTTTATAGTAGGACGTTAAATACCTAAATCTCAATTATCAAAAATAACAATGCTCTATTGATAAAAATGTTTCCATAGATACTTTTGTTATTAACATTAATATAATATACTAGAAAAATTTACCTGTTTTTCACACGGGTTAGAGAGTTAAGTTAGCTTGAAACAGCTGTTCTTGCTTCTGCTATATAAGTTGCCAAATGGAAGATTCCTCACCTGTTCGCATTGCAGTTGCATTACATTTTATTAATGTTTACATTTTTCTGAAATGTAAACATTTAAATTTAGGACGGACGTTCACGGGGCGTAGCCCGAGGAGATTTTAAGAAAGTGAATAGGCCTATGTGCATGTTCAAGGTAGTATGTTGCAAGTATTCAAGATCCACATTTGCGTAAAGTTTCAGCCCAGTCGGTTTAGTAGTTTTTGTGTTTACCCGGAACATCAGACAGACAGAAAGACGGACAGTTAGACAGACAGACAGACAGAAACCACCTCTTCTTTATAATATTATAGATGACATAGTTTTATTATTTATCTTACTAAATTTAACAACTTTGTTTTTAACTAAACAAAATTGGTTGTATTATCTAAAATGTGTCCATTATCATCCCAAAATAGTCAACAAAAAACTAACTGTTAAGACACCTTCGATTTTTTGATTTTTTGGCTATCTTGGTTATACTTAAAATGATTGCTACAGGACATAGATTTTTTTCAAGTATTAAAGTCTATCAAAACCAATCCTTCATATTTTAAAACGAGCTATGCAAAATTAACTAATTTTCCATTTTACCTATGCAGTAAATATAATTCAACTATTAACTCTATTGGTGAATTTCCTCTTAAGGGAAGAAGCTGTTACCGTAGTCGGCATGGTAAGACCTAGGCCCGGGACCATGATAACTTTTCGTTTGGAGTCCCCCAGATGCCAAAAAAATCGTTCGTTCAAATTCATTTGTATGCATATACTATAACTTTCGTAAAAATGGTCCGATATTGATGAAATTTGGAATAAACGTGTAAAGCAGCATACAGTTTCATGAGTTCGAAAACCAGACAGATAACATAACACCGTTATAAGAGGGGTTTTAGGGGGGTTTTGTACACCAAAACTGTTTTTTTTTACTTTTTACATATAATTATTTCTAAATCCAAACTTGTGTTTACACAATTGAATTCAGCTTAAAAAACAAACAATTTGGTAATTTTACCATCGCTTTACGTCAATAGGTTACCGAGATATTGAAAGTACTAAACACAGTACGTTGTCCAATAAAATCTTATAGCGAATAAGTACAATTTTATATCTCGCTTATTAAGAACATATGTTAATGAAACTTGGTATGTGACTTCATATGGTTTGGGGTTTACTGATATTTGCATTCAAAACCCAATTTTTGTGGTCCCCATGGCAGCAAATCTTCGTACTCAGCATTCTTATGGAGAGTAAGAAAAATGTGATATCTTGCTTGTTTATGAACATAAATTGGTAAAACTTGGTATGCTGTTTCATTTGGAGGTGATACATTAGTATTTGCATAAGAATCTGATTTTTTTGTCCTTGATGCAGCAAACCTGCATACTCCGACCTAATGTTTTTCTTATGGATAGTAAATAAAATGTCGTATCTCACTTATTTATAAATATGTTTGATGAAAGTTGGTAAGTGGCTCCTTGATGTGGTGAAGTAACATTTGAAATTCGCTCAGTATGCAGGTTTGCTTCAACAGGGGTATTTATTAATTTCTAATTTCTTCCATTATGGTAGCATATTATACAATGTGTAAAAAAAGTCCGTCCCCCCCCTTTAATTTTGTTGTTTGTTAAAACAAACAAATCACCTTTGGGGAAAGATACTAGCTTAACCCAAAGTATCTTTTGATATTATCGGAAATTTTGAGTGTCCCCCAAAAATAGGGGATTTTGGGGGGCAACTCAAAATTTTAAAATGTAAGCCCCTTTCGAGTGACCCCTCATTTTAAAGAGCTTTAAAAAATAGGCGAATTGTGGAGGTTGGAGGCCTGTAACGTGTTAAAATTAAAGGGGGGGACTGACTTTTTTTACACACTGCACAATTATAATATACATTTCATTTTATTTTTAGTAACTAATCTGTTAATTATTAAATAAATAATTATTAAAGTTGGATATATCATTATTTCCAATCGAATTAAATAAATTTTATTTACCTTATTCTATAAGATTAAAACTGGATTTTAGAAAGCCCAGGAGGCCCAGGAGCCCTGAAGGTCAGGATATTCGTTTAAATAATAGACGTTAAATACTTACAAGTAACCCATAAAAAAATAGTTAAGACGTAATATTTTCGCTAGTAGGCTTGTAAAATAATCAAGCTAATCTTTAAATTTATAGATTACCACATTTATTTATTGTAGCATACACTGTTTGTTTAGCATATAAGACATACTTTATATAACTTATTTACAACTATGGATCGTTAAATTAAACATAATGATGATAAATTTGGCCATTTACAATTGTCTATTGTTAGATGAATTCATGCTAATTAAATATAATGTCTTGGTAAATAATAAGAACATTGTTCTTCAATTAAAGACTTAAGCATTTATCTGCGTATTTTTTTAAGGTTTTTGTACTTTTTATTACTGTGTTTAAGCAATGAAAAAAATATATTTTGTTCATCTTCCATATAAACCACTGTAAAATATCATTCACGTAATGTTAGATTATAATTCAGTGTATGAACAAGAAAACATGTAATATGTATAAACCTACAGAGTGTATTATAAGGGGAATACATATTTAAACAATTCTAAGTTATTCCAGTGAACGATTATTTTGTTATGAATAAGTTTCCCAAAATGCATTATACTTATCTTAATGTATTCAGGTGCAGCTTAACGATTCCCGCTAGGATTAAGGTCGTATTCCAGCTTAAGCTATTATTGATTTTAAATTGTTGTTGCGTTTACCTTAGATTAACAAAGCATTCTTTGACCATAATCTCTTTATCGAACAAAGGTGGTTCAAATAAAATCTTCCCGATATAAAAGGTTTAAAGTAACATGTTTATTTTTATTTTTTATTATCTCTATGTATTTAAAATAAAGGTTAACTAAACAAAACCTTGAATTAAAAAAAAACGATCTTGGAGATGATTGCACCTTAATACTATGCAAAGTTATTAACAAATATTCAACTTAAACTTCTACAAACAAGTATACAAACTGAAATATCTTTTTGAAAATTTAAAAACAATTTCTTTTAGCTTTACACTTTATTAGACTATACTGAAATAAAGTGAAACCATTTTGAATTCTAAATATCCTGCAGTACTTTAGTAAGTACTCTATATTTTTCACTATTTTGAAAGGGATGTGGGATGTATATGTTGAAGTATTGTCACCTCTGTTCTGCTATGAAAGAAAAACTTCCCTAAGTTAATACTAGGGGGTGCCCTTCAACATTTGACGGCTTCAGTATTAATGTCGAGTGATCTCACAGTACCAAGTGAGAGTGTAGCAATTACTTACAAGTGTAGCAGTGTAGCAATTACCAACAAAGAAATACCTGCAGTTTTTAATATATACCAACTGAAAATATTAAAACTTACGATAATGCAACTTTATATGTGGCATGATACAGTTAAAAATTCACAATATCACAAAACTAAAAATAACCAATTAAAAAATGAGTTACTTTTAAAAGGTTACATTTGATGTTTATGTTAGTGTTTGCTACAGGCGAAATAAATCAAAAGCTGAGCAGATGAGCTGATCAGCGCTCTAATGACAATCAGATTTAGGATTATAATTAGCTGTTTTTTGTAAACAAAACTTACTGTAAATCCCACCAAAATGGTTAGTAGACATTTACATTTTGTATAATTAAACAAACAGAAAAATAAAAATTAATAAACCTGAATGTTTCAGCATCCAATTGGTATAAATCCCATGACCACACGTTACCTGGTTTTTCTGAAACTACGGCCGAGATCCTGGTCAAAATGTATCCCATAATAATGCCATGGGAAAATATGAAGAACATTACTATTTTATATCATTAACGTGTTGACTGCGGCGGACCCCGATCGGGATTTTTACTCAACTTAGAAACTTATGCAAATTTCATGTTTAAATAAGTTTGCAGCAGCGAAAATTTTAAGCCAACTTAAAAGGAACAAATTGTAAATCTGAAAATTTTCGGAAAATCGGAATGTTTAAGATTCAAATCGGAACAAAGTCCGTGACTACATATTGCCTGGTTTTCTGAAACTAAGACCGAGTTTCTCAATATCCTAAATAACAATTTTACAATATGAATAGTATGAATAAATTGTAGGACTTTATATTTTGTGACATTTAACGAATTTAAAGGGAGAATGTTATAAATGTGACAATTTTAGGGAATATCGGAATGTTGATGCTTAGAATTGGTACAAATTCCACGACTACATGTTACCTGATATTCTCAAACTAAGGACGAGTTTCTTAAAACATATTTTCCTATTTAAATAATATGGAGCAAGTTTTTACTTGTTAATATTTTGAAAACGAAAGCGGTATTTTTGAGTTGTAAATTTTAATGACAATCTTTAGTTAAAAATGATTTAAAATGACACAGTGATTGTCTGAATAATTTTAAAAAAATGACGTAGTGGGCAGAAAACAAAATTCCTTAGCAAAATAATATTTAAGATTTTGCATGAAGGTAGCTAATATATAAGTGCTATATAACGATCTAGACATGCCTTAGGTTTCTCGTAAAGTTTCTTTTAAGTTTCTTATGTTGATGTTATATATATTGATTTGTATTGTAATTACCATATTTTAAAGAAGTGCATGTAAATTTTAGAAAAGACTTCAGACCTTTGTGAATGAGAGGTACCCGGGTGTGGCTTGACTAGTTACAAACAAAATTACAATTTAAATCTACTTTACAAGGCATGTGACGAGGGTGAATAGGTTTGTGCCATTATAGATGCATACTATACTTACGATGCATACTAATTTTGTTGACCAATGTATTGCGTGCTACCTTTTAGATCATGCAAGAAACTGTTTACAAATGTTGGACTTGAACGACGTGCAAATATATATTACATTATTTATGATTAAATGTTAGAGTAAAAGGAGAACAAGTAAAATACCAAAACCAAGTTGTAGTAATTTACACTTCGTTACAAGATAAGGCATACATTGTTTTGGTAATTAGTTGTATCGAAAAATTCATAGAAGTATAAATATCTTGTGTATATATATCATTATCTTATTTATCTTTCCTATTTTATACGATATAAGTACTTATTCCACATTTAACCAACCCACTCATGCATAATGTGTTCCCTTATGTTGAGTTTATAATATTTGTTTGTGGTTTGTAGCATCATTTTATAAAACAAATTATGAAATCAGTGATCTCTGACACTATTTTATTCGGAAATACATCAGGATGGAAAAAACCTATAAAATATCTTATACCCTCAACAAAATAAAAAAATGTTGGTTGTATAAATGTTGTGTAAAATTTTTATTTTTATCACATACATACAAAGTAACTAAAAACAAATGTTTTCCCAGAGTCACAAATTTTTGCTTCAGGTCACGTAGTAGTGAACGTTTTTAAGGAAATGGAATATTCTTGGACGTGATCCTTATTGTGAAAACACTCTTTATTTAAGTATTCTCTCAAAATACTTCAATTAGTTCACTGTTTTATACAGAATTTGACATATGACTAGCTGATGATTTTTATTTCACAGAGGGATATCGGTTTCTCGAAATTCAGAGAATATTTCCCGCGAAGTTATGGGACAAATCCGCTTTAATGGTTCACTTTAAATACTCATTTTGTCGAACTAAATTTATTCTATTTAGGTGCAATGCAAATTACCTACTCCATCGATAATATGGTCACCCTACTATCGGTATATTTCTCAATAAGTTAAAGTACAAAATCTGCAGTACTGTAAAGAGTGAACCTTCATTCTACGGCTAAAACTAGTAACATTCAAATTTCAACTTTTACAATCACACGGGTTTCATTTTTTCAGTTTACACATTCAATTATAATTTTGTTTATATTGATGTAATTGACAAATGAAAAATGCTGTATGTTATATGTCTACAATTTTAAAACCACTTAAATTGCATCAACTGCAAGTTACTCACAAAATGTTTACAATGGTTGATGACGGGGCAAATATTTAAAAATTCATCTACATCTTACACACTTATTTCTAGCAATAAACATCTGAAATGTGTCTGGATTTCATTTTACATTATATGGCAACAAGTTTTAGATTGTATTACCTAGTTTAAAATTGGAGTTAATAGTGGCTTTGTAACTGCATTGGCTGAGTCTACGAAATTGACTGTGAGTTGTAAAATGATTAAGATAAAAGTTATTTGCAAAAGTAGGTGGTTCGCATTGTTTTTAAAATACAATAAATGATCCAGCAAATATATACAAGGTCTATTTAGCACTCCGCGTCTCTTAAACAATGACTTACAACAGGTCATATATTTTACTACTTTATAGTGTACTTTATGATGTAGAACAAAATAATGTAATAATACAATTTAATTTTCATTAACTATTTTATACCCCTGTATCATAGTAAATATCTATATATTTCTTCCTAAGCCACTGTCATTTTTCCTAAAGTCGTTAGAGAAAAGCGGTTCAAACTTCATAAACGGCAATAAGTAGTACTATCTTTAAAATAAATGTAAATGGAGACGAAAAGTGTTAATGGAATATGGAAAACAATTCAAAACATTGTTTAGAGTATAACAAATTTTCTGATAGAAAATAGATAAATAAAGCAGACCCATGCAAGGCCTGGTGTCGCGCCGCTGGTGATGGCAAAATTGCTTCCCCGTGCGGTCATTACTGAGCTATTAGGGAGATGGAACTTTTTATTAACTTTCCAGCATCGACAGATTTATAGTATATAACCCTGCTAACCCCATGCTTCGCAACTGGGAAAAAATTCAGAGTATATAAACTATACAGTTACGTGTGCTGCATTCTGTGGTTAGCCCGTGTAACTAGTACGAATCAAGATCAGCTGTTTGTATTTTCATCAGCTCAAAGATACAAAAAATGAATGTCCATAAGGAATACATGGTAAATTTGAACTCCCATGGGGCAAAACCCTATAGAATATTCAAAACAAAAATGGGCCTATGTGTTTATTTGGTATATAAGTAATAATTCCTGTAAGTATTCATGCCAATCGGTTCAGTAATTTTTGAGTGATTGAGGAACAAAAATGAGACAGACAGACACACACCATCTCATTTTGATATATTAGTAAATATATATAACCAGACTATTTTCCTCAAAAAATTCTAATGCTTTAAATATTTTCAAAAATATATCGTCGATTAATATTGACAGTCAGGAATAAACACTAAACTAAAGTCAATTGCAAGAGGTAATTTGTATTTTAATGTATATGTGATGCAATTACTTATAGGTTTTAACTAAACAAGATTATAAAAAAATGGTCTGTCAGTTGAGATTCATCATACATATAACTACCTTAACTTTATATAATCTCTGTTAATACTATAGCTACGTAGATAATAGTTTCACATTGTTTAAAGCTAATTTTTTGCGTGGGACATACTGGCGTTTGGGTGACCAAGGAAGAAAACAAATGGTTTTAATTGTAGTTATAACTTAAAGTTACTGAGGGCATTACAGGTGTGTCTTAAGAGCTATATTAAAACAAAGCTGGCAAACCAAGTAAATCAAGGAACATAGGCAATAAGATTTAAGGATACGCCCTACTTTACGGCATGTAATCTAGTTTAGGGCCGTTTCACGGATCTGTCTAGCTGTGCGTTCTTTAAATATATTTTTCACAGAAACATAACAAAGTCAAAATAATGATTTTTCTAAAATGTGTGCCTTAACACAAACGTCAATACGCTCATTTTAATTTACGTAGACTTAAGCTTGTCACATTTTAAGAATGTTTAGGGTAATGCATTAATTGCCTTATAGAAAATTACAATAAACGTAGTTGGCAACATTGCTCCAACTAGGTCACAGCCTACTCTTAAGTCCGTTTGTCCAACTCTACACTACTTCTAAGATTTTATACACAGGTTCTGGGCTAATCTTCAAAATAATTAAACAGTTTGTTTTGGATAATAGTTTTAAAAGATTGCATTTTGACAGACAAGTACGATTGTAAATTTGGTCTTGTTTATTAATTGTTTTTTTAAACCTCGTACTTGCCTCATATATAAAATTGTAAAACTAATTAAATAGTTATTTTTTTAAAGTTTTTTGTGATACAAAGTCTTTATTAAACAAACAATTGGTTTATTCATTCTCATGAGTGGCGGCCAAAAAAGGCTACACCTAAAAAACCTGGTAAACAGCTTTGCGTGTGACTACTGTTGTATATTTGGATAATTAGTAGATGTTCACAGTAATGGTCCAAAATAGCCATTTTATTCCTGCGCTACTCTATGTCATTCTAGTACCACAAGAATGTACTGCTTAGAGGTATAAACCGATACTAAAGCAGTTAATGTAGTCTCTGGCTTACTCACTTTCATATAAAACTTTATTTGGTGAAAATTACCCCGTTTAAAGTGATTGATTAGTGTTAATTGTCATATAGATTTGAACTTAATTTCAATAAGCCATTAGTTAATCAATGGTATTTTTGATTTAACTTGGTGTTATGAAAACACAACTCACAGTTACATTTACCACGATATTTTTACCGACAAATTAAACTGTATTGAATAAAAAATCAAAACCAATCTATTGAATTTACCTGGTTCATTATCCTAATTTATGGTAACACTACTTAAAGCAATGAGTTGTATTTGATTCAGGATAAACAAGGGATTAACTGAGAACTATTTGCTTCGAGTTTACCACCCAGCGTGTTATGATAAGCCAAATGATCTCATAAGACGCTTTGCAAAGGTCTCACAGCTATCTCGTAAGCTCAAAATATTTCGCCTTCAAATATGTTAGTTCTATACACAGGACTATAGTAAACACTGAAAAAGTTAAAATATTTGTTTTTATTCTAAACAAAATTATCATATTGTCATTAATTTAACTTTTAAAACTGTTATATAAGTCATCCTGCCGAATAGCTTTAAAAGTTTTGTTTGAAACAATATATTAATACGTTAGACACATATTCGTAATGAATATTCTAATGAACTAAATTAATTACGTCATCACTTCAGAGTTACTCAGGGTCTTAAGTTGTTTTATGATAAAAGGTTTAGATTCAAAATATTACTTTAATGTGACAATAAAGAAAGATAATTTCCCTAGGCACCTATACAAAAGTTTTATTTTCCAATAATCTTTACTATACCTAAGTTTCACAAGGAACCTCCTCCTTAACAAAGAAATAATGCTTGTTATTGAACATAGATAACCCGAATGTCATAATTATAAAATAAAAATCCCAGTTTCAACTAGTTTTACTGGTAGATATATTTTAATAGTAGTCAAATTACTTTTGCGAGAATAATGAATTTTCAGATAAATAAAGTAAAACGACTAACAAAATTACAAAATGGCATTAAACTATTTCTTACACAGAAATTAGAGAGCTTTGTTAATGTTTATAAAAGCCCGAACCTTATTATTTCTTAAAAAAACTACTAACCTTATGTTTTAAAATTGATTCCAAAACATTTAAGTCTCAACCTCGACACTTAAGGGTTTTGTTGAATTTGTACGGATGGTTTATTTTAAAGAAAAGTGCTAATCAATATATTTACTTTTTGCTTCAAGGTTTCTTTCAGAGTCTTCATCACCGAAAGTTGCTAGACACCATTTTGGAGTTCTGTTCCATAAGGCCAATGTTAACTTTGTGCCTTCATTACTCCTCATCTGATCGTCACATACAATTCATTTTGTTGTAAAATTAAATGTTTCGTCATCTTCTATGGAAATACAATGTCGAATTCCTTAATTTGGGTATCATGGTATACCCATGGTATAAATAGTTTAATTTTGAACTGAAACAATGTACATGTTCTCATTAATTTGTAACAAAATCATAATTTGGTGATTGTATTTCCCTGGAGGACGACGAAACCTTTAATTTGACACAATGATTAATTGTTTATGACGATCAGGTGAGGAGTAACGGAGGCACAAATTTAACATTGGCCTTATGGAACAAAATACCAATATGGCGCCCGGCAACTTCCGGTGATCAAAGCTTACAATAATATTTGTTATATAAGATCCGCTGCACCATAGTTATGTACCTGTTGAGTGCAGCATTACACAGAATTAGATCCCTCTGCAAATTAAGTTTCACCAAAACTGATGAATTACAAAGGTGTATTTAATTTTGTTGTCAGCTGAGAGCTAATGAAAGCTACGCTCTCGTTCACCGTCCTTATTTACCTTACTTCATCGCCTTCTACATGTTCTTTTATTAATTAACAATTCATGTATAGATGTTAACGCTATAGGTATTTCTCTTAAAATATCGATGCTGGTGATATATCCTAAAGTTATAGTACTTGTCTTTCTTGGTTAAAAACCAATCAGTTTATTAATTTTATCAATCAATGATTATTGATATACATGCAATTTTTCTCTTATAAATACAATAGAAATTGCGGTGTTTCGTAGATTCTACAAATTCTTCAGTTTAACTAAAGCATTGTTTTTAACGTAGAATGGTTCTGTTAATCTAAAACTTGGAAGTCAGGTCTAGTGGATGGTTTATGGCGATGAGGTCAACAACCTGTTAGTTCAAGGTCCACTTGCATTTACTATTCAACCAATTCCTAAATCTATGCAACTCTGGGTACTCATGAGAACTTACCAAGATAAAACCAAATTAAATGCTTGGTCCAAAGAGCCTCAAAATGAATTCCTTTGGTAAACCACATTCAGTAACCTGTAGATGAGGATATATTAGGCGTATGCATAAATATACAAATTTAGGTGTCACATTTTATCATGCAGTGTGATACATTTCATAATTCCTAAAAACTAACCTACTTTATCACTTAAATATAATTAATTGGTACTAAAAGACAAACAAATGTTGATTCAAAACACCTTTTTACACATACTAAAGCTCTAAGTTAAATTGGCACTGATTACTAAAGTACTTTAAAATCATACTTTACTGAATAAAAAAATTAATAAAACAAAACAAAGTGTTTGAGGGATCATTTAGTTTCAATTATGATATTCTACCTATAACACATGTTAATTCATTTGTATCTGTTTAAACTGTAAAACTAAACAACAATCAATTTATATAATTTGAGATGGTACGACAATTGTAACATATAATATTCTTTAAATTAAAAAGAAAAAAGAGGAGAACAACAATTAGAATGTCTCAATAGACGACTTAATTAGAGAATGTTATCCCTACAGGGATCACGACAGTTGGATTATTATTATTAATTGGAAATATCGTGTTCTACATATAACTAATTTAAATATAGTTGCATCTGTCTAAATTTTATAAACAAACAAAAATCAATTTAAATAATTTTAGATTGTAGTAAGTTACAAATAATATCCTTTAAATTAAAAGAAAAAGTATAAGTAGTTTAAATTATCATATTCTACCTTTGACAAATTGTAATAAACGTGCATCTGTATAAACTTTATAAACAAACAAGAATCAATAAATATAATTAAGTTGGTACGTGAGTTGTAACAAACAATATTCTTTAAATTTAAAAATAAAAAAGTATAACAAAAATTGGAATGTCTTAGAAGAAGACTTAATTGAAGAATGTTATCACTACAAGGATCACGTCCAAGAAGATTCCCTTCCCTGCAAAACGTTCTCTACGTGACCTGGATTCCAGGAAAACATCTATTTTTAGTTTTCTTGTGCTTGTGTGTAGTGTTAACGTTCATAAAGCATATAAAGTGAGAATCGACCCTTAGTACATTAATTTTAATATTACATAATGAACTATTATTATTGGTTTCGATATATTATTAATAAATAAATAATTTAAATATGTTAAGCCAAAATTGAATGCTGTCTATATTGCTAAATTACAGTAAATAATTAAATAACATACATTTATTAGTCCCAAGAACTATTTTTATAGCAAAAGTTTTTAACAAAAGAATAAGATAAAAATAATAATTTTTACTCCTCAAATTGGTGTTTTTTTGTAAAACCTTTCAACAATAACAAATTAAATAATTAAAATACACCTTCAAAACTCTGAAATTGTATTATAGTATTTATCATGAATCTAAGGTTTTAAGTTGTTGATGTGTTTTGATTACTTTAAGAAATGGTTATTTAACTTTGTTGAATAATGTTGTACGTTTTTAAATTTATTATTAGACTGTGTTTTTTTTTTACTGAGTTGCCGTTAGGAATACTAATGAGTATAAACAACACGAGCAAATTGAGACGCAGGGCGAGATAAATAAGCAATGGAAACTATTTTGAAAAATGTTTTACAAAATTAAACTGTTTCTTTATTATCAAAACTTCGTATTTAATTATTATTGTAAACATCAAAAGGCCTAAGGCACGCAATACTATGATGTTCATACAATTTTAATATTTTCCAAGTGTAGTTATTAGTGCAGAATATACTCCTAATTTAAATTGAATCCATCATTCTACTCTAACTATAAATATTTAAAACCCAACTCCTATTCAAAAACAAGCATTGTTTACATATTATTGAACATATTTTTAACCCTGTTTAAAAATTTAATTTACCATCAAAACCAACAGTCTTTAATGGTGTAATATAGCCTGAGGTTTTTAAGAATATTTGATAACTGAGCAAGTTTATATTTTAAATATATGTTTAAGTGCTCACATTGTTTAATAAACCAGATAACAAACTTCTGTCAAACCAGTGTCTAACTATTACATATAACTTGCGATGTGTACATGCAATTTTTTAGAGGATTGTGTAAAGCAAAATTGGTCATCGTTGTTCCTTGTAAACAATATTTTCTTGTAACCTAAGTTCTGCAAAACTCTATTTTGTCATGAGTCCCAATCACAAAGTCAAGGCGTTGAACTACAGTCTACAACCTTTTAATGATGAATGTTTGCTTTAATTTTTACGATGTCGTTTACTCTCTCCAGACTCTGACAGGAAAATTGGACACTGCATGACAGCGTTAATTAATTTTTTTTAAAAAGGAAAAAATAAATGGTATTTAAACAAAATAACAGGTCAGTTCATACCAAGTATTTTTATTTAATCGTATAACCGTTGAAAAAAACTACAAAAAATGCATGGCTACATATATTTTAAAAGTATAATTATTGACAGTAACATGATAAAAACTATATTCTGTCTGTTTAATTTTTATTTCATACCTTTAACAATCTCCCCTGACATAATCGATGTGCTTTTTTATAATTTACTAGTTTTTTTTTCAGAATTTCTGGAAAAGGTTAATTGTCATTATAAAACAAATTAATAGGGAAATATAATTAATTAGAAAGATAATTAAAATAGCACATTTTTTAAAAGCGATAATTATATCTATCAAATAATAAAAATTTGACGGAGAATCATAAAACTATACTGAGATCAACACATGGAGTTAGTATAGAATTTTATAGTATATAATACTACCTCCATGGCTCTACATTAGCCTGAAGTAAGAGTTCAATTAGTCAGCTCCAAATTTACTTCAATCACAGAGAAGGATTATATTACTTCTTTTAAAATATGTTATAAATAAAAATTCTCTATTTGAACAATACAAAAAACAAACCTAAGTTATTTTTTGTTCTATAACATTTTTATATTTCAGTAGGGTGTGGTAAAGTAGAATTAATATTACCGTCAGCCACAATCATGTTAGGGTTATTGTTGTGCAAATTAAATGAGACCTCAGGTCTCGATATGTATTTATTGTTTACTGCTTAAGGGGGCTTATCAAAGATAAAATTGAATACAAATTCAATTAGGATTATTTTAAACTAAATTAAGACAAATGGGATGGAGTTCAATCCATTGTAATGAAATATTACTAAAAGTGTGTTAGCCCGTTTTGTTACTGTAAGTAATTTAGTATAACGTAATTGGTTTATACAATATTTCATGCAATTAAACAAGTAATTCACATTTTCTTCAGTTGTATCGTAGTTATACTGATTTAAAAATCACTTTTCAACCATCTCAGAGCTAATGCGCTACTCGACTGTTCCTCAACAAAGTGCTTCTGTGAGGTCGATGAGGCCGCCTTGAGCTACATCAACTTTTAATTAAATAGCAAATTTGAAGCGGTGATTGTTTAACGTTTGTTTTGACATCTTAACTGTTCCACTATACTGAGTCATGTGACACAAATGAACACATACTGCGCCCAGGTTTGACTATAGTTAACAGCTTTCTGGTTGATTTAATAAACGCATAAATACAAATTTTAATTCATAATATGCAATAAATCTGTGGTTTTATAGATATCTAGAAGTATTTTGCAAAGTATGATAGAATAAATAATTACAAAATATCTATAATTATTTTAATCGTATATAAAATCAATTACGATCAGAAATAACTGAAATGACTCCTAGCCGTCTTACAAAACTTGTGTGCAATCGGTAAATAGATGTAACTCAATAATTTATTACAACTTAGGCGAAACTGAAAACAGCAACTGTTTAGTAATTTCTCGAAACTTATGGACGCCTTAATTATTTTAGGCTCTTAAGTTCTAAAAAAATTTTAAAATATACTTTAATAAGTAATCCTAATGCGGTGAAAATATGTCGGTGCAAGGTTATCAACGATCCTTATTGAAATAAATTGGAATTTGGTACTAATAGTAAGGGTAAGCGAAGTCAATATATTATACATTTTACATAATAACTAGATATTAAATATTTAGTGGGCTCCCTCATTTACACATTTATAAAGCTGTTCTTTTTTCTCAAAGTATTTTAATGAAAGCGAAATGAAGGTTTATGAATAAATATATTTCAATAGAACACGTGGTGAGAAGTACATTTCATATGGTTGGTTTGTCAAAGCAAGTTTTTGAGCTCGTGTTAGTTGTTAAAATGTAATTAGAACCATAAAACCTCTGATATGGTGTCTACAAATAACGTAAATTTACTATAATGCAACTTGTTTTGACTTAGCTGTTAAAGCTACCAGTAAAAACCTTTGGTTATTCTGTTAAAACTTTTAATACGTTGCAGTCTAACTATAATTAAAGTTTTTTAATGTTACATGTTTGAAATTCATTGTTCTTTAAATGATTGTAAAATGAATATTAGAGTAATCGATGTAATCTTAGTTATCTATAGATTTGAAGGTTAACTATCAGTTGTTAATTGTGTTATTAAATTCAGCTATAAGACTAAGTGTGATATTGGTTATGTAGAGAAACTTATTAATTAGGTCACCTTAGTGTTTAAACATTACTTTGAAAAAGTAACTATACCTAAGTAGTAAAGTATTTGAACAGCATCTTAACTAGCTTAGGATAAGTCGTTTTAAGTATAAAGTAAAATATAAATACCCTATTAATATCAAAAAGGATAATAAAAAAGATACAATTTATTTTAATTAATTAATGAAGTTTGTATTTCTTTAAACTTTATAGTTTTATTAAGAAGTTAGACTTCAAATTTTAGTGGTTTAATGTAATTTCAGTTGTTATATTTTCTGTATAATGAGTCAACATATTTTAGCCACGAGAACTGAATGACATCTGGATTAAACGAATAAATTGTCGTAGAAATTTACTCTCGAAGATAAAATAAATCATGGATTATAATGTATTTGGGATTTAAGGTATTGGGAACGCTATAATAAAAAAATATCGATTTATCCATGGTTTAGTGAGGACTTTATACACAAAGGGCATTCCTACTGTTATGTATTTTCTTTTTGCAGGTAAAGTACCACAGTGAGGCAAGAAGTTGGCTATAAATTAGGCATGTTCAGAGAAAGAAGAAAGCTCATATTGAAACTTAATAAGCTAGCTCTAAAATATCCTATTCTTTTTAAAGAAAATCCCATGTCATTAGTACCGGAATTAATAAATATCCTGGAAGTATTTTTGATGACCCTGGTTTATAATCTCATTACACCCATTCTAAAAACAGGTCAAAATACGTAAAAGTGAGTGTCCAGCTTATAGGAAAAATACTCCATTGAAACCTCATGAATTTTATAACCCCTTGTCTTCCTTGCCCTTAACATTATTTACGACATTGATCGTTTTTATAAATATTCATCAACTACCACAAACGTAAATATCACTTCCTTTTGGTCACAATATTGTATATTGACAATTTGAAAAGTGAAAATATGAGCTGTAGTAAACAAAACTTTATTATAATTTCACTAATACTTTTTAGTTAGTATTTTAAAGACTAACATTAATCTTTTTAATAAACATCACAATTTTATTAGAATAAAAAGTCATCCTGCATCGTATTGTGATAATATCCTAGTTGCACTGGCAAATATTGTTATGAACTCATTTTAAATATCACTAAATAAAAGGTTTCTGGTAGTTTACAGTGTTTACTTTTTTATAAAACATTGTCATGGTTTTTTATATTTTATTTACTCTGTTATTATATGATTTACCTTATCCCTGTAGACAACTGCAACTAGGAAATACTGCATCAAAAAGGTTAAGATTATGCGTCGTTATAAACAATATGACGATGCGTTCTATTTTGTTACTTAAGTGTGCAGTGTGGCGTTTATAATGTTGGAACGTTTATAATGTATATTGATGAAACTTAGCACGTGGGGTCACGTAGTACTGGTATATTGATATTTGCAAAAAAAATTCATTTTTTGTTGATTATCCCCGTAGCAGCGAACCTTATGGAGAATAAGTAAAATGTAATGACTCCCTTAATTATGAACATAAATTAATAAAACTTGGTATGTGGCTTCACCTTGTTGAGTTGTATTGATATTTGCATAAAAACCCATTGTTTTAGTTTCTTGTTGCAGCAAACCTGCTTACTCATCTCCCATGTTATTCTTATGGAGAAAAATTAAAATTGTATATATTGCTTTTATATGAATATATTTTTATGAAACTTGGTATGCGGCTTTATATGATATTAAGACATATATTATGCATTGGAAATTCGCTGAGTACGCAGGTTTGCTGCGACGGGGGTATTTAGTTTTGTCGTGTATTCATCTCGTTTACTGATTTCTGAAGCATGTCTAAGACTCTTCTTGTGAAAATGTTAAATTCATTAGCCTTACGTTAGAGCCATTCTGAAGCGGTTCTAAATATGCTTCTTATATATTTTAATACACTGGGTTTTTTCAATATTTAAATTTACTTTGGTTGATAAAGGGTTAATTAGTTGTGAGGCGACAAAATGGTTTAGAGCAAATACATAAGTTTATTTATTTGATTAATAAACATGAAATAGACGACAATGTAAGTTAAACACACTCCTACTGAAATAATTACTTGATTTTATACTTGATGTGCTCTAATAATTGGTTTGTAATTTTAAGGCATTAAGCTTTGATTGTGATTTTACTAAATATTAAAACTATGGCTTATCTGTTTTTTATAATGAAGATTCAGTGAGGTGAGATGAATTGAGTCTCGATGGTCCGATGTTGTCTTCAATGAATTGGGCGACCTCTCCGCGACAGTTTATGTCCAACGACGAGCTTTCACCAACTACTTGTTACACACGTACTGTCATTACTTCACTCCGTACTTTTGTAAACTCTAATTAATGTCTTCGATGTAGGTTAAATAACTGTTTTAACAAAGGTCCGATCGTCACTGAGAAATCACGAATTTATAAATTTAATTTCGTGTCAAAAGTTTGTGTAGCTAATTAGAATGTCAATAGTGTTAAATCACTTGACTCGGCACAACAGAGATGGTACGTATTACTAATGACCGTCTCACTCTCCAACGATTGACTCAACGTTCCGCCCTCTTTACTTCAACTGCTCCCCAACGACTGAAATGCTACGTGCTTACGCCCCTCGGGCTCGGTCTCGACTCCTCCCCAACGACTGGTTCTCAAAGACTGATTCTCCTAGACTGATCATTCTCCTCTCTCGACGCGCATTCGCCATGACAGCATCGTCGCACCACCCTGCGTCATTCTCGATGCGCCCTCGTCCTGTAACCATAGCAACCGTTGAAACCCCGTCCGGTGTCGCCCTCAAGTGCAAGCGGTGAAGATTTGAACTAAAATCCGAAGCGTGAGAACACAGTAATTTTCCGTTCTCAAATCTAGAAATTCCTGTGTGACGTATTTTGTTTACGCGTTCTGAGCGGATGTGAGTCACATCCTGTTTTGACATTTTTGCAAACATTCCGATGGGAACAACAAAATCTGCGACGTTTGCTTACTGGGGATTATTTTACGTTTTGATTTTTAGAATTACGCAATTTTTAATTAGTTAATATTTTTAATTTAATTACCCAATAAAGCGACCCACTACAGATACCCCCCTAGGCTTTTGAGCAAAATTTAAACCGCCTAGAATTTTCGAAAAAGTCTAACCTTCCCATTGTCGCGTTCGTCCTCACTCATCTCACCTTTACATTTTTCCCTAATATCCCCTACTCACAAAATTTTCAAAAAACAATTATACAATTTAAAAGTCAAATGTCCAAAAAATCAAAATATCCAAATTTATACAACAAAACATACAAGTTAGAATCAATAAAACTCATTAAAAATCAAGAAAATTGCAATTATTTATCACCTAACACAAGAACATCATAATATCAATAAGAAATACAATATACATCAAAAAATCATAATATACCACATGTACTCGATGATAGTCTCTTGTAGCTCTATGCAACACTGCACTTTCGGAAAATATTTCCGAGTCCATAGTCCAATGTCTCTGCAGCACGACACATCACAATTCCTATATTCAACATTTTCACTTATATACATCTAGAGACCTAGGGTTCATGTGATAATGTCCCTACTGCCCTACTTATTATTCTCTGATGAATCTTCAATCATTTTAAAATCGAAATATTCTAAAAATTAAACATTTTTCCAAATTTCCTTAATCATAAAACACAATATATATAGACATTTACAATATTCTCCTATATCATAACAACCAAAATTCAATGTAATATCAAAATCTAGATAACAATATCAACAATTAAAAAATATACCAATCCTAACATCATATAATCAATTTTTCATTTTATTTATTTTATTATTATTTATTATTATTTTATTATTTTTTTTTTTTTAAACCAAGCCACCAACCATCAACAATCATCAGTGACAATGTCCAGATGCATTCCCATTTCCCCCTACTGTAACACAGGTCCATCTATCATGCACTACTTTTATTCACGCAGATCCTACTAAGTCCCACTACTATTTTTCCAAGAAAATACCTCAACTTTTTCAAAGTCCCCCTACTTATTTGTTCATACATCGTTCTTAATCATTATTTTTGATGAACATAACCTTGAACCAGTATAGTAATTAATTCGCTAACGGTGGATTAACCTACTCGTTGCCTATTTTCATGATCATTCGTTGAGACTAAGAGACCTTGTCTCACTCAACAAATAATTTACTGACGCATCGCTAACGGTGGATTAACCTACTCGGATTAACCTACTCGTTGCCTATTTTCATTATCATTCGTTGAGACTAAGAGACCTTGTCTCACTCAACAAATAATTTACTGACGATATACCACGACAGATTTCAAATCTCCTGTTCCTCCATATAATTCTCCTAACTCACAGCATAGAACTTCATTATTATAATAGACCTCTAATTAATTTCACTCACAGTAAGTGGCTGGGTTGTCAACCAAACTCATCACCAAATCATAAAACAATTAGTGGCTTTCGTGGCTTTTTCTACATATTAATTATTTACAATTATTTCCAATATCCTTAACAGGACATACTCAACAAATAAATTCATATTAACAAATTCAATACTTTAAAAAAATACGTAATTGCAATTTTCTTGCAATTATTGAACATGGGGAACTTTATAGATACTTGGTATACTTTAAAGTATCTTAAAGTATATGTGACTTAAAACTATCTGTGGCTATTGTTTTAACATGTGTCCTCCACAACTAACGAACACAGAGGTTAAGTTTTGAATCTACTAATGGTTGGGACGGAGAATTCCGAGCCCGTTTCCATACCTCGTCTTTAGAAAAAACACCTATCGGGACATGAGGTATGATCAAGTTAGGGACAGCTTCTGGCCCACAGCCCCTGTTTTTTACCGGTCACCCAAAATGAGCCCGTGAGGTTAATATGGCCTTTATTAGGGGCCCCCCAATAAAAATATTTTATATCGTCTCATTGTCAGTTCTGAACAAATCGCTGTCCTAGCCTAGTATCAACTAGTATTGCTAGGACTAGCCCACCGCTTCTTGCACTAATACTAAACTAAAAATATCATAACCATTCATTCATCATTCATTCCATGTCCGCTCTCGCTAGGGCCAGAAGCGATTACTTATTATTCATGTTGATAATAAGTAATCAACATTCATCAACGTCCGTGTGCTCACGCTTTTACGTCTAAGTCGGTTATGGTCAAGAAATAATTTTACTATACCGTACCGTTATTCAAATATTACTTGATTTACCTGTATTTAATACATGAAGATAATAAATTTGGAATAATTTTCTCCATTTGACTCCGATATCGATATTTAACGCTTCTACTACTTGAATATTTAATTAAATAATTTTATCATCTAAATAATCTGTAGGATATGATTTATTCATTAACTTGATGTCAATGTTGACTGAAATGGAGTTCATTTTTTATTATATATAAATATAGATTTATAGATTATCATAACAGGTGCTTCCTTGAATTGGATATCACCAACTCCATATTCAAAGTTTTGTCAATCTTTTACCGAAATAAAATTATTTCTTTAGTCGTCCACTATATGGTCAATAAATAAATTTATATCGCATATAGTCTTGTAACTCATGATCTATCTTGTTTCTAGGGTACAAGAAGTCAAGTAACTAACAGAAGAAAACCCTTTTAACTCGTTAATTATTCTATGAACCTTTTTAACTGTCTAACATTATAAGTACCTATATGTTCACCCGTATGGAAATTTCTCAATACGTAGGCATTACTTAACTTAACCTGAACTATTTCATAAGGTCCCTCATACAACTGAAAGTACTTCTTAATTTTCTTTCCCAATTTATCAGATAAATGATGAGTTTTTATCAATACCTTTTGCCCTATTTCATAATTAACACCTTTAACCTTGTTATCAAATTTAACTTTTCTTTTCGTTAATTTTTGTTTTGTCTTTTCCCTAACCAGTACTATTTCTTTATTATAATCAAATTGCATTTCAGGGAAGCTAACCAAGTTATTTAACATGTTTTCAGGTCGTTTACCGAACATTAAAGTATAAGGAGTTTGTTCTGTTAAACTACTAACTGACAAGTTGAGACAGTCTTCAATATGTGGCAGATATTCAGTCCACTTGGTGTGTTTATCATAACAATATGCTCTACACATGCGGTTAATTTCTTTGTTAAATCGTTCAATCGGGTTTGCCTGCGGATTGTATACAGAGGAGTGAATACATTTTATATCTAATTTATCCAAACTTTGATACCAGTTAGCGGAAGTGAACTGTGTACCATGGTCACTTAAAAGACATTCTATTTTTCCTACATTGTTACAGAAATCTTCAATTTTCTTAAGTAAAGTTACTGAATTCGCTTTTCTCACTGAGTACAATTTAACATATTTGGAAAAAATGTCTACCATGGAAAAAATATATTTAACACCAAACCTTGCAGTAGGCAGTTCTCCGATTAAATCTATGCTTATTAATTGCAGTGGCCTATCAGCTGATATTGACTCCACGTTACCCACGCTGTGTTTTAATGAAATCTACACACCTATCGTAAACTTGTTGCAAACCATTTTCGTTTAAGTGGATTAGATCTGGTTTTACGCTACCTCTGATGTAAATAGTTTGCTCAAAAAGGTTCGAGTTAATTTTGCCATTAGTTAACAGTAAATCATTTATACTCAAGTATTTGATTTTATTCATTCCGTCAAACTTTTTAAGGTATTCATTGATATCATTAACATCTGTTAAGTGTGTACTTCTACTGCTTACAAGTTTTGGAACAGCTGGAACTCCTATTATTAAAATATTTTTCTTCAGTTTAATTAGCCTATCCAATAATTCCTTGTATAACTTACATACAGTACTTACCTCGTCACCCTGTAACAGGTTATTAATCCCTATCCAAGTTATGACATTGTTTGACAAACCATTAGGCATCTCTTCAATAAGCTTAATCAGGTCTTGTATTCTATTGCCGCCTACACAATAATTTATAGCATTCTTGCCATTTTGCACGCGTGACACTCTGTTATTCAAAATTTTATTCCCCAAACGAACACTTAAACTATCTCCTAGCATTTGGAAATTTTCAACATTTGGCTGGTAGTTTAAATTAACACTATTTTTATTTTGAACTACATTAACATGGACTGTGTCATCCTCAAATTGCTGTTGTTCTTCGTTACCACAATATTTTTCTTTAAACCTGAATTCAAAATCTTCGAAACTATTTAAACTAATCATCACTTTCCTCATCCATCTATTTGCTGTACCTTTCATATACTTAAGTAGGGTTAATTTGTTAATCTCCCATACACTATCTGTCAACTCATTGAATCTTTTTACAACATGCAAAAAATACATAGGGTGTGTTGCCCTGTCATTTTCACCATGAAATTCTATTAGGTATAGCTCTGCTTGCTGTGAACTGGTTTTATTACTAGTTTCAGTATACCTGTCCTTGTGTACAGACTGCTCAAATTTATTCTTAAGGCTATTTCTACTTACCTTTCCCTTAGAATTTTTCAATAACTCAAGCTCCCTACTTAATTCATCTTTCACCTCATATAGCTTATCATTAAGGTTGCCTTCGCATTGAGAAATTTCCTCTTGTAACTTTCCACGCCACTTAAGATTTTCAACAGTGAATTTACTTTGGCTCTTAGACAATGCATTGAGTGAATCACCTTGTTTAACAATTAATTCTGTTACTGTTTCAACCCTACTATTTACTTCCGCAGCTAAGATATCTACCTCATTTGACAATTGAATTTTATTAAATTCACAAACAATGTTGGTCTCAGTACACCGTTTATCTATCTCACCAATTTTTTGCTGTATCTGAGAAACATCCCCTACTACTGTATCTACTTTAGAATTTAAGTTTTCCACGGTTACCCTATTTTCCTCTTTATATTCGTCTAATCTCTTACCTGTTGCTTGAATCTCATCCCTATTGGCCTGAATAACTGTTAGTAAATCGGTCTTAAGAACTTGAATTTCCGATCTAATATCAGCTTTTAAATTATTCATCTCAACCCTCATATCTGACATCCCACTACACAAGGTGTTTATTTCAACCCTCGTATCTGACATCCCACTATACAAGGTGTTAAGTAGCTCCAAGATTTTATCATTGTCCCTAGGTCTACTGCTATGTTCACTAATCTGAGGAACTGGTTTACTCACTAACAAGTCATATTGACCCCCCTTCCCAAAATCGTTAGTCATTGTTGATTCTTGTTGATTATTGTTAGTCAAGGATACACTGTTTTCAGAATTACTTACCTCGCTTGATTCTAACAAGTTACTATCTAAGCCTACCGGTATCATTCTATCAATTTGGTTATGCAGCTCAATTTCTGCATTACTTTGTGGGCTTAAACCTCCTGAATGGTTTTCTTCAAACATTTTATTACTATTATATAATCCACTTAAAGGGATGTTATCCTCAGATTCATCGGAACTATTCATTACTTGTATCACATGAAACCCTTCACAACTAAATCTTACCTTACTTAATATCAAACCTATCTTAAATCACAGGGGGTTTGTTCTTTTAATAATTAAACAGGTTTAATTACTGCCTCGCAGTTGAGCGCCATTCTGAAGCATGTCTAAGACTCTTCTTGTGAAAATGTTAAATTCATTAGCCTTACGTTAGAGCCATTCTGAAGCGGTTCTAAATATGCTTCTTATATATTTTAATACACTGGGTTTTTTCAATATTTAAATTTACTTTGGTTGATAAAGGGTTAATTAGTTGTGAGGCGACAAAATGGTTTAGAGCAAATACATAAGTTTATTTATTTGATTAATAAACATGAAATAGACGACAATGTAAGTTAAACACACTCCTACTGAAATAATTACTTGATTTTATACTTGATGTGCTCTAATAATTGGTTTGTAATTTTAAGGCATTAAGCTTTGATTGTGATTTTACTAAATATTAAAACTATGGCTTATCTGTTTTTTATAATGAAGATTCAGTGAGGTGAGATGAATTGAGTCTCGATGGTCCGATGTTGTCTTCAATGAATTGGGCGACCTCTCCGCGACAGTTTATGTCCAACGACGAGCTTTCACCAACTACTTGTTACACACGTACTGTCATTACTTCACTCCGTACTTTTGTAAACTCTAATTAATGTCTTCGATGTAGGTTAAATAACTGTTTTAACAAAGGTCCGATCGTCACTGAGAAATCACGAATTTATAAATTTAATTTCGTGTCAAAAGTTTGTGTAGCTAATTAGAATGTCAATAGTGTTAAATCACTTGACTCGGCACAACAGAGATGGTACGTATTACTAATGACCGTCTCACTCTCCAACGATTGACTCAACGTTCCGCCCTCTTTACTTCAACTGCTCCCCAACGACTGAAATGCTACGTGCTTACGCCCCTCGGGCTCGGTCTCGACTCCTCCCCAACGACTGGTTCTCAAAGACTGATTCTCCTAGACTGATCATTCTCCTCTCTCGACGCGCATTCGCCATGACAGCATCGTCGCACCACCCTGCGTCATTCTCGATGCGCCCTCGTCCTGTAACCATAGCAACCGTTGAAACCCCGTCCGGTGTCGCCCTCAAGTGCAAGCGGTGAAGATTTGAACTAAAATCCGAAGCGTGAGAACACAGTAATTTTCCGTTCTCAAATCTAGAAATTCCTGTGTGACGTATTTTGTTTACGCGTTCTGAGCGGATGTGAGTCACATCCTGTTTTGACATTTTTGCAAACATTCCGATGGGAACAACAAAATCTGCGACGTTTGCTTACTGGGGATTATTTTACGTTTTGATTTTTAGAATTACGCAATTTTTAATTAGTTAATATTTTTAATTTAATTACCCAATAAAGCGACCCACTACATTTGATGTTATATCATTAAATAAATACATTTAGAATATATATTTTGACACTTTTTTGATATTTCACTGTATATTTTAGGAATTTTCTCTAATAGGAAATTATTTCCCAATAACAAATTTTATTTTCAAGGAAACGTTAATACATGAAATTTAATACACTAATTAATTTCAAGTAAATTATACATTTACCGGAACAAATTCAATCGCGAACTATAGGACAAGCTGCAAAACATAATAATACGAATACATACAATAAAATTAACGGAATTTAATAATAATAATAAGAATAAGAATAATGTTTATTTCCAAAAGAAGTTACAACAAAATACACAACCGTTCTATAATACATTTTATGTACATTACCCAATGCCTATAATTAAATGTACAATTATTTGTTTTAGAAAAAATATTATTTTCATTAAAAATATCATACAAGATACTAAACAATACATAATCAACATAGCCAATCAAAAATGGATTTTTCTAATTGACATAAAGATACATTAACCATTTAGGGAATTAGGGAACTAAAGACACTTAAAAACTAATATCGTGATTACGTGCTTACTACAAGATGTTCCAACCGCAATTTTACGTGGCCGCTTTTCTCGCTATCATCAGTTGCATCGGTAACCTTAAAATTCCGCATTTTGTTAAAACAAACTTTAAAAAATCAAAAAATAAATTGTATTTACGTTGTTTTGTGCAAAGCTCTTTTCTCAATCTAGGGATGTACGATATGTGTTGGATATAATTGAATAAAGCCTTTTACTTATCTAGAATCCAAAAGTTTGCGCTTGTATTTTTAGTAGATCTACTTCTCTGTTTGAAAATCGATGCTATAAAATAAGTTTTTGACTAGGTCGTGTTTTCAAATTCTTAGGTTATATTTAATGGTAATACAATATTTTTGTTTGTATTTTTACAAAAAAAAATGTTTTATAAACATCCACAATTTTATAAATACCCCCGTAGCAGCAAACCTGCGTACTCAGCGAATTTCTAATGCATATATATATATATATGTATCTTAATACCACATAAAGCCACATACCAAGTTTCATCAATATACATTCATAAATAAACGATTTATGACATTTTAATTATTCTCCATAAGAATAACATGGGGCTGAGTATGCAGGTTTGCTGGTACAGGAGCCTTTGGTAAACATTTTTTTTTTTTGAGCAGATATCAATGGTCCACAACCAGATGAAGCAGTATATCAAGTTTCGTCAGTATACGTTTATAAATAAGCGAGATATAAAATTTGTATTTTCCTCCATAAGAATAACATTAGACAACGTACTGTGTTTAGCACTTTCAATATCTCGGTAACCAATTGACGTAGAGAAATGATCAAAATACCAAATTGTGTGTTTTTTTAAGCTGAATCCAATGGGAAAAACTAAAATTTGACTATTTCCAAAATTATATACAAACAATTCTAAAAACCCATTTTTGGGGTACAAAACCCTCCCCAAAATACCCCTTCGGATAGAGCGATCTGGCTGGTTTTCGAACTTAAAGTCATAAATGTTGCTTTACACGTTTATACCAAATTTCATCAAAATCGGATAATTTTTACGAGAGTTATCGTGCTCACGGACACACATATATATACAGTTTCGAACTAATGGTGTTTTTGGGGTCTGGGGACCTCAAAACGAAAAGTTATCATGGTCCCGGGCCTAGCTCTTACCATGCTGACTACGGTAATAGCTTCTTCCCTATAGGGGAAATTCGCTAAAATAAAAAATCTACTAAATAAATCAATAGAAATACTTTAACTATTGAAATTATCATGACACAGTTTGTGTGTACATATGTGTAAACAAATACTTGGTTATGTTATACCTAACCCCAATTTATATCTTCCCGTAAACAATTGTTTTATGCTAAAATACCTCCTCCCTTCACGATGGGAAAACGTATAGAAACATTTACTGTTACTTATACATAGAGCTTACATATAACATTATTTTTTCAATGCAACATTCAAAAATATTTAGGTAAAGTGTGCCCTTGAGAAGACGTTGGGGTCACAGGAGGTTGGTTTGTTGAAGCAATGATTACAAACATTATAAGGTTTGTAATCATTGGTCCAAGCCGAGAGGCGAAACTCGCATCCAACCGAAAGAAACTTTTAGTTTCCGATGGTGTTACTCACTATTTTATACCAAAAATTAGGGGTGATATAAATAATTGTGACCTGGGGACAGACCTCTAATTTTAACGAATTTCCCATATAGGGAAGAAGCTATTACCGTAAGTCTCATGGTAAGACTTAAGTCCGAGACCATGATAATTTTGTTTTAAGGTCCCCAGACGACAAAAACACTGATATCTCGATTATTTATGAATGTATGTTGATGAAACTTGGTATGTGGCTTCACATAGTACTGGTATATTGATATTTGCACAAAAAATTGATATTTTGTTGGTTATTCCCGTAGCAGCATACCTGCGTACTCAGCCCCATGTTATTCTTATGGAGAATAACTAAAATGTTATATAGCGCTTATTTATGATTGAATATTGATGTGGCTTCGCCTAGTTAAATTATATTTGTATTAGCATAAAAATCAATTGTTTGTGTTCATAGTTTCAGCAAACCTACGTACTCATTACCAATGTTATTCTTATGAAGAATAATTAAAATCACTTATATGTGAATATATTTTTATGAAACTTGGTACGCGGCATTATGTGGAATTCATACAAATATTATGCACAGGAAATTCGCTGAGTACGCAGGTTCGCTGCGACGGGGGTATTCATCTTAAATTAGATTCCAACGAATAATATTTGAAGTAAAAAGCGGAGCTAATAAATCACTACTTATAAATAATACATTTAAATGTATTTAGATTTAATTTGAATTGTCCGCCAAAAAGTGTTTATTCCTACGCGACGGAAAAGGGGTGTTCCTATGATGGGCCACCTCAGCAAATGCTAACCATTGAAAAAAATAATGTCGTTCAACCTTTTACATCTCTTATAACATATAAACATATTTATTGTTACTATTTGAAGGATTTTTGTTTACTATAAAGTTTGAAACTTGTACCATTTTTATATTTTACTTATTAAGTACCCCAGGCTGATAGAATAACTTCATAACTTCAAAACAAGTTTTTTTTTGTGAATTACCCGTATAGGAAAGAAGCTATTACCGTAGGTCTCATGTTAAGACTTAAGTCCAAGACCATGATAAATTTTCATTTTGAGGTCCCCAGATGCCAAAAACATTTATATATATATATATATATATATATATATATATACGTGTGTGTGTGTGCACGCGCGCGCGTGTGTGTGTGTGTGTGTGTGTGTGTGTGTGTGTGTGTGTGTTTGTGTGTGATTAAGTAAGCATGATAACTGAAATTTGGTACAAATGTGTAATGTACCATTTATTTGAACGAGACATTCGAAAACCAGACGAATCGTACCATACTAAGGGGGGTTTGAGGTGGGGGTTAGTACCGTAAAAATGCGTTTTTTGGGGTTCCAATGTTTAATTTGTATTTAAATCAAATTTTAAATTTTGCCATTGAATTCATCATAAACAAATTTGGTAATTTGATCATTGCTCTATTTCAATTGGTTAGTGAGATATTGAAAGTGCTAAACACAGTACGTTGTCTAATGTTATTCTTAAGGAGAAAAAGAAAAATTGTATATCTTGCTTATTTATGAACGTAAACTGACAAAATTTGGTATGTGGTTTCATATGGTTATGGTTAATTGTAGTTTACAGAAAAAAAAGAAAAAAACAATTTCTCACCTATGGTTCCCGTAGCAGCAAACCTAGGTACTTGGTCCCCATGTTATTCTTATGGAAAATAATTAAAATGTTATAAATCGCTTATTTATGAATGTGTATGGATGAAACTTGGTATGTGACTTCACTAAGATTAGTTCGATTGATATTTGCATAACATTCCATTACTTTGTGTTCCTTGTTGCAGCAAACCTGCGTACTCATCCCCAAAGTTATTTTTATGGAGAATAATTAATATTTTAAATATCGCTTGTTTGTGAATATATTTATTATGAATCCTGGTAAGTGTTTTAATGCGTTATGTTATATATTCATTGGAAATTCGCTTAGTATTCAGGTTTGCTGTGGCGGGGTATTCTTAATATTTGTAAAACGATACATTTTATTCACTCAATCTCTAACAAACTTGATTGCCTTTAAAATACCTTCAAATTAAGAAGTCATTCAAAATTGTCTAATCTCATAAGTAAACTAGCAGTTGTGCATTTCGTTTAGTATTAGTTGTTATAGAATGTAAATCCTTTATGAACGCTGAATATAATGTTCTTTTAATAGAATATTATGTTTTTCCCCATCCTTAATACGTCACGTTAAAAATGGAAGAGATGAGTCTTGTAAATATTCGTATTTAAAGTAGTGAAGTTTGCAATCAATGATTCATTTCATGCAAGCTCAGTCGTATTTGGTTTAGTATAGTGAATTGCCTCTATAAAGTAGAACATCTTACTGATATCGGTACGGAAAGAGTTGGACCCAAGAACATGGTATATTTTCATTTAGAGACCTTCATAAGTTAAAAACATGCTTTGGTTTTTTTTTGTTTATTCCGTGGGTGTAAATATCACTTCCCAGATGTAATATTTTGTAATGAGAGGAAAAACCAAGTTGCTTGTCGGTTTATGCTTAGAAATATGAATAAGATCAATAATGCTTTGAGCAAGACACCGTAACTAAATAATCTGTCTCCATACTTCCACCCACTTACCATCACCTCCCTTAATACTGTAAATGTGTTTATAATATGTTATACCTTGGAGGAGCAAAGCCATCACATTTTTATCAATTTTACAAATTAATAATTAATAGCATAATAAAATGCAAAAGTATACTTTGCATTTTACTTTAAGAACTATATATAAATATGTACTCAAACAGATGTGAGTCTAATAAGTGCAATTGATTTGAAACGCGCTTGTTTACGCGTTTCATTATATATGATATTAGATACTGACTTGTAAAATCTACAAACTGGCAACTTTTAACTGTAAAGTTTATGATTTAATATGAAAACACTATATACCATTACCTTGTCACTTTCTAATTATTATCACGCTCTATACCCGTGGTAATTTACGTATTAATGTATGTTCCTTTTAAGCTTCATGTCTCGCTGTTGGCCACCACCAACAGCTTAAGAATACATTTAGACCTAGTCAACCAACTCAGTTGCTGAACCCTAAATTAACTTTATTTATGTCACTAGAAAAAATAAATTGTGAGCTAATATATGGTAATATGGTAATATGGTTGCTTTTATTTCCTTCCATTAAATCAAATGATGTCATAAACAGATATTTTAAGGTAAAGATTTAAAGTAGATTGTATAGTTGTTGGTTTTGAGATGATTTCAAAATTAAAATTTGTCTTTCATACTCTATGAAAATAGTATAAATAAAATAATGATGATATAAAGTTAAATCTTTAAACAGAATAAAAAACCTGCCATAGATAAAAGGGACAAGGAAAGCGAGGCTGCTTATTTGTTCGGCTCAGTGACTGGTATTGAGGAGCTTTTCTGTGCCCTTATCCCGAATGTTGGTTCTCAACGTTTGAAGCGGATGGCCACTTTCTCCGCATTTAAAAATTAATAGCGTTTTCCTCCTCAGTTTAATGGTTAATTATGTATTTAACACCATAATGATTTAGTGAAGTAACACCAAAATGTTGGGCACATAACAAATATGCGCCTTTGGATAGATATGAGTTCTAATTGAAACAACATTAGTTTTCTTCTTTTTTGGTATTAGTAACTAATTCCTACTGTCGATCATTTGACAAAATATTTTCATAATTCTTTAGGGTTTGGAAAATTAACTGGTACGTTAGTCGTAAAAATAAAAAAAATCATAAAAACTACTGTGGTAGGGAATGCTAATAATAACATTGTCGTATTCATACATTTACAAAACAACAAATAGTATTATACTCTACTAGTGGCTTGTACTATATGATAAAGATCCGTATCACTTGTTTAGGATCACAATTTATAACGTGCTCAAAGTAGAAATGCGAAATTTTCGATATTTTGTAAAGAAATAGTAATTAAGGATTATTTAGACTAATCATTATTTATGTTCTGGCACTATTTATTGTACCTCTGTGCAAAAGATAAATAAAGATATTTTGATTTGATTGAAACCCTTAAAAAACGAACTAGACGTTTTACAATCCCCATGTTTTTCTTATGGAAAGAATTAGTTGTTATTTCTACTAACATAAATTTTGTAACTGTAATTTTGCAGAATATCTTACGCTTTGAACTACATTTGGTTTTAGCTATATCCCACGATCTTGGGTTCACCAAACACAGTTCTTTTATTAGCTTACAAATTGTTTATATATTGATACACTAAAACATATTATTCACATTTTATAGAACCAATGTAATTCAATAACATGTTCAAGACAATTGTAATAGAGGAACGTCATATTTAGTTACAATGTGGTAAATTTGTCTGTTTTATTTGTATGTATATGGACTGAAGTAAAAAAATTATTCCTTCAGATTAAAATTTAGGTAGACTAATATTAAAGGTGTTTAAATTTATACAAATTTGTATAAACAACAAAACAAAGTAGGTTATAACAAAATGTAAAGGGATATAAAAAAATAATCCGTATGAAATGTATACATTATAGCAACATCATCTCAGTATGTGTTCGGCTAAGATAATAACACTTTTATGATACTAGGCGTTTATATAGAAGATTTCTTCAGGAATATTTTAGTCTAAAATATAAAAGTATACAAATAATAGTTTTAAAGTATAAACGTGTTATGTAATTATTTATATGTCAACGATACACAGAATACAAACCCACCCATAAACACTGCATATTTTACTAGATTCAAGGAGGCTCAGTTAAGCGTGGGTTTGGTAATTTCCCTGGTGGTTAACAAAATTCAGTTTCTCAAGTCCATAACCCAGTTTTGTATTTCAGGATGTATTTCCCTTCTTCAGTTGCATCATAGCGGTTGTATTACAAAAATCAAAATAATGTATATACGCTGTTGAAAGATGGTTACGTGCCATAAGGTATCCTTAGATTAAGCTAAACTTTTCGAACTTGATATTTAAACTGTACTTATGAATGTTTATCATGTTAGTGTTTTAAAGAAACATCATGGATTTAATTAGATATTTTTGTAATATTCGTCTTTGGCAAATTTTCTAAAATCATTAGGAGATAAGTTGACATGTTGGACAACATTAGTTCCGTTAGTTATATTTTAGCACATCACAAAGGGTAATGTTTAAGCTGTTACATCCATTATATAACAAATAATTTAGATAACGGTTATTGTTGTATAAGTATTGTTAACAGATTTAGGAAAAAATATTTGTAGGCTCAAGTTTTAATTATTTAAGATCATGGGGTTTAGTAATATGTACAGAGCTGATCATTGGATTTATTAGAGATTACAGTAACTTTAACCAATTATAACTGACACAAGCAGATAAACTAATGTGGGGAGCAAGTTTGTTTAAGTTTACAACTAAAATCTTTGGAAAGTGTTACATGAGACGTAACTAGATCAGTAGTTTAGATATTTTAATTTTAAATCTAATTCATGTTAGTGGTAATAGAAAAAGTGTTAAAAAAATTAAGAATATGCATCTAAAATACAGGAATTGCTTTCATAACATGTTATTTGTATTTTTTTATCATCTTACGTTGAAAAACGAATTCTCTGATTAAAACAATAACATTTGACAACAAAAATTTGTTTATGGAAAAGCTCCTATACCACTTATTTTCCTAAAGATATATAACGTTAAACATATAAAAAAACCGTAGTTATAAAAATATACTACAACATAACTTTTTAAACAAGTATTTTTAAAAACATTATCTTTTATCCAACAAGCTTCACTAGGAGACTCAGCTCAGTATTCAGCAGTGACGTCAGCAGCTCAGCACGCCGGTCACAGCATTATTCCGCCACTGACGTCGACCCACATGCTGACCCACACATCTTACTGGCCTACGTTTAGCTTTATCACTGGAAATATAAAGTACTAACCCTCCAGTGATTTTATTATTACTAATTTAAATGATTAATTCTAAGTTGAACTTATATATTTATTTTTACAAACCTCCACAATTCGGATATTTTAATTCATGAATGCTCCTTGGAAGGGTTTTGTTGAATGGGCTGCACAATATTATGTACTAAACGACAGGAACAGTGTTAAATCCCACTTAATCCATTGGCCCACAAAGTCCACACGGTGCATATTTTAAAGTATAATTTTAAACTACGCATTCTTGCTAGAACCGATGAAGAAGCTAAAAAGCTAATTATTAGCTATTTCAATATATCAGACATAAACCTTCTAAATCATTTGCTCTGGATCACAAGACGCTTATCCTTTTGTCCGTGCAAGCAATCACTACTTATTTTTGGACTACATCGTGGCCTCCCCGATTGTTTTAATAGAGAACGGCCAAAAGGTCGACTTCCTGGATTAGTTGTCTTATATACTGTATTGTTAAAGTCTTAAGTTGTTAATTTGATTACCAAAGTATTTTGAATCAGATTTTATAACATTTTTGCTGTTTTTTAGCAAAGTGTAACTAATTTCTAAAAGTAATTTGTATACTAACCTCTTCTTTCGACGATAATGAATATAGTTTTATTTGTCACAGCTTCGTATGTTGCTTTAAATCGCATTTTGTAAATTAAAGTAGTAAATTAATTAAAAAATACTACAAATAATTATAACTTTTACAGCAAATTGTTTAATACACTTTTATTTTACTAAAAAAAACGATTCATCTATTATCCAGCTATGCAGCGTGCTTGTAACATTAAATAAACCGACCGGGATTTATTGATTAAATATTATTACTATTACTTATTATATATTACATATTAATTATAAATATAAAATGACCCCTAATAAAGGAGAACTGCACAGCTACAAATATTTATATCCCTAGCAAATGTAATTTATTTTATTTTCTGTCAGGTGAAAACTATAATCTTGGTCCTTAAAATTCAATCTTACATTCTACGGCGTTGACATGCATTTAACTCCTAAAATAGAATAGTTGTAAAACAAATAACGAGTTAGCACACAGCACGCTGACGTGAGGGAAGTGAATTTCCACTGAAAAACTTGTAAAACTCAAAATCAGTTTAAAAACACTGAAACACAATTCACAATTTATTCCAATTGTTATTGCAATATGAAAACATTGATTTTTTTGCTGTTCTGATGCTCCTGTTTTCATTAGCCTGTAAAGCTGAGAACACAATTTTAATGTTAGGAGAACCCAATTTTAATGCGCATTATAATGTTAGGAGAAGATCCAAACAGGCTTGAAAGTAGGCGTGAGTTTCTGGGAATGATAAAAGTACTCTAACAAAGGAATAACAGGCTTTTCTAGTGTAAAACCCCCACAAGACAACGTACTGTGTTTAGTCGAAACACAATTTTCTTTAATAAATCGGTAAATATTTATGCTAGAATGACGAGGAAGGACTTTAAAAACTTTCGCCTTACTAATTCCCATCTTTTTACATGCATTAATTTTACATCCGGGGCTTTTCTAACCCTTTTTGGGCCCTAAAACTCGAAATTTGACAGATTAATCCCCAAATAAGGGGTTTAGAGTTTTCCGATTGTTTTGCCCAACGAACTTGTCCAACTGATTATAGAAAGGAATGTACCTACCAAATTTTAATTAAATTGGACAAAATATGCGACCGCTAGAGTACAAACACACACACACACACACACACACACACACACACACACACGCGCGCGCGCGCGCGCACATACACACACACACACACACATATATATATATATATATATATATATATATATATATATATATAGTATACATCACTATACATCATATATATATAGTAGAAATTTTCTCTCCAGATTCAAATTTTAAAATTATTATTAATTTTCGTTCATCTGGTGAACTTCGTCAGATAAATATAAAAGAAGGTGCATAAATATGCACATAATTGTATAACAAAAATAATAAAAATAGGTAAACAACAAAATATAAACAGATAATAAAAATCATCTGCAATATAAAACAGATGGGTCATAGATAAAAATAATATACAGGTCAAGACTAAACCAATATTGGACTTTATAGTTATCTTAGATTTAAACCAGACGGGTGCCGTGTTTGTAAGACTAGTTAATGAGCCAGTTCAGACTTACGAAGATTAACCATAGTAATATTCTTGTTGCTCCTCTCTGTAACTTGTTTGATGGCCTTTAAATTGTAGCAGTCTTCAATCTTTTGTTTATTATGAAAAATAGCATGTTTAGCAACTGGCTTTTCTTCGTCACCATGTACTAGAGCTGCACGGTGACCCGTCATTCTTACTCTTAAGTGGTTTGATGTCTGACCTATATATTGTTTCTTGCAGTACTTACAGTCAAGTTGGTAAATTACATTTTTTGAATTGCAGTCCATCTCACCTTTTATACTGTATTTTTTCTTTGTGGGGCTGCTTTCAAATTTATTAGATTCTGTTATTATTCTGCAAGTACTGCATCGTGGCATTTTACATGGTTTACACCTGTTTTTTCGATTACCATCAACAGATTTATTCGATAAATTTGTTTGTCAAACACCTATTCAATGAAATGAGTTTATAGTAAATAAAAAGCTATGTTTTAACTGTCTCGGTTTTCATTTTTTTTAACCGCCGATCCAAGAAATCATGTTTGAAATGCAGTAATCGTCACAATACACTAATTCATATTATCAAAGTAAATTTACCTCACATCTAGCTCATATATGAAAAACATATCATCAAATCCACAAGTGTCATCAAATCATACGCTTCCTACGGAAAACTGTCAAAAGTAGTTCTCTTAGCTACTGCTCAAGTTAAGGTAATAGAATTGTCAAAGGACTGGTGGCAATAGGATCGTTGCCAGAGATCTAATCGATTAATTATCTGAGATCTCTTTTATAAGTGGGTATTTAGAGCAGACTCTTCATCTCAAACGTTGATCATCCTCAGACTCTCTTATTGGTATTGGAGGAAACCAATCATTGACTACTCGTGAAGTAAATCAATCTTGTATCTATCAATCTAGGTTGTCCCTCCAATTGCAATGTTAGTTGTCCCTCAACCGCTCATATTCTGCATAAAATCACTTCAAACTTGCCCTCTATGAGATCAAACTAATCAACTTGGTCTCATCTCAAAGGACTTAGGTTAGCTTATCAAACCTTCATGACCCCAAGATCTATTGATTCAATCCTAGGAGCTGACATTTATGCCAGTATAAATGATCCAAGGTCCTGAACTGATCAAAGGTCCACCACACACACCAATCGCTCAATTAACCATTTATGGTTGGATATTATCTGGAACAACCGATGTTATGGCAAGTAATGCTAATGCATCACTGTATCATTGTTTAGTGGAAAAGAAAGTAGATGAATTACTTCATAAGTTTTGGGTTCAGGAGGAAATCTCTAAAGAAAATGCACAAGTCCCCTGAAAATCAAATGTGTGAGGAACACTATAATTCAACTGTCTGAAGGGAACCCTCAGGTTGTTATCAAGTATGACTCTCCTAAAAAGAACCACCTGCTCAACTAGAGCATCTCAATCATCAGCCTTTAATATTCTTAAAAGTCTGAAATATCGTCTCTCATCTGACTCGGAATATAACGATCTATGTTCCAACTTCATAAATGAGGAAAAAGCCCCTCAACACATGACGGAAGTTATTCATGATAAAGATTCAACTATTCCTGTATATTCTCTTCCACATGATGGTGTTTTACGGCCCTCTAGCACAACTACTAAATTAAGAGTAGTATTCAATACCTCGTTCCCAACTAGCTCAGGAAAATCTCTAAACAACATCCTTGATAGTGGTCCTAAACTTCAAACTGAATTAACTGATGTTCTCACATGGTTTAGGTGCTTTAAATTTGTGTTTGCCACAGGTATTGAAAAAAAGTCTCGTCAGATACTTGTACATCCCGATGATCAATCCCTTCAAAGAATCCTTTGGTCCGACAACGGAAATCAATGTCACTATTAAATTCAGACTGTAACATATGGATTAGCATCTGCTCCCTTTCTTGCTTTAAGAACTATAAATCATCTTATATCTGATCTCAGTGAATCATATCCTAAGGCTAGTGAAACAATGACCAAAGGAAGGTACGTGGATGACATTTTTGGAGGAGCAGACACCATTGAAGAATGCCAACAACCATCAAAACAAGTAGATCAGTTGTGCAAGTTTGGGTGCTTCCCTCTACAAAAATTAATTAGTAATGAATGTCTGTTATTTCATACATTTCATCAACTCATTATAAACAATATAGTTCTCTGTTGATAAAATAATCATCTGTTCTTCGCACTCTAGGAACAAGTGAAGTGATGACTTTCAGTTCTTTCCTACCCAAGAACCAATAGATAAAGTCACAAAGAGAAATGTTCTCTCCAAAATAGCTCATATTTTCGATCCACTAGGGTTTATCGTCCCTATTATTATAAGATTTAAGATATTCATGAAACAACTTTGGCAAATCAAACTTCAATAGGATGATCTTATTCCTTCTCACTTACATAATCAGTGGAAGAACTTTGAATCTGATTTCCAGGACTTTTCGTTAGTAAAAGTTCCTAGATATATTGGCCTCAATAAATCATCTGTGGTTGAAATCCATGGTTTTTCTGATGTCTCTAAACTTGCCGTAAGTGCAGTAGTGTATGTAAGAGTGACTCGTCTTGGCTCACTCAATGTTAGTTTTGTAATAGCAAAAACAAAAGTAGCTCCTCTCAAAGCGTTGGCAATTCCTAGACTTGAACTCCCAGCATCAGTTCTCCTTGTGAAACTTGTAAAGCATAATCGGAAAATCTTGCATTTAGAAACAGCCCCAGCATGGTTGTCGACTGACTCTGAAGTTTCTCTCCCTTGGATCACTAATCATACTTCAAAACGGAAAGACTTCGTTTAAAACCGCGTAAGTTTAATCCAAGAAACAGAACCTCTCGCTCGTTGGAGACATGTGGAAGGTAGTGAAAATCCAGCCGACTGCACCTCACCTGGTGTTAGTTCAGAGATCCTAACTAATCATGAACAGTGGTGGACAGGGCCTAAGTGGTTATCAAACAATTTTAGTGACTGGCCATCTGCAAAATTTAATCCAACTCAGGAAGCCTCATCTGAACTTCAATCTATGAACAAAGCATATATTGTTGTACATTCAAAACCAGAATCAGAACAGCTATTTTGATTCTCAACTTTACCAAGACTGTTACGCGTAACTGCTTGGTGCATGAAAGTCGTCAATAAATCTAGAAAATCTGTTCTCACGGAAAATCAACCTATACCAACCCCACAAGACTTCCACTCATATCTTCTACTTTGGTGGGTTCGTTTGAAACATGCTTTTAAGAATGACATTGCTAGACTAATAAGCAAAAATTATCAGATAAATTTAGTCTTTTTCTTAGTCTTAACCCTTTTATCGACAAAGATGGTTTGTTGAGAGTTGGAGGCAGACTTGATCATTTTAGATTTTGACACCAAACATCCGTTCATCCTTCCAACAAATTCACAATTTCAAAACTGGTTATAATTGACGCCTACGTCAGATTTCTTACCAGTCGTAGATATATAATAGTGGTGGAGGTAGACCTATTATCGAGAAGGAGGTATTGAAATGTGTAATTTGTGCTTGCTATCGTTCCAAGAGAACTCAACAGCTTATGGGACAACTTCCCCCCTCACTATCAACCCTATCTCGTCCATTCCTTCTTTTCTATTTTGTAGATTACGCAGTACCTTTCTGAATCAAATCCTGGCATGGAAGAAAAGCAAAACTGTACAAAGGTTACGTTGCTGTATTCAACATCAGCGATTCACCTGGAATTGGTCACCAATTATTCAACCAAGGCGTTTATTGCAGCCTACAAACGATTCACAGGACATCTTAATATTTGTGTTACAACTGCGGAACAACTTTTGTAGGAGCTGATTCAGAGCTCAAACGGTTATTTTTAGCAGCAACAAAAGAATCAGATCGAATTCGACACCTAATTACTAATGACGGAACTCAGTGGCGATTTAATCCTCCTGCGGCTCCACACTTTGGAGGTCATTGGGAAGCTGGTAATAAATAAGTAAAATATCACCTAAAAAGAGTAATGAGAAACATGACTCTAGCCTATGAAGATTTATGAACAGTTCTGGTGCAAACAGAAGCTGTTCTCAACTCTCGTCCCCTCTGTTAACTAACAGAAGATCCAGACGATTTATCAACCTTAACCCCCGCACATTTCTTAGTTGGCGAAGCCTTGACAACGGTTCCCGGTTCTAATCTACTAGAAGTTCCTGCCTCAAGACTCGTTCGATGGAAACTCACTCGCCAAATTTTAGAATCATTTTGGAAAAAGTGGTCTAGAGATTACCTCCAACAATTTCAAACAATCTACAAATGACGATTTACCTCCAGTAACATTAAAGTTGGATCAGTCTTTCTCATCACTGACGATCAGCTTTCTCCTGCAAAGTGGCCTTTAGCTAGACTGATCGAACTACATCCTGGACGTGACCGGCTTACTAGAGTGGTAACTTTGAAGACAGCAAGTACAACCCTAAAAAAATCTATTGTTGAACTTTGCCCTCTCTCAATCGAAGAAAGATTATAGTGTTTTACTGTTATTGTTCCTTCGGTGCATTGTGTGGAGAGTTGATGATACTTTTAATCTGCCTAAACAAAAACATCTGATTTTATTTGCTATTTTCAATCTGTTAATAGTTGCCAGACACAACGTTTTTATAAGCGACCTTTCATATAACATATACTCACTTAAATAGTGTTGTTATTACTCATAAATCGGTTCTAATAATTTAGAAGGAAAAATAATTAATATAGTTACTAACTTAAGTCATTTACATACAAAATCCAATAAAATAACTATATGTGTTTTGAAAATAAACAAAGTGTAGTACTAATTGTGAGGTATATAATTGAATTAAAAGTGTATATACAAAATACTAAGTCTGTTACAACTGGTTTAAATATGGTTTTTTTATAAAAAGTAATTTTAACAATGATTTTTTTTAAGTAAGTATTAACTAAAGATAACTAAATAAGTAAATAACTAAAGATAAATAATAATAACATTTGTATGTCAAGTCCTTAAGAAAGGATTAATTTGGAGTTTAAAAGCCGTGTGCAATAATAAGAGCTTAATCATCTTAACAATAAAGTAACATATTTTGAAGCCTTTTTAAATGTAAATTATAGTTTAAGCCAAGTTACTCCAAAATAATGCATTAACTTACTTCACATAAAATTATTTCAGATTGAAATTTAAATTAAATTAAATATTCAGAACTTGCATATTTTGGCATACTTGTCAAAGCTAAAGTGGTTATGGACTCCGTCTTGGCTTGTTCAATTAAACTTTGCCTTAGAAACTCAACCATTACTCCTTCAATCAAAACTCGCTACTTAACCCAATTTCGCCGTTATTATTAACACGAAGTAGTTATATGTTATATTTAAAATGGGAGTACAAACGTTGTAAATAGATTCGTATCTGTTTTGTAGCAATAAATAAACCAAAAAACACGTTTCGTATCATTAATAAAAACGTGTTAATAAATAAATACCCCCGTCGCAGCAAACCTGCGTACTCAAAGAATTTCCAACGGATAAAATATGTCTTAATACCACATAGAGCCGCATCAAAAGTTTCATAAAAATATAGTAACGTAAAGCGATTTTAATTATTCTCCATAAGAATAACATTGGTAATGAGTACGTAGGATTGCTGAAACAAGGAACAAAAACAATTGGTTATTATTCAAATATAAATAAAATTTAACTAGGCGAAGCCACATACCAAGTTTCATCAATATTCAATCATAAATAAGCGATACATAACATTTTAGTTATTCTCCATAAGAATAACATGGGGGCTGAGAAAGCAGGTTTGCTGCAACAAGGAACAAAAAAAAGGGTTTTTATGCAATTATCAATATAACTGAACCAAGTGAAGCTACATACCAAGTTGTATTAATTTATGTTCATAAATTAAGGGAGTCATTACATTTTACTTATTCTCCTTAAGAATAAGATGGGCACTGAGTACGCAGGTTTGCTGCTACGGGAATAATAAAAGAAAAATCAATGTTTTTTTGCAAATATCAATATACCAGTACTACGTGAAGTCACATACAAAGTTTCATCAACATACATTCATACATAATCGAGGTATCAAATTTTATTTATTCTCCATAAGGATAACATTGGACAACGTACTGTGTTTAGCTCTTTGAATATATCTACAACGATTTTGCGAAGAATCACAATTTAAACACCAATATGATTGTTTTGTGGAACTGAACAGATTGGTAAAAGCAAATGTGAAGTTTATTAAAATAAACTGAGGAAAGGCCAAAAACCTTTTTTCCCTTAATTTACATTTAGTATTACATGGGGGATTTTATGAGCAGGTTTTTTGGATTTCCTTCACAACCACTTAATTTAGGTTAATAATTCAAAATACAATATTATTTTTTAAACTCTATAACATGGTCAAAACCAAAATTAGGTTTTTTTAAAATATTAGGGTGATAAATAAAAAAAAAATATTTTTGGAAAATTAAAACCCCCCATAAAACCCCATTCTTACTGTCCGATTATTCTGGTTTTCGAACTTAAAGTCATGAATGTCATTTTACACATTTGAGCCAAATTCCATCGACATCGGACGTTTTTTACTCAAGTTATCGCATTCACGGAGACATATATATATATATATATATATATATATATATATATATATATATAGGTACAGCCCTGGGCCTTAGGGATATCCACCTGTGTAAAAGTTGCGTATTGGAGATATCCGTTGCTCTTTGGGTACTCCAGCCCGTATTAGGGATCTCCGGATATCCCAAAGCTGCATCATTGTAAACATCCTAACCTAACTTCTTATACTTATATAGTCTATTGTTTTTACAATGGTGCACACTTGTCCACTCTCTGTTGAAATAAACATAAATTGTATACAAACTTGAATATTTAAGCAATCCGCTGGAATCCAACCAATAGGAAACAAGTGCGCATTCTCCCCCCCCCCCCACAGTGGTGAATAAATGTGCTTATTCACTGATATTAAACAACTCGGTGCGTTACATGCTCGGTGTGTTACATGCGATCACAGAAATAAATAAGTATTTTTTTCCATTTTCATTGTATTTATTTATTTAACTTGTGTAGTCTCCTGTTTGTTATTTTCTTTGTAATAAAAAAATTATCAACATAAAAATAATTAGCCAAAATAATAGTACCCTATTCTCTTGTTTCATTCGAAAATCTGTAGCATAAAAAGGCTTAAAGTAGGTTAAATTTCCCAGATGATGTCTATAATTCCCCTTGATCAATTATGGAAGGTTAAGTACAATATATAAAGGGCAGGCTATCAATTTTGAATAAAGTCGGTATAATTACCATCAAAATTATGTTTGCAAGGGATCATGTTAAAGATTCGATTTTAAAGTTTGTAGCAACGTAACAGTGTTTATCAGATTGTAATGTTTATGTTTTACAACATTCAGTAGTAGGTTTTGTAAAGGTTTTTATTGCTTACACAACTTAAAATAGGCACCCCTACTGTTTAAGTTAGGCTCTAATGTACAAGTTAGTATTATTTTTAAGTTTCCTATTTTTATTTAAGCTTTTAATTGGGCTATATATTTAAGAAATGAGTCTTAAAACAAATTTGAGTAGGCCTAAACTTAAACCTATATTATAATACAAAACGCATATTAGCATTTGAATAACCGGGTTTCCACTTACTCCTATAAGTTAAATATTTTGTTACTGTTTTAAAAAACAACACACTGGTTTCAATAATTTGAAGAAAAAACATATATTAGTGACTGAAAGTAGGCATAATCTTATATATTATTTCGCTAAGGAATTTAGTTTTAGGACCACTACGTCGTTATTTCTCAACCGATTTGGACAATCGATGTGTCATTTTAAAGTTTGTACACTCCAGATTAACATAAAAATTAAAACTAAAAAATATCGCTTTTTTGATATGGAAATAAAAAAATGCTCCATGTTATTCATATGTGAGAATATTTGGAACTTGGCCTTAGTTATTATCAGATTTATATTTTTGTCCTTGTAGGTTTGTTAAATCATATAAAGTATAAGGTTGTAGAATTTCTCCATGTTATTCATATGGAGAATGTTTTACCAAAAACTCGGCCTTAGTTTGAGAAAACCAGGTAAGGGTGCGTTATCGTAGGACGCTGGTTATAAGTGCCTGCAGCTAAGCGCCGACAAGCGCGAATAGGTGCTAGTAACAGTCTGCGTTGTTTCTAGTGTGTTCGTTCACAGACAAAGCTTGTCTGGACGTATAAGCGCGAGCTGCAAGCACCGACCGGTGAACAAGAATGTTTGAAACATTATTTCCAGGGCTTATTGCTCTGGAATATTCCAAATATGTATGATTGGGGTGCAGTTTTGATGATTTTTACTGTTTTTTTCGAGTTTTTGTCAAAATAGTTGATACAAGAACTGATATATCCCGTTTTTCAAAGACCAGCCATATGGAACAAAATATTTAAACTTCACAGTAACAGATCGCTGTTGAAAAGTGCTGGAAGGAGATATATCCTAAAATGAAAGTTGCAGGTAACATGTGTGTCTTCTGTTAACATTAATTTAATTGACAATTGCACCTGTACCCTACTAAATAAATTACATACAGGCCTTCTCATCTGCAAAGGGAAATTACATTTAGATTGTTGTGGAAACTAAAAAATACTGTGTAGGTAAAAACGCCTGATTTTAATGTTAAAATCCTTTTATAAATTACGTTTATCACTTAAATATTAATTGAATATAGTTTGAGCCTTGTTTACTATTAATTTTAATAACCTTTTATTTCAAACAACTATTTAGTGTTTCTTGCAAAATTGGCCAATTTTATTGTACACAGTAGGCAGATATCCTTAATTAATCCCATGAACTCCTATTCTCTTTCTTGCCAGTCAACTCAACATTCTCTAACAGAAAAATGTCATCGACACTTGAGGAAGACATCTCGACGACTGAGGGATCGACCTTGTTTCCGGCTTTGTATGTGCACGCCATAAGCCATGCGGCCCTAAGCATTTGCACGCGCTTGAAGGTGCCTGTGGCAAGCCGCCGGATACTAGTTGCTTGTAAATAGCGTTCTACGTGAACGCACCCTAACGTGTGATGATGGGATTTGTACCAATTCAAAGCTGAAACATTCTGATACTCCCAAATATTTTCAGATTTATAACTTTCTCCTTTTAAATTTGCTAAATGATACAAAATGTCTATGTCTAAAAACCATTTTGGTGGGATTTATAGTATGTTTTGTTTACAACAATCAGCTAATTATAATCCTGACTCGGTGATTTTCATCAAACAGCTGATGAGCTCATCAAGCTTTTGAATTATTTTCGTGTATAGTAAACATCAAATATAATCTTTAAAATTTAATAATTTTTATTGTTCAGTTTGTGTTTTTGTGACTTTTTAGTTGTATTGTGCCACAAATAAATGTGCTTTATTTTAATTGGTGATATTTTAGATAATTATTTTACCGTCGATGATTGTTCCTATAGGATACCGTCAGATTACTCAAACCTAATTTTTTATCCGTCGAATTTTGACGGGCCCCCACAAATTAGCCTAACTTTATTTAGAATTTTAAATAAAACACTGTTCAAAAGTATCGGCTAACTACGACAACAAAATTAAGCCTTAACCAAGATGCATGAAGTAAGTTAAAATATTTATTGCATTGGGCCTGTTACATTTATAATGATTGTAAGGCCACCTCATACGACCGCGGGTGTGGGTGCAGATGAGGCCTTTCACACGAGATGCTTCGTCCGGGAATTTTCCTGCGTTTTAAAAACAAACCGCAGTTTATAGGGGGCACCAGTAAATCTAGGTAGATTTCTACGCCCATAAGAGCAACGCCATCTTTCAAGTTCCATCGAGCTTAAAACGGTAGTCAGATATTGTTGATTTATGGTTTGTCTTATAAAATAAGGAAATAACAAAGCTATTTCCCTGTCCAAAGTTTCCAATTTGTTTTATAGATAATTTCAGCTAAAAATACGAAACAAAATTTTCTTAATCCCCGTTTCCATTAAACTTTTACTTGGACAATGTTTTGAGCTGAGCTCAAAACATTGTTGTAGGCCGTTTACATTCTGCCAACTTGTGCCAACATTTCCCGCAAGTATGTTAATGCCATGTAACGCAAAAATTATTACAGCGCTTCTTAAAACTGTTTTACAACAACAAACTATTTCCATACATTGATTTCAAATAAACTATCCTTGTAATTTGTCCTGAAAAACCAAATAGAAGTTGTGTATAGGCCCTAATCCTATATATTAAAACACAAAATTAAAAAGTTTCCGGAAGAACGTGTGAGAAATCCACTGAACCGATTTACACGCGGATGGTATCAAATGAAAGGGAATAACCTCTATATTTGCACATTTTACCTTATTTTTTCACCTGGTCAATAACTATTAAAATTAAATTGCAAGTTTTCTTATGGAAATTTAACATGGGGTAAAATTTAAACTTTGCAATCCTTTGGTCAGTTCACTTGAAGTTCCCACTGAACCGTTTTACATGCGGTTTTTTTAATGAAAGATCAATCCCTCTATATTTGCACAATCTACTTACATTTTGTAAATAATTTAATTTTGAATACAACAAAATAACTTTGTAAAACCGATTTTATCACTATTTTAACTTTCTCTAACCAGCTGATTATTGAAATATGTAAATTGTGTATCTAAGAATAGACAAGTATCAAATGGAATTATCAGGTTTTTAGAAAATCATTAGTGACCAGTATATTTCAACGATACATATATTGTAATTACTGAATTCGATTCAGGCTGGCCCAAAGAAGAAGATTTTTTTTAATGTTGCAATTATTATGGTATTAATTGATACAATCTACAATGTATACATAACCCTTCAATTAGTGAATACCTTCTTAATCATTTTTAGTTTCCGTCCTTGAGCTGAGAGTAAAACATAGCGCTGATGTTCGTAGTCCTATTGTTTCTCCTTGGCTCCATGAAGGGCTTCATTTAACCCATCAAATGTTAATACAACGTTTGTTTTGTAAACAATACATGAAAAACAAATCCAACAATTGGCAAAGGTTTCAGACCAAGTGACTGGATTTAATATGCCTGTAAAGGCTATACAACGATAAAATAAGCGTGATTACATTGAATCGTGGCTCTATCATGTTCGGGGTGTGCAAAGAAAACACCTTTAAGTTTGGCACGTGGATTTTTCATCTGATTACATATATACAAAAATTAGCTTTTCAAATATAGAACAGCAAATCTAGCTGCTCAAATTCGAGCAAATTTTATTTCCATTTCGGTAATATCCAGCTCATACAGTCTTATTATTTTACATTGAGATACCATTCCAGACATGAAATCAGCTGATCTTTTTTCCGTTCTGTTTCTTAGTATCAACAGCTGTTAAAGGTTAAATTACATTTATTTCTATTCTTACATAAGATTAACATTGGAACTTTGGGTGCCCAGGGGTCAAAGGCCTGAAGGCTAAAGGTTGATGTCATCCAAACCCCCCAAAAGGCACATATAGATGCCAAGGACATTCAAATAACACATCAGCCATAATTGTAAACCTATATAATAGTTTCGCCGGTTGCCCGTTCACGGAAATGCCTTATTTTTTATTAGATTTCTTAAATTGATTTTTTACAAAGGATGAAAAATTCCATATGCTGGAATGCTGCAATCTATGAGGATAATCATGAACTACACTAGTGTCCACACAGAAATTGTGGATACTCGAGTTTCCGGTATGACACCACCGAAAAGGCCAAAGTGCGATTTTAACGAGATACCTATCAAATTAACGGAAATATTATCAATTTTTATATTACGGATTTTCAAAACTTTAAATCACTTGTTGTAATTTATATAACAAAAAAGTAGAAAATATCGGTCTTATTTTACAATGTTTAAGTAAATTAAAATTTTGACGATTATTACAAAATATTTAGTAAATCAATACAATATATATTGGTTTACTGTGCTTAACTTTTTTAAGTACATATGTAGAACGATTTAATTATTTTTAAAATAAATGTCCAACTACTATCTAACAGGCTGAAGGACAATACGGAAAGGACGCGGCGACAAAAGGCGTGACGGTTCGGGGTCCGTGGCGTTGACTGCTACCGGTCACTGCGCATGCGTGAACTCGTTCACAACAGTGTTGGGTGTTGGGACACCGTTTCCATTATGTTTTGAGTTATTCTAAAACATTTGTTGTCAGCTGCATCAGCTCAAAACACATTTTGTTGGCCAACAATGTTCAAAACAGTTTGCGAGCGTTTCCATTAAACATTTTACTTGAACTTTTTTTTGTTTTGAGTTTAGCTCAAAACAATGTTTTGAGCAGAAACTGTTAGAAAGGAAACGGGGCTTTATCGATTTTTAAAACGTAAATCGAAAAGGTTTTCTCTGAATTCGCTAGATAATCAGCAGTACAACATTCCTAACAAACTTTGAAACTATGCATTTACAATTAAATAATGGACGGAAAGTTTAGATTGGCCTTATGGGGGAAGCAGGTGATTGAAAAAACAAAAGTCTATTCAAATATTAACCAAATTTAAGGCGTAGAAGGGTGCAATAGGCCTATTTGTACCTTATATAATAATACGTGAATTACATTTGTATTAAAAGGACTCCTCCGTTATTTCAAAGCCGATTTTAACTTCTTAAAGTTCAGAAGAAGAAAATATATTTTAATCTTGTTTACCCCAAGCATAGGAGGAAGAAAAACGACAAAAGCGTTTTTGGATACATGAAATAAACAAGGATCGACAACAATATGGAGAATTCCATAATTTGTTTAGTGACTTGTTAATTGATGAAAGAAATTTTGTTCAGTAATTTAATATGAAAGCTAATTTGATATGCCTATGTGTTACTCAGGCCTATCATGTACCTCTCTGCCAAATTTAAGCTCAATCAGTCAAGTGGTTAGAGCGTGATTGAGCCACGAACATAGAAACAAACTTACAACCTTTAACATCATACTTCCTACTAATACTCGTTTGTTTGTAGGTTAGATATTTTTGGCTCATTCACGCTCTAACCACTGGACTGATTGATTTGAAATTCGGCAGAGAGGTACTTGATAGGCCTGAGCATAACATATAGTTATATTAAAGTTACGAGAAAAAATCAAAAGATAACCAAGCAACAACAAAAACAACTGTACAGTGAATAGACCATGTGGTCCAACGGAACCGATACAGTTTCCAAAAACACCCGAAGGGTACAGTCGTCACCGTTTCCGTGGCTTTACGCTGCGCACACCTGAAGGCGGTCCCACACTTCTAGCGAACAGGCCTGAACATTCCCGAATATTCACTGAACGTTCCGTCCTGTATATTTCCGCATGTATTCAAACGTTCCTGCAGCTCCCACACATTATCGCATATACTCCGAACATTCGGAGTTCGGCCGAATGTTCGGGCGTGTTCGCGAGAAGTGTGGGACCGCATTAAAGCCTCGTTCTTACGACGCGACGTGTGGCTTGTCGAGTTACCGATGGCCTTGATCTGCGATTGTCGAGTATCACGTCGTGAGAACAGCTCGTCTGTGACTTTCCAGCTAGCTCGAGATGGCGTGTTAAGTCTCGAGCCGTTCCCGCCCGAGTCGGTAAACTCATGAAACATCAAAGGCCTGTGGATAGTCAGACCGCCAGCCTTGGTTTGGCTCGATACACTGTTCTCACGGCCTGTTCAGTCGTCGAGCCGAGCGCTGGAGTACATTTGGTGTCACTTTCTGTTTATTTGTTTATTGATATATGTATATTTTAACTAAAACATATAAATCAGGCAATAGCTACACTTTTAATCCAACCACGCAACACGTCAATGCCTATACTAGGACTGTAAATACATTTAAACCGGTTGATTTTATAACTCTTAAAAAACTAAAGTGTACAAAGTCCAAGATATGTATCACGTCTTTGAAACAGTTTCTTTGATAAATACTAGATCTTACAACCAATAACAAATTACTCGTAGAAAAAAAACTATTAAGTTATGAAATAAATTTCAATTAGCTTAAAATTTGCTATTTAGAAATGTACATTTCAAAAGCTAATTTTGAATCGCTTGCATAAAATGGGAATCAACCGTAAAACATTTAAAACTAGTTACATTTCATTAGGCCTAAATGTTTAAAAGTTTGTTCATCGGGCTCAAACTACTTTCGGTACATTTAAAACCAAAAGATAAATATAACTGTAGACTACATATTTAAAGAGAAACCAAGAAAAATACATTATTATCGAATATATGTATGAAAATATTTGTATTCAATGCTAGTAGGATAGGTCCTTAGTTTTCTCATCTCTTTTGTAACAATTTTTCTTCAAGCTCGATTTTCTCCAATATTTTTTCTGGCTCGGACTTTTTCTCCAAGCCCGTCGGTGGCTTTTCAAATCAACAGGCTGCCACACGACTTTAGAACAGTAAGGCTTAAATATACTCAGACGACTCAACAACCGTTGACAGATCAACGGCCATCTGTGACTGGACAAGCCACGCGTCGTGAGAACGAGGCTTAAGCCTATGATACACGGCCCTTGATCTGTCAGGCCAGGCCATAAAACCTGCTGCACAACAGGCCGTGTATCAGTTCGGCCCGACGAGGCCCGCGGTCTATCAGGCGCGTCCGGGCTGGCGCGGGCTTTCCCGTGGAAAGTCGGTAAACATCAAAGGCCTGTCTCGACGCGGCCGTATTCCTCCACCCCCTGAGCTCATTTGGCCATCGGCTACCAGTGAATAAGATCATATTTATGTTCTTTGTTTACCAGTGCCTTTTTAAATCACATGTTTTTAATGGTTCACACTTTCTGGAAAGTCAGGGAGAGTCAGAGAGTACTAAAAAAGGTCAGGGGAAAGTTGTGGAAAAATGAAAAAAGTTAGGGAAAATTACAAATATTTTATTGGGAAAACTTTAGCATACTTTTTTGATAAAGTAATATAATTATCATATAATTATTGTCATTAATTAATTCAGTCATTGTTGTTAGATTAGGAAACCCCAGCTTAGTGCCGGCTGGTAGAGTATAATTATTGTATATCAATCATTTTTAAGTTTGATACAATAAAACTTATAAGATTGCATGTAGACTTTTTAAATAAGATAGTATTTTTTAAGATACTAGCAAAAGTCAATGTTTTACTTTAAAATACGATTATTATTTCACTTTCATGAATTTAATTTGGTTTATCACTTATTTTTACTGTGTTCACCACGAATCTAGATTGGTGTTATTATTAGGTATTTCCACTAAGTTTTACCTTTTTATTTATTGAAGGCGGTTCTCCTAGGTATGTGAAAAGATTCTACAGAGTGGCAGACAGTATTTACTTTTAAGTAAATTTGTGCAACGCACATACATATGAAACTAATTATTAATACAGTCAAGTCATTGGAAAAAACACAAATATCAAAAACTTAAATGAGCTACAACACTACTGCAATTGTAAATTGTTTATAAATAGATTCACACAGTCACGCCTTAGGGTACTCCGGTTGTGCAAGATTCACACAGTCACACCTTAGGGTACTCCGGTTGCGCAGAAGCTAGGCCACGCCTCCATCTTTAACTGAGGAAGAAGGAGTACCCTAACAGGCGTATTTGTAAAGTTTTATATAAGCTCGCCATTTTGTGGAGTACTCAAAGTATCGTCTATGTAAAAAACTATATAAAACCGTAAATTTATTGTCAAAGCCAATGATTATGAAATTATGGTATATATAGGCTAGAATATTACCATATAAGCTATATAAGTAATAGAAATATGACGAATTCATCCCATATTTGAAGTATAACACTAACAAATGGACATCCCAAATGCCATTTGTACACGGAATCCCCAAAGGCCCAAGGCTAGGAATATATATATATATAAATATATATATATATATATATATATATATATATATATATATATATATTTAAACATATATATCAATTTAAATGTATAGTGATTTTGGCATCTGGGGACCACGAAATAAAAAGTTATCATGGTCTCGGGCTTAAGTCTTACCATGAGACCTACGGTAATAGCTTCATCCCTATATGGGAAATTCGCTAAGATAGCCCTTTATACTGTTGGTTATACTTTATACGGTACATTTTCTCAAACCTTTTTTCATTTGACCTTAAATGACAAGGCTCTAGATGGTAGATAACTAGGCATGAAGTCTGACTAAAAGTATACTCTCAGATAACTCCAAAAACATTACATATTTAAACCAAAAACAAACAACTTATATAACAGGTAAAATTGTTTTTTTGTTGTTGTTAAAACTTAAAATGTTGTGATAATTAATAACTTAAAATTCAATTATGATAGAACTTACAGTGGGTCTAGATATAGTAGAATGGCTTTAATCATGTGCTTGTGTTAAAACATTATTACACAAATTCAGTAAGTAAATACACACATTAACCATATAATAACTAACCTGGAGTCCTGGTGTTGGCAGGATCATCTTGCAGTCAACTATGTTTTGCAACCTAAACATTATCTCCACCTGGCAAAGTAAATTGAAACTACATGTGATAACAACATTTAAACTACAAAAGCCTATAGAGAAAAGCTCTAATAATAGATGATTCTTAATCGAAAGGCACATCCATTGGGTAAGTGTTTTCTATATTTAAAATGTGCATAGCAAAGTGGTTTCAGAGGTAAAAAGTGTCTAGTCAATAACTATTTGTATTAATCGATGAATAGATAGGGGGACAATAATAATCATTTTAAGATGATATTAGCTATACTCAACAATACATGATGACTGTTGTGGTAATAAGGTAAATTTAAAAATAAGTTTATATAAACGAGATTTACGCCCTATTATCTGACGTCTAACAATACAATTAAAGCAAGATTTTAAAAAAATTGATATTTCTATACTAGATAAATGAGTCATGAATTATTGAGCTTGTTTACGATAAAAACCTAAAACAAAAAACGCTTACTAGCAACTACTAACTAGCTTACTAGCTTACTAACTATTTTTACAGTTATTATTAAGACACATGCTGCAGATTTATGATCTTCGAAACTTTAAATTTACATGAGCTCAAGAACATTTACATGTGGAATAACGTCAGTTTCTAAATTGTATTATTTCTCACATTGCAGGAAACACGTTCGTCAGACTCCAGCTGGTCGATAGTAGTTTTCTTTGGACGTACAAATTGGCTTCCTAGCCTCGAGAAAATCGTGTTTGCGTGACCTTTCCTTCGATTCGAAAACCGTCATTTAAATGTTAAGGGTAAGTTATACTGTTGAATTTAAATTCTAAAACATTATAAGTAAGATATATGTGCCTATATTATGTGTTTACATTAATGATTATTTTCGTCTAATTGAATTCTAGTTAAATAATGGCTCCACTAAAAATTATATTTCCATAAGAAAAACCCATGTTTTCAATTTAAAATCTCGAGGAAATGAATGCAAGGGCAACGATAATGCATTGTGATGAAAATAGCAATCCACCTTGGCTTAACAACTAAAGTTTGTCCTGACTGTTTCTACATTAAGGATATTGCATTGCTGCTTCGTGGTTTAATCGCCAAAGTTCCTTTTAAACCCACAAGAGTTTGTCATTTCACTACTTCTTTGTTTGTGGCCTTTGTTATTTCCTTGTTATTGCAACGCATTGTTTTGTGTCTCCATATTGAAACAACACAAGTTTATATATATTTATTAAGCAACAGTACAGCTAATAATAGTTTTCCATATAATTATCTCTTTCAAAACAATGTAGCTTAATTGGATCCTTGGATCCTACTATGAATATAATACTCTTATTATTACAACGGAACATATCTAACGATAAAAAGAAAAAAAATCTTAGACAAGTTGAAACTGTAAACAGAATGCTGTACTAGTTGTAATAATCAATTTAAAACACAGTATTGATTATCTTAAATGTTCAGCCTAAGCAAAGAAAAATGTTTTTACCTAAAAGGGTTATTTTCTTGATTAATATGAAGAAAACTTTATATAATAAAAAAAAGAACTGTCCCGTAAACTTTAAGTATTCTGGGCAAAGCCTGAGTATTAACTAATGCAAATTACATGTATACGCAATTTTAACTGTTGACTAATATTTTCCCGTTCTAAAACTCGTACGGTTACCTTTTTTTAATTTGAATAAGTCCATTCGCATAAGATAAGCAATAAAAATTAATACTTTAAGGTGGGACCATTTTGTCCGTATGGAAAACTGTTTTATTTAATCCGAAAACACAAGTATTGTAACATGCCATTAGGGTATTTTAACAGGGTTTCCTTGTTGATTCCTCGAGTACTTTTAATAATCTCACTGCTAAGCATAACCCCGCTTACCTTCTTTTGGTCGTCACAGGAATTCATATTTTCAAACCTTATATAAATATAATAATTAAATAATATCTGACAAAAGAATATCATTCTTTATTCAGGAAATCATAATGCAATGCACGTTTTATTAATGAGGATTCGTAAAAAATTCAAATTTGTAAAGTTAATAACTCCTCCCTTCTACGTAAAATCGACCAGGACTAAAATAAAATTAGGATTAGAATTGACAGTACTGCAATAGCAGTTTGCACTAAAGTTTAAGTATAATGATGGTTCATAAAAATGCAATACAAATAATTTGACATATTTACCGTAGGTGCAATACAGGTGCAATCAATCGATTATAAAGAACGACAATTCTGAATTGCTGGGAAAATACACGTTGAAACTAAGCGAGTATTAGATTAATGATGGCCGTTACAGATACAATTAGGAGTATTATACGATTGGGTCAACGGATATTCGGGTGGATATGTTTTATCGCGTGTAAGATAGAACCATGTTAATATCTGTCGATAATGTATATGTAACTTTATAATCCAATAAAATGCAACTAGTTTACTTCCATTAAGGGTTCCATCATAAACTTACCAACCGATAGCCAGTCCGTCCCATTTAGATATTCGTTAACTCAATTAGGCTGAGAAGACGGCTTTCTTTTTTTACAGCCATCATAGTCTATTGGTACAATGTGGTAAGAAATGCTTGTGAAACTAAACTCTTATTGCAAGTATGAAAGAAAAGTTGGAAGAAAGCTTTAGCACGTTCTCCGTAAGTTTTATGAAACTCTCCTCTAATTAATTTTAGCGTCAGCAAATACTTTGAGAGCTAGAGTGGCGAGCTTATTAATTTAACCACTTAGGCTTATGATTTTGTTTGTACATTGAAACACTCTTACAGACGATCGTTTTAAAGTGTAAAAAAATTAACAAATACGGTGTATACTTCTTCCGATCACAACTCAAAGAGCTTAAAATCTTTCTTGAAACATAAGTTATTTAAAATTATACACCTATGAAATAAACCTATTATATATAAAAAGACGAATTTTTATAACTTTATACACGCATACAACAATACCTACAAACTATTTATTCTAAAAAATTCTAAACTTCTATTTGATCAAAATTACATTTTTTAAACATTAATACCAAACTTCTCACCGGCAACCATTCCTCATGTATTGTTATAGAAGACTAATTGATGAATTGTGTACCATTATAAACTTGATAGATTTGACCGACGCTTTCATTAGGGATTTAATTTGAATCCTCACAGAAAATCTCAAGGGCAATACACATTGAAAGTTTATTTTAAGTTCAAAATCACTGTGCTAATGTTCGATATAATATCTGAATTTGATATCTGGTGAAAGAAATATTAGGTCGTTTGGTACATTTGTCCCCCCCCCGCCCAAATTTACAATATATTGTTGTATGGACATTTATTTAATTTATTTGGGTTTTATGAAATTTATCTATGCAAATTAACACATTACGTTTCAAATAATTCTCCACATGTACTATACAACTTACTGCCATCATGCACGTTTATGAAGCACGTCCGTCTCCTCCGCACACAGTTGACAAATGTGGGTCGTGAAACACACTCATTGGCATTCAAGACTTGTCAACGTTCCTCTGCTGAAGCCACTTTTCAGCTTGCATTTTGAAAACGTGCTAACACATTTAGGCAGTTGTTTATTTGATTCTATGCATCTTTTTCGCAAACATAAACCATGTTATGAATGATCTGGCTTATCAAATATATATCTTTGCTTTAAACGGCTACTAATAAAGGTATTCACCAACTGGGTGCCATGCAAAATGTCCCATTGTATCCGAACTGTCAAGTATCCAGTGCATTAAAGTTAAAGTATGGCAATAAAGCATATATATGAATATGAAGTTTATACACTTCAAAGTGTTTGAAATATCTAAGGGTACTAGTCACTCAGCAGATAATACAGTCTTAAATTAATTAATAATATGATAAGTTTGGTAATAATCAAAAGAAATATTATATTGTTGGGAATAAAATACCAATAGTATTTACCAATAGTAAGGACGGTAGTACCTTATAGTATATTACGTTACTAGCCCGGTAAGTGGTGCTTTACCGTGCGAGCACGGTAAAGCTTACCGGGCGAGTAACGTACGATACTTTACATCATATTACACAGAAACAGGTACTTTTCCATCCGTATTGATAGGCTGGAAAGTTGCCCTTTGCCGTGCCTACACACGGAAAATTACTTTACATCATACTACACAGAAACAGGAACTTTTCTATCCGTATTGATAGGCTGGAAAGTTGCCCTTTGCCGTGCCTACACACGGAAAATTACTTTACCGTGCACTGCACGGTAAAAGCTTTTACCATGCACTTAGTCAGCTGATGAAATAAACAGCTGATTGCAACAATACAACGTTAAACCACATGAGTAATTACGAGTGTTAAATAGTAAACACATTTTGAGAGAATAAACCATTCTATTTGATACTAAAGGAAACTTTTGAAAATGCATTTCAGTGTGGAATACAATGAACTAATTAAAATGTACTAATTTTTCTGTGAAGTATGATGTAAAGTATCGTACGTTACTCGCCCGGTAAGCTTTACTGTGCTCGCACGGTAAAACACCACTTACCGGGCTAGTAACGTAGTATACTATTACATCATACTACACAGAAAAATTAGTACATTTTAAACTCATGACACAATTTATTTAGGATATAACATAAATTATAATATTTTTATATTTCAGAAAATAAAATAGGCCTGCCTTCAGATGCCCTTAACAATTACAAAATTGATTTCTAATTAAAATTTATTGAAATGGTGCAGTTTTTGTTCCTCACTGAAATGCATTTTCAAAAGGTTCCTTTAGTATCAATTAGAATGGTTTGTTCTCTCAAAATGTGTTTACTATTTAACACTCGTAATTACTCATGTGGTTTAACGTTGTATTGTTGCAATCATCTGTTTATTTCATCAGCTGACTAAGTGCACGGTAAAAAGCTTTTACCGTGCAGCGCACGGTAAAGTAATTTTCCGTGTGTAGGCACGGCAAAGGGCAACTTTCCAGCCTATCAATACGGATGGAAAAGTACCTGTTTCTGTGTAGTATGATGTAAATAATATATTTTGAGACAAATTTTACGATATTTACCACAAAAAATAAATACTAAAACTATTTATTGACTGTTGGTATTCTTATTAAGACGAAAATTGAATCTCTCAGATTGTTGGGGTTTCCAAAAAAATCTCACCATATCAAAAGGCATGTTTTTTTAGAAATGGTGGAAAACCACTGAAACGTGACAGGTGGTGGTACAACGGTGAGAAAATGTAGATGATTAATGATTATAAATATTTAGAGATCGCCCTTAAAACATTCTCAGATACATTCTCTTAGACTCTTTATTGAATCCCAAGATTCCCCAAAGTAAAAAGCAGGAATTAAAATTGAGATTTCATTGCGGTACGTTAATTCAAACTTTTTCCAAATCATCGGCAACCATATTGGAATGTTGTTATTTTTTCAAATTTAAGTACCGTTTGGTGACCCTATAATGTCAAACTTAGCCAAAATAAAGAAGACAACACTTCACATGACTGGTATTTTCTGATGTAACGTAGCTCTAACCTTTTTAAGGGATTAGAGTAAAATTTGTATACGTTTATTATTTATATGTGTTAAGAACTCTAATATGTAAAAATATTAAAATAAACATATGCAAGCAGGTGCATTCATCAGTTGAATATTTGCCAAACATTATATGCAAAGACTGTTTACGGATATTTTACCCACACTCATTAAAAACCCATGGAGTTTATATATATATATATATATATATATATATATATATATATATATAAAGAGAGAGAGAGAGAGAGAGAGAGAGAGAGAGAGAGAGAGCAATATTGTAGGTCAGTTGTATTTAAAAATAACTATATTTCCGATGGAAAATCTATCTTTATCTTTATATGAAATTTAAATATAGCTATTCTTATGTTTTATAATTCTCAACAAAATATTTAAGATTTTAAGTTACGAGGTTAAATGCACATGAAACTAATTATTTTAAAAACTAAGTACAAAATAACACAACCGATATGAAATTTGTGAAAATCGAATAAATTTTGGGTATTTTTTGTATTCCAATTTGCATAATAAAGCTATCGAACAATACATTTGTGAAAAAAGGTTTGATCAAGCCTCTGTTCTCATACAGCTGACAAATTTGGGATCTTGAAACACATTCACTGAAATTCCGGACTAGTAAGATTCGGGAATATGCTTTGCACTTTGCACCTGTATTTTTAAAATGCGTCAAGTGTCTGGTGTTGGTTTTATTTATTTTCAAACTAACTCTTAGTTGTAAATTATAACTAAGAGTTATATGTCAAGTATTTTGTTTTTATTCAAGTACTTTATTTCGTTTTAATTATTATATTAGCTAAAGTCTCACCTTCCTAGCTAATATGTGTTTTTACTTTGTTGATTTTTAATTGCATAAGCATTTGTTTGTTTGTTTTTGGGGGGATTAGGAGGCCCCGGAATTAGGCACATCTCCCTTGGAATATTGTGCAGCCACCGGTAAGAGGGAAAAGAGGGATGGGAAAGATGGTAGGACGGGGTCAGTCTGCCTCGCTCCAGAAAGGGGTAGAGAACCCTACCTAGCTCCCGGGCTCTGTGGGTGACATACCCTAGGATGATTCGCCCTCTAACCCTACGTCCCCCGAAGATCACCAGACAGGTACCGCCATCGCACAGAGCCTCCAACCTCTCAGGGGTCGGGTGGCCCCAGGACGGACGGTTCGTTCCCCATTCTGGCAGACCGGAGACCGTCGGGTAAGGGCCCTTCCTCCCAGGCACCCGTCTCAGGCTGCAAGGACGATCCACTACTCCCTCCAATGACTTGGACTAGACTAGGTATCCAGGCTCAACTCAAGCCCAGAAGAGGCAAGGAGGAATTAAGGAAGGGAAGTTTGCCGCACTGGAAAGCCAAAAGGCAGCTTAATTTTGTTGTACCCGATATCGACCTCTATACTATTATAGACCAGTCAGAGAGCCATTGAGGACTGCATAAGCATTTAGTATATTTATATAAGGTTGATGATACGATTAGTTAGGGATATACAAAATTAATTAAATATTATGTGAAATTAAGTCAAGGGTGGTTAGTAATGAACAATTAAGAATCTCCCTTGAGGCGTCATTTGTTATTGGCGTTGTTTCATCACTACTAAGCACCTTGTCATTAAATAACCAAACTTATAATGAATTAATTAATAACTGATTTATGAGTTACATTGTGATAACCAAATAATTCATTTATATTCCGAACATAAGAACGACCAAACATAACTCAGAAGTAGTCGATATCAGCTTAATGACAATTATATTAAATTTATCATAACAGTTACATTCTTACAAGTGATTTAAAAACAAACAAAATTAGAATAGTAACTGCAGTATTATTGTATTAGTTATTATGTAAGTTTTACTTTTAAATCTTACGTAATGCAGTCAGAAAGCCAGTTATGGTTATTTTTTCTAAATTTTACTTTTAATTATATCAGTTAACTGCCAGTTAATGTTTTATAACATTAAATTGTATATTTGTTGATATTCTGTTTATATTTTTAACTCTTTTAGCAGTTATTTCAGCTTAAAGCAAAAATTGTATTACAATACTAGGACTTAGTCGTGATTAATTATTTAATTACTCCAGAACTATTATATAAAACTATTGATTATGTATAATATAAAACTAGGTATTTCTACAGGGACGTTAAAACCTTTTCATCATTCTGTTTTTTAATATATCTTTTAACAATATATACTCACAAAACACATACATGAACTTATACGTAAAACACTTCAATATGGACTAGTCATTCTACTTATTTAAAAAAAGAAGGAAGAAATAACAACATTTTGTTATAAAACATATATTAAAATGTTCTAAATATTCGTGTTATTTATTAAAATTGTGTGCCGATGATTGAAAGCTAACAAAAAGTTCCATCTCCCTAATAGCTCAGTAATGGCCGAAAGGGAAAGCAATTTTGCCCTCACCAGTTGGCTAGTGCCAGGCACCTCATGGGTCGCCTTTATTTCTGTATTTTTCTCCTTGAACAATTTTCTGTAATCAATAAAGAAACAATAAGACATATATATTTCGATATTTTTGATCAATCACACATTCAACGTAAATAAATGTGTCTTAAATATTTTAAATGGCTTAAATATTTATTTATTATTTCTTTTAAATTGCATTAGTGTTGTTAGGTGGAATAACTATTTAAATATTTTGCACTCACCTGTTTTGAGTTTTTGAAGTTGGTGTATATCCTGGTCGCTTTTAGCAAAACACCGTTTCAGTACAGACTCACACATAAAACACTTATCTGGACAAAGACATGGTAATAATAACAAATTATGTTTCGCGTGAAAATAAAAACAAAACATCACGTTTTCTCAGATTTTTATCCGCAAAACGTCATTTGTTATAGTTGTGTGTTTGTCCAGATTAGTGTTTTATGTGTGTAACTATACTGTAACTGTGATTTGTTAAAAGTGACTAGGGTATACGCCAAATTAAAAAAGGAGGTGTTTGAGTCCGACAATCGCACAATAATCGAATAGTTGTTCTTTATAAAAGTTGCGTTCCATAGTAATAAATATATGAGCCCTCTAAAAATTCGGCAGGCCTGTTGTCAAGCCGCACGTATATATCTGTCTATTCAAGACTAGTCAACGCGAATTACCTAGAAACATTTAAGTTTTGTAGACTTTTTCATCGTTGATTTTGAATCAGATATTTTAAACAGTTAAAACAAAGTCTTATTGGAAAGAACAACATGAGCTTTGTGCGGCAAAACTGTTTTATCACAGTCCACTAAGAATAATAATACGATTTAGCTATACCTTATAAAAATACTAGTGCGTGGATGGATAATGAAATATAAACCTTCTGTATTTTCACCTGAGAAAATGGATCCATCGTATTAACATGTTACTGAAATATAACTTATATCTCAGTATATTTATATTAAAATGTATATGAACTGTTAAGCTGTCTAAAGAAAAGAGCTTTTATTAATTTTCTTACAGTAATGAAATAATAACAGCCCTGCTTGAGGCATGTTTAAATTGATTTTATTTCAGTATTCATCTTAAATTCTTGTTTTAAACTTGAAGAGAAATTAAATTTATAGATATAAATTTGGCGTGATAATCAAACTACATTTTAATCTTTTAAATTGTATGAACTTATAATTCAGACACAAGTTTCGACAACGAACCTTACGTCAAATCCCAAAAGTGGCAAACATTGTAAACTTACGTGATAACTATACTTCTATACTTCCCTAAGTCCAAAGCTATTTCTTAATGATAAATATTATGAGAAGAAAAGGATAAACTACATTTTTAATAAATTGCCTTATATTTTGTTACAAGAATGAGTAGCATTATTTGTGTTGTTCCAATTAAAAATGGCACAAAATATAGCGTATCACCCCGCCAACAAACGTATTTACATTTGTATAGTATTTACATATAAATCTGTACCATATTTTATTTAACTTCTTCTACGTAAGTTCAATATTAGTGTAAATGTGTTGCCACCTTGTTGAGTCCCAAAAATATTATTTAATTTGTATATCCATATCCACACCTTCAATTTAAATGTACTGGCAACTTCAAATATTCTTACTATAAATAACCTTAAAATAACAATCTGAATCCATAATTTGCTCATTGAGAAACACCATTTCAATTTACCACCATACAGGAAGCGAAAAGAAGAAGACAGAATACCTAGGCCAGTGAAAAGCTGGCTGCCTTCTTCCACAAAATGTCATGTAAGTGAGTGTGTAAACAAGTCTTCTGCTCTCACATTTAACTGATCTTTCTATTACCAGATTTGTTTAAGTTTGACTTTTATTAGTTCCAAACCACATCTATTGTGTAATGTTGTAAGACTAATTTATTGTATAACTTGTATTGTTATAACCCATTATGGTTAATTAACAGTACTAGCTTTTTCAAACAAACCACGGGTGATGTTATTCTCACAAGATTCCATATAATTATACTCTGTCCATCCAATGAGATGTTTAAAATAATCTGCTGTAACAATAATGCATGTACATGTTGAACATTGATTTTTACAGATAATTATTCCATTGCTACCATGTAATTTCCTACATGATATATCTCTGGCTTTTCTATTTCCTCAAAACTGAGAAAGTACAAAGGTGTAATTAACGGTGTTGTCAGCCGAAAGCTAATGAAATCCAAGCTGTCATTCGCCACTCGTAATTTCCTTACTTGTTTGTTTTTCTTTTTTATGAAACTGCAACATGCGAAGTAAAGTTATAAACTGATTAATTTGTTAATTTATTGATTCATTTAATCTAATCTTTGTTAAAAATAACACCTAACACACACACACACACACACCTTTTTAAGGCAATGCGAGTAGTTTTGATTTTGTTTATATAACGCATGCTTTGGCTTAGTTAAAATTATATTATTGATTCAAATTGATTATTTATTGTTTAGAATTTACAGCCTAATTATGGGATGTTGCAATTCAGATTCATTGGACAATTTGTGAAGAGAATATCAGCAATCTGTCTACTCATGAATATTGACATCGAATCTAGTGGATGATTTGTGGAGAGCATATCAGGAATCTGCCTGTTCTTGGTTATGGAGATAAGAAGTAGTGTATTATGTGTAAAAGAAAAGATCAGCAAAATTACTTACCATGGCTATACAGGTCAGATGTTGTGAATTATTTGTGGAAAGGAGATCAGCAATTTGTCTGTTCAAGGTTATGAAGGTTAGGGTGATATGTGGCCGAGGATATGTGGACAGATAATCTGATTTTTGTTCTTGGTTCTGGAGGTCAGATTTAATAGATAGTTTTTGGGTAGAACGTCAGATAACCTACTCTTTAGGGTAAATATAGGTTAGTTGTAGTACATTATTAGTGCAAAAGAGATTATAAATTTGTCGGTTCATATTTAGGAAGGTCAGGTCTAGAGATATATTGTGTACATGATATTTTCAAACTGACTGTCTAACGAGCAATTCGTACGCATATGAAAAAAATTTAAAAGCAGAAGAGACCATTCAATATAAAGGGAGTGTTTAGAGAAACATAGTATAAAACATAACAGTGAGTATTCGTAAATCAAAAACACAGGAAACCCTTCAGAACAGGACGTTAGTCAGGAGGAAGCTGAGGCGAAAAGCAGAACAAACATGAAAATGGGACTCCACCGATTATGTTACACCAATGATGTACGAGGAAATTGGTGCCAATATAAACAATCCATACCGTGGTCGGGCTAGCATTTTTAACCTAATTTACACATGAGGGCTATAAACGACACAGCGTGGTCGATAAAAATTCCTTTGAAAAACAAATTATCTTTTTATGTTTTTAATTTATTTTAAGGTCCCGCTTCGACAAATTGTATTGCTACACTACGCGCTGGAAAGGACAGTTTTTCTAACAGGCCAGCTGATTGTAGGCTAACCTGGGACTGTTCCACTGTCAATTTACATTCGACGTCTCTTTACAAAAAAATATTGTTTAGGTAATACAGTAATAAATGTTATGTTTTAAAGTGATTAAACTTTAAATTTTTTTCGGATTACTTAATAGAATAACACTAAAAGTATAACACTATTTTTTAAATAGATTTACATTAAAAATATAATAACTTAAATAAGAAACTCACTCAAAGACAATCATTCGGCTGAACTCCGAATGTTCGGAGTATTCGGGAGAAGTGTGGGGGGCTGCACGAACTTTTTAATACACACCAGAACATACGGGACGGAAATTTGTAGTGGACATTCCGGAGAATGATCAGCCGAATGTTCAGGCCTGTTCACGAGAAGTGTGGGACCGCCTTAAGACGTTGTTCATAAATTTCCAATCATAAAAAGCAATTTTCCACACTTTCAGTTTAAAATTGGTTCTTATGGAGTATAAATCCAATATGGCAACTGTCTCTAACGTCATCTTAAATTCACAATGGACAGCTCGAAGGTCTGCAAGGAATATGAAGGCCACAACTTCATGTCGAGGAAAAGCAAGGGAACAAACATCTGATCCCCACTCCATCCTCAGAACTACAATAAAGATAACATCAAAATCCTCGTTGTGCAATAATATTGCTTTATTTTTCTTGTTTGTTTGTTTTAGTGTATCTACGCCGGTGACATTTTTTACGTTTAGATAGGGAACGGTTCAAACCCTGATCTTGTTACTATCTAAGGTCGACCTATTCTTAGAAAGCATAATTAATTAATAGCCCAGTGACAAATGACAGCTAGGTCCAGTTAACCTTCACAAAAGTATGCGATTTGATCAGGATCGATCTGGCGAACCTCGGATTACAAGGCAAGCACGATAACCACTACGCCATGACTACCCAGCCATGTTGTTGCTGGGTAATGTTAACAATAATAACCTGTTTCACAAGTATTGTCATCTTTAAAGATATATATATTTCACCATTACTAAACTCATATTTAAATAATCACGTTTTCGATCACATCCTTATTCCATGAAGTAGCATCAAACTAAAGACGCTTTAAAACATAACGTGCAAAAAAATACCAAAGTAATGATACGATTTGATCAAACTTTGTAAAGAAGTCCGGACTTCCTCTAAACCATCAAAGTTGACGCCTACAAATGGCAACATTATGAAGATCTTGAAGCACTTTATGGCTTAGTTTCTGAAACTCTCTTACAGAGTCCATCTTTATGATTTGATTTGGGTTTTCCTTTATAATTCATGATGGGAAGATTGTTTGAATCTTATAAAGTTTAATTTAGAGCAGTTGGGTTTTAAAGTTTCAATTAATGAAGTTTTAACAACGATGTTTTTGCTGTTCGATTATATAACCAAATTGAAGACCACAAGGAACTCATTTCAATAAAACGCAAAAGTAGTGATAACATTTGTATTTGAACATGTTTTACAACGAATACTTATTGCATTTTTTGATTGTTTAATTCGCCAACCATCCAAAAATTATAAATTTCATACAAATTTACACATTCTATTATGCACGGATTGTGTTTGTTTATTTAGTTACAAAAACTGTACAAATGGCATACATGTTAATCATAATTTACATTCTTATTGTCCCAAATTGCCATCTTTACTTCACTTTGTCATCATAACGCGAAAAGTTCTTACTAAGTCAATTTTATTACTGGACTGTATCATTAATGGACTTAAGTCGAGTCTGTTAAATTACTAATTACACACTATATTACTAAGCTTAAGCCTTCAAAGTACCACATCATTTACAGACCCTTCTATAAATGTAAGGAAATACATGTATAAGCATAGATGTGATACCTTTACAATGGACTGTGACAAGATATTTCGGTTATTCATTGACACGTTTTCATTTAGAGATTTGTAATATTTATAATAAATTAAATTAAATTAAATATTTAAATTTGATAAATATTTAAAACTGCTAGTTCATAAATAAATAAAAATAGTTCTAGTTAAAGCAACTTTTATGTTTAATACATAATAATCTATGTATTAATAGGCTAAAGATATGTGAGAGGTACCGATTTCTCGGACATTCGGTATCGCAGAATTATGAAACTTGTCACACTTATTTAGTACTATTATGAGATGTGTCGAATGTAAATAATTTTGTGGTTAGACGTGTAGGGCTATGCCATGTTGGTTTTCAAAGTTTACATGTTACCCTCATGGGAACATGCATTCTACTTTTCGTAATGCTTTTTATTGAATAAACAGCCGAGTTATTCAAATAAATATGGAGTAAAACAGCAAGAAAAGATTATTAAAATACATATTACTGACTACCGGAATGGTAACTCCCTTCTCTTAACTGCTTCCCCGTTTAACTCCACATTAAAAAATAATCCTATTTGCGAGGGGGGTGGGCAAGGAAGAGTTTACCTGGAGATGATGAGGTGGAGAGGTTTCAGGCGTAAATAAAAAGGCTGCTGATTACTGGAATGGTAAAGCTCTTCTGCTATCGATTGAAACTTCACGTTATACAAATTACCTGGTGGTGTTAATGGGGAGGTGGGGGCAGAGCGAAAGAGAATCGGAAGAGAGAGGGCAGAGAGAAGATCGCAATAATACCTACTAGATATTAAACTTGTTATCAAATATTCACTAACTTTATATCCAAACAAGTATTCGGGCAAATTTAGACCATTAGACGGTATCTACTCTTTTAAATATATGAAGATTTTTTCATAATAAAACCCATTGTGTGATAGTAATTTGAAATTGCAGAATGCTTGTGAGACAGATATAGTCTAGCATTTAATGTACACCCTGAGCAATAAACTGTATATAACAACGTTTTTAATGGGAAATCTTTTAAGGCTCTAAACTTTTCCATCGGTAATCCTTGAATGGAAGTAAAACCAGTAATAAAATGTCAAAAGAAAAAGAATAAAAGTATGCAAAAGACTAATATTCCCAAACAGTACAGTTTAAAATCATTGTTGATTGATTTGAAACTATTCTATTTTAAAATTTAAATTCATGTCAACGTTGTAGAATGTAATATTGGATTTTAAGGATAAAAATAATAGTTTTAACTTGACGGACAAAATAAGTAGAGGTGAACTAGCGGTTTAACGCCACTTCCGGCGCTTTTTCCCCATGTTATTCTTATGGGGAGCCGTTTTTGCGCCGACGCCAGCTCCCGCCCTACACAAGTTTCCTTGTTAGCCTATACTAACGTCCAACCCTTGCCTATATTAAATATATTGTCCCCATCCCCATCCCTCCTCTATATTTTTAAAAATTAATTTTCAAATTCAGGCTAAAAAACTATCTTTGGTGTTTATGGTCCGATTTGTCTGCAATTTGGATATGTTATTGTCCTAGGCAAGTGTTTTAATAAATTTCACTTACATTTCCCAAATTCACTATAACGGTCAAATTAAAAATATTTTTTGAAAAATACTGCCAATTGCCACCTTCTTTATTAACTGTCCGATTTGTCTTCAATTTGGATATGTTATTGTCCTAGGCAAGTGGTTTAATAAATTCCACTTACATATCCCAAACTCACTATTACGGTCAAATTAAAAAATATTTTTGAAAAATACTGCCAATTGCCAACTTCTTTATTTACTGTCCGATTTATTTAAAATTTGGATATGCTATTGACCTAGGCAAGTGTTTTAATAAATTCCACTTACATATCCCAAATTCACTATTACGGTCAAATTAAAAAATATTTTTGAAAAATACTGCCAATTGCCAACTTCTTTATTTACTGTCCGATTTATTTAAAATTTGGATATGCTATTGACCTAGGCAGGTGTTTTAATAAATTCCACTTACATATCCCAAATTCACTATTACGGTCAAATTAAAAAATATTTTTGAAAAATACTGCCAATTGCCAACTTCTTTATTTACTGTCCGATTTGTTTAAAATTTAGATATGTTATTGTCCTAGGCAAGTGTTTTAATAAATTCCACTTACATTTCCCAAATTCACTATTACAGTCAAATTAAAAAATATTTTTGAAAAATACTGCCAATTGCCAACTTCTTTATTTACTGTCCGATTTGTTTAAAATTTGGATATGTTATTGTTGTAGGCTAGTGTATATGCACCATCCACATTTTACAAATATTGCGGTTAAATTTTAAAAAATTTGGAAAAATACTGCCAATTGCCAACTTCTTTATTTACTGTCCGATTTGTTTAAAACTTGGATATGTTATTGTCGTAGGCAAATGTTTTAATAAATTACACTTACATTTCCCAAATTCACTATTACAGTCAAATTAAAAATTATTTTTGAAAAATACTGCCAATTGCCAACTTCTTTATTTACTGTCCGATTTGTTTAAAATTTGGATATGTTATTGTTGTAGGCTAGTGTATATGCACCATCCACATTTTACAAATATTGCGGTTAAATTTTAAAAAAATTTGGAAAAATACTGCCAATTGCCAACTTCTTTATTTACTGTCCGATTTGTTTAAAATTTGGATATGTTATTGTTGTAGGCTAGTGTATATGCACCATCCACATTTTACAAATATTGCGGTTAAATTTTAAAAAAATTTGGAAAAATACTGCCAATTGGCAACTTCTTTATTTATGGTCTGATTTGTTTAAAATGTATATATGTCATTATTCTAGGCTAGTGTATATGTACCATCCACATTTGACAAATTAACTATAATGGTCAAATTTAAAAAATATTTTGAAAAATATACAATTTCAAACTTCTTTATTTATGGATATGTTATAGCTCTTATATAGGTAACAAGACCACACTACCACGCGTTCCATTACCCATTTGTCTTTTTTGTTTGTTTTGCTGTAATCCCAAAACTGACTGTTTATTGTCCGATTTGCCTACACTTTGGATATTGTCCTAAGCATTTATTGTCTGATTTATTTTTGGATATGTTATAGCCCCCAACTATTATATTTAAAATTACAATATTATTTCCACCTATAATACAGTTGTTTGTTTTGCTGCAACCTAAAAACTAACATTGGTATTTGTGTTTTTACAAAACTATATTTTGCGGTTGGATTAAAAAAAATAAATGCAAGCTTATTATATTTGCCACAAGCTTATTATATACATCCAGCTGTTATATTTGCCACATTTCCAATATTGTTGTGACCCTCTCAACTACCTCTCATTGTAATATATATCTACAAAAATTTATGGTCAGAACTGCCTAAATTTTGGATAGCCAATGCGATAGCAAAAAATAAATTTTTAAAACCCAAAACAACTAAACACAAAACACTAATCTTTCTTTGTGCTTGTTTTGAGTAGTCTTTATTTTATCCAACTTAATTTTGTAGTTAAAATCAAACTTCCCACATTCTAGCTCCCTTTCCAGTGGTTGGAGACATAAAGGTTACGAATATTTTCAAACTGTACAATATATCTTTTTCTACCCCTATGTTGGACTTGTTTAATAGCGCACCATATTCCAAATCCTCCAGTCTACTACATTCTTTAAATTTAACATTGCCTTTAATATCTTGCATCTCTATGTCTTCTTGTCCATTGTTACGGAAACTTTCTATTTTTGGAATCGCCATAAAATGTTGCGGTTCCGTTAGTGTTAAAGCTTGCAAGTGGCTGGTAGGTAGATAAATAATGTCCAAATCACCACTGTATGGCAACACGCCTTCCCTATTCTTATTTATCTCTATAAATACAGTTTTACAGACACCTTTAACATAGTATACACCCCTCCATCCTTTTCTGCCAACACTCCCACAAACTTGTTTACTACAAACGCATACACTATATAATGTCCGATTTACAGGAAGTAATCTTTTAATTTATCCTCTCTTTCCCTTCTTTCTTTAGCCAACTGTGTATTCCTCTGCAACAGTATTTTCCACATATTCCAATGTCTTCTAATTCCGATTTCCTCTCTAAGAAAGGCTTGGAAAGTGGCTCTATTTCTTTAATAGTGTATAGGTACAGTTTATTGGTCCGGCTTCTTAAAACGTAGGGAGTAAGGTTAGGACTTTCCACTAAGCCTAATTCTTCTAAATTGGTGTGTTTAGGTATAGTGGAGAAAGGTGTATTTGATGTGCCCCCAGATTTGATGTAACACTTATGCTTTACACTTATGGCATCCTCCTCTATTACCTCTACATAGTTGGTAAACAGTTAAAGCTAAATGCAGATAGAGCATACTTTATTAACTTTTCCCTTTGTGTGTTTTTTGGCAGTTTTAGTTGTACTCCAGTTATCTTACCCCAATATGCATCGTTAAACACTAAACAACAACTGTTTTGTAATTGGCAACTTTCACCCACATCTTATGCAGAGGTACAGCATAGAATGGAGCATTTTGAAAGTACCGTTTGTTGTCTTCTATTAGACTTAAACAATCTCTTAAAGGTTCAAACCCTTTACCAAAACCTCTACAATAGATTGTTGCCTCTAACCTTGCCATTCTCTCTAGCTAGTTTAGACGAGACCGTTTCTTTTAGGTTTACAAAGTTTATTATATGGTTTCCTATACTTTTAATTACTCCAGGACTTGTAATCTGGCATATAAATTTATTATATATTTTTACCCTGCTATTTACATTAAACCATGTTAAACAGTCTTTACTAACATTATCTACAATAACATTATGGGGGTCCATTCGCCCCCCTGGTAGCAAAAGTTTTCTGTAAGATATTGGCACATTTCCTCTTTATTAAATATTCCAGCCAAATCTGGTGTTATATCGAAATCCATAAGATCTTGCAGTATCTTTGGAAGATCTTCCAACAAATCCTTAATTTTAACATTTGCAAGCTCTATTTTATAGGGAATTGCTATAGGATCATCATACTTTTGTTTAATTTGGTCAATATCTTTCTTTATTATTTGTAACACACCCTCGCTTTGGGAGAATGGTAGTTTGGCCACAACACCATGTTGAGCTAAAGAGAACTTTTTAAATATTCCTCGTAAGTAGCTATTAAACGAGCCACATATTTCCTTCTTAACTTTAAATTTATTCCGAACGTCCCCATCACAATCCGTAACATTGGTTATCTAACATTATGTTATCACAAAACGCATCCGCTATAGATGTTATTTAATTTTGGTTCACCCTCGCAATAGTTTATATTACCTATGTCTGTAAGAAGGTTATTAATACGTAGATTATCTAATAAAAACCATATACCGAATCTTTCGTTAGTAGGTTTAATACAATTCCCCAATAAATGGCTAACAGAGTACATTTCTTTTTGTATAACATGTAAACAGGACAGATATATAGGCATATATGTGTTGTAAATATATATTGTATATAAACATAGGCGAGCGGTAAGTGTAACATGTAAGTGGACACCCACATGCAAATATGGAATACCCACAAATTCGACTAAATAAGTTTATAGTCTCAATATAATTAACATATTAACATTAGTACCCAAATTGTCGAAATTCTATAATTCTATTCTTAGTCCTTGTATTAGGTTTTGTACTATTAAACCCAACACCCCGTGCAGTAGAGTAATATATGTATTTAATATGCACATTCTACAAGACCTGTACATCTGTTGTATAAGCAGCAGAATAGACATCTCATTGTGTTGTTGTAAAGTAAAACATAAATTGTGCTGGATACAACCCGCCAGATATTAGACAGGAAATGTGTTGGAAGTGTATTGCCAAAGACAAACACCACATAGTGCAGCATGTAATCAATCCACCACTATTTAGACAAAGGTCAGTATTGGTACAACATCCGATATATTAGCCAAACCCACAATCAAACTTGGAAAACAAACAGTAAAAGATAAATATTATAGTAACAGAAATAGTAAGAGTATAAGGACATAGTAATATTTAAAGTTTATAAAACAACACAAATGCAGAGACACAACAAATAACACACTCCAACACATTTGGACACAGGCACAGATACTGGTTTACATCCATTTAACACAACTTTACACGTTCTGTCAACCGACACAAAAATTGTTTGTAAATTGTGTAAGAAATATATGTAATATAAACAAATTTAACACAATCATAACATTGTGGACAATGTTATGATTGTGTTAAATTTGTTTATATTACATATATTTCTTACACAATTTACAAACTATTTTTGTGTCGGTTGACAGAACGTGTAAAGTTGTGTTAAATGGATGTAAACCAGTATCTGTGCCTGTGTCCAAATGTGTTGGAGTGTGTTATTGTGTCTCTGCATTTGTGTTGTTTTATAAACTTTAAATATTACTATGTCCTTATACTCTTACTATTTCTGTTACTATAATATTTATCTTTTACTGTTTGTTTTCCAAGTTTGATTGTGGGTTTGGCTAATATATCGGATGTTGTACCAATACTGACCTTTGTCTAAATAGTAATGGATTGATTACATGCTGCACTATGTGGTGTTTGTCTTACTATTTGGCAATACACTTCCAACACATTTCCTGTCTAATATCTGGCCGGTTGTATCCAGCACAATTTACATTTATGTTTTACTTTACAACAACACAATGGGTGAGACGTCTATTCTGCTGCTTATACAACAGATGTATGGGTCTTGTAGAATGTGCGTATCTGTATTAAATACATATATTACTCTACTGCACGGGGTGTTGGGTTTAATAGTACAAAACCTAATACAAGGACTAAGAATAGAATTATAGAATTTCGACAATTTGGGTACTAATGCGGGATGGCGCCGTTAGTTAATATGTTAATTATATTGAGACTATAAACTTATTTAGTCGAATTTGGGGGTATTCCATATTTGCATGTGGGTGTCCACTTACATGTTACACTTACCGCTCGCCTGTGTTTATATACAATATCCATATATTTACAACCTCTATATGCCTATGGTGTAATCTGTCCTGTTTACATGTTTCCGCTACTTTTGTATAAAAGAAATGTACTCTGTTAGCCATTTATTGGGGAATTGTATTAAACCTACTAACGAAAGATTCGGTATATGGTTTTTATTAGAAAATCTACGTAATAATAACCTTCTTACAGACATAGGTAATATAAACTATTGCGAGGGTGAACCAAAATTAAATAACATCTATAACGGATGCGTTTTGTGATAACATAATGTTAGTTAAGATAACCAATGTTGCGGATTGTGATGGGGACGTTCGGAATAAATTTAAAGTTAAGAAGGAAATATGTGGCTCGTTTAATAGCTACTTACGAGGAATATTTAAAAAGTTCTCTTTAGCTCGACATGGTGTTGTGGCCAAACTACCATTCTCCCAAAGCGAGGGTGTGTTACAAATAATAAAGAAAGATATTGACCAAATTAAACAAAAGTATGATGATCCTATAGCAATTCCCTATAAAATAGAGCTTGCAAATGTTAAAATTAAGGATTTGTTGGAAGATCTTCTGGAAAAAGAAATGTACTATCTTATGGATTTCGATATAACACTAGATTTGGTTGGAATATTTAATAAAGAGGAAATGTGCCAATATCTTACAGAAAACTTTAACTTTTGCTACCAGGGGGGCGAATGGACCCCCATAATGTTATTGTAGATAATGTTAACATGGTTTAATGTAAATAGCAGGGTAAAAATATATAATAAATTTATATGCCAGATTACAAGCTCTGGAGTAATTAAAAGTATAGGAAACCATATAATAAACTTTGTAAACCTAAAAGAAACGTTCTCGTCTAGCTAGAGAGAATGGAATAACAAGGTTAGAGGCAACAATCTATAACTATTGTAGAGGTTTTGGTAAAGGGTTTGAACCTTTAAGAGATTGTTTAAGTCTAATAGAAGACAACAAACGGTACTTTCAAAATGCTCCATTCTATGCTGTACCTCTGCATGTGGGTGAAAGTTGCCAATTACAAAACAGTTGTTGTTTAGTGTTTAACGATGCATGTTGGGGGAAGATAACTGGAGTACAACTAAAACTGCCAAAAGATAGTACACAAAGGGAAAAGTTAATAAAGTATGCTCTATCTGCATTTAGCTTTAACTGTTTACCAACTATGTAGAGGTAATAGAGGAGGGTGCCGTATGTGTAAAGCATAAGTGTTACATCAAATCTGGGGGCACATCAAATACACCTTTCTCCATCAATTTAGAAGAATTAGGCTTAGTGGAAAGTCCTAACCTTACTCCCTACGTTTTAAGAAGCCGGACCAATAAACTGTACCCATACACTATTAAAGAAATAGAGCCACTTTCCAAGCCTTTCTTAGAGAGGAAATCGGAATTAGAAGACATTGGAATATGTGGAAAATACTGTTGCAGAGGAATACACAGTTGGCTAAAGAAAGAAGGGAAAGAGAGGATAAATTAAAAGATTACTTCCTGTAAATCGGACATTATATAGTGTATGCGTTTGTAGTAAACAAGTTTGTGGGAGTGTTGGCAGAAAAGGATGGAGGGGTGTATACTATGTTAAAGGTGTCTGTAAAACTGTATTTATAGAGATAAATAAGAATAGGGAAGGCGTGTTGCCATACAGTGGTGATTTGGACATTATTTATCTACCTACGAGCCACTTGCAAGCTTTAACACTAATGGAACCGCAACATTTTGTGGCAATTCCAAAAATAGAAAGTTTCCGTAACAATGGACAAGAAGACATAGAGATGCAAGATATTAAAGGCAATGTTAAATTTAAAGAATGTAGTAGACTGGAGGATTTGGAATGTGGTGCGCTATTAAACAAGTCCAACATAGGGGAAGAAAAAGATATATTGTTTGAAAATATTCGTAACCTTTATGTCTCCCTGGCTGGAAAGGGAGCTAGAATGTGGGAAGTTTGATTTTAACTGCAAAATTAAGTTGGATAAAATAAAGACTACTCCAAACAAGCACAAAGAAAGATTAGTGTTTTGTGTTTAGTTGTTTTGGGTTTTAAAAATTTATTTTTGCATTGGCTTAAAACATATCCAAAGTTTAGGCAGTTCCATAAATATTTTGTGGATTACTTATTATATTACAATGAGAGGTAGTTGAGAGGGTCACAACAATATTGGAAATGTGGCAAATATAACAGCTGGATGTATATAATAAGCTTGTGGCAAATATAATAAGCTTGCATTTATTTTTTTAATCGAACCGTAATATTGAATTTGGAAATGGGGTATTTACTTATGCAATGGCCAGTAATATATTGCAGTCATATTCAAAGTTTGGTTACGACAAAACAGCGCTAAAAGGGAAAAAAATATATGGTAAATTTAGATATAGGGTGATATAACAAGTCGAAATGTAAATAAAGGAGTTGTTGGTAGTAATTTACAAAATATAGTTTTGTAAAAACACAAATACCAATGTTAGTTTTTAGGTTGCGGCAAAACAAACAACTGTATTATAGGTGGAAATAATATTGTAATTTTAGATATAATAGTTGGGGGCTATAACATATCCAAAAATAAATCAGACAATAAATGCTTAGGACAATATCCAAAGTGCAGGCAAATCGGACAATAAACAGCAAAGTCAGTTTTGGGATTACAGCAAAATAAACAAACAAAAAAGACAAATGGGTAATGGAACGTGTGGTAGTGTGGTCTTGTTACCTATATAAGAGCTATAACATATCCGAAAATAAAGAAGTTTGAAATTGTATATTTTTAAAATATTTTTTAAATTTGACCATTATAGTTAATTTGTCAAATGTGGATGGTACATATACACTAGCCTAGAATAATGACATAAATTTTAAACAAATCAGACCATAAATAAAGAAGTTGCCAATTGGCAGTATTTTTCCAAAATTTTTTAACATTTAACCGCAATATTTGTAAAATGTGGATGGTGCATATACACTAGCCTACAACAATAACATATCCAAATTTTAAACAAATCGGACAGTAAATAAAGAAGTTGGCAGTATTTTTCAAAAATAATTTTTAATTTGGCTGTAATAGTGAATTTGGGAAATGTAAGTGTAATTTATTAAAACAATTGCCTACGACAATAACATATCCAAATTTTAAACAAATGGGACAGTAAATAAAGAAGTTGGCAATTGGCAGTATTTTTCAAAAATATTTTTTAATTTGACCGTAATAGTGAATTTGGGATATGTAAGTGGAATTTATTAAAACACTTGCCTAGGTCAATAGCATATCCAAATTTTAAATAAATCAGACAGTAAATAAAGAAGTTGGCAATTGGCAGTATTTTTCAAAAATATTTTTGACCGTAATAGTGAATTTGGGATATGTAAGTGAAATTTATTAAAACACATGCCTAGGTCAATAGCATATCCAAATTTTAAATAAATCAGACAGTAAATAAAGAAGTTGGCAATTGGCAGTATTTTTCAAAAATATTTTTTAATTTGACCGCAATAGTGAATTTGGGATATGTAAGTGAAATTTATTAAAACACTTGCCTAGGACAATAACACATCCAAATTGCAGACAAATCGGACATTTAATAAAGAAGTTGGCAATTGGCAGTATTTTTCAAAAATAATTTTTAATTTGACCGTAATAGTGAATTTGGGATATGTAAGTGGAATTTATTAAACAACTTGCCTAGGACAATAACATATCCAAATTGAAGACAAATCAGACAGTTAATAAAGAAGGTGGCAATTGGCAGTATTTTTCAAAAAATATTTTTTAATTTGGCCGTTATAGTGAATTTGGGAAATGTAAGTGAAATTTATTAAAACACTTGCCTAGGACAATAACATATCCAAATTGCAGACAAATCAGACAGTTAATAAAGAAGGTGGCAATTGGCAGTATTTTTCAAAAATATTTTTTAATTTGACCGTAATAGTGAATTTGGGATATGTACGTGGAATTTATTAAAACACTTGCCTAGGAAAATAACATATCCAAATTGAAGACAAATCGGACAGTAAATAAAGAAGTTGGCAATTGGCAGTATTTTTCAAAAAATATTTTTTAATTTGACCGTTATAGTGAATTTGGAAAATGTAAGTGAAATTTATTAAAACACTTGCCTAGGACAATAACATATCCAAATTGCAGACAAATCGGACAGTAAACACCAAAGATAGTTTTTTAGCCTGAATTTGAAAATTAATTTTTAAAAATATAGAGGAGGGATGGGGATGGGGACAATATATTTAATATAGGCAAGGGTTGGACGTTAGTATAGGCTAACAAGGAAACTTGTGTAGGGCGGGAGCTGGCGTCGGCGCAAAAACGGCTCCCCATAAGAATAACATGGGGAAAAAGCGCCGATTGTGGGGCCTCTTTCCTGTTTACCCACTACTACACAATAACTTCTAAGTTGTTTACATGTGTTGTTTATTTAGTGTGGAGTTATTTTTGAACTCGTGGATTTCTGCAAAGGATGTATTAAAATTAATGCAAATTTTAAATGGGGGAAAATAAGGCAAGGGCCAAAAAGAAAATTTGTGTAGGGTAGGATCGGGCGTCGGCGCAAAAACTGATCCCCATAAGAATAACATGGGAAAAAAGCGCCGGAAGTGGCGCCTCTTTCCTGTTTACCCACTACTAAAATAAATTAAATACGATATACGAAAAAATAAGTAGTGATTAGCTGTACGGACACACGGACAAGCCTCCACATCCAGAGCTAAAGATTTAGAAGATGTGTGTCTAATAAGGTAAAGTAATAATTATCTTCTTCGGTTATTCATCGGGCCTAGCAATAATGCGTAGTTTAAAATGATATTTGTCAATGTGCACCAAGTGGGACTTGGTAGACCTATGGATTAAGTGGGATTTAACACTGTTCCTAGCCTTTAGTGAATTATATTCTTCACCCCAAACTACGAAATTTTTAAATTAGTCATAAATTAAAAGATCCGAATTGTGGAGATTTTTTAATATAAATATGCAAGTAAATCTTGGAATCAATTATTTAAATTAGTAATAATAAAATCAGTAGAGCATCGGTACTTTAAATTTCCCAGTGACAAAGCTAAACGTAAGCCAGTAAGATGTGTGGGTCAGCTTGTGCGGCGACGTCAGGGGCGGAATAATGCCGAGTCACGTGACCGGCGTGATAAGCTGCTGACGTCACTGGTGAATACTGAGCTGAGTCTCCTAGTGCGGCTTGTTGGATAAAAGGTAATGTTTTTAAAAAGGCTTGTTTAACAGGTTATGTTGTAGTATATATCTTTATATCTTCATTGTTATATGTGTATGTAAGTATAAATCTTCAGGAAAATAAGTGTTATAGTAGCTTAACACTAAACTATTTTCTGTTGTAAAATATTATCGTTTTGATTAGAGAATTCGTTTTTCAACTGTGATAATAAAAAACTACATAATAACATGTTATGAAAGCGATTATTGTCTTTTATCCAAATTTGTCTTATTGATTTTATAAAAACTTTTCTTTTACCAGTAAAATGAGTTAGACTTAAATGTCATAGACAGAGACGTAGACAATTTTTGTTTGCACCAAACATTCCTCAAATGTGAGAACATTCAGAATAGGTAACTAAAATATGAATCTAGGGAGGCAGTATGTAAGAATTATCCAAGCTTCTAGTTGTAAACTTAAACAAACTTGCTACCCGCGTTAGTTTATCTGCTTATGTCAGTTATAATTGGTTGAAGTTACTGTAAGCTCAAGTGAATCCTACGATTAGCTCTGTACACATTTCTATACCACAGGATCTTTATTGATGAAAACGTGGACCTTAAACCTTTTTTTCCATACTACAACACTAATACAACAATACCTTTACCTGAATAGTTGTTATACTATGGATATAACAGCTTAAACATTGCCCTTTGTGATGTGCTAAAATTTAACTAACGTAACTACTGTTGTTCAACATGTCAAATTATCTCCTAATGCTGTTAGAATGTTCGCCAAGTACTAACATTGAATACAGATTTCATTACATACATGTTGCTTCTTCAGAGCACGAACCATATATATTATTTTACAGTTTAAATAATAAACTACAAGAGTTGAGCTTAATTTAAGGATACCTTATGGCATGTACTGTTTTATAAAATGTAATATTTAAAACTCAAATGTTCACACATTGATGTACTACAAATTACCTGCTATTCAAAATATAATAAAAAAAATAAAAATTAAGATGGACATATTAATTTTGATTGTTATATCTTATTGCATAAAAAATTATAATCTTTGTTAATTAAAAATATAATCAGTAAAATACTAACGTACATAAAGGTTCCTTATAAGAGTTTTTTCGTGACAGTTTTCACTGAAATGGCACATCTTAACCTTATATTTTACCATCAAGGATTTATTAATAATCACATACTTCTTTACGATGAATAGCAAAAATTAAATTTTTGAAATGAAATTTGTTTGAGTGTATTCCAAAGTGTATTAAGAGTAAGATATTTTATTTTAGTAAGAATGCATAATCCCATAACTATGATCAGTTATATTAGGAACCCTAACTGACTCTCCTTTTAAGTGATGGAATTGAATCTGTTAAAAACTAAAATAAAAAGTTAAATATTTGTTTATATCTATATTAAAGTTGAAACAAATATGAAACAATGAAAATATTAAACTCATATTTGAAAGAATCTATACTACAGTCATAATTCTTGGTTTAATTCACTCGCCATGAATCGTATCATAATGGCAGAAAATTAGGTTATTTAGATTTTGTTAATGTCTTGGGTTTAAATGATCACTTATCCCAACTGTATAACAACACTAAACTAAGTATATATATAACTTATAAAGTAATCTACTATATAGATGTGCGGTTAAAATCAAAAGTTGAATGGTTTATTTTTAATATTATGTATACATTTTCTCATTTTTATAATACAACCACTATGATGCAACTGAATAAGGGCCTGAAATACAAAACTGGGTTAAGAGTCTTCATCACCTTTGAGAAAAGTTCGACCGTACAGTCTGGTTTGATTCCAAAGGACCTCGTATAGTCAGGTGCGCCAGGCTACGACGAGGGGCGAAGAGGGGGCTCTTTTCTAAAAACATCAGACCATCTACCATCGCGCCGCCACGCCGCCGGCCGTCGCGGTCGTCCCAATGGGTCGTCCTTCCCCGACTGCTACGCTACCCCAGCTCGCCATGTAGAGCTCGCCAAATGGACAGAAAACGGTCCGCGGCATTGTCAGGCCAGACGATAAGTGAGTAATCCCGAGCGGTGAGCGCGTTGTCGTTTACACTTTCCTGTACATCGTAATAATAATAAAACTACAATGAAACTTATATATTCATTTTCTGCATAAATTTCCGCATCCAACGGTAAAAATATATTTTAGTTTACAATTATGTGTAATTTTCAATAATAACAATACTAGGAGGCTGTAACAGCATGACTTGAAAAAGTCAGCAAGCGAGAAACCTTTTTATTTTTGAGGTAGAAACAAACTTCCAGCGAGAAAAATGTAGCAAATTATATGATCTTAAATTTTCATTCATAACAATTTTCGATATAACTTATAGTTTGTTCAATAATCCGATCTAAATAACCGCTATGCTCAGTTATAAGCGCGCCGTCGTCGCGGACCACGGCTCCACGCTGTTCTACCACATCCAGCATAATTAAATGATCCTCATTTTACTTAGATTTTCACCTGTAAAATATTAATTATGTACATTTTACTCCATCTTGTATTGAGATTACCGTTTTATAACATAGCTTTCGATTTTGATAGAAAACTCAGTTATCGAGATGTAATTAGGCTTATGAGGAATCTTATAATTTGATTTGTAAAGTAAATTATACAGTAAATCATAAGAGACTTACTTGTATGAAAGAATAAAACATTATTTGATAAGATAAACATTATCCGATTAGTTATTGATTATATTTTACTCGTGAAGCAACAACTTTTTTGAATCAATAATGAAATAAAATACTTCAGTAAGAAAACATAAGTTGCCTTTTATAAAACAAAACTTACATCCTTTTAAACTATCTGTTACTTAAACATTTATTCCCCCTCAAAATATGAAAGCTTCTTAGTCGTAAATGAAATAGCTACAAATTTGATTAAATTGTATTTGATTAAATACACGCCTTCTATTTAGTTGATGTTGACGGCAATACACGCATGTATTGCAGGTTTTTATTTAATTTTGCAGGCGCTGTATTAAATCCCTACTAGTAAACTAGCTCGGTGACCTTGTGACCGACCTTCCCCCCTGTCGTCCTGGCGCCTGAGCTGGCGTTATCTACATTTTATCGCTCCATTCATTCTATTTCCTGGAAAACCTTCCCCCCTGCCACCCTGGCGCCTGGGCTGGCGTTATCTCTATTTGATCGCTCCATTCATTCTTTTTCTCGGAATCTAGCAGTTCTCTTTAATTTCACTCATATTCTTTTGGATAATAAATCAAATTGTATATCTCGATTATTTATTAATGTATCTTGATGAAACTTGGTATGTGGCTTCACCTAGTTGTGGTCTATCGATATTTGTACAAAAAGATGTTTTCGTTTGTCCCCGTATCAGCAAATCGGCATACTACGCCCTAATGCTATCTTTATGGAGAATAAGTAAAGTTTTATAACTCCCTTAATTATGAACCTAAATTAATAAAATTTGGTACGTAGCTTCACCTGGTTGAATTATGTAGATAATTGTATAAAATCCCATTTGTCATCTCCCTTGTTGCAGCATAGTGCTTACTCAGCTCTAATTATGGAGATAAAATGTTGTATGCCACTTATTTATGAATGTATTTTTATGAAACTTGGTAATTGGTTTTATGTTGTAGTGAGATACATACATATATGTGCTTTGGAAATTCACTGAGTACGCAGGTTTGCTGTGACGGGGTATTATTTACCTATAATTTAATCTTAATGTTATTGTTTGGTAACATTTACCTAATTACCTCAAAGCACCCATATTCAAATAATGTCGGAAATTGGAATGTTTTAATATTTTTATAGTTAATATTCTCTAAATTGTAGTAAATTGTAGCTGGAATGAATACAAAATATTCGTAAATTCATCAGGTTGTATAAGCAGGTCAAGGAAAATGCGAGCGTACTCTCCGTCTTCTCAGAACGTAAAATGTTGATTTGCAGACTCCTCCTTAACTTTGTACAAATTCAACAATAAAAATTCAAAACACCAGGTTTGAGCACGATGTCATTACTGTATTACAACTCCCATCTGGGAGCGATCTATTGCACTGACTTGCTTCTAGTGTAACATTTAACCACACTAACCAATCAGGAAAGCTTGGCAAGCACAACGCCATGTTACTTGTGCAAGTGCCTCCAATGAAACAGTGTTGTTTGCTTATTTGAAAATGGACTTGAGGAATCGAATTTTGTTAACCACCAGGGAAATTACCAAACCCACGCTTAACTGAGCCTCCTTGGATCTAGTAAAATATGCAGTGTTTACTGGTTGGGTTGTGTTCTGTGTATAGTGTGTATAGTGTATAATTACATAACACGTTTATACTTTATACCTATAATTTGTATACTTTTATATTTGACAATAGAAAATTCATGACAAAACCCATATATATAAACGCCTAGTTTAAAAATTGTGTTATTTTAACTTAGCCAAATACATACTGAAATGCTGTTGCTGTTATGTTTAAATTTTATACGGACTATTTTGTTAATCACTTTACATTTTGTTATGTTTATATTTTGTATAGTTGTTTATACAAATTTATACATTGTTATATACCTTTAATATTATCTGGAAAATTTATCAGATAAAAAATTATTAATACAGATTTTTTAAATTTCAGTGTGAAGAGAACAAATTGGCCACAGTGTAACTAATTTATAACATTCCTTGATTGAAATTATCTCGAAAAAGGTATTTAATTGCATTTGTTCTATAAAAAGTAAATGGTATGTTTTATTGTATCAATATACAACAAACTGTTAGTTACTAAAAAAAAACTGCGTTTGGTAAACTTCAAGACAATGTGATTTTGCTACAACGAATGATTGTTCCAAGCCCAAGACATTCTGGAAAAATAACAGTCACAGAATGTATGCCAGTTTAAATAACAACAAATTGTTTCCATACAAAAATCATGGGACTCTAAAACGTCTAGTTCGTTTATATTTCTACATGAGGTTCTAGCGTTTCCATTGTTAATGTATTAATACGTGGCTTTAATAAAGTGATACGGATATATATTAAGTAATACGAGCCACTAGTATAACGTAATACCATTGATGATTTTACATATGAATGAATACTATTTTGTCATTATTAGAATAATTGCTAATTTCAGTGCTTGTCCTCCAGAATCCCTATGCAGATTAGTAGATTTTCTTCTCTTTACGACTACCATACCAGTTAACTTTAAAAGGTCTTAGAACATTAGGAGATAATGGTTTTAACTGATCAACGTTCATAATTAGTTAGTAATACGAAAAAATAAGAAAACAAATATTGCGTCAATTAAAACTACTATCTACTCAAGTACGCATTTTTTTCATGTGCCCAATATTTGGGTGTTACTTCATTGCAACATTACAGTGATAAATACATAATTAGCCATAAAGGTAAGGAGGAAAAAGCTATTAATTTTTAAATGCTGAGAAGTGCCCATATGCATCAAACGTTGAGAACCAACATTCGGGATAAGGGCACAGAAAAGCTCCTCAATACCAGTCATTGAGCCGAACAAATAAGCAGCCTCGCTTTCCTTGTCCCTTTTATCTATGGCACGTTTTTCAAAGTTCTGTTTTAAGATTAAACTTTGTATCATCGATTTTTTTTTTCTTTTTACTAGATGTAGGACAAATACTATTCATTATTAAATAACCTCAAAACCCAAAATAATCATGCAATCTAAAAAAAATCTTCACCATCAAATATCTGTTTATGATTAAGTTTGATTTAATGGCAGAAAATGTAATCAACCAATATCTTACTCACAATTTATTTTACTCCTAAGCTAAATCAAATAAATGTAGGGTTTATAAACCCTAGTTGGTTGACTAGGTGTGAATGTATTCTTAAACTGTTGGTAGTGGTCAACAGAGAGACATGAAGCTAAAAAGGAAAATACATTAACTTTTAAATTCCTACAAGTATAGAGCATGATAAATAAAGAGTATGTCACTTGGCATGGGTATATAGTGTAAATTATACATTTGTCAATGTACATTTGCATATAAAATTATAAATTTGAAAGTTAAAAAAATTTCAGTTTATATATTTTGCAAGTCAGTAGGCCCTATCTAACTTCTTATATGACGAAACACGTAGACACACGTGTAATCAACTGCACATATTCGACACGAACCTGTTTGTGTACATTTATATATATATATATATATATATATAGTTATCGGACTAATGTTTTTAGAATACGTAAGTTTCATTAGGGTTTTAAATATTTTATTTGTATTAACTCTTATTTTTTTTATTCATGAAAATTTAATTTTTTGTTCCTTCAAGGTATAAGATGTTATAAGGATATTTTCAGTATAAGTGGAGGTGATGGTAAGTGGGTGGAAGTATGGAGGCGGACTATTTAGTTATGGTGACTTTCTCAAAGCTTCGTTGACCTTATTCAGATATCTAATCATAAACCTTCAAACAACTTTGGTTTTCCTCTTATAAGAAAATATTACATTTGGGAAGTGATCTTTACATACACCCTAGGAATGAAAAATAAAAAACCCGAACGTTGTTTTCAACTTAAGGTCTCTAAATTAAAATATGTCATGCTCTTGGGTCCAAGTCTTCCCGTGCCAATTTGGGTAAAAGATCTACTTTACAGACGAAATTCACTATAATAAACTAAATACGACTGAAAAAAATCAAAAATTGCAAACTACACTACTTTACTTTAAATACAAATATTTATGTTACTCATCTCTTTCTTCTATAACGTGTCTTATTGATGGGGACAAAATAGAGTGTTCTATTAACATATCATTAGATTCAGCGTTCTTAATGGATTTAAATACCATAACAGCAATAGTAAACGAAATTCAAAATAGCTAATTTATTTATGAGATTATAACATTTTAACGAAGTATTAATTTGAAGACAATTATGGTTGTGAGAAGTTGTGTGAATAAATTGTATCGATTTACAAATATTATGAAAAACCACTTGTTATTAAGTTTTGGATTTTTCTATTACCCTGGGGAATTTATTAATTAACATGTTAAAATTTGTCACGATTCAAACATTATACTTTACAAAAATTCTTCTAATTGTGACAAAGAAGTTTTTTTTTTTTTTTTAGATGTATAGCGTTAACCGACATTTGATTTTTCATAGGTTAGCATTTGCTCAGGATTTGCTCAGGATTTGCTCAGGATTTGCTCAGGATTTGCTCAGGATTTGCTCAGGATTTTCTCAGGATTTGCTAAGGATTTGCTCAGGATTTGCTCAGGATTTTCTCAGGATTTGCTCAGGATTTGCTCAGCATTTGCTCAGGATTTGCTCAGCATTTGCTCAGGATTTGCTCAGCATTTGCTCAGGATTTGCTCAGGATTTGCTCAGCATTTACTCAGGATTTGCTCAGCATTTGCTCAGGATTTGCTCAGCATTTGCTCAGGATTTGCTCAGCATTTGCTCAGGATTTGCTCAGGATTTGCTCAGGATTTGCTCAGCATTTGCTCAGGCGGCCCGTCACAGAAACACCCCTTTTCCGGCTCATACGAATATATACTTCTTGGGGGCGATTTAAATTTAATCGAAATCAATTTAAAATGTATCATTTAGAAGCAGTAGTTTAGTGGCGACGCTGTTTAACTTACATTGACAGTCGTTGGAACGTAACTTAGACGAAAACCTGAGGTCTGCCCCAGGACGAAATTATTTATGTTGAACATACATTTTAATTCAACAGTGAGTAACATCATTGGCAAAGCAACGTTTCTTTCAGTTATATCCGAGTTTCGCCTCACGGCTTGGACAAATAAACACAAGCCTTATAAGCTTCACATCTTGTACCAATGAGTACAAGCCTGTCCCTGGACAACCTTAAAACTGGTCTATACCAGTTTTTAGGCTGACATTATGTCCAGTAAATGAAGTTGTCATTCCATTGGTAAGTTTTTTGGCTGTCTTATTATCTTTCTTACCAAGTTTGAAGTTGATGTATTTAGATATTCCTAATTTAAGTAAAAATCATGATTAATGTAGCCGGAAAACTAAGCGTTTCAGAACATACCTTTAAATAAACCTTTTTCTTAATTTTTGTGTGAATAATCATATCCTTAACTCCTGAAACTTTTGTTATACCATGTATAAACTCTATGTATAAGTAACAGCAAATTTTGTAGGTGATTCCACCAATGCGGAGGTGGAAAGTGTTATTAGCATAAAACATATTTTTACGGGAACTGATATATCTGGGGTAAGGTGGAAGATACCTAAGTATGTTTTCCACATGTGTAGGAACAAACTATTTCACGGTAATTTCAATAATTAAAGGATTTATGTTAATTTTCTGTAATCGATTTTTTTATTGGGTTTGTTTACTAAACAAATACTTTCTTATTACATGGTACAGATTATAGAATGGAAAGATTTCTTCAAAATACAAACTTAAATATTGGATTATATTAAATATAACCTAATTATCTGAAAACACGAAAAATTCAAATACTTCTCGTGTAACATTCCATCTTCTATCAGAGCCGTAGACCTACTGAAAATACAAGTGACAACTTTCACATTTTTTATATTTAAATTGCTTTTACAAATTTTAAATTTTACTTTACGAATTTTAAATATACAATATTAGGACTAAAACGAAGTAATATGTACGTTTGTGGTATTTATAAAATATTCATAAGATCTATCATTGTTGTCAATGTTAAGTTCAAGGAAGGTAAGGGTTTCTATTATAATATGTGTTACACAAATATTCGATCGCTGACTGGCCATGCAGTTTTAATGGAGTAATTTTACAATACGTATTATTACCTGGTTATGTAATAGATGCAATGTGATTATAAGCCTCTGTCATCAAACATATTTCCAGGATATTTTACTAACTTCGGTAGGTTATCAATGACAGGAATTCTCTTGGGATTTTCGTTAACAGTTATAGATTATTGTAGAGTTATCTAAAATAGCAATAAGACCTCCGCCATCGAAGTCTCTAATAAACATTTTTGAAATAGCTATAAGTATCAATATGAGCTTCGTTCTTTCTCTGAAGACGTCTAATCTGCAGTCAATTTCCTGCCACGATGGAGTACCCTATATGCAAAAAAAACACTTAACAGCAGGAATTCTCTTTTAGAATAAAATTGTTATCACACCATGGATTAATCGTTTTTTTTCAATTGCGTTCCCAATACTTTAAATCCAAAATACATTAAGATCCATAATTTATTTTATCGTTGAGAGTGAATTTCTATTAAGATACCTTCGTTTACTTCAGATGCAGTTCAATTCTCGTGGCTAAAATAACTGATTATACTTCTGCAGCACAAAAACAACTGAAATTAAACTAAGTTACTAAAATATGAAGTCAAACTTCTAAAAGAACTACAAAGTTTTAAAAATAACTTAGTAAATTAAACAACCGAAATTGTGTCGTTCTTTTATTATCCTTTCCATTATTAATGAGGTATTTCTCTTTTGTTTTATACTAAAAAAGAGGATACCTAAGCTAGTTAAGATGCTATTCAAATACGATAGTACAGTTACTGTTTCAAAGTAATGTTTAAACACCTAAGTTACCTAATTAATAAGGTTCTCTACATAACAACACCAATACCACACTTAGTCTTATAGCTGAAATTTCAAATGCAATTAACAACTTCTATTTAACCTCTAAAGCTAGAGATAACTATGGTTACATTGATTACACTAATATTAACTTTACAATTATTTAAAAAACAGTGAATTTTAACCAAAAAATATATTAATAAATTGTAATTACAGTTACATAATACAAAGTATAACCAACGAAACAAAGCTTTTTACAAATAGCTTTAACAGCTAAGTCAAACAAGTTGCGTTTTGATCAAATAAAATTATTTGTAGACACCATGTCAGAGGTTTTATGGTCCTAAACACTTTTTAACAAGTAAAACGAGCTCAGAAACTTGCTTTGGTAAACCAACCATATGAAATGTACTTCCCTACACGTGTTCTTCTGAAATATATTTTTTCAGACACCTTCATTTCGCTTTCATTAAATAACAGCTTTTGTGACCAAAAGAACAGCTTTATACATTTATATAACTGAGGGTTTACACTACCTATTAAAAATTAAATATTGACTTCTCTTATTCGTACTAATAGTACAAATTCAATTTATTTCAATGAGGATCATTGATACCTTTGCTCTGACATATTTTCACCACATTAGGAATATTTATTACAAGATATTTTACAAAAGTTTTACTTAAGATCCTAAATTCCATAAAACGTATATAATTTCGAGAAATTACTATAATGTTTCCGTTTTCATATTCGTATATTACAAGTCGAAATATTCGTAAAGTAACATTTAATCGTTCTGTAATAAGTTATTTAAGTATTATTAACATCTCATTAACAATTGCCTCCTATTTTTGAAACGGCCAGGAATCATTTTAGTTTCTTCTGATCGTAATTGATTTTATATCCGGTTAAAATAATTAACAGAGATTTTGTAATTATTTATTCTATTATATTTTACAATAAACTTCTACATGTCCATAACAATACAAATTTGTCGCATATTATGGATTTAAATTTGTTTATATGCGTATTAAATTAACCAGAAAGCTGTTAATTATAGTCAACCCTGGACGCAGTATGTGTTCATTTGCGTCACGTGATTCACGTAGACTGGAACAATTAATTAAGATGTCAAAACCAACGTTGAACAATCACCGCTTCAAATTCGCTATTTAATTAAAAGTTGATGTAGCTCAAGGCGGCTTCATCGACCTCACAGAATCACTTTGTTGAGGCACACACTCGAGTAGCGCATTGGCTGTGAGACGGTGGAGTAGTAAGACTTGGATACAACCAAAGACAGTGTGACGTATGTTTATTTTCAATTACATGTAATAATTATAAACCAATTATGATACATTGAATTAATTAAAATACAGTATAAAACCGAGTTAACAAATTAATATTCGTCTTCCATTCATCTTTAATTAAAATCATGTAAAGCATTTTATGGTTTGACCTTAGTTTATTTGTAAATAATCCTAATCCAATTTATAATAATATTTTACTCTACTTATGTAAGGTAGAATCCCGGTTTATCCATATATTCACTAGAAATACACATCAAGAATGGAGGTCTCCTTTGATTTGCACAACAATATCCCTAACGAGATTGTGGCTGCAAGTTATGTGAACTTCACTCTACCGCCACCCTGCTGTACTGAAAAAATAGAACCAAATATAACAACACAAACTTGTTATCAGCGAACGTAGTACAGTAGCACAAACAAGATCCTAAAGAATATGATCCTAAATAAGATGTTATATGTGAGTGTGAATATTATTTTAATGTATTATTTTTTTGGTTTTTCTTGTTATTGTTTGTGGGGAGCTTATTTTAGAGCTCCACCCCACGGGGAGACAAAGTTCCAATCAAATGTTATTCTTATGGACATTCAATTTGGTTTAAGCTGATGACAATTCAAACAGCTGTTCAAGGTTCGTAGTAGTTCTACGGGATATCCATTGAATGCAGCACACACCACAGATTTTATTGCCAGGTGAAACCGGGTACGATTCTGAACTTGGATACTAATTAAATGAGTTGGGTAATCTATATGTGAACATTTTATTAACCAGCAGTTGTAAAATATACATTCTTAACTAATTTATAGTAAAGAAACAGCTTCGGGATTTTATATTTTGTTACAAATTTATTCTAACTTAAATTGGGATATTATCTACATTCTACATACAATATATGTTTTAATAACTTAATCAAATCAAATTCAGATCAATAAACACAAACTTACGTAACCGTATCACAAATGATTTAACCCGATATTTGGAAATAATAACGATCTAGTGAGAGATAAGTCACAGAGATTTATTCGTTCTGAGATTAATTTAATTGCCTCCAGCATTACATCCTTGTTTATAACTTCACAAGCAAGTGGCCGACCAAGATAACGCAGGACCATTAGGTTAACGGCTGTTTCATTCCATAGTCACATCAATATCTTAAATCCTTAGCAACTATAACTTGCGAGATTTGATAACACGTAAGCTCTAAATAGTATCAACTGAAGTGCAATTGAAGTATTTTAAATCAACCAACATTAGGATTAATTGATTCTTACGTAGATGTCTCTAAACTTTGGATGTGTTGGTTTTATGTTGTCAGCAATTTATGTTTTATTTTATAATGCAAAATATTAATTAAAATTAAAGGTACTTTTGATTTAGTATTTGTCATACAGTCAACAATCCTAAAAAAATGTTTGACAGTTAGAAATATAACTAACTATAATATATTCAAATTAAAACTGAACGAGTGACTGTTTTAAATGATCGTGAAACTAAAATAAACGTTCTGCAAAGAGTAAAGAAATTATAAATAATATATTTTAATTATAAAAATAAGTTAGTTATAAGTTATAAGTTTTAGTTATAAAAAAACCTTGTAATTTTAAATAAGTAATTTTAAAATATGAAAATTATTGTAAAAATACGCCGTAGACAAACAATTAGGTTTAAGTAAATTGCATTAAACGAAACTAAATTGTTTGCAATGATCTTAAAGGTGGTGCGAAATAATTTGATGTCAGCGTGATTAGATATCACAGAAAGTAAAATCAGATCTCACATTCCACAAAACCAATTTAATTCGTGTCTGTCAGTTTTTAGACCCAATGAATTTACTATCATATTTTAAAACAATAATAGCTTATAACAGAACTCCACCATCAAGGCATAATGAATTCTTTACAAATTTATGTTATCTACGAATTGTTTCGAATAAAGGAACACGTTATTCTTGCAACATATTTGATAAAACTTTCATTTTCAAAAGAGTATCTCTCACAAACTGGGTCAAATTAAGTTCCTTTACGTAATATTATGTAGTGTATTTATTTTAAACTAAAAACAAAGGTTGCGTTACCTTTGTTCCGTCAAGTGATAGTTATTGTGTCATACTATATCTAAGCCAAAACTAAGACTTTAAACGTAATATGTAAATGTAATAAAAGTATTTATTTACCTTGATTATTAGTGAATTTCCTTTGGAAAGTGAACTATTAGCATGACTCGCGCGGTGAAACTTATGCCCGGGACCTCCATAGAAGTTCCTAACGTGACACCCTAAACACGTTTTGGGGGGTTGTTCAAAATTTTATATATATATATATATATATATATATATATATAGACGTATATATATTCAAATATATATATATTCATATATATTCAAATTTGGTAGGGACGTTCCTTTCTGTAATCAGTTGGACAAGTTTTTTGGGCAAAACAATCGGAAAACTCCAAACCCCTTTTTTGGGGATTAATCATTCAAATTTCGAGTTTTTGGGCCAAAAAGGGTCAGAAAAGCCCCGGATGTAAAATTAATGCTTATATTATGATGGGAATTAGTAAGGCAAAAGTTTTCAGCCCTCTCTCCTCATTCTAGCATAAATATTTACCGAGCTATTAAAGAAAATGTATATCGGCTAAACACAGTACGTTGTCTTATGGTTTTTTTTTTTTTTTTCATTAGAAAAGCATGTTATTCATTTGTTGGTTTATTTGTATCATTTCCAGCAACCTTGCACCTACTTTCAAGCCTGACAGGACCTTCCCTTAACCTCATAATGCGCAAAATTGTATTCCTAGCATTCCAGGTAAATGAAACCAGGAGCATCAGAACAGCCAAAAAATCAATGTTTTTGATTTCAATAAAATTGGAATAAATGCATGTTTTTACACTGGTTTTAAGTTTTAAAAGTTTTGTATGTGGAAATTCACTTCTTTTACGTCAGCGTGCTGCGTGCGAACTCGTTTATTACTCATTTCATTTTTAGTTTTGCGTATGTTTTAGGTTCATTTATCTTGTGTTTATGATCTAATATAATAAGTTATCCTCATCAACCAAGCACATTTAAAATGTAAGATGGTTAAATGTATACATATTTAATTATTTTAGGTCTTCTCTAGTTTAATAAACAAAACACCTTCAGTTCTAGTTAGCGATCATTGTATGTCGCTAGCCTCCATATCTTTTGCAAATACATGTTCACAGTTTAATGCAAAATTTATATTATAATTCAACTAGAGTTATCAAAATCTTAGGGAGGGATTGGCTATTTAACTCAAAATGTTTCCAAATAATATAAATATGGATAATAAAACATATTTAATTGGTTCAAATGTCAAAAATCCAACAGTTGATTTGTATTTATGCCATAGAACAGAATTATAAGTATATTTCAATATTATACTTCTCTTTATTGCATAATGGATACTCCTAACCAATTCAATTGACGTGGTCAAAAATATGTGAAATCTGAGTTCTGAAAACGTAGAATTTAATGGCCTAGATAGACGGACAGATCAGTAAAATACATGTTTTCAAATACCAATGACGGTTACATTTAGAAACATTTATTAAGCAAAATATAAGTTATAAGTTAATCATAATGTATTTAACGTCACTGATCGAATTAATTTGTACATAGTCTTGAAGGAAAATATGCTGTGGGAAACTGTAAATCATAAATAAGCCCATTTGCAGAGATACACCTTAGGTATGTCTTTATATTGCAATATATTGCTGGATGTGCTAAACAATCCATTTCATGATACTATATGAGTTGCCATAGCGGTTTCAATTTGACTTAAGTTAATGAAATATAACGCTTTCATTAATTTTCTTGACAGCTGGTGGATAATGATATCTCAGTGCTTATTCATCTCGCCTTGCGTCTCAATTTGTTCGGGTTGTTCATTTTCATAATTATTACTAATGGCAACTCTAACGGTTAAAAACAAAAATACACTTTACTAATCAAATTTAAAAACGTACACCAATATCCCACATTGTTAAATAACAACCTAGTGCACTTTAAACAAATGTCTATAAGAATGAAAAAAATGTGTCGATGACAAACAATAGTTTCACAACCTTCATCTTTAATACTTTAAAAAAACTTCAGAGCTGTAAAGTTGTATTTTAGGTATTATAATTATTATTGTTGAAAGGTTTTGAACAATTTGTACACACAAATTTTTAAAGAAAAAAAAATTTTTTTTACTTTCTGTTTAAAACTATTGTTAACAAATATTTCATATGACTAAATATATATGCTATCCAATGAATAATCGTTATTTTACAATATTCACATCCTTTAATTTTGGCTTAGTAGTTTTATTGTGTTCTATTAAAGTTATATATTTATTAATAATATATCGACATTATTAATAATAGTTTATAATGTAATATTAAAATACTCTACTAAATGTACTAATCTCTTCATGTGCCATAATCATTGATTATAAAGTATACAACATAGCATATAAGCTGTGACTTATAAAAAACAATTATTAAAATATAAATAAAGCCACTATAGTTCACGAAGGTTGAGTAATACTGTATCGTATATTACAAAGACAAGCACCTAAAACAGATGAACATCGAATTTTAGAAAACTGTCTTAAGGAGTAATACAAAAGACTTTGGTGCTACAATACTCAAAAACCACAGAAAGCAAAATATGATATTCCTTTCCTAAAAAAATAGTTTGTTTCTCGAGTCTTTTAGTCTCAAAAACATTTGTCATGTGAGTATTTTCTTATGGGGAAAATCATATTATCGTAATTGGCATAACATGGCATTGGTCTTGGGCTAACTCAATATAACAACCGCATATGGATACAATACATTGTTTATTGAAAAATGTAAATCTGCCCCTATAAATCTTTCTATTTTATTATTTTATTGCTTATACGAGAGAAGTGTGAACAAGATAAATATCAACTACAGATTTATATCTTTATTTCAATGTCAAGATCATGGTACAACGTAAACAAATAATGATTTGAAAATGGTTATACTACTATTAATAATAAAACAATACAATACAGTATATTGGTTAACATTTCGCTCAACATTAGGATTGCATTGAATGAGCTGACAAGCTCTCAGATATTCACACACGTTGATGGTGACTAGGAAGTTTTCTTCCTCGGAATTGAGTGTTTACATATTTATTGTATTAGTTACCGGGATCAGCTGCAGAGAATGTTCTATGATAATCTTATTTACGCTTGTTATGTATTTATTTGAGAAAAAAACTTAAAAATATGTATTCCCTTGAAAAGTTTGTATAAAGGTAAATTTTATAAACGTTAAAAATAAGTCAATATGTCTTCGATATTTTGTAAATTGGTTTTATAAGGGTTTAATGAAGAAAACTAGTTAACTTTTAATATTATTTGTTTTGTTTCTGAAATTGCACAAACCGTATATGCGTTATTACTAAACGTTATACGTACGAAGTTTATATTATGTATTTTAGAATAATCATTGCGATTAAATTCTGCTTATTAAGGCGCTCCCACACTTCTCGCGAACACACCCGAACATTCGGCCGAGCTTCGAATGTTCGAAGGATTCGCGAGAAGTGTGAGAGCTGCACGAACTTTTGAATACATATGGGAATATACGGGACCGAATGTTCAGTGAAAATTCGGAAGAATGTTCGGCCGAATGTGCAGGCGTGTATCCGAGAAGTGTGGGACCGCATTTAATGTTTGCTATCATCAGCTGCGTAGAGCTGTTTCAATTCTTAAACAAGTGTACAAATAAAACTTGTATTTAATTCTAGTTTTGTGAACGATTTCTAAACGGAATGTCATTGATATTCACATATGTGCACAGATGCGTTACCGAGTATTGGTATAATGTTAACGCATAAGTAAAATTCTTTTGATCATAAGACATCTTAAGATGATCTAGTTAAAAAAGCATTTAATTTGAGTCTAAGAGTACTGCTGGAATTTAATTTACAAAAGCCTCTTACATTATTGTATTCTTTAAGAATGCCATTAATTAATTTCGTGAGTCTGACAAAACAACTCGTTCTTAACGTTGATTATATCTAAAGGAGTTACTTTACAAGGGTAAAATGAATCCCATTTATTCAGCCGTTATAAAGCGTATTGAGATAAAAAAATTAACTAACTATTGAGAACTTTGTCAAATTAAATAAACCAATAGTAGATAGTTTGCTGATTAAAATAATTCTAACCAGTTAAGTGAAACTAATAGTCATGTTTTTATAAAACAATGCATATGCTCTTACAATGATAGTTATTTCATATTATTTATACCTAAGGAATATATTTTACGAAACATCAAAGTAAATAGTTACTATAATTAATCTACATCGCACTAGAATAGAAATATAGTTTATGCTTAACTGAGCCCAACACCGAAAATAATCTAAAGAAGTTTTTTAAGATTCTCATCACGTAACGATCGATTCGTTGGTAAGGGAGTCATCCAGAACGTGGTTATTATATTTATAATCTTCTTTAGTTAAACTATATCTTACGATAGTATGGGATTCCATGTATTACATCCTTTGTGTGCTCTATTCTCCACTAGGAGTTCTACGCATAAATAGCATCAATTATAATAATTGCTATATTTATCTGCTTGAACAAGCTCATGGAAATATAGTTTATAACAAAGGTACATATTATTAAAGTACAGTACAACAAAGTTTATCTGGCAAACATAACTAAAGTATTGGAATAGCACCAAAGAACTACTTCAAATTCTTCACCAAGCCTAGATCCTCAGTCTCTTAAACATACCATATAGCTAAGAGATTATAATATTTTACTTGCCAATATTTTCTGTAAATAAGGCCAAGGTTTTTTTTACGCATGTTCTATTATATCACCGAAATTTAAACTATAAATCCTCAAAGTAAGTATAAAATATGTAAATAAATATCATGTTTACTTCGAATGTTTACTTCATACAATTAAACTTAACCATTCAAGGTAGTAGTTTTATTATATTCGCTATAGTCTATACAGGGTAAGTTTTAAATGAGTCACTCCATAAACTTGTCTTTATTTCTTAAGATATTGCCACCGGACCACCAACGATCATTGATAATAAAATTATACTTCATTTTGACTAAGTTCACAATTTCCGACACCATCTTGGATCCGCCATATGGATTAAAATATGTTGTTTTGTATGTAGAGGTGGGGATGCTCTTAATGAGTTTATGAAATTACTTCTTAACTTAGTTGTTAAATAGCCGTTTAATATGCCTTTTATAATTTTCTATTTATTCATTGTGTTAGACTATAAGAGGTTAATAACATAAATCCATTGTCAATCGAACGATTCACATGTTGGTGACCCGAGTTTAAACCTTAAAAGATCATTATCAAAGCCCTGAAGTCAAACATCAATTTCATTCCATAATAAAGGTCATAATTGCTTTTAAATACCATCAAACAACACACAGCACAAATTAAAGAGTAACTAGTGGCTTGAAGGGGCAGAGGGGGGCATCCCCTAACTTAGCTCTAATACTCCGCCTGATCTGATATATTTACTCTTTAATTACATGGTTAGGAAAATATAACAATTTAAGTAGGAATACGTGTCAGATCGTAAATAAAGTAGATACTTAATGACATGTTTTAATGTAAACAAAGCAGACATTTTTAAATCCCCATGTTTTTCTTATGGGGTATAATTTACGTTATTTATCGTTTGCTGGTAAGATTTTGGAAATTCTGCTACTTTTACCGAGTCTCCAGAATCAATACCTTTAATTTGAGACGTCTCCCATCATCCTGTAATTTTTCAAACTCCCATAATTTTGACTTACAATTTTTGCTAACAGAATTATATATAAATATATGCGTTGAATTTTGTCATAAATGTTACTGTATTAAATGTGTTGTGTGTTGTTCGATGGTATTTAAAAACAACGATGACCATTATTATAGAAAACAAATTTTAATTGAATTTAGACTTTTTATAATGTCCTTTGAAGGTTGAAACCCCAAGTACCATTGAGATAATAATTCAATTTAAAACGTATTTAGGTTAATAACATGTTACACATTTTATTTAGTTACCCTAAGTAGGCACTTGGTGTTTTGTCAATTATTTATTTGTATTTGTATAATCTTACCATTTCTGAAAAACGGTAGTTATGCAAATACAAATTACATGTTTTTATTTCACTTTGACAACATCTTAAGTAAATGTTTCTACGTAGAACAAAATTAATAAAAGTTTATTTTTATTCCTAAAGGTAAATTAATTTGTAATTATACTTTACTCAATCAAGCCAATATGGAAAATAAACCTCAAAAGTACTTTAAAACTATCAAGTTTTCCGGGCATCGAGTGATGTAGTAATGTGACCGTGAAACTTGGGTGTGAGGCTGTATTACCCATACATCTTTATCGTAAGACAATGCCCAGTCCTGCCTACCACTTCCTCAATATGCAGCAGTAGGATGATCTTTAACGTCAGCAATCTGGTCACGTGACTCAGCATTATCCTGCCGCCACCCCACGAGGTAGCCCTTACATCCTGATTGGTCTGCTCTTTTCGTTAATCATGTGAATACATTTTTAAAATTAGGAATGTTTTATTTTTCTAGTTTTACTAACAAATGCACTATTACATATGATCGTGTTAAAATCACATAAATTATTATATTAATTTCATTAGAAGTTATTATTAAAATACAAATAAAACACATATTTGTTCTGTAAATGTTATGAGTTGTGTTTTACTATGTTATATAACAAAATTAATGATTACAGTAACATGAACTCTTGTTAATATACATTTAACTGGCATTGTCAATTAAACCATTCCAAAAAAATGTGTAAATAAGTCCTTCAAACCACTCTCAATAACTTCTGACTGTGGAGACCTTTTTGAATCCGGATGTGATTGCAGATACCTTCAATGCCTATTTCAATTCTCACGCACACAAAAATGACCCTGTAGCTTTAAGCCAGCCTTTATCTGTTCCACCATACTTATCATCTTTTTTCCTGTATCCAGCAGGCGAGGAGGAAGGGCTGCATGTTATCAAATCTTTAAAATGTAGTAACTCAGCTGGGTTTGATGAAATTTCTTCTAGACTGGTAAAAAATGTTGCAGACTGTTTACCTCGACCATTATCCTTCCCAGCTAATTCTTCTTTTGTTGAAGGAAAGTTCCTCGATGCCCTTAAAGCTTCCATTGTGAAACCCCTTCATAAGAGGGGTAGTAGATTGGACAAAAGCAATTACAGACCCATTTCATTGCTATCAACATTTTCAAAAATTTTAGAAAAGTTGTTTTTGAATCGTTTGCAGTCTTTCTTAAGTGACCATAGAGTACTCTTTGGGAAACAATTTGGATTTATGAAGAATTCTTCTAGAGTCGACGCCATTTTTAGTTTTATATCAAGTGTATCAAAATATTTGGATGAGCATAATCATGTTTTCGGGATATTTTTGGATTTGGCTATTTTTTCAGCCACAAACTACTCCTGAAAAAATTAGAACATTTTGGTATTAGGGAAAATGCAATTGTTTGGATTTCCTCGTATTTGGAAGGCAGAAATCAGGTGGTTGAAGTCCCATTTTTGGACGACAACGGATGTATTACATCGAAAAGGTCAAGTGAAATGGTTGTTTCCAGTGGCGTACCACAAGGGTCGGTACTCAGTCCAATTATTTTTCTGTTGTTTGTGAACGACATCCACTCTAGCGTATCCAACGTTGATCTCTGTCTTCTTGCCAATGATACGTCATTGAACATCAGCAGTCGTTTTCGTGACAATCTTGAAGTCGAGTCATTCATTCAGAGTTATTTCCTTCTTCAATGGATGGCAGAAAATAACCTATCTGTAAATACTGACAAAACTCTCTTCATAGATTTTAAACTGCGAAATCCTCATGGTGATACTTCAACTTTGCTTGTGGGTGAAAATGAAATTCAATCCTGTGAGCAGGCTACTTTTTTGGGTTTGATTATTGATCCCGCCTTGATTTTTCAGATCACATTCACAAAGTTTCCCGCAAAATTAATAGTTGTATTTATATCCTCCAAAGGATGTCAAATTTATCAAATTTTTCAAATACTGAAGTTTTACTCACTGCCTATTATGGTTGTCTGTATCCGCATATTAGCTATGGCATCGCGTTTTGGGGAGCCGAGTCTTTAAAAACAAAATCACTTGTTATCTTGCAGAAGAGAGCGATTAGATTGATATTCGGAATTGGAAGGAATGAATCATGTAGAGGTATCTTTTCCACGAATAACCTACTTACTTTTAGTTGCTTGTACATCTATGAATACCTTTCCTTTTTTTCAAAAACAATTTTTTTTTAACTTTCGCAATAGTAATCATTACACTCTTAGACACTTTCTTGACCATCCCCCAGCACAATACCAAATTTTTTGAAAAGCAGGCATATTTCAATATTGTCAAACTATTTAATTCCATTCTACTCTCATTAAAAACCGAGCTGAATGAGACCAGTTTCAAAAGGAGGTTGAGATCGTTTTTGCTGGCTAAAGAATATTACAGTGTTCAGGATTATTTTGATGATGGCAGAAAGATTCGTTTAGTATCCTATGTATGAAAGTTCACTGAAAATGTTATTATTTTGTTCTCATGTTATTTTTCATGTACATTGACTATTGTTATGCTTGTAAAAGTTTTATGACAATACATATATTCTATTCTATTCTATTCTATTCTAGTACGAACGCAAGTTCAGTTTTTTGCTTTATTATATGTATATATATATACATTGTATGTAACATAGACAACTAATTAATTGCATTCTTCTCTTGAAACTCAGAGGCCGTTTGGGTGAGGAGAGTAATAAAATATAATATGTTTAATTTTTTTTAACGAAGTACCCAAATAAATTTACAAGAACATATTATAACAAATATGCTAGATGACTAATACATTGCTAAAAAAAAACTATTTATTATGTCTACTAAAATATTCTTAGTTTTATTGTATAAACAATTTTGCTTGGATATATACATATACATCGTGGAAAGCTTATGTTAAATAGTAGATGATCTGCAGTAGTTGAATGTATTAATACTTAAAAAGCGTAAACATTAAAAGTTATCTATTAACTCAAAATGTAAGCAAAGCTATATAAAATGAATAATAATATTACAAATTTGCATTACTAAAATACAAAATAATATTATTAATATAAAATACAACAAAAATTAAATTAAATAAAATAAAATATACTTATTGCTTAGTATATAATTTATATTCTAGTTAAACTCATATTTTAATATTGCACGTGAGATGTTATACACAAAAAAAACAGCTTAAATGGGATTTAAAAATAACAACTGTTTGCAGGATCAAGAACGTGCGGTTCTGTAACCACGTGCTATATCACTTGTTCAGCTAAATTACTATCATTTTCATATATATTGATTTCGAGTGAATATGACCAATGCTTTAAACCTCATATACTGCTGTACATGTGTGGTAGTCTAAGTGTAATGTATGGACTATAAATGCAACAATTTACTTAGCTGAATCCTATGAAATGTAAAATGTATTGAATATATAGTAAATGTTAATGGATTGAGCTTGTGTATAGAACTCTTTTAAATTAAAAATAAAAACTGTTTCCAAATTGTGTTCAGATGATATCTATGTATAACGGTGAATATAAATAACTCCAATCGTATTAAAAACTTTCAGAAGGAAACAACCGACATATTTTGAATTCCTTTCATTATTTGTTATTGTACTGTAGTTAATAATCAGTTGAAACTAAGTTTCAAATAGTAACTGAATACTGTCGCAAGTCCAGTGATAAATATAAAAGCTCTAGATGTTGCAAATAAACCTTATATTAAAAAGAATAAATCTTTGCATCCTATATTTTAAATATCAGAAGGGTTTACATCTGATCAAATATGAGAATAGTTTGACATCTGATACATCGTTAATTATGTTCTTTATACTAACGACATTTAGTATTAGGATTGTAAAAGGAGTGTAAATCGGTTTCGACTTTTATGACTATTCAGAAATTAAATTATTGTTTACAAAATAATGATAAATAGGCTGTAGAATTACATAAGAAAACAATTAAATATATTCTAAATTTCGATGATAACAGTTTATAACCAACAATAGTTTTAAATTACAGATAAAAAACTAAAAAACCTTATTCGAATGTTTTAAAATCATCTTTCACCAGGGAAAGTCAAAGTTCGGGAGCAATGAGGTTCTTTACTCTGAGTTCTTACAAATTGCTCAGCTTTTCCTTTGGCTTTTCTCTCCAAGATCCCTTCTTGTGAAATATTCAAGGGACAGCCAAATAGAAGAGAGTTGTTTTCTGTATATATTATGCAAGTATACATAAATAGTTATTATGAGTTATTTTTTTTATATTTTATGTATTAAAGTAAGGTTTTGTGATGAACTATTTTTTTTATTAATTCGATGCTGTGAATTAATATAGGATTAAAGAATTTCTTATGCAGCGTATAATGTGTTAATAGAATAATGGAAAATGTTTGCTGTTGCATCTTACCGCATTGTAAAAATGCTTTACGTGCCCACACAATTATATGTAATATTACAAAATAATTCAAGGTTTTTTTAATCATGTAAATCTTGTTTAATACTTTTGAACATGCAAAGCAGCCGTATGATTTACTCTGCCCAAAGTTTAGCTGGATATGCATATATTTTAATAACAATCTAATTGTGTTAATAATAATATTGGAGGTAAATTAAACATTATACAGATATATTGGGAAATATTTTCAAAGAGTATACATTTTGTAATATAATTACGTACTTTTTACTTAGAATTTTCTTGAAGGTAGGATTTGTTTATTTATCTGGAAACCCTCATCTTTAATTAAATACTATTAAAAATAACTTTTGTATTTATAAGATTAGTGGTCCAGATAAAATAATAAACTATAGTTTAATTTTAAAATTTACAGTTAAAACGAAAGTGTTATAAATATTACTTATACCAATTACTGTAGTTTGAGTTAAGTTGAGGTTACGACAATACGTATAAAATAAGTATTTCATATGACATCCACAACTATTTATCAATAGTATACAACTCATTGCAGGGGAATAACTAACTTGTACCGCTTTATACTAGTTAATGACTTATTAAAAGTGTATGCTATAAACTGGCTAAGAAAACGTGTAAAAAAGGCTAACAAATGCGTTTTCTTTTTTAAATATGAATTTCGTTTGAAATATCTTAAAATACTATGCGATGTTAAAAATGATTCTATGTATGATATTAAAATTATTTTTATTGCCATATTCGATAACTAAAAAAATATTCCCATTTGTTTTTAATTCGCCAGTAAGTTAAGTGGTACGAGTCTGACTATTGAAATTATTATTAAGTTTAAATAGAGTACAATAACACCAATAGAAGGGTAGCAACTGCAGTTTGGGTATTCCAAGTAGCCGTATGGCACCTAATTAGGTGGATGTCATGGGCACTTCCTGTCTTCAAACATGTTTTACAATGTCTTTCCTCTGAGTCTAGGATTAAAATCTTGGAAATATTTTATTGCCAGTCAATTATTTTTTCTCAGTGTAGGCTATAATTGCGTAAATAAAAAAAGATAAAATAAAAAATATCTGTATTTTTACACGAGAGAGGATATGATTGGTTACCATGTTGTTGCCATGAAAGCAGAGTGAGCAGAAAGCAAAATGGTGGTCGACCATGTAGGCTTTTTTTGTTTGCCCCAGCTGGGACCTCTTGATATAATAGCCTCGTTCGGTTCAACAATAAAAACATTTAGGTTAACTGAATTTTTGGTGTACTAGCAAGAAGGAAATAAGCAATAATTGAACACACCACTTCGATGTATCGACAACGGGTGTTTTCCGTGGAGTATGATATAACAAAATTATATATAAAATCTGTGTTGCAAAACTATGCATTCACGAAAACCGTACAATCGTAGTAGAAAACCGTACAATTACTACTACTCAGGTTGTTATATCTAACGCCACAGAAAACACCCGTTGTTGATACATCGACGTTGTGTGTTCAATTATTGCTTTTTTACTTCTTGCTCGTACACCAAAAATAAGGAGTTTATGGAGAAGAGAGATTTATCAAGGACGAACTAGGTCAAGCCTCGGATGAAATTTTAATGGATAGCGCTCTCAATGGACAAAAACTGTGCCTGTCCCCGAGTCCGCTGGGTGGCAAAAAGTCCCGAGCTGGCCGCCGCACCTTGTTAAATTAACTTTAATTATATCTCGCTGTGACCGTCTACTAACACAGACGTACATTATTACTACAAACTGAGTATAAAGAATCAAGATCGTTTATTGTCATAAAACTATATACACAGCATGAACAATCGTCAACATTGTTACTCAGTAACAAAAGATTTAAAATAAAATAAACTACTGCTCTAACTAAGAATTAACATTGTCAGTAAAATACTCATGGACGCTGTAGTACTCTTTACCAACCAAAAACGACCTAAGCTTGACCCTAAACCTTTTAACGTCTGACTGATTAAATGTGTAAAGAAAGTGAATTGAGCAGTTTTATGATGGTGAAATATGAGTGTTTTTTTAAAAGAAGCAGTATTGTGATGGGGAATGGTTAGTGTAGATGAAGCATGCCTGGGATTTTAGTGCCTAATGTTACGAAAATAAAATAAGTGTTTTTGTTTAATTACACAAATGAGAGACGCTGAAAAATATATAAGCAAGAAAATGTGAGTAGATCGTTGACTGTAAAAATACATTTACATGAATCATCTATTTTCATAGGTGATAACCAATCTACCCCAAATACCAATCTAATTGCTCTTTTTTGCAGACGGAAAATGGCTTTTGTTTTTGTGGTTTCAGCACCCCAAATCGCAGCGGCATAACATATTTGAAGATAAAAGGACCAAAAATATTCTGAAAAAAGTACATCTGTGTTTGCAAACTTAGTCAGCCTGCGAAGAATAAAAATACTACTGTTGAGTTCACGAGATACGTTGTCAATGTGTTCAGAAAAATCAAGGCGATTATCAATTATTAAACCTAAAAAAATCGTTTTCAGACAAGAAATAATTTTAGTATCACCTATGAATCTACTAGATGGATAGGCTACTGATATTCCCAACTTTAAATCAATGAAATGAGTTTTTTTTCAGTATTGACAGAGAGGTTATTATCAACTAGCCATTGCAGAAGTGAGCTACTTTGTATATACGATTCAATCTCAAGGTCATTACAAGAATCATTACTTATGTTCAGTGATGTGTCATCTGCAAATAGGCATAGATGAACACCTGACACACTAGAGTGAATGTCATTGACAAAGAGTAAAAAAATAATTGGTCCCAGCACCGACCCTTGTGACTCCACAGGTAATGGAAATTTCATGAGACTTCTGAGATGAAATACACCGTTTAGCGTCTAAGTAAGGGATTTGAATATTATGTGTTCTACCTTCCAAAAAAGAAGAGATCCAGCTCAGAACCTCTAATGCCAAATTGTTCTAATTTCTTTAAGAGCAAACCATGATTGACCATATCAAAAGCATTACTCATGTACAAAATTGTGTTTAAACTAATTGTTTAAGTTTTTTAAGTTCTTTTTAGCGAATTTCCCCTATAGGGAAGAAGCTGTTACCGTAGTCGGCATGGTAAGACCTAGGCCCGGGACCATGATAACTTTTAGTTTTGAGGTTTTTAAATATAAATATAACACAACTAGGTCAAGCTACATAAAAGTTTCATAGATACTTATTCATAAATAAGCCATTTTAATTATTCTCCATAAGAAATAACTTGGGAGCTGCGTACGCAAACAATGCTTACAGAACTTACAAACTTAAGACATTGGTTTAAACATAATTCAGCTACACATTATATTAAGCTAGGATGTTCAATCAGTCCTAGATGTTGCTATTTTATCCTAAGATGTTACTATTAATCCTGTTGAATACAGGTACGATCATCGCTAGTGTTACCATTATACCTATTTTAGGTTACAGAGAAAAGTTGTTAAACAAAGACATAGTTACGCAATTGTTAAAAAATACAGCAAAATGCAAGTTTAAGGTCAGTGCATTTAATTTCATTCACCTCTTTGTAGATGGATGAGGGCATAAAATATGTAATTATAGTCAATTTTAAACTCTACTTATAAAGTTATATTACAAAACTTTAGAAGTGTAATTTAACGTTGTGCTTTTGTAAAATATTGAAAAGAAATAATACATTTCAAAATACCAATTATCTTTATGTATAAATATTTTGAATGAGTTATTAACGTATGGGTAGGATTGAGTAGGGTTGAGTAGGGTCATCTAGGTTTCAGTAGGTGATTAGTTTGTTAAGGTCAACTTATTATATTTAACTTTATAACATATCGTTTTTTTGTTGTAATAAAAAAAAGAATATATTTTTGACATTTGACCTTTATTCTACAATTCATTAAATATTGTACAAGATTGATAAAATTTGCTCTGACTAGTTTATTCTCAGGGTAACATAAGAGATTCGTCATCAGGGGTGGTTCTTTGCCGCCGAATATTTAAATTCTTGTGTCGAATTATTAATACAATATATGGAACATTAAAATTAAATAATATTAGATTGATAATCATTAATGAGTAGACTTATTAATTTTTGTTATTGATTTGTCAATGAATGTTCATAACTGAAGCTATATTTCAATATCTTGATAGTTGTTAGAGTTTCCCTTGAAGGAATTAATTTAATTGGAAAGTTCTCACCTCGGTTATTTGTTAGGATGAACAAACGTGTTCCTTTCGTTTATTTAGTCCATTACTCTTCCTTGGTTGCCTTTTATCTTCTTGCAATTCCATTTTGTTCTTGGCCTAAATTTCATGATGCCACTCTTTTCATTACACTTTCACAACAACCACACACATTTTGTTTTTTTATTAGTTAAATTAATTTATGCTCATCTGTTGAATTGTTTTGGTTGAAGGTATAATAATCTTGAAAAGTCAAGATCATTATACCTTCAACCAAAACAATGAGGTTCTTTACTCTGAGTTCTTACAAATTGCTCAGCTTTTCCTTTGGCTTTTCTCTCCAAGATCCCTTCTTGTGAAATATTCAAGGGACAGCCAAATAGAAGAGAGTTGTTTTCTGTATACATTATGCAAGTATACATAAATAGTTATTATGAGTTATTTTTTATATTTTATGTATTAAAGTAAGGTTTTGTGATGAACTATTTTTTTATTAATTCGATGCTGTGAATTAATATAGGATTAAAGAATTTCTTATGCAGCGTATAATGTGTTAATAGAATAATGGAAAATGTAAGGAAAGACAAAGGTCTTCCTTGCAATATATATATATATATATCTCTCACTATATGAAGTTTACACATTATTTTTACGCGTTATTAAATATCATTACTCACGTAAATTTAGAATATAAATAATAATTATCAATCTCAAAGAACTATTACAAATTAAAATGATAAAATAAATAATACATAACACAATATTTAAACATGAAAATTATTTGATATGAAAACATATGGTTGTAGAAATAATAGGCACTGGAATGGTACATTGCTCATATCTAGCCATAGGTAAAGAATTGATATGTTAATCTGTTTACAGTTTAAATATGATATCTACCCTCAGCTGATCATATGTCGTGTGTTTCTTTCTTTGCTCCTGTCAAATATTTTGTTTTGTAAACATACAGAGTTTTATGGATTCATAGATTGGGATTATTACAACTTTTAATGAGAGGCATAGCGTTTGGTTTAAATTATCTGCATTTTATCCGGTTTGTTTAGAGCATATCATGTTTTTAGCCCCTTAATCATGATATGTAAGTGGTTGCAGTAAGGGGATCGGCATTACACTAACAAAACTATCATTTTGAAAAAATCACGGTTTTTTGCATTTATAATTTTTGGGTAAATCGTGGCATGCGTCGCTGCAAAATTAATTTACCATCATTTCAGCCAACCTGTTTTAACCGTCTTTTTCATGTGACGTCCGATCACTCGTATGTTCGTGTATGTGATTATAAATTGTTTTTAAACAACTGATATATTGGTGAAAAAATAATAAGAATCGGATAATTTGTTATTAATATATTTACAGTATTTAAAATAATACTGAGAATCTTCACTTTGTTTTTTTTTTAAACTTGGGTATAAGTGTGAAAATTGCGGAAAACATCTATTCCCGTTAAGCCAACATTTGTATATTAGTATTTATTATATTTGTATTTGAGTGTCCATTCTACGCCCTCTCCCCCCACCACAATCTTAAAAAATTCAAATAGTAAAATACCTCATGTGGCTTATAACATTAAAAAAGATTAAAAAAGTAAAGTTTACTGAAAACATAATTATTATTGGATCATTTGTTATTAAGATATTGTACAGTATTACAATAATTCGTTTTTAATAAATTTGCTACTTCTTATAAGATAAAAACAATGCATACTATTAAATTACTCGTTAATATTATTCACGGTAAGTAGATTTGCTTTCATTAAAGAGTTTAAATCAACCGTCAACATAGGGCATGACATAAATAAGCTAAAGTTTGACCTAATAAATTAAATATTGAAATATCTCAATAAAAAATTATCAGGTTTTAATAATTTGTTTACAAACAAGTTTCTTTTTTAACACTCTTTAATGACATGTGCAATTAGAGGCACTTTGCTACTTGACTTCTTTAGGTTTTTATTAGGGTGAAGAAGACGGGTTGAATGGGAGACTCATGTTCAATATAATACATTTTCCCCAGTGGGAATAGATGTTTCTCGCAAATTGCATATGCCTATTTATATATATTTTTGTTTTTTTTATAAAAAAGATGCAAGTTTGAAAAAACACACAAAATAATATTATATATATATATTTGTATAATATTTTCCGGAGTCATCCTGTTTACCTAAACGTTTAACATATTTCTATAAATGTTAGTGAATACAACTTAGATCAATAAATAATAAATATATTATATTTTAAGCTAACAGTTTTACTCAAAACTTTAATTTTTGACTTTTATATTGTAAACGAATGACGTAGATTAGGAACATTAAAAGTATAAAGAATTTATTAAACGTGTTTCCAAAATTAACACAAGCAGCTGTAGGTGCAGTGAAGCAGTGTAGGTGCAAAGAAGAGATCAAAATGTTTATTTACAGTATCTCGCTCAAAGTTTCATTTATAACCTTTACAAGTTATCTAACCATTAAAATTCTCACCTTTTTCACGTAATCGATGGCTCGGGTGGATCACTCACAACAATGTTTTGCCATTGGAAAGCAAACGCTGATCGTGGCTAGGTTCCCGGTATAATCTCAAGGGGAGCACTGACAGAAATTTGAGCAACCCGGTAGGCTCAGTGCCTAAGCACTGGTTACATATATGATGAAGCTAATCACCTCTTCCTGCGATCAGTCCATACCGTGCAGGAGACCCCGGCGTGACACCTAACCCATTTACTTGTGTACTACTGAGTTTTCAGATATCCGTATATGCGTAGAACCTGTTTGAAGGCAAGACAAGTCCAACATGACAACAAATATCCCCAAGACAGAACACAAAATAAGTCGACTTACAAAACCACAAGGAGGTTTCCCTACCGGACCGTGAACAGGAGCAAGGCTGGCAGCTGGATGAAAACAAAGAGGATATCGACTTCAAGCCATGTTGGGTTAAAAAATGGTAACCCACAAACAAGGCACTCACATCCCAACTTATATAATTCCATCACAGAGAGCGCTACCAAAGAAAGGATAGTCACTTCCTTTATTTCAGAAAATCTACTGTAGCCCTAGGTCGAACTTTGACGATTAGAGGATGTTCTCTTTTTCTCGTTGAAGGTATTCCTCCATCGTTGGAACAAGCACATTCACTGTTCTCCAATACCTTCAATGAGAAAAAGAGAACATCCTCTAATCGTCAAAGTTCGACTTAGGGCTACAGTAGATTTTCTGAAATAAAGGAAGTGACTATCCTTTCTTTGGTAGCGCTCTCTGTGATGGAATTATATAAGTTGGGATGTGAGTGCCTTGTTTGTGGGTTACCATTTTTTAACCCAACATGGCTTGAAGTCGATATCCTCTTTGTTTTCATCCAGCTGCCAGCCTTGCTCCTGTTCACGGTCCGGTAGGGAAACCTCCTTGTGGTTTTGTAAGTCGACTTATTTTGTGTTCTGTCTTGGGGATATTTGTTGTCATGTTGGACTTGTCTTGCCTTCAAACAGGTTCTACGCATATACGGATATCTGAAAACTCAGTAGTACACAAGTAAATGGGTTAGGTGTCACGCCGGGGTCTCCTGCACGGTATGGACTGATCGCAGGAAGAGGTGATTAGCTTCATCATATATGTAACCAGTGCTTAGGCACTGAGCCTACCGGGTTGCTCAAATTTCTGTCAGTGCTCCCCTTGAGATTATACCGGGAACCTAGCCACGATCAGCGTTTGCTTTCCAATGGCAAAACATTGTTGTGAGTGATCCACCCGAGCCATCGATTACGTGAAAAAGGATGTACTGATTGTAACAAGGGCACCGTAAAATAGGCATTCCGCCTTCGTTCAGGACAATGGATCCAGCCCTGGTGGCCAAATTGAGGATGTATATGCCTCGGGAAACGGTATATGTCATTCCATCCGTCCTAAAATTGACAGCGCCAAAATTATGCCTAGTGGTGCCAAGCACGCTCTCAAATAGTCATTTGATCTTATCACGGTCTTGGATAACCTCTTTGGGGGTGAAGTGGCGAGTAAAAATTACACATCTTTAAACCTAAATCAGTCGAATCCTCGGACTAAATTATGCCACCGGACTATTCATTCTGCTATGTTACACTCCCAAAATACCCTTTAAATTGGATTACATACATTTTTGCTAATTAAAGATTCATTAATAATGTCAAAATTAGTTTTATAGGTGTTCATAGTATTTAATAGACGGCCAATTTCAAATTAGGATGTTTTGCTATTGCCTCATAACAGTCTAGTTTATTGTGTTCGGTCAACTCAGCATTTAAATATTTTCAATAATCATTTATGGATAAAGTATTTTACTTTCCTTTCCTGCTATATCCTATTCTTTCGGTAACCTGCGTAATACTCCCGCTTGTGGAAGATGTACCTAGCAGCTATGCTGGGGTTTCCTAATCCGCAACAGTGATGAATGATGATGATATGGTTAAGGTTTTTCTAGTATAGGTCATGCTTAAAATAATGTGTGGATTTACAAGGAGAAGCTTTTACTGTTACTACTTTGCACAAAGAGATTACTTCCTAATCCGCAACAATGATGAATGATGATGATATGGTTCAGGTTTTTATAGTATAGGTCATGCTTAAAATAATGTGTGGATTTACAAGGAAAAGCTTTTACTATTACTACTTTGCACCAAGAGAAATTGTTTCTTCATCAACTACAAATTCAGTTGGATTAAAATTCAACTATTAAAGTTTAAAAGATTTAAGAGTATAACAACATTTAATCAATTTTATCATAATTTATTAGTTTACCTAATTATTAGGTCATTTAATAATTGTCTTCAAATAGAAAATAACAACAAATAGATCACAGTCTCAGGAGAAAGACATTGTAAAACATGTTTCACTGCAGGAAGTTCCCGTGACATCTGCCTAATTAGGTGTCAAACCACCAACTTGGAATTCCCAAACACAGCCACTATCTGAAATTTAGTTTTATTGTACTGAATTGAAATTGTTAGACTTATTTTACTAATATATATTGCTGCTTTTTTAATGGTCGTATATTGCTTTAAGATTTTAGAACAAATACGTCAGTCATATGGCATATTGTATGTTGTAAAACGTGTCAAGCAACTAGTTACTACATCGACTGATAAGATTAATAACCTCTTTATATCTACACTATACAACATTCTTTTTTTAAATTTAGAAATAATTAAAATAACTATAATAAATAATTTATAATTTCATAATTTTAAAATAATTTATAATTTCAGAAATGAGGGGTACACCGTTTTAGTCTTCATCAACTTTTTTCTAAACTAAGTGAATTAAGTTATACAATTTTGTTATAAGCGATATTGTGGATAAATTTGAAAATTTTCAATTTCTAAACATAATGTTTTACCCAGTAATGTATTATCTTTGATATAAAATTATTGTAACTTCGTATTTACTATTTGTTTTTTTACAATCCACCATAGGGAAAATTTCCATGTAAAAATAATTAGCCGTATAAAACATGCTTTCCAACATCCGCACGGTTTCCTTATTAGTTAAATAGGAAGCAAAAGTTTTTAAAAATGTTACACAAAAACACAATAAATGTTATGGAAGTTAAAAAATGTAAATACTTTGTGAACAAACAGTATCCAGTAAGCCAGTGGGATTGTAGGGGTCAGCACGTGAAGTGGCATCTGATGTAGCGTCACGTGATCAGCGTGCTGGGGTGATTACGCCACTGCTGAATATTTGCAACAGCTCATGCTTCATTTTTATATAATATTTGGTAAATTATAAGTATCCATGAAGCCAGTATAATTGTAGGAATTAGCATGTGAGGTGGCAGAAACTAAGTCACGTGACCAGCGTGCTGAGGTGATGACGTCATAGCTGAATACCATCAGCAGCTAATGCTATGGGTTCTTATAATAGTTAGTAAATTTGGTAGTATCCAGAAAGCTAGTTCTATTGCAGGCTTTAACATGCGAGGCGGCTTTTAAGATATTGAGATTGAATTTTAATATAAATAATATCGTGTATTGCTAGATCTAAAAAAGTTGTTCAAAGATATAAAGTTTTTTAATGTTTAGGAGATAAATAATGTATACATTAAACAATGTATTCTGTGTGGTTGTCCCCGGAATATTCTACCAGAAGGGATCTTAGAGGGAAAACCCAAAGGAAATGTAGAATAATTTGTAGGGATTTGGAGTAAAGAACCTCTTTGCTCCCGAACTTTGTCTCTCTCTCGTGAAAGATTATTTAAAAACTTTAAATCCTGTTTCGATATGTTTGTAATAATACAATTTAAATTTTACCTAAAGTTGTAATATGTGTCATCGTACTGATATGTCATATAATTTACAATTAAACATTAAAATACAAACTATTATGAGGTAAAACAATTACCGAATTAATGTTTACTTTGAGGATCATATTTTTTAGTCTGCTCATTATTACATACATTAATGCATACTTTTCATTCTTAAATTAATTTTTTAACAAATGACAGAACATAAATCAAACTTTCGTCTGATTTAAATATCAGAGCTTGGGATTAATATTGTCGGTGCCAAATTAATGTAATATTTATTTATTAGGTGGAATTTTATTTACCTGCTGTGTTTTTTACCAAACTTAAGCAAGTATTAATTATGTACTTAACCCATAGTAAATTCCCAGGACTACCTTAAAATTGGTCTATACCAGGTTTTACGCTGACATTGGGTACAGCAAATGAAGTTGTCATTACATAAGGTAAGTCTTTTGGCTGTCCATTATGACAAAACTTCCCTTTCAACTTTGGTCCCTCCATTTGCAGCAGCTAGGGACAGAATCTCCGGGTTTGGCCCCACCTGCCAACCAAAAATGGATGGTCCCTGGGTGTTGTACATAGATACCCTGTCTTGGAGGGCAGTGTGGGTCCCCTGTTTGAGAGCCTCATCGCAGCTGTCACAGGCGTACGGTAGTTGACCCCCTGAAAGGTCGATTTTGCTGCCGTCCCAACCCACCCTTTCCTTGCCTGCTATATCTTATCTTTCCGGTAACCTGCGCAATATTCCCGCTTGTGGAAGATATGACTAGCGTCTTTGCTGGGGTTTCCTAATCCGCAGCAATGATAATGATGATGATTACCCAAAGTAAATTATGATAAATGACATTCTTAAAACGAGTCGAGTCAAATCAAATTTATTTAAGCCTCCCTAACTGTTTTAATACTTCTGATACAAAGATATATATACAGGGATCCTGTAACTCTGGAAAAAGTCGTATAGCATTATTCTCTGAGTTAAGACAAACACATTTACTCATATAAAAGTGGGTTTCCCATACCTAGTTTTCCGTTTGTATGTCTGTACATGTTTATCACTTTAAAGATCATATTTAAAAAACGCATTACCGAATTCGACAAAACTTAAGTGCTTATGGTAAAAGGTTCTATTTACACAACAGTTATGGTGTCATTATCTCTGACTATTTAAAAATGGTGGCATTTATAATGTTCTGTATTAATTGTCTCAAAACCTCAAGGATTAATCTATTGTATTAAATTCAATAACAAGTATACAAATACTTAAATTATTGAAATCGATTAATAAATAACTGATCTGATAACATTTATCTGTGACCAGAGATAGTCCATATTTGGTTTCTCCATAATACAACCATACAATAAATGAAAAGTATTACAACAGCTTGTTTATTTATTGTCCAATATCAATAGTATTATATTGTTAAAAAGCCTATAAATGTATTTAGTTGTGGGTTAAAACGTGTAAACCTGTATGAATGAAGGTTGTAAAAGGTATTGAATTAGTGCAGAAATATCTATTTTGATCAGTCTCTTTTTTCAGATATTCTAAATCGCCACTGTCATATCACCATTGCTAGCCAGCTGATTAGGTGACGTGTCTTTGACCCCCTCTGTTTCCATACTTCAGTAGGCCTACAAAATGTGACCAGTATGGATCCGTTGTGTATGTGTGTGCCACAATCATTGGTATAAACAAATATGGCTTGAATGTAACACAATACTGTGTCGCGTGTGTCTGTGTAAATTGAGAACCATTGCAAAATGGGCTTCTTAAGTTTTTCGACTGCTGCTGGAATGGATGGTAATTTGACTGAAACATGTTCATCGTGAAGACACATATTGTTGATATATATATATGTATATACTGTTTAAGTAAGTAAATATATTTGGTTAAAGTACCAGATGATAAAAATGTATTTTTCTAATACTGCCAATAAAACTTATTACTTATACTAAGATAGATTTATGCTTTCAGCTTTGTGGATTAGACAATTTTGACCAGCACTAAATATAATATCTAACTTTAAATATTGCCACCCTTTAATCTAAAAGTTAGTGAGAGTTTAGGTATAAACATTATTTATCCTTATTAATCAGTGATATTCAAGGCAAATAATAAATACCACGGATTATTACAAAAATGTATCATTATTGTATTAATGCAGGTGAGTTTGCAAGGAACAGTGTAGTATCCCAATAGTGAGTGTATTTTGCGGATCCAAACGGTGGGCAACTAGTTAAGGCACGCATAAGCCCCAGAACACAAAACCCCTGATTATCGTGAGGCATGGCTTAGAACACAAAACCCCTGATTATCGTGAGGCATGGCTTAGAACACAAAACCCCTGATTATCGTGAGGCATGGCTTAGAACACAAAACCCCTGATTATCGTGAGGCATGGCTTAGAACACAAAACCCCTGATTATCGTGAGGCATGGCTTAGAACACAAAACCCCTGATTATCGTGAGGCATGGCTTAGAACACAAAACCCCTGATTATCGTGAGGCATGGCTTAGAACACAAAACCCCTGATTATCGTGAGGCATGGCTTAGTTAAAGAAATTGATCAATATAAGAATCACGTTCTAGAAGATTCCCTTACCAGCGAAACGTTCGCGACGTGACCAGGATTGAAAGAAAACACCTTCTTCACAATCCTGAGGGGATAATTCTGTAGGATAAGCATTTTTTAGTGTACACGTTATTTCAAAATGTTAGTTTACAATGTATTGTATTACTACAATATACCCTTTATATAAAATGATACGATGATATAAAGGAATTAAAAATAAAGAATATTTATGGTAATTTGTAAAAAGTAATTAGTTTTATGAATTTAATATTTATAATTGGTGGTATCAGAGGTATAATTCAGAGACATAATAGTGTTATCAAAAAAATTACCCTAAATAAGATGATAGCAAGTATAGTCTAAAGCTCCAAAATGTATTATGAAAGGTGGCTGAAAACGCCTTTTTAAGGGCTTAATTATTTTAGGTTTATAGGTTACATTTGAGCAATGTTATAGAACTATATTAAGTTAAAAAACACAAACAGTGTGTTAAAATGTTTATCTTGTCTTTCAAATTCATTTAAACGGATAACTACAACCACCTTCATCAAGTCCAAGCAGCAGCTTACAACGTAGTACAAACATTTTATTTACAGATTGAAATCTTAAAATGACCATACTTAGTTTGTTCGTCACTGTAAAGCTCTAAAGAGAACAAGGTAGTAAAAGTTATTAAAGGTTTCACAGTTTTATTTAAGACACACCGTACTATCTAATTAAGTGCACTTACATATTTAAAAGCTTTAAATACACAGACCGTTAATACAACTAAACTTTTTTTATTACACTTACATAAAAGCCTTTAAAAAAAAATAATAATATGACAGGTTCTGTGGCAGGATCAGTATTAAAGGCAACTGATTTCGAAATGTCAACAGCAGCACTTATGTTTTTCAGTCCTGTTTAGTAAGTTTTACCAGTTATGTGTACAACTAGGTAAGGAAACGGGGCAAAGTGAGCAAAAGTAGGCTGCCAACCTCTTTAACGGGTTTGATTTAAGTGGTATACAAACTAGCTTATTTTGGTTTACAACTTCTAAGTTATGTATGAATTAAAATGAACCGCCCTGATCACGCCACTACACATCCATTGCAGTAATAAACTGTTTATATAACTTTATGTGATATAAACACTACCATTTTATGTTGAGCAAATTAAGGTTATTGCTTCACACATGTTACGTACAAGATATGGATTTATTTTCTATTTTTCCAGGCGCTCTTAAGCGCCCTAAATTATAATTATTTTTTAATAAATATTTATTTAGTTATATATTTTAGACTATTAATTATTTATTAATGATTATCTTAATAACACTAAGTACTATTAACAGTATGCACAAAACTTCACACTACGTTATGTGTTATAAACTTATTCTACTGTTGCTGTGCAGATAAAGCTATCTGTTAATGATGGTAAGATATCTGCACTAACGTTAAATGTATATCTAAGTAACATGTTGTCTATTAGTAGTACTAACATAATACACTTTTGTTTTTAACTAAATTCTTAAATAATCCTAACCAAAACGACGTAGTACGATAATGTCGAGTTACAATTGGTAATATAAGATTGTTTCATTTTTGGGTGGGTAAATATAACAAAATGACCCTTTAAATTAAACATTTCAAATTGAAACTACACACAATGTACTTATGGGGACATAATCGCAAAAAAAAAATAAATAAAAAAAATAAAACAAGAATATTAAGTTATATTATAAGGAATTGTTTACAAAATATTTTTTATATGTGGAAAGAGACAATACTACGGTAGTTACTAGGAAGTATGTGTTGCAATAAAAATGCTTTTGTTTCAGAATATATTTTGTATTTGATTTCATGAGTAGTATTGCATTTATTTGATTACAATTCAGTTCACGGCGCTTGGCACCTGGGAAAGGCGAGAAACTACTGAAATTTATCGCAAATAAAAGTAGACATTAACAAAAACAACCAAAACCAATGTTTTAAAATTAAATAAGTGATTTTTGCTTTCTGCTGACAAAAGTAGACTGTAAAACTAACGGTACCCGAGGCGAAAAGTCATTCCAGAGTATACGCTAAACAAATGCCAAGCACTGTGACCCGAGGGTACCTAATGCACCTCAAGTCACTGTGGCACATGCTCTGCCTCGGAGTAAGTTTGAAGCATTAGGCAGGGAGAATTAAATTTAGAGGTACAAGATACACTTATGAATCACAAGCTGATTCTTTACTCAATAAATAAAAGAGTTTGACAATGTCATGAAATATTTTTAATTGATAAGAAATGTAATAAACATGTTAGTGGTAGTTTGTAAACTGTTGTCAAAAAATACAGACAGCTTTACAGTTATAATTAGCTTTTACCTAACTAAAGTTCTAATGCATTATTTGGCGCGTTAAGTTTTGTTTTTCAAATATATGATTTCTTGACTCTAGAGAAATGCATAGTCTTAATATGCTAAAAATATCATGTGCCTTTGGGTTACAAGAAAATAATTAATTTGCATGTTGCCCCAAATCAAGATTTTATTTTTAACGTTTAACGTTTGATAATGTTTTCAGTTGGATAGAAAAAAAAACTTAAATACCTTTAAAAATCTATCCTAGTAGAGATTAATCAGTTTAACTATTTGTCACCCGTAACATAACTGACTGCCAGTACAACATTTCACAGATTTAAATCCCAGTCTCAGAGGAAAGACATTGCAAAGCATGTTTCACTGCAGGAAGTGCCCGTGACATGCGCCTAATTAGGTGTCACGCAGCAACTCGGAATCCCCAAACTGCAGTCGCAACCCCTCTGTTGGTTTTATTTCAACCCTATTTATACTTCTTTTTAATACGAACTTTACGGTTTTATAGTTATAAAACAAATATAGTTGTAGTATATAAATTATCATCCAGTAAGTATATTAAAATGTCAAGCTTTAACCTTCATTAATTACAAACTTCAAACTAGTATGACAACTAATTCTTTGGTTAAATTATACCAAAACTAAATGGCTTTATAAAACACCAGTTTTACTTTCAAAATTTCATGGGGAATAATTAGTTTACATCTTTATAGGAGTTTAACTTATTAAAATGGTAGATGTAATGTTAGTAATGTACAGTATTTTAATTGATTAAAATCCTGTAAAAAACTAAACAAATGATATTGTTGTTTAAATTAAAATAATAAATTTAATATTTTAAAGTTGGTAGGTAATGAATAACACCCCACTTTTACACCGTTGCTTTTTTATTCTTTGGTTTTGTGGATTTTTTACCCCAATATGTAGTAGACTACTTTTAAATTAGACTAAATCAGAGAATAGCTGTAACGGAGCTGCATCATGAGCTACTAAATTGAAGCTTATTGATTCCACTATTTGAGTAATTTTCAGGTATGCAGCATTAAATTTTCTTGTGCAAAATACATTTTAATCCAAACTTTACGGCTTTTATTTGAGAAAATATAATACAAAACTATTATATAGTTTAATTAAAGAGTTATAATCATTTTACATATTATTTGATACACATATATTTGTTTAATGCAATTTCTCTGAGATTATAAAGGCCAAATTTGCTGTTTGGTATTTATTTAATTCCACAATTCACTATTTGTTATTGAATTTATAGAATGTATTTACTCAAGTTATTTTTTACATCATATTTGTATATTCAAATCTAAATATTATAATTTAAAAAAGATAAAGCAATATTTTGTAAACAGATATAGGGTAGAAAGAATTTCAGTAAAAACGTATTACAAAATGCAGTATCCAGTAAGCTAGTGGGATTGTCGGTGTCAGCATGTGAGGCGGCAGCTGATGTAGCGTCACGTGACCAGCTCACTGAGGTGATGACGTCACTGCTGAATACTGAGCTGCTCAAGCTATGCCGGACTTTTGATGGCTGTAAACAAAGAAAGGAAATTCATATCGAATAATTTAAGCTGTTTCTTAAACAATGACACAAAATATATTTATGTCATGTAAAATTTGAATCACAATTTCAGGGATAGCATGCTATGTTTTACGAACTATATATTTTTAGCCCAACGTTAATATTTACGAAATTTACTTTTTTTAGTTAGGTACTATGGTGATTTCTTTTGGTTGGTTACACCCCTTTGACTATTTTGGTGTAGATAAATGTGCACCTTGAATGTATAAGAAGGAATTTTGAGGAAATAAATATCAGCAAAAATGCTAGGATTGGAAATGTTTTTTATTATTACTATTAGACTAATTATTCATCATCATAATGTGTTCAGAAATTATTAATTTTACTACTACACATATATCTCAAAATGAAACTAGAACTTTCAGTGAAAGGAAAAATGTATGCAGTCTGGCGTACACTCTTTTTTTATCTTGTTCTTATCTTATGTTTTATTTTTTTATTACAATTTAACACATATACCAAGGCAAAAAAACGCATATACAAATTTCAATTTTAAACAGGGTTTTATTATGTAAAAATATATGGTTAAAACAATAAAGATGTATTGTAGTGCACTTGTAACTAGAACGGGTTTACGAAAAAATGCAATCGACAAAATTTCTAATTTTTACGGAATAAGCTTACTTAATGTGTTACTTTACTTGTACATTCTACTTGAGTGGAAGTATGATAAACAAATAGATAACCATTTAGTGTTAAAATAAAATAAAACTATTACGGAATCAATATTCTTCAAACCAAATTTCGGGGGGCACGTTAAGCCGTTGGTCCCGGCTACACAAGTAGTCGTCAGGTCATGTCAAAGACACTAGTATGATCTAAAACATCTGACAGCAGACCTTGTCCAGAGTTTTACGCTAACTTTATTTTACTTTACCTATATCGAAACAAAAATCATTAATTTAAAATATGCAAGTATATAAATATGCAACCAAACCTAAACAATTAAATAATTTACAAATTACATGAATTTTTTTGTATGGATAATACACAGGGAAGTATCCTCTGCTATGGAGCTGTCCCTAGAGTTTTTTACGATAAGATATCTTAGAGAGAAAATCCAAAGGGAATGTAGAGCAATTTGTAAGGATTCAGAGTAAAGAACCTCATTGCTCCCGAACTTTGGCTCTATCTCGTGAAAGATGCTTAGAACTTTGATTCCTGCTTTTTTAATTTTGTTATTGGTATTATCTTTGCAGGACAATAATTACCATAAATTGTATTTTTATATAATGTTATATTTATACTAGGCGATATTGTAATTTGGTTCAAATTTTAGAAGGATAGATTTTTTAACCGAAATTTCGTTGTACTACATTTTATATAAAAGATTAATTTATTATATGTATACTTGGTTTTTATATAACCCAATTCAGTACTACCTGAATGTTTGCATTTAGAAACTTAATTTAACGTATTTAATTTATATTGTATTTAGATTAGGCCTTCTTGCCATTTTTTGGCAAGAGTGATCCTGTACCTGAAAATTGTGTTTACCGTACTGCATGTTATGTAAAATATTCAATAATGTAATTTACTCAACAAGCCCACTAAATTTTGTTTGTTGAAATAAAGTTATGAAGTTATGTTACAATTTTTTGTTCTGAAACAACCTAACTTTATTGCGGCCAACCTGACTATATAACTTGTTTTTGCCGTATTCTTAGTAAATTGTATACAATGTTTACAATTATGCTTAATTTTATTGCTAAATTTCAGGTAAAGTTTAAAAATATTTAGCTCTAAAAAAAACAATAAAATTAGCTTAATAGGTAATAGGTTAGCATTTAATTTTCTTCCAGAGTACAAATTGGAATGTTAATGAAACTGTAAGTGAAAAAAATCTAAACGAATGCCCATATAATAATAATAAACAAGTGCAAATAATTATAATTTAATAATAGCGTATTCAAGAATCAGAATAAAATAAGTGCTTTATAAAAATAAAATACTTCAAGACGAGGCTAATCTCAATTTAGAATAAAAGGCATAAACAAACTAAACATTTGGAAAAAACATTTTCATCCATTCTTCTTTAATTACACATTGTACTAACTATGTAGTACCATTTTTATTTATTTTTAATATTTCATTACTCTTTTATTGCTCATAATGTACTGCACAAAATATTGCAGTATTAATTTAATTACAATAAATAATAACTTTACATGTTGTTGTATATTTATTTACCCAGAAATATCAGTATATTTATGACAGTTATAATTATCAGTTTATTAAGATTGTTAATATGATTTAAATTCACTTTCATGAAAAGGTTGTAAACTGTTTTATTTTATAGTCAGTAGGTCAATATATACTCATTTATTAACTTTTATCATGATTATTTTAAACTTTTAAACCTTATATATTTGTCAACAAAGCTACTTGATTCGAGAAATAGTCTATGTTCACCGAATAGGTTACTGATAAATATTTATCTTTTCCCCTAGTCCTCTGCAAGAACACATGGTTTATTCTTACGTATTTTTTCCATAAACTGATTTTTTAGTTTTTAATAGTTTTTCTTGATTTTCTTTTAAAAAACATGTTGGTTATCACAAGAGTCACATAGTTCTAATGAACGGTATTTTTATGGTTTAGTTCATGGCGCGTTTAAGGTATAGAAATTACTATATTAGCACCATTTAGTACCAATTATATCATTACCGTATTAGGAAATATAATTAGGTTCCATTTTTACCTGCTAGATAAACCCTTTGATTAATTTAATCTACTTTAAAATGACTTGAGAGTGAGAGACTCACTTAATACACCTTTTTAATCATTTTAAGATTAGAATAAACAAGTCTACTGTTAATTAATTCCGAACTCCTATTTTTGTGAAATTTAAACTAACATTAAAGGCGTTTAAATATGGTTCAATAAAATTATTTTAAGCAGGCCCTTAATATTGCAATCGTGTTTAAAACTTAGTAGTGTAGAACACAGCGTACAGCGCTGACAAATTTGAAGTTAAATTTTCTATTTATATTATTGAATCCCAACATTATCTGTAAACGTAAGAAAACACTATTCATCAAATCATGTCCCTTGAGTTTTATCCTACTTATGATAGAAAAAAACCTATAAACAAAGATTGAACTCGTTATTATAAAATTGTATCATTCTGTTCTTTGTAATCATATATAGGAATACCAAATATATAATTAAACTTTAATAAAAAGGTTACGATATTAAAATATAGCTTTATTCAGCCAACAAAATAACAGAAAAAACTTTTAAACGCCAAGATTTGTTCATATTCTTTGACACCAACTTTTATAAAAATTTAAAGGTTTTGAGAGTTTAGACAGTTTGATATATTATTTTGACATTTCATGTTATCGTATAAATTTTACATGGCCAAAAAAAATTGCATTGGCTAAAAATATTTCATATTATAAAACATATTATGAAAACAAATAATTAAGAAATTGTACTTTCTTATTGTTTTATTGTATTTCTTAGCACTTAAATTTACTTCTTGATAACCTCCATATAAATGTTTTTGAGGTTACGAATGACAGTTAGCGAGTCTAAAGAGTAAAATATAAGATTCGCCTTAACAAAAGTAATGAACATCAACGGTTTCCTCCATTGGAATTGGCAATCCAAATACGTTTTCATGATAATAGTTACAAACAATCAATTATGCGATATACTTTAGTCCTACAACTGTCTGTAACAATAGCAGATTTATATAAGGTGTCCGCAGATAGTCATTTTTAACACCTCCCAGGATGTAACAGGAAATACTACAAATATTTGACCTAACTAATATTGTTGTAATTCTTTTGGAGCTTGTTACATCTAATTAACGTAACATTGTAATTCTAAATAATTTCATTTATTTTTAAAGTAGATACTTAAACAGACCACTATACGCAGTTACGTAACAGTCTACTATTTTCGGAAAACATCAAAAAACATATTTTTACTATTAACAGAATAACTGAAAAATGAAAATATCAAATAAAATTAACAGTATTTTAACATATAAACCCAGCGAAAGAATAATGGTGTTGATAAATTAGGGATCCAAACTTATGAACTTGTATTGGCCTTAGGAGTGAAAATTGGTATTTGGGCGAAATGGGTTGTGTAAAAAAACTGTATTTGTACTAGTATATGGAGTTGTTAAACAGATGTAGTTCCTTTATGTTAAGAATTATTGTTCTCTTAATGAATAATAACAAGTTAATGGCCAAAAGGCTTTAATAACAGACGATGGAAACTCAAGAGTTGGTTTGCCTAATGAACGAGCTTACATTTCCCTAATTGTTTGATTTTACATGTTTCTAACATTTGAGTCAGTTTGTAAACGCGAAATTCCTAGAATGTCGATCACTTAGAATTAACGTGTCCTTGTCAATCCTCATTAGAAAGTTTTTAATTTGAACTGATTTTACATTTTCCTGTTTGAATGTCTCTTGCATTTCATGATCTAGATAGAAACTTACTTCACTATCACCAAACCTCCTTATTCCACAGGAATTTTCTAGCTCCAAAAAATCAATTAAAAGAGTGAAAGTGTACTGAAGAACGTGGTTTTCATAAGATATTAAATTCCAAAAGAAACTTTTTTTAAATCATTCGGAAATTATCATGAAATCTGTACGTAGGAAGCTTTTCTTTTTACTGCGGGAATAAGGGAGGACTGCTTTACCATTTGTTTTCACTACTATAATTCCACTAAATGGATAGTTTTAAGTTGATAAAAAACACGACAAGAAGACTTAAACTACTTTTCTGGTTCAATCAAAAGAGTTTCAGCTATAAAATTATATATCTTTTTCTAGTTTCTAGTCTCCCTCCTTTTCTTTATACTAGTAACAAAACGGCATAGAACGGCATAGATCCCACTCCTGTTTTCTATTGGAATATCCTAGATAACTAAAATTCAACTATATTTCTCCTTAGCTGGAACCTTTTAAAATCAAGACAACAACTATTAAAGCTGCTATGTTTATACTCCTTGCAATAACCAAACTCAAACCAGGAGAACGATGTACATCTTAGTTACTTGTGACAAGTCGCATTAAATTGTTTTAACTAACCATTTTCACATATTTATTTATTACAGTTAAACCAACTTATTAAGCGGCAATGGTGGGTGAATAGTTTTTTGTTAGGTGAATAAGTAAAAACCTCATGAAGGAGTCACATTTATACATAATTAAATAAACAGACTACGTTATTCGCATTTCAAGCTAATATAATGTTACCTAACCGATTTATTCCGATGCCAATTACGATAATAGGATCTTCTCTTTACTCCGTAAAGTCACTCACATGACAAGTTTTCTTCCTTATACGAAAATACCCAAGAAATTAACTAAATTTGATTGCAGTAAAGGAAATTCTTTATATCTCTTTCTATATTTTTTGGTTGCAATGGATGTTAAGTATTTTTTCTTTCCATAAGAATTGTTTTTTTTCTCTAGAAATACACTTAACAATATTAACTGACCTTAACGTTCACTCTCCCTTATGCTAATTGTCAAGTTCCATAATTATTTATTTAGAATCATGTTTCCTTAGAGATTACAGTTTTAAATTGTCAATAATGGTGAAGCAAAAATCTTAAGTAAATCTTAGGTAAGTAAACCCTTTTAAACATTTTACTATACACTATGTTTTGATTAAATTCGATAATAAGCCAATTAAGCCTAAAATGTTGACACAATTGTGTAATATTGCTACTCACCAAGCACTATAAGGATAATTGATTTAACAACAGCCATACGATAAAGTATTTATATATCACTGGTTAAAAATATGTAGCTAGTGCGTTAAAAAAACTTTAAAGCATTCTAAAGTAGAATATTTCTAATAACATATATCAATTATACAACAATTTGTATATAATGGTAAATATTGTAAAGAAATTCTGTAATAAAAAATAACTTTAAATTAGTTTATTTAGCTGTATATTCAAATAAATAGTATATGTTTTCAGTTTTGCATTTTTGATATTATACTAAATTGTTAAACAGGAATTAACGTTGTAAAATATTTGATTGCGAACAAGATGGTTCCTTTCCTAGAAGCACACAGTTGTTTGCTTTATATGCTTTAAATTGTGATAAATTTGTTAATCAACTATAATTAAAAATGTCTAATGAAAATATTTGAGCGCAAACAAGATGGGTTCATTTCCTAGAAGCACACAGTTGTTTGCTTTATATGCTTTAAATAGTAATACATTTTTAAATCAACTATACTTAAAAATGTCTAATGATGTGTATTTTATGTGCTACTGTTTTAAAACACATATTTCACTATGTTCTCCTTTAACCACTTTTAGCTATACAGATTAGAATGAACAACGCAAACAGGTTGAGACGCAAGCAGAGGTGAATAATCACTGAGCTTTAATTAACTTCCAGTCATCATCAGTATTAATGAAACTTCATATTTCACTAACTAAAGGCAAATTGAATCTGCCACAGCAATACATACAGTGCGATGGAACGGATTGTTATTCACATTTAGTACTACAACAACCAATTAATTGCAGTAATATGTCATTACAAATGGGTATTTATAGCATACTAAATAAATTCACAATAATTAACATATAAATGCATTATATTCTTTTAAAAAGAGCTTACTTTTGACTATTAAATGTTCCAATATTCATTTAATACAAATTGGGTAATTTTTTGTAAATGAATCTAAAGTATTTGCCAATTTATCCAATTTATTAAAATAACTGACTTTAAATATTGTTGCGTGGTATAACTTGCGGCTTATTGCAGATTATTGTGAAATAATTCATAAAATAAAAAAGTGTTGTATGATAAAGGCACAGTTATTGTGGTACAGTATATATGTTTTTATTAAATGATCCGATGGATTATCTTTTGTGGATATATGTTGCTAGGTTGGAAGGCCGGAACCAAAAAAAATGTGTAGTCAGTATAAGGGAGTCGACAAAATCAGCAGCATATCACAGTCTGTTTTTTATAAGGTAAGAATAACTTCATGGTTTAAAATACAGTAAACTGCAATTTTAGTTACATTTTCGATCAGCTTTTAAACGAATATTTTAATCTTTTTTAGCGAATTTCCCCTATAGGGAAGAAGCTATTACCGTAGTCGGCATGGTAAGACCTAGGCCCGGGACCATGATAACTTTTCGTTTTGAGGTCCCCAGACCCCAAAAACACCATTCGTTTGATACTGTATATATATATATATATATATATATATATATATATATATATATCTATATATATATATATATATATATATATATATGTGTCCGTGAGCACGATAACTCTCGTAAAAATTATCCGATTTTGACGAAATTTGGTATAAACATGTAAAGCAGCATTTATGACTTTAAGTTCGAAAACCAGACAGATCGACCTATCCGAAGGGGTATTTTGGGGGGGTTTTGTACCCCAAAAATGGGTTTTTTGAATTTTTTACATATAATTTTGGAAATAGTCTGATTTTATTTTTTCCCATTGGATACAGCTTAAAAAAACACACAATTTGGTATTTTGATCATTTCTCTACGTCAATTGGTTACCGAGATATTGAAAGTGCTAAACACAGTACGTTGTCTAATGTTATTCTTATGGAGGAAAATAAAAATTTTATATCTCGCTTATTTATGAACATATACTGACGAAACTTGGTATACGGCTTTATCTGGTTGTGGACCATTGATATTTCCTCAAAAAAACAATTTTTTGACAAAGGCTCCCATAGCAGCAAACCTGCGTACTCAGCCCCATGTTATCCTTATGGAGAATAAGTAACGTGTTATCTCCCTTAATTATGAAAATAAATTAATGAAATTTGGTAAGTGACTTCACCTAGTTGAGTTATATTGATATAAGCATAAAACCCCATTTTTTGTGTTCCTTGCTTCAGCAAACCTACATACTCAGCCGCCATGTTATTCTTATGGAGAATAATTAAAATGTCATAAATTGTTTATTTATGAATGTATATTGATGAAACTTGGTATGTAGCTTTATGTGGCATTAAGATAAATATATATGCATTGGAAATTCGCTAAGTATGCAGGTTTGCTGCTACGGGGGTATTATTAGTTTACATTTGGATTATGCAGACGAAAATGTTTGTAATAATATTAAGTTCTAAGATTTGCATATTGAAATAACATAGCGGCCTAGTTATGTGTTCGAGTTAAACACAGGTTATTTCCATGGACTAGAGTCTTGGCTTATAATTGTTATTGGTACGGTCGAGCTTGATCTACACCGGCTCACTCTTTTTTTTCTCTTAAGTATTGACAAACTTAATTTTTCCCAGTTCCTACTTGTTTTTATAAGTAAATAACTTGATTCGGAACTGTCGTCCCATTTTAACATCTCATTAAAACAAAATATCAAAAATTCATAACACTAGTACTAAATTGCTTTCTTGTGTGATATTTTATAATGTTTACAAGAGCCGAAATTATTATAAAAACTAGAAATAAATGTGAATATTTTTAATATTGACATAAAGAGTGCGCATGCAATCTTGTATCAAACCAATCGCTATTTAGTACTCTCCAAAATGCTGATGGTTTATTTCCTAAACCTTTATCCAATATAATCCCAGCCAAAGGCTCTAATACACAGCTAAAAAATAATGAGCCAAAAAAATATCAAGTTCCCGGTGTTGGCTGGTGATGGATACATTTATGTCCAATGTAAAATGTTTTTTTTTTTTCAATGAAGGATGATGTTCAGTGTGATATGTTTTACAGTGTTGTAATAGCCATTAAAAACACTATATAATTTATTTTAATATTTTATAATGTATTAACTTGTAAAAGGAAATAACTAATAGAGAAATTTTGTGGTAAATAAAATACATCTCTCACAACAACCCTAGTACTCAGCGAATTTACAATGCATATATATTGGTATCACTACTACCTAAATGCACTTACCAAGTTTCTCAAAAATACATAAATTAATAAGTGATATATAGCTTTTTATTTATTCTCCATAAGAATAACATTATAATTGAGTACGCAGGTTTGCTGCAACAAGGAAGATGAGAAATGTGTATTTTTGCAATTATCAATATAACTCAACCAGGTGAAGATACATACCAAGTTTTATTGATTTAGGTTCATAACTAAGGGATATATAAAACTTTACTTATGCTCCATATAAATAACATGGGGCCGAGTATGCAGGTTTTCTGCTACTGGTAAAAATCAAGGAAAATAATTTTTGTTGTGCTAATATCAATATACCACAACTAGGTGAAGCCACATACCAAGTTTCATCAATATACATACATAAATAATCTAAATATAACATTTTATTTATTCTCCATAAGGATATCATTGGACAACGTACTGTGTTTAGCACATTGCATATCACTGCAACGGTTGGACATAAAAATACAATTAAAACGCCAAAATGGTTGTTTTGTAGAGCTAAACTGATTGGTAGAAAGAAATAAGGAGTTTTTAGTGAAGTTATCTGAGCAAAATCTAAAAACCGTATTCCCATAAGATTAACATGGGAAATTTTATGGAGACTTTTTTTACTTTTCTCCACAACCACTAAACCTAGCTTAATGATTCAAAATACTAAATTGTTTGTTTTTTAAGCTCTATAAAATGGCTATAACCAAAATCTAGTGTTTCTAAAATTTCGAGGTAAAAAGTTGAAAATACTGATTTTTGGAAAATTTAAACCCCCATTAAACCCCCATCCCATAGAGCGATCGATCTGGTTTTAAAACATGAAGTCATAAATGTTACTCTCCACATTTGTGCCAAGTTTCATCAAATCGGGCTCTTCTTTCAAATGTTATCGCGGTAACGGACACACGCATATATGTAACTGATATATAATTATATAACATATATATAAATTTTTACTAATAGTTTTTGGCATCTGGGGACCTCAAAAAAGTTATCATGGTCTCGGGCTTAAGTCTTACCATACCACCTACGGTAATAGCTTCTTCCCTATAGGGTAAATTCGCTAAAAAGGAGTTTTTTAAACAAGAATAGCTAGTGCTACTTGATTTTGCAAGTCTGGGCAAACTGGCAATTTTCATGTCCGGGGAGGTAGGAACGATGGTGGAGTCGATGTTTTGAATTGTACTTTGGGTTGAAGGGACAAGAGCCTAATCACGTGACGGCCGCACGTGGCTGGCTTCTTGAATTTTCGGTCCAAAGCTTATAAATTCACGCTCGTTGGAAGCTTGTTGCATTTAACGTACAATTCTTGTGCTGAAAATGCGTCCAGAGGCTTCCCTACGAGACTTGAATTACTTCAGATTGGAAGGTACACATTTTTTTAAATTTAGAGTCATTAAACAATTCATTGCTCCATTTCTCATTTTGTTTTTTAAAAGAGGGGATCAGTGTGTAAAACAATTATTTCTTTTTTCGGGGTTCGAAGCGCTTCTATTATTTGATTGAAGATAATCTAACAGCAGACTGATTAAGTACTTAAAGAAGATTTTGTATTATTAAAGTTCCGAAAATTCCAAAAATCAAAGAAGTAAGTTTAATTTTGAAACTTTGAAGAAAGATAAGAAAAACCAAGTTTTATTTTATTTAGAAAGTTTTAATTATCTTATTTGTAAGTTAAAATATTTTATTTTATTAATTAAAAAAGGGTTACAAATTATTTAGTTCTTTTATTTTATGAAGACCACTTCTAAACCTCAAGAAAATATGCCTGCTAGACAGCCCTATAGCGTATGTAAAACTTTATTTCAATGTCAGTGTGTAAAGTTATCCGATATAGATTATGAGTATATTACAGTTCTGGATGAGAAATCCAACTGGGCTTGTCGACCATGGGATGTTAGGTTAGAAAAATTAATTACGAATGTAAATTATACTGACGAACTAATAAATGTAAATTTAGAAATTAAAAGTTAGTTTTAATAGTGAAAGGCGTTGTAGATGACAACTTAGCCATAAATGATAGACTAAATATTTTACAGTCATCACAAGTTAGATTTGAAAGTTTATTTTTAAACAAAAAACAGAAAGATGAAAATTCTGTAGTTTTTGAATCCAAGACTTTCGTGTCATTGAACTGTAAAGCTGATCAAATCTCTTCGGTGAGCCTTGACAAAAAGTGGGAATAAGCGAGCAAACTAAAGAGACGTTTTGAAGAGCCCTGCGAAGCTGGAATTATTAGAGAAGAAACCTGTTACTAGGTCTATTTTGAACAAAAATTGGTAGTGAACCTTGATTATAGGGACCAATAATAAAATCGGACTGAAATCTTCTGAAAGTAGTAGTAAATAAATTTTTATCTCTAGGTGTTTAATGACTACCACTGCAAGAGATATTGCCAACTATCTCACAGCTAGTGATATAAGGGGGTGTCAAAGTGAAAAGCTTACAACTAAATATTCAACTTATGAAAGCTTTAAGGTAAGTGTGCTTCAAAAGGCCAAATTTGAGGAAGTCTTTTATCGGGATTTCTGGCCAAACTGCATAATAGTTAAGGAATATGAATCTCCTCGTAGAGTTTATCAGTACAGGCCTAGTCTTAAACTCAGTGGTTCTGAACGTATTTTATGAAACGTTGTGAACAGTGGTCCTAATGACCGTATTTTGGGGAATCCTAACGAATTCTTAGTGACATACTGTTTTGGAGAAACCTCAATGTTATCAAATGGAGGATAAGCTTAGACCTAGTGTAAACAAAGAACCTAAATCCATACTGAGACCGGTTATTGGAAATTTAAATATTTACGCCATAAACATTTAGTGTATTAGAAATAAAACTCATGAACATGAAATCCTTTGTAATGATCATGAAATTGATGTGTTGTGTGTGACTGAACACTGGCTGTTGGATATAGAGACTGACTACTGCTCCAGTATATCTAGCCTAACCCTGGTGTTCAGTTTTTGTCGTACAACTCCCTAGGTAGGGGTGAAAGTCTATCTGCAATAAAGTGGGAATTTGTGTCCCTAGATCTAAGTACTTACTGTGCAGAACTGCATGGGGACTTCACAAGTATAGTTATCCCTGATTTAGCCCTTGTTGTCGTTACGATATATCACTCGCCCAGTGGTATCTTTAAAAGATATTTTCATTTAATTGAACTGTCTATGAGATACCTAATCACATTGGGACTTACGATAGTGATAGGTATGGATCACAATCTTACACAAATGAATTCCAGGACTCCAGAAACATTCTTCGAAGCTGTTACTTGGTTTTATCATTGATGGGGCAACTATGGAGGAATCTCCCCTTGATAATATCAGCATTTTTTAGACAGCCTGAGCAACCAGGATGAAATATGGTGTGAGGAAATTAAATCACTCAGTGCAAGTTTGTCTTTTAATTATTTTCAGACAGGTTTAAGCAAACCTTCAACTACTGTTTATCTTTTGTCTCAAATAAAATGTAGTAATACTAAAGATGTAAGTAAATCTGGCCCTAAAGCTAAGGACTGGTATACACCTGAGCTTTCAAATATGATCCACTTTATTCTAGTCATCATTGACCTGTCCAACAGTAGCCAGTACATATTGATAGAACTGCGGAGGCTGAGCAGAGAATATCGGGTCAATTTGAGGGAGGCCAAGCAAGCAGCTATTGCTGTCATTATTAGTGAGTCATCCAACCCCTATAAGTCACTCCATGAAAAAACGTAAGACCCCTATCTTTACCCCAGTCAGGGATTTATCCACTGCAGACGAGTTTATTTCATACTTTTTAGAATCTGTGAATTTGGTCTTAAGCTGTGGACCCGGACATCCTAACTATGATGATCCTGCTCCTGATTGTCTGGACTCAGTTTCTGTTATTCCTTTCGAATTTTCGTCACGCCCTGTGGATCTCAAAATGTGATTCGTATTGTAAATAAATTTAAAACCTCCAAGAGTAAAGATTTGTTTGATATGGCTGTTGATCTTTTGAAGAAATGTGTCCATGTGGTCGCTCCAATGATGGCTAATATTACGAATTCCTTACTGAAAGAAGATGTATTTCCAGAGGTCATGAAGGTAAACAAGGACAGTATCTGTCCACAAGAAGGGCTCAAAAGATAGTGTTTCAAGTTATAGGCCTATCTCACTTATTATAGTTTTTGGTAAGATCTTTAAGGATGTTATGCTGGAGCATTTGTATATATACTTTGAAGAGTGTAATCTTCTCGTACCTGTCCAATATGGTTTCCGGAGAGGGATGTCCACAGTCCAGTCTCTGGACCTTCTTGTACATGTTATAATGGATTCTTTTTCAATCAAAAAATCTACAGCTGTCATGTTGTGTAATATAGTATGCACCTTTGGTTGTGTGTCATACAGTCTTGTTATTCAAATTTCACATAGTGGAGATGTTTTAGTGTTTAGTGTTAGTGCGACCTGGCCTATTGTGCAAACTGAATGGCTTATTAATAAAATATTAAATCTTTACCATTAAAATACATGTTATCTAACTGCTAAACAAAAACAAATTAAGGTATAAGCCGTCCATTCGGTATTTATTATAAACAAATTTGGCACTACTCTATTGCGATAAAGAGTCTTTGATGAAATTACGAAAACATTTAGATTATATGATTGATTTACTTTAAAGGAAGGATAACACATTGAGTGTGATAGATTTGTCTAAATTAAAACTCTATGAAGAAGAAGACAAACAGGATGTAGTTTGTTTCAAAAGTGTAATTTAACTTCCAAACAATCAAACTTTAACCTACTTTCTGCCCTAACCATCCTAATGACAAAGACATTGCTGTTATTTGTACAATCGACAAACGTTGTCTGAATAATGTTTTGTGTACTATGGGGAAACCAATGCTTTCTTAGTTTAAAAAATTTAAAAAACTTGTAACAATAAGCTCCATAAAAGAAAAATCAACTGACTTTATTAAATGTGTGGTTTGGAAAAATAAAATTGGCTTGACAAAATTTTCCCACAAATCAGCTATTTTAGTTGAAAAAAAAAACAAAAAACAGATGAATATAGTCATAACATTTATTCCAAATAAATAAATTTTGCGGTTACCATAACAAAATTAAATATCGCATGATTAAAATGTTGATGTAGTAGTCAGTTTATATTTTCATTAAAACAAAAGGTTTTCCATGGAACAGATACATGAACTAGTACACAACAACTTTTGAGTTTTCAATTTATAAAAAATACCCGTGATTTTATATAAAACTATCTAGTACTTACGTTTTTTACATGTGAGTTTTCTTTTTTTGATCATTCTCGTTTCTTTTTTCGGTGATAAAAATATTAATACCGTATCAATCCAAATACGATTATTTCTCCTTTCGGTTATCGTTAATCATTTAAAAATCCAATAGGGAACTCTCTGTGGTTTTCGACTTTGGTAAAAGGTTTAAAACCTTCCAAGGCAAGACGGAATGGCAATGCAAAGTTTAATCGCAATCGGGATAACGCATAAAGGAGACATAAAGAACAATAATTTTAATGTATAGATTTAGATATTGTACACTTCATTAAACGAAATTTAACATAAGTTAAGAAATGTTAAGTTTGGAAATGCATTTAAATACCAGCGTAGCAGCAAACCTGCGTGCGCAGTGAATTTCCAATGCATATATATGTATCTTAACACCACATAAAGCCACATACCATGTTTCATCAATATACATTCATAATTAAACAATTTATGACATTTTAATTAGTCTCCATAAGGATAACATTGGATAACGTACTGTGTTTAGCACTTTGGATATCTCTGCAACGGTTTGACGTAGAATAAAAATTTAAACACAAAAATGATCGTTTTGTGGAGCTAAACTGATTGGGAAAAGCAAATTTGAAGTTTACATTAAAATTAACTGAGAAAAAGCAAAAAATCTTTTTCCCATAAGATTAACATGGGAAATTTTATGAGCAAGTTTTTCGGATTTTCTCCGCAACCACTTAACCTAGGTTAATTTATTTACATACAATATTGTTTGTTTTTTTTTAAGCTCTATAAGATGGTCCAAACCAAAATTAAGTGTTTTAAAAATTTTAGGGTGAAAAATAACATAGCGGCAGAGTATGCAGGTTTGCTGAAGCAAGGAACACAAAAAATGGGGTTTTATACAAATATAAATATAACTCAAGTAGGTAAAGCCACATAACAAATTTCATTAATTTATGTTCATAATAAAGGGAGATAACAAGTTATTTATTCTCAATAAGAATAACATGGGGGCTGAGTACGCAGGTTTGCTACTACGGGAACTATCGACCAAAATATGTTTTTTAGTGCAAATATCAATAGAACACAACGATATGAAGCAATATACCAAGTTTCATGAGGATAAGTTGATAAATAAGCGAGATAGGTTTTTACAATCTTTCTCATTCTCCATAAGAATAACATCGGACAACGTACTGTGTTCAGCAGTTTCAATATCTCTGTAACCATTTGACGTAGAGCATTGATCAAAAAATAAAAACTTTGCGTCTTTTTGAGCTGATTCCAATGAAAAATACCGAAATTAGACTTAACAAAAATTATATGTAAAAAACTCGAAAAAAAACATTTACGGGGTACAAAATCCCCCCAAAATACCCCTTTGGATAGGTCGATCTGTCTGGTTTTCCAACTTATACTCATAAATGCTGCTTTACACGTTTATACCAAAGTTTGTCAAAATCGGATTATATTTACGAGAGTTATCGTGCTCACGGACACACACAGACACGCACACACACACACACACACACACACACACACACACACACACACACACACACACACACACACACACACACACACACACACACAGACACACACACATACACATGTATACAGTTTTGAACGAATGGTGTTTTTGGCATATGGAGACCTAAAAACGAAAAGTTATAATGGTCCCGGGCCTAGGTCTTACCATGCCGACCACGGTAATAGCTTCTTCCTTATAGGGGAAATTCGCTAAAAGAGGTTGTCCTGTGACACTTTTTCCATTTCATATTAATAAATTATGACTTTACAAATGAACACAAATGAAACAGCCCTGTAAAATCATAAAAGATTCTACATAATGTGTCACTGCATTTACCTGCGAGAATACTAAACGAGTTCGCACGCAGCACGCTGACGTGAGGGAAGTGAATTTCCACATAACAACTTTTAAAACTTAAAATTAGTGTAAAAACATACTTGTATTCCAATTTTTATTGAAATCTGAAAACATTGATTTTTTGGCTGTTCTGATGCTCCTGGTTTCATTTACCTGCCAAGCTGGGAATACAATTTTGTGCAGTATAATGTGAGGAGAAGGTCCAGTCAGGCTTGAAAGTAGGCGTGAGGTTGCTGGGGATGATAAAAGTACTCTAACAAAGGAGTAGCAGGCTCTTCTAGTGTAAAACCCCCGTAAGACAACGTACTGTGTTTAGCCGAAACACATTTTCTTTAATAACTCGGTAAATATTTATGCTAGAATGACGAGAGAGGGCTTAAAACTTTTGTCTTGCTAAGTCCCATCTTATTACATCCATTAATTTTACATTCGGGGCGTTTTAGACCCTTTTTGGGCCCAAAAACTCAAAATTTGGAAGATTAATCCCCAAAAAAGGGGTTTGGTGTTTTACGATTCTTTTGCCCAACAAACTTGTCCAACTGATTACAGAAAGGAACGTCCCTACCAAATTTGAAGTTAATCGGACAAAAATGCGACCGCTAGAGTGCAAACACATATATATATATATATATATATATATATATATATATATATATATATACATATATATATAAAATTTTGAACGACCCCCCAAAACGTGTTCAGGGGGTCACGTTAGGAACTTCTATGGTGGTCCCGGGCTTAAGTTTCACCGTGCGGGTCATGCTAATAGTTCACTTTCCAAAGGAAATTCACTAATAAAATAACCTTAGAACACACTTAGTTAGGTTAAGAGGAGGTCCAGGTTAGTTGTGTATCCACCCTACTAATTGGTGGTATTATTCTAAGCTGTGGCTGTCACAGTTGCAACTAGACTCTGTACCATCCCGTCCTAGTTCCCTTGATAAGTATCACTCAACAACCACTGAATCTTTAAATTGATTTACTGCAAAAACAACGTTACATTTTTTATTAACTTCAAGGTGTTTTAGTATTTAATGTTTTAAGAAACTGAATGTACAAAGGGAATGTATTACAAATTACTGGTATTAATGTGTTTTCTTGACACGGTAAAATATAAAATTGGGTTATCCTCATTCATTAGAAGAAAAAAAGTAAATTACACTACACATTTTCCCGTAATAAAATCTTCAAATCTATATTCTATAACTTTTATATTCAACAATTACTTTTTGTCATGCTGCTTCAAACACAGCTGTTTTCAACACATGTGTTAAGATGCTAAAGTTTTTATTCTTATTCATTTACAAAAATTTCATTTGAAGACACTTTTCGGTTAAGGTCATCAGCGATTAAATTTGAACTAATCCAACTATTATATTTGTTAGCAATGACAACTCATAACAGCTGTTTGTTTGGATCAAAATGGATGCAAACGTTTAAAGGTAATTGATTAAACCAAGTTTATTTTTCATATTACCACACCTTAAGTGTTTCTTTACACATGTTAAACAGGTGTTTTCTGTTAAGAGAGCACAGAAGTATTTTTTTCGCTGCCTTGGCGTTTATAACCTCAATCTCGAGAATTCAGTACAAATAGATAAAAGTCAATTTATTATGTTGTGTGGTATCCAAAATTACAGTTGTACAAGTTGTGTATGTAATCCAAATAAAAAGTATATTTGTCGCTATAGGAAAACTACTTTGCTCCGCTACGCGTCTCGCTGTAGCAGTTTTCCTGAAGAGGGAAAGACCTAACTAACGTTCTTAATACATAAATAAATATTTGTTGGTATTGTTATCTTAATATTGTTTGCAGTATGACAATAAAATATAGCTCGTCACTAGGGCCAACAATGGATTTACTTCTTTGCTCATTTTCCGTTAAACAGTAGCTCTTTCGAATAACTTCAGTTTTAGTTCTAGTGATGAAATATACTGTTAGATTCATAACTTGAAAAACACAAAGAGAAATAACATCGTATCAGGGTATTCCTACGCATATTGCTTTAACAAAAATTAAAATGGATTAAAATCTAAGACGTGAATAAAATACGCTCGAACGAATTAATTAGTATTGTAAGAGTAAACAGCTCATAGGGGAAAACATCTACTCTTTCGACACGATTATTTTCATTCCATTTGGATATCTTTGTGCCTCTAGTCTGTCATGTACCATGATTAAATGTTGCGTTTTACTTTTAAAACTTGGTGTAAGTTTTACACCAGTATGTAAGTTGGAGTCAAGGACACCAGGACTAAAATAATACTTACTTAGTCGCTTGTCTTGACAAAGCAGAGGTTTTAAAACACTTCAAATAACTTAACAAATCAGTTCACAGCCAACAATGAATATTCGTTATTAAACTTTATATAGTATTATTTCACATTAAGATATTTATGACATTTTTAATATCTTCATACACAGTTTACTTAATATTTATATTAGAAATTATGACATTTACCAATTTAAACTAGTTACAAGGTTGAACTCATTATTACACACCATTACCAATTAAGTTTACTATGTAGATATTATAATAGTTTTAATGTTTTTTTTTATTAATTTGTTTTAAATGTTTAAAATATTGCGTCTAATAATTTTAGAAAATGGAGATCTATTTGTATGTTTTGATTACAACTTTTAATATACACTTCAGAAATAAAGTTTACTCAAAAACCCGATAGTAAATGCATTCATTTGCAAAACATTGCAAATTCAAATGTAATATGTTCAATATTGGCGATCGATTATTTATTCACTGCAATTATTAACAAAAATATTGATAAGTTCGCAACTGTTTTTTTGTTTGTTAGGAAAATTATTTTAATTAAATTCGTTTAAGAGCTTTCCATAAAGTTACAGGAAACGTTTTTATTTATATAAAACATAAATTTTGATTTCTTATTTCAACAAGGGATGGTTCATACTTGTTATATGGTAACATAATAATTATTATGTTATTATTAACAATTTTATGAAAAAGAGGTTGATCTTTGGATGTATGATTATGTTAACTTACCGAAAAGAAAGAAAATGTGTTCCATAAAAACGACGATCATATTTCAGTTACAATATTATATAGAAGATCTATTCAAAACCTAAATATAGTGCGGTTTTGGGTTTGGCTTGTGTTAATAATATTTTAGTTTCCAAATCAACCTTATCACGACAAATAGTGCAATGTAGAACTACTCAAAAGGTGAAGTAATAACAATTTAAATAATAAATACTAGGTTCATATAAGTTAGTAGGTCCCTAATACATTATTTTTTAGTTTACCACAAAACCTAGGTACAAGTAGCGAGAGAATTTTTGAATAAAAATTAATTATATGAAAGAAACAAAGCCTTGAAAACTCTCTTTGAAGTGATGTGAAAAACTTTGATATTAACATAATTAACTATTTCAGGAAGTAAGATCAGATTTCCCATTCTAACAAATTAATTTAATTCGTGCCTGAAGTATTTTAGTTGGAAGGAATTTAATTTGACGTTTTTAAACTGTAGCTTATTACATAGCTCTGCTTTAAGGACGGGATTAACATGACAATTTAATTAATCTATGAATTACTCTGATGTTACCAAATCGTTTTTCTCTGCAACGTGGCCAATAGCTGAATAATTCAGCTTCGATTTCTAATGTCCTACTCATAAAATATTCTGATCAAAAAGCAGTTAAATATTTAACAAAAATAACTATAAAATAATGGTGTAAGAAATATCTTTGTGAGGCAAAATATAAAAATCCACCGGCTAGATATTCATAACTAATGCATCGATAGAAACTTCTTTAGTTTTAGGTGATATAGTAATAGTGCTTCGTATAAACCATATCCTGTAAGTTTATTATGCTCTTCATAAAAAACATGGAAATTCAAAGGGTGTTTATGTCAAATCCGTAGTGTCTAATATGTAAATAATTTAAGGACTCTTTGATGACACGACAAAGTAGAACCTTAAAATATGCACTTTTTTAATGTGAGATATTCATATAAGATTATTTTATTTTCAAAATAATATTAATCAACATCACATAAACAAAATAAAAATACGAACTTTTTCTTTCATCAGGCAAAAATGGCAATTGTATGCGTTTATCTATTTAAAAACAAATGCCAGAGTAACAAATATATAAATCTCTGCCTTACGTTTTAGTTTCCTCCTAATAGTTAATGTAGAGTTATGTCTAAGCTTGTGATGACCATAATTGCAAAACTGGAATAAGTTCTTATTTCTTATGAAAAAATAAAGTCATTCATAAATATATAAACAACAAAAAGTTAGCAAATTATTTCCTAAATTTTGCTAAGTAATGTATAAGTGTAAATATCTTTTTTAGTTTTGTGAGAAGTAGTTAATTTATCCTCTTAATTGTAAAAACACGATTTACTCTACTCAATAAATTATTTATTTGTTTACAACCATTGTTCCTCAGTGTGATATTACAAATTATCTCTAATTGTTTTAAAAGTTAGCTCATCAACTCATAGCGATGTTGTATGTCAAACTCAGAGCAACTAATTCGTTTTTTATTATTCTATTATATATTCTTTTTGTTTTCATAAGAAACTAAAGTACCATCTTATTTGTTCATGGCTCTTTAGTTTCTTATGACAACTAAAGAAACTTGTTATCATATATCATTTTAATAATTTTGGCGTATCACATTGCTATTATTGTGGCTGACTGAAGTGTTCTGGGATCTTAAACAGTATAAAATGGGGTTTCCACTTAATCTTTCGCCGTGAATACGGGGAGTTCAAATAAGCAATTATTGTAAATACTGTAAGTTATTTTAAAAATTTGCAAAAAATAAATTTATAATTTATTTACTTAGGTATAAAAATATGAGCTTAAGTTCTTAAATACTCTAATTGCGCTTCATTTGATGTTATTTAGAGCATTAGTGTTATCATCTCTTAGGTAAGATATAGTTGCAAAGGATTTAAGATATTTACGTTACTATGGAAAGAAACAGCCGTTAACCTAACGGTCCTGCGTTATCTTGGTCGGCCACTTGGTTGAAGTTATAAATAAGGATTTCATGCTGTAGAAATTAAACAAATTTCACAACGAATGAATTGCTCTGAGTTAGACATACAACATCACTATTAGTTGATGAGCTAACTTTAAAATCAATTAGAGATAATTTGTAATATCAAACTAAGGAACAAAGGTTGTAAAAGAATAAACAATTTATTGAGAAGAGTAAATCGTGTTTTTACAATTAAGAGGATAAATTAACTACGTCTCACAACACTAAAAAAGATATTTACCCTTATACATTACTTAGCAAAGTTAGCAAAGTTTAGAAAATAATTTTCTCACTTTTTTTTGTTTATATATTTATAAACTAGCTGTGTACCCGTCCTTCTTGTGGTTGTGTTTCTTTTTTCATAAGAAATAGTACATTTTTCCAGTTTCGCAATTCTTGTAATTACAAGCTCAGACATAACTCTACATTAACAATACCACAACATAATACAAATTTGTTGAAAAAACACGCATATTACAACATTATCAAATTCTCGAATGCTCTCCCCACAGAAATAAAAACAGAGACAGACAGTAAACGATTCATAGCCAGACTTGGATCTTTTCTGATAGCAAAGGAGTATTACTGTGTTAAAGAGTTTTTACAGAAAATAAATATGTTTAGTTAGAAGTTTAGTTTGTTTTCTTAGGTTATTTCTTTCTTGTTCAACATGTGTAACACCTGACAATTGGCCATGTTGTTACAGTTGGTCACAATAAACATTCTTGATTCTTGATTCTTAAATTACATACAAAACCCCAAATGTACAAAAAAATAATGGTACAAGGCGATCGATTTCAACCAGTCACACCGGTCATCATCAGAACCAATGAGAGAGAATAAATGAAAGGAAAAGTATAATTATATTCTATGATTGGGCCTGATGATGACCGGTGTGACTGGTTGAAATCGACAATCCTTTTTTGTATGTATGTAAATACAGTATAAGTGTAAATATATTGTCTAGTGTTGTGAAACGTAGCTTATTATTACTCTAAACGAATAATAATTCATGTTATGAACTGAAGTCGCTTATTAGCATTTCTCTTTTAATTGGCTTAAAGTAAGGTATACAAGAGACAAATATAAAACGAGTTTGCACGCAGCACGCTGACGTGAGGGAAGTGAATTTCCACATTAAAAACTTTTAAAATTCAAAATCAGTTTAAAAAAATACATTTGTCAAATTTGTATCGAAATCTGAAAACTTTGATTTTTTGGCTGTTCTGATACTCCTGGTTTCATTTACTTGCAAAGCTGGGAATACAATTTTGCGCATTATAAGGTTAGGAGAAGGTCCAGACAGGCTTGAAGGTAAGCGTGAGGTTGCTGGGGGTAATAAAAGTACTCTAACAAAGGAATAACAGGCTTTTCTAGTGTAAAACCCCCATAAGACAACGTACTGTGTTTAGCCGATACACATTTTCTTTAATAACTCGGTAAATATTTATGCTAGAATGACGAGAGAGGGCTTAAAACTTTCGCCTTTCTAATTCCCATCTTTTTGCATGCATTAATTTTACATCTGGGGCTTTTCTGACCCTTTTTGAGCCCGAAAACTCGAAATTTGAAAGATTAATCCCCAAAAAATGGGTTTAGAGTTTTCCGATTGTTTTGCCCAACGAACTTGTCCAACAGATTATAGAAAGGAACGTCCCTACCAAATTTGAAGAAAATCGGACAAAAAATGCGACCGCTAGAGTGCATACACATATATATATATATATATATATATAAAATTTTGAACGACCCCCCAAAACGTGTTCAGGGGGTCACGTTAGGAACTTCTATGGTGGTCCCGGGCTTAAGTTTCACCGTGCGGGTCATGCTAATAGTTCACTTTCCAAAGGAAATTCACTAATTAACAAAAGAGGTCCGGCAGAACGTCTTCTGTAAACCTCCTGCAAACGGGATAGCATGGGGTTTCTTAGACTGAAAGGTAAGTTTAAAAACAACTGTATCATAAACCAGTTGCGCTTTTGTCAGTTCTAAGAATATACTCCGGACATTATGATATTAAGGGTGGAGTGCGTGTGTTTAACCCTAGTCCCAAGCACTTAAGGTTCTGGTGTACTTCCAAAGCCCTCAATAAGCCATTTGAATCAGAGGGGACTCTAGTGAAATTGACAAATAATGTTGAGTCACGAAACACAGTTGTTGATTTGTTAACGTTTAGGCTGAATCTGTTGATGTTGATAAACACTGTTATACTAAAACTACTCGTTTCCTCAGCAATGCTCAGTAATGCTGGTAGTCCTAGTTACATCGCAGAACGAATATCAGGTCAGGGTAAACAATCGTTCTCATTCAGGTGACCTACAGATGGCCTTTAGATGGGTCACGAACCTCCAAGCCGTTTCATTATCACATAGAAACAAATGTGATATTGATCAAAATTTTAGCTTTAAAGACTAAAGTCATAAATTCCCAGCGTTCAATAAACAATGTCTTTCCATTTTAGTTTTCTACCTATAATATCGTAAATTTTATATCCGCGGTTTTTTATCCACCGATTTTACCAATCAATGGTAAAATTAATTCTTAAAATAAAAAAATCTGGCTGATTTTTTCTGGTAAATTTTTTTATATCAACAGTTATTTTCAAGATTGTATTTCTGAAAAATATGACCCAAGTGTTGTTTCTTCCATTTATAAAATTAAAACATGTTTAATGTAATATAGTTCGTTAGAATTATTTCCCCAAGATTTTTCGACTGCAGTAGTTTTATGTGATTTAATAATATTAATCTAAAATTTGGCAGATCGATCCTCAGAAAAATTAGAAAACTATGTGAAAGTTTAATTTATTATATGCCATTGGATCATTATTTGATGATGCTCTAAGAAAAGGTCGAACTTAAAAAGTGACAAGACCAGGGTTTGGCTAGTTCACTTTAAACATTATTTGGCGTAAATTAAACCAATACCAAAATCTAACTTACATTCCACTATTAATTCTTCATTTCTCGCATATATATGTTACTATAATCAAGTGTAATTGGATCCTACTTAAATTATGTCACGAGAAAATTAAATTATTTCTATCATTTTTATAATGAAGTTAAAAGGCGGGTTAAAAGGCTGTTAAAATAAAGCGCTTATGTGATTTTACCTATATAATCTCAAACTATAAGTGAGCCAAATTCATTTAGGATAAATTCTTATTTCCATAAAGCTGATCACGTTTACTATTTTTGGGTTATAATAACAGTAAATTATTGAATTTTGGGTAAATAATTATTATTTTTCTAAATTATTGTTTCTTATGTACCCTATATATATTTTGTTTAAGAACCTTACTCCTTTTGGTTGTACTGGGGTGATTTTTCATTCTGATGCGTAATTAATATTTAGTATATTTATATCTATAATATGTTAATAAAAAAGCACATTTTATGATCCACCGGTAAATAGCCTGTGTTTTATTAAATCTGACGTTTCTGAAAATATAGTATTATTCTGTTCTAGGAGTAACTCATGTTTTGCTTCTGATTATCGTGTTTGTGCTTGTTTTTAAAGTTTAATTGTAAATATATATTTGTAGGATTTTAAAATATAATTTTCAACTATAATTAAGTAATTACAGGATGTGAATTAAATAATGTAGTGCTCCATAATACTTCCCCTTTGACAAAGTCCTTCCTTTGTGTTTTCCTTTCACAAGAGAATTAACTATCGGCTAAGGAATTAGATGTCGTGAATGAACGCGTCAAAGCTCCTACGTTTATGTTGTTTGTGGGTGACTTTAACGAAACCGTGCGTAATCTTATTATCATCTGTAATATACTTAATGCATCATGGCTGTCCTTTTATTTTCTTAATATTTTAATATGAATAAAAGCCAGTTTCATATTCTTACATAGGCTTATTACTATTTTTCTACCAAATTACTTTTATATATGATAGAGTTCAATAATAAATATTGTTTGCATATGTCTGAATATTTTCCATTGTCGATTAGACTCCAAACCACTGAATAAATATACAAAAAAGGTTTATTTTACCTGTATTCAGTCGAGTGGTTTTGATTAATCCAACTGGCTACTGTAATTTCTGTCTCAATAATGCCAATGAATGTCGATTTTTTTGTCAGATTAAATTGTTAACACATAATCAAATGACTATTAACACATTAGTCTAGGCTGATATATTGTGTGTGCCACACTGTAAACTAATGTTCGGCCGAATGGTGTTTTTAGATATTTGTTGTTGTCTTTCGTGTAGGTCCGTTTATTGAATTATGTGTTAAAAATGCAATGTGACAAATAAATAGACATCTATCGCCTGAAGAAGGTCTATTGAGACCTAAACTACAGTAGCCAGGCGGATTATTTAAAACCACTTGACTAAATACAGGTAAAATGAACCTTTTTTTGAATATGAATATTTTCCATAAAGAGATAACGGGTTTAACTTTGTTATCAAACTACAATATGCTTAACCTCATTTAAGTACGTGGTATTTAGTAAAATAAAATATGCTTATATAAAATTATAATTTATAAGGCCTTGTAATAGAAGATATGGTAAGGAAATTCATTTTGATAACCATATTAGTTTGACCTGATTGGCCTGATCATATTTATCTATGATAACACTTTATAATAACCGGTGTGACTTGTACCATCCTTGATGTATGCACATTTACAGTCTTGTTTGTAAATACTGCCTGATCGTAATATGTTTTGTTTTGTTGTATCCTGGTTGTTGTAGACCTAGTGAGACACCGTCTATTTTATCTGCGTGTTAGTTTCACGACATGTTAAGCAATGTTTAAACTGCCACATTTTTAATTGTTCATTCCTGAAACTTATTTTTTTGTTCTGAAACCATGGGCTCTATCAGGAGATATGTGCTTGGCTCCCCTTTCGTCAACCATACTTAGTGGTTTTATGTATCACTGATGGTTTAGTGTGCATTTTTCCTGTTTGGCCTTGCATTCAAAGGGTGCGTGTTCACCGCCATACATTGCAATTGCATATGTGCGCTTGCACATACATGCATTGCGTGTGCAATCCTGTTGGAGCTTTATATAGTTTTCAGTGCGCAGTGCGGTCGTAATGACAATGCCTTTAAATATCGACGAGATTGTTTTGTATGGGATTATGTTTGTTACATGCTTTATTAGATATCAATGTTTTATCTTTTCTTCTTTAAATAATAATTATTTTTCTATTAAATGTTAAATTAACTTTAAGTCATAACTCAATGACTAGCTTTAATCATTTCTTTCTATTTATTGACATTGTTGGTGTTAAATTATTAATGGCTCAGTATCCGTAATAGTTCTATTCTGATATAAGTAACCGCGGTTTATATTGTCTCTTGTCACTTTTTTAATATTTTTGTATGCTAAAGCACTCTTTAACCATAAATAGTGCAGATTGGTTTTTACCATTAAAATAAATAATATTTGAGAGTGAATAAGGGCTAATAATAAGTTGACTTAGGATTCAGTAGATGTAACAATTATATAAATGTTGTCCCAATTATTATATAACTTATTTGCTATAATTTATTTTTGAAATAGAAGTGGTACGTTCCTGCTTCCTTATTCAGTGAATCAAGCTACTAGAAGTAAGTAGATTTATTGATTATAGTTCTTCTTACACAATTTCATTCAAGTCTTTACAAACCATTACTCAGAGAAGAAGATCCAAATCAAGTCACCTTCACTAAGTAATAATAAAGTAATAAGTATTCCCTTTAAATGTATGATTACATATTTACACCTGACCTGTTTAATGTACTAAATAATCTGCTTGTATTAAGTGAATTTTTAATTGGAAAAAAGTTTGAGGCTGAACAATTTGTTTGGAAGTTTTAAGTTAAATGTTGGGACACAGTTGGTACCCTCAAGTGTACACCGCCTATGAATTTTGATCATAACAAAGTTAAGGGCAACTTGCACTATGAATTATGCATTAGTAGTACCCTACTGTTAGTTTAAGAATAATTTCAGGAAAAAGCTATTACATTTGGACATACTTATAGTGTGATTTTTTTGTATTATAAGATAAAGTTACATGAAAGTAATAATTATTCTCTTTAAATGTATTGTTACATATTACACCTGACCTGTTTAATGTACTAAATAATCTGGTTATATTAAGTGAATTATTTATTGGAACAAAAATTTTAGGGTGAACCTTTTTTTTGGAAGTTTTGTTTAAGTTAAATGTTGGGATACAATTGAGACACAAGTGTGAATCTTGAATCTTAATTTATGTATGAGTAGTCTTGTTTGCTTATAAAGTTGTGGTTATAATTTAATCAAATTTAATTCGTTAGATAGAAATATTGTTTTTTTATGACTCATGACAAATTTAAAACCCTTAGTTTACCTAATGTAAATAGATTAAAGTACACATTTTATCTTTTCAGTTTGTCACTGCACTAATATTTCTACAAAGCACCAACAAAGCTAAAACATCAAAATAAGCAAGTTATTGTTAAATGAACTTCATTAATTCTGAACTTTGTCAATCCATCATAAATAAGTTAGCAAGAAGAAGTCTGCTTTGAAGTGATATGTTATTGAAACATAAGTCAAAGTGCTTAAATACTTTAACTAGTTCCTATCGCCGAGTTTCTCAAAGACTTAAAAGTGAGAACTTGAAGTCGAGTGTTGGTTGGTGTTTATTAAGCCATTTGCATAAATTTGTTTGTATTACTTTCATGAAGATAATTTTATATCAACGTTTATGTACTACAATGTTATGCGTTACGTACTCTTATGAATTGCAAAAAACCAAACTTTAATTGGTTTTTACCAAACTTCTGTAAGACGCAATTTGGCAGTTTTTATTAAAAACGTGATAATATGAGATATTATTTTAACGCCAGTAGTACTGGTTTAGACTGCAACGTAATAGTCTATTATTTCAAAATAAAGTTATAACCCAAATATCATTACATTGTTTCAATTATACATTGTTTCAAATTAAACATTTAACTAGGATATTAATTATATTTTCAACATAATTAATTACCCTTTGTTTTCTTTTTAAGACTATCTTGTTTTTAATGTTCTATGTTAATCCTAACTTTTTTGATAATGATTTGAAAATTGGTCAGTAACGCTAAATGCCTATTTTTGTCAAGAAATCAGCATTTACAACGTTAGGTTTTTTCAGTCTATAACATATTAACTAGTGTGTATATATTTGTTTTCATATTGGTTTATTTAGAATATTTTTTGTGCTTTCAAAGTTAAAGAAATAGTTTTAAAATGCATCTTTAAATGTTGATGGTTTTTGTGTTAGCAATAACTTTCTTGTGCAGAAAGAGTATTTGTCGTTTTTAAAATCTGAAAAATGAGATCAACAAGGTATGAATTTACATTTTAGTATTAACAACATATTAATACCGGATTTGGGTGGTGTTGAGCTCCCTGTCTAGCAATTCAGGCAATTTACTCTAGTAAGGTATTTTTGTTACCTAGGTGATTTACAAATTAATTAATCTAATGGAATTGCTATTGATACTCTCAGAACTGCTATTTGAGTTTTTTTTGCTTTCCAAAGTTTCATTTGCAGAAAAACTTATTTCTGACACATATAGAAATGTTTACGTGGATTCGTTATTCGTGGCAAAACAGTAACATTCTCCGCTGCTGTTATTACCGCCTTTTTTATTGAACGCAAGAAGAAAAACTCGGTCTACGACATCAAGTACAATAAGAGGAACGATTAGATGTAACTTTTTCTAAAGAAACATATTTCTTAATAGTTAATAGCCCTGAATAATGTTAAACTTAATCATTGTCTTATGTTGTAACGTTTTAATAAAACACTCTAATGGATGAAATTATTCTCTGATGTATAAATAATATCTTAGAGTAGAATTAATGACGAAAATGCGAGCAGGAAAAGGCATAATTGCTGGTGCAAGTTAGTTTTGCATGTCGAAGCGAAATCACGATTTTCATGTATTAGGGAGTTCCAAAGAAAACTGGAGACGATGGTTAGGATAGTTCATTTTGGCTGAGAGTACTATGAGTTCGGTCATGTACCGGCTGAAATTTGATTTTTAGGTTATTTAGTTTTTATGTTAAAAAATTACCACTACATAAACCTCAAGACAAATTTCTGTAGTCTGAAATTAACAGTGTTAACATTACAAGTTTGTAAGGTCTCTTGATGACAAAAGCGATATTCCTTTCTATACACACTTTTTTCTGCAAGTTTTGGGCGTTTTTCAGTAAAACAAATAGGGAATAACCATATTGAAATGTGAGTGGTGAGTGGCAGTGAAAAAGGTTTCTAACCTGACAAGGTGACGGTGGTGGCTGTGAGCGGTGCTGCTTTCTGACATGCGCCACTTAAACCTATCGTAGCCACCGTCTTCAAATTTACAAGTGGACAAATACAGCTAGAAGACAGAGCGGCGCCGTTTACACCACCCGCCAGCCGCTTGCCGCTCGTATTTTACCCGAGGCCCAACAGTTACATCTAATTTGCTTATCAAGCAATGAATTCAACGTAATTATTTAATATCCTCATCAGAAATTATTTTAGGTTATGTAACAGACATAATAAGTAAGTTACGAACTTTACAATGTTTTTAAGTTATCTAAAATGGCTAAAATATATTTATACATTTGGTGGGGTAAAATTTATTAGTAACCTAGCCTCGCCTAATTGGCGCAGAAAACTGCAAAAGGAGAATTTGAAACTGTGCGTGTACAATGTTTGTGGAGAGCGTTCCAGAATGCAATAAAGTAAAGTCTTAATGTATTAACGATAGAGGTCCAAAACTATCACACACATAAAACTATTCTTTCCGGCCGCAAAGCGAATGGATATCACAAGCCTTTATTTTGATGGCTTGCCTCGAGGAAAGATACTTTTAATTAACTTGAAACTTCCAGTTCAAGATCGTTTGAAAGTTAAGACATCTTCTAAATACTAAACTGTTTATTGTCAAAGTTCTTAGGGTGTGTTAAAATGTAAGTATATTTAATAAACACTGAACATATTTTGTGCATGAAAGTTGATAGTTACTGATGTTTTTAAAGTATTATATTAAGAGGATTTAAACAAAGAAAGATATTCTTTAATAGTTGTTCAAATATTTGTTTTAACTAAGATATATATATATCTGTCCATGATAGGTCAACCATATTTGAAAAGTTAAATAAATTTATAAATGTTCTTGCTGTTATTTTGTTTCATAATTTCTATGTAAAGTTAAAGCATAACGAATTCGTCAAATTAATTGTAAATTTTTCATTCAATTTTTTTCTCAATAAATTAACTAACTATTTTTATTTAAGAATATGTTTGTCCTTAGGATTTGTTCTTAGGATGCAAACTAACTTTCATTAATTCTGAATATTAACATAAAAGCTTCGTTATACATGGAAAATAAACAAACTACTGGCTAGAACGTGGTTCTAACCTTTCAAGCAATAGGTCAACTTCATTCGTTCACAGTGGATTGGACACTTTTAATGCCAATTACGGGTACATTTATTTTTCGTTTTACTATTAACATAAATTATTTATTTCAATAAAATAAAACGAACTGAAACAATTTAAGTTCGTACGACAAAAATAACCAGATTAATTAAAAAGTTTTTAATCCCTGAAATTATTAGTTTACCAAATAATTAAATGTAATAAATATTAATATTATGTATATTATTTATTGTATTACATTAATAATATATTAAATATTATTTATTAATTGTATTACATACTATTATATTAAAAATTTACAATTTGCATTTGCGTGAATAGTATTATACAGATCTAAAGTTTTTCAAGAGCACATTATCCGTTACGAAATACATGACCCTCTTTTATGTATATAAAATTTAATTTTAACCTTTTTACTCGTTATTTAAAGATTTTGATATTAAAAATATAAAATCATCAGTTTAATACCACATGAAACCTAAATTCATAGCATAATGTCAAACAATATCTAACCCATTTTTTTACATAAACAACATTTTAAAGTGTCTAATAGTATAAATAATCTTATGTTTATTACATTACATAAAGCTTATCTACCAAGGACGGTTTTCATATCACCTTGAATATTATGCTTAGATTTAACACAAAATTAATGTTCAACAACAATATAGTTTTAAAAATGTCAACGTTACATGGATCTGTACGGATTTGTACGGATTTGTATGGATCTGTCATTAAACAGATGATCTAAATTTGTATAGTTAAAATAATATACAAGAAAGAGTATAATTGTGTGTACTTTGCTATTGATAAGCAAGTTATAGCGTTTTCTCAGTATTAATTTATATAGATCTATATTTTGTTGTTTAATGTTAGAACAAAAATTATATAAGTTAACATGTCTGTTTCATTGTCATTACACCTTCTTGTCTAATTAATGACGTTAGCAAATTGGAAATGCCTCTGGCATCTAAAACTGCGGCACTATGACAACGCGTTCATTAAATTTTCACCTTTGCCGTTTATCAGTGTTATTAGTTGGTGGATAGAGGAAAATTAAAGTTAAAAATCATTGAATTTGATTTGAATTGTTTATGTTTTAATGGAGACCCTTTTGCTGAATGCAATATGATAAGAAGGTGATACATATATATTATTTCATTTTACTAAACAATTAAGAACCAACCCAGTTTTTACTCACCACCATCATCTTTTAGCACTTTCTCTTTGCTCACAATTGTTCTTGTTCTATTCACTTGCAGTTAACATTTCCTAAAATGACCGTTCGAAGGTTACAAAATATAATTAAAATAAATGTCAATGTTAATACAGAATTGCTTGATGGGATTATGTGGTTGAATTAGGTCATGAAGTGAAATTCTTTTTCATAACAAATCAGTCGGGGAATGTGGATGTGAGGATGTATTGTTTTCGTTCAAAACAATAATTCAAAATAAACAAAAATCAGCTGGTTGAAACGTAACGAATGATTTGAACAAGAACTAAAACAACTATGAAAGAAATAAATACATATGATTTAATTGAAAGTATTTAAGCTGTTATAGTGTAATGTTACCAACTCTCTGTATAAAATAACAAAAAATAAGAAGAATTATAAAAATAGATTATAAATATTTCATAATTCTTCACCATTAGCACTGAGCAATATAGTTTTTGTAAATTGATTCTGTAGTTACGCTCAAAAATAGACATCTTACCGCCAAAACCGCTATAATTATAATACCAGTTATGCACAATATCTTATTACTATACAATTATCCAATTTGTTTGTACTTATTAAGTTGGTGGAGGACCTCTATAGAAATATTTGATTCGGTATTTATTACCGATATATTGAAACTTTCTTACGATTTATCGTTGTAATCTAACACATGCAGCCATTTCAAACAATCATTAACGATTCTGTTTTATGTTGTTTTTGCCCAAGGTGTAAATGTTCAAGGCTAGTTCCATGAAATTAGATAGACCCTGAAAAAATTTAAATATACATTATTTGTAAATTTAAATATGTGCGTGATCCTAAAATATACACTTATTTTAGTTATTTACGAAATTAAAGTTTGAACAAATAAGAAATATTTTATATTTACTCCAAAATATTACTAAAGTACGCCGTGATATATTAATTCTATTTATTTAGTATGTATTTATTTTCCCCATACAATTTTGCAGAATAGCGGTACAATAAGATTAACATAACCTGCAGCTACGGCATCGTTAGAGACATTGTCGTGCAAATCAATGGAAACCTCGAGTCTCGGTGTGTATTGATTGCTTTTTTAAAGGAAAAGTTCGGACCAACTTATATCGAATTAATGTTACAAATACTTCTTCATTATTTTCCGTCATCGATCCTGAAAATAATAGTAGATGACTAATATTTTAACTCGTATTTGTTGTCTTATATACATATAATTGGGTCTGAATTGGTTTTTGGCCACACGATAATCGTAATACAGTTTTTTTTATATTCGTGTCCCCCTGTGTGTGTGTGTGTGTGTGTGTGTGTGTGTGTGTGTGTGTGTGTGTGTGTGTGTGTGTGTGTGTGTGTGTGTGTGTGTTGTGAGGTACCAAATTTTAGGGGGGTAAAACTGTGAGGTGATATAAACAAACGCTGGAACAAACAGCTGAGACTCACCAAACCAGGAAGGATAGCCTAGGCCTATGCTCCCACTGTACCTAGGGCCTAGGCCTAAGGTCGAAAATCACCAAAACACATTTCATCCGTTTTCACTTTGATTCATTTAATTTCACTACAAACCATATTCCAACCATAGTCTGAACACTTCACTGAAGCTTGGTAAGCACCGACAACTTAAATAAACCATAGTTAATCCCAGAACGACAATAACAACTACATAACCTAGCGTTTGTTGACAACCGGCACGAGTCTTCTTCTTCTTCTTCGCTAGGGCCGTCGACAGCTGGAGGGAGGACTTATTTTTGACAAACGCCTGAAGTTTGTAACCAGCTGATCCCCCCTCATCACTGGAGGGGGAATGGAGGGGAAGAAGGAAATTGAAAACCTCGTGTAGGCAATCATTCTGCTCCGAACCGCGAACACGCTTAGAAACACGTTACGTTGTTGCTGTATTCCGAATCGGCGTTTTACGATTTCCCGTTAAGGTATAGTTAACCTTTGGTTAAACTGAACCTCTTTTATTACATTGTAGTATTTTACCACGTTTTAATCCTGTAAAATCACTGTCACGCTGTTTTATTTTTCCGTAAAATAGTAAATTTTTGCCACCGGACCGACCTGTTCCAGTCTGTCGGGAACAGGTCTGTTAGTTCTTTCCAGGTCCGCATCTAATTATTTTGGTAAATTCCGATTAGTAATATCCGTCCTAAATTAATCTCCGCCCAAATTGAACTTTTTATTCGAAAATCTGAGAATATTAAATAACGTTTCTTTTCTATTCTTTCGTGTTTCGTTCATGATCGATCATGGCCCCGAAGACGATTTCGTAGAACGTTTATAACCCAATTAAATATAATTGGGTGAACCTCAACGATACAACGCTGATAATCCCGTTGAGATTAATCCGGAATCTCTACGATTCACTTCGGTGAAACTCTAAAACCTGATCAGCGAGTGGTAGTAAGGGTACTTAGGGACGTCGACGCCTCGAGTGTATTTCAACACAAATAAGTCTCGCCCGTTTGACTACCAACTCTTATTTTACGGACCTATTCCGCTGACATCTCGTTGATTATATTTTAGAGGATAAATTTTGTTTAAATCCAAGGTACCCATTTTTTTTCTAAATTAAGTTATTTTCTTTTAATTTTGATTTCTGTTAATCGGTTAAATTGGCCACGTATGGATTCTTTGATTGGTTCGTAAACTCTGCAGGATTTTTACTCAACTTCGCAAATCGTAAATACCAATAGGGATTTTATTGGAATATTTTGAACCTTTATAGTTTTACTTAGTAAATTGGCTGTACCCAATAAATAACTTTGAAACGCGTCAGCATAATCCCCTGCAGAGTTGGTTTCAAAATTCTAGGCAAAATTGACAAAATTTTACGAGGGCGAGGATGAAGTAACATAACCGTTAAGTTGATTTGAAGACGATTTTCGTCACGGTTGCTGTCTGAGCCCTGCGTCACACACAATTCTCAACCTTCATTATCAATTTTGTTTATCCGACCCCTGGAACAAATCCCAGCTCGTTTCTGAGTGGATTCCGAGGAACATCGATCGGTGGCCGTTTTCTGGGGAGTCGTTACGATATTGGAATTTGTCCCCCCCCCCAGAAAACGCCTCACAGTGTGTGTGTGTGTGTGTGTGTGTGTGTGTGTGTGTGTGTGTGTGTGTGTGTGTGTGTGTGTGTATGTGACATGTATATACTTTTATCAACTGTTACAATGATTTCGCGTTCAACTATTAAATTTGATGCATAGATTTTAAAATGGGATAGTAATCCCGAAACTAGAAATCTACTTGTATTTACAGGACTGACGAAGGATAAGTTACGTAACCTTTATAATATCAACTTCTTGATATTATAATTGTTTAGAACAAATAACAATATAAAACATGTGATTGATCAAACCATCAATGTTGTTTTAAATTATATAAATTTCTATTAAAAGATAATATATTGTACATTGAAGAGGCAGGGTTATCTCAAAGTAAATTCATGACATGACATTATAAAGCTTTAAAAACACATTACACCGTAATCACAGGGCTAATGGCTTACATGAGTGTGTTCCTATAAAGTGCTTCAGCAGGGTCGACGAAGCCGCCTTGAGCTAGATCAACTTTTAATTAAATAGCAAACTTGGAGCGATCATTGTTTAACGTTGGTTCTGACATCGTAATTGTTGCTTCATACAGGTTCGTGCGACGCAATATAACGCAACTGAGATATTGATAGTGACAGCTTCTTAGTGTGTTTATTATCAACGTCCAAGATTATCGCAGTTTAAAAAAACTCAATTATGTTGTTTGTATCACCTTTTTTATTATCATGTAAAGTGGTGCTATGACGAAGGATATTTGCACTACGTAAAAACAGGGCATAACCATAAGCATCGTATAGAACTTGAAAACTACAAAATTGATTGCTGAAGATCATAATTTGAAAAGACGATTTGAAACTGTACAGTGCTTGCAGTAAACTTAATCTACGCAATATAAAAAAATTGGATTAGTGACCTATATTAAGTGTGCTTCACACTATACTTTTCTTAATATATTGTGCAAGTTGACGAAAGGTGAGATATTTTTAAATTTAATATTTAAAAATTATGTATATCAACATATTTCAAGTAGGCTTAGTAATGATCTATAGATATAATGAAAATTAAATATAATAATTGATATGATCTTGTTGATTAAGTGAAGTAGATTACTAGCAATATACCAGCGCTCTCAATTAATGACTCGGTTACCTACTAGGGAATCTGCAGACAGGGGCCTCAGGGTATTCCTAAGGTATTCCAAAGGCTCAGGGGGCTTCCTAAGGTCTTGTTACTTAATCCTATTATACAATTAATATTTTAATCAAAATTTCAGTTTCAGTGACTATTTTTAAGAAAAATGTACTATCAATAACGTTATGGCTACAATAATAAAATGACTTTTTCATGATAACAATTTTAACATTGCCATATCCTAGGTTATGTACTCTTTCAAATACACAAGTTCACTTTCAAGTATATGGTGATGTTATTTTGAATATCAAGTATATAGTGTATTTATAAAGTCTTTACTAAAGGCATCAATTGAGATATAATTTTAGCTTGGAATATTCAGCAAAAACATGATGGAAGTAGACATTTTTTTATGGATGGTTTATCAAAGGCAGTACCCAACCTCATGTATAATGCTTTTTAACTGAGTGCTTGAAATAAAACTATGATTTTAATATATATTTTTTCATATCAAAAACAAATTTTATAGTAAATATATGTAGTTAGTAGGTTTACGTTTATTTACTAACTAACTAACCTTAACTACATTTAACAACCTTTTATTTTATTTGCAAACCCTATAATAGTGAAGACAATTTCTTAATTCTCAGTAACCGACGCCGTTTCATTACGCTCTATATCTTAACACTATTTTAAGAAGTAACTAAAATACGTCCTTGAAATTAATCATACCATTAAAGATAACTGAGTTATTCATATAAAAACCACACAGCTAACCGAATTCCAATATTTAAGAACATGTGAAACTAAACACTTTAGTTGGCGGTTTTACGGGAGAATTTATTGGAAAACTAACTTTTTGACTCAAATATTCTCACCGAAAACCTTTACTCAGGTTTATGGGTATCAGACTTATGGTTTTCTCAAAGGTTCCTTGGACTGTTTAGCTTCACACGCATGTAGACCCTCTGATTGTATGGCTTCACACGCAAGTAGATCATCGGACTGTTTGGCTTCACACGCATGTAGATCATCGGACTGTTTGTCTTCACACGCATGTAGATCATCAGACTGTTTGCATTCACACGCATGTAGACAATCGGATTGTATGGCTTCACACACAAGTAGATCATCGGACTGTTTGTCTTCCAACACATGTAGACCATAGGACTGTTTGTGTTCACATGCATGTAGATCATCAGCCTTTTTGGCTTCACACGCAAGTATTAGCCAAACTTGGCCATCGGTCATTGGTGCATCTATTAGCCATAGACCCTAGAATTTTTTGGCTATCCATCATAGTACCCAGTTTTACTCGGGAGTATTCAGGATGTGAGTGCTGAATTCTGTGGTTAACCTTATAAACAATGTTCAATAAGTAACATAAGTCATCAATATTTCAATGAAAGTGTGTTAGCCTGTGTTCAAACAAATCGAATGCCCGGAACTCTGGTGGCTGGTTCTTTGGTTTTGGAGGTGAAGGTTAGGGACCGAAACTCGTTCCTATTCTAATTTAGACCTAAATAATCGGCATACAAAATTAAATCCCTCCAGATTGTTGGGAACTAAGAGAACCTTTGATAAACACCCCAGGTCTTTTGCTTTTATGTATTAATATATAATTTAATTACCGTTTTATCCCTTCATATTAACATAATTCGGTTTCAATTCTTAGATCCTCCACTATTAACTAATTTAAACTAAACAACTATTTACCATAAAATATCTAATTAATGATAACACTGCAATGTTAATGCATTAATTATAATACATGAATAAGCTTCTATTTTTATTAATTTGCAATATATTGTATTTTCAATGTGCTTGTTTTACAGAAACATATAAAATTGTATTTCTAAATCGTATATTTCCACTAGCCTACGGCAGACGCTGTTCTTTGTGTATGTTTTACCCCACCCCCGCCGGCAGCTGTAACTAGAAAATACTGCACCAAGAGGATTCACAACTTGGGTAATTATTTAAAATGGGGCGATGTGTTCCTTGAACCACCGAAGGGAGGCGTGTGTAATTTATAACGCTGTGAATTAAAACTGTGTTATTCAACAAAGAATTTTCAAATACGAATGTTGAGTAACAGTTAATTTTACCTAGCTTTTAAACTCGATTACTAGTACATTAAAGAGATGTTTTATAAAAAACCTATTATGGTTTTAGAGTATCACGGCCGATAAGTATACTATACACTATAACAGCAACTGTTGAACCCGGAGGCTTACCTAAGCATGTACAAGATCGCCCTAATAATACTGGTAAAGCTACTGATGAAAAGTATATGTTTATGAACATAATAAGCATATATTTTCAGAAACTAGTAATGTGGATTCCAGATACTTTTCCTTAAAAATAGTTTATTAATCATTACATATTCGATACCTATCTACCTCAAATGCTATCGTATAAAATTGTGAGTGTTTCATATCACGTAGTTGACTTATTTGGCTGCAAGTCACAATATATTGTGTTATCAAACCCAGTTTATAGTCTCGAAAAGATTTGCAGTTTAAGGCTTATTTCATATATTTATTTATTTGTCCTAACAGCATCCACCATTTTACACAAAAATTCATTTAAGGCTAGGGTATTGAAAGTTAATTGTATGTAAGTATATTGTAAGTATGTAATTGTTGTTATTGTATTGTATATAAGTGAACAATGGCCAGTGCCTGAAAATATAAAATCTTATGAATGCGTTAGTACAATGATCATTTTTGACAGGTTTGTTCAAGATTTTATGTTTAATTTCCTAAATTCGGTGTGAGGGGCTTAGTTATATCTAGCCTGCCGATTAAAGAGGCTGTTAGTAAGGTGCGAACCCCAAGCCTGTGGGGTTTTACAACATTCGTGCAGTGAGGAGACGGAGTAATCCTATTAACACTGGACTCCGTAAAACGATTATCTTTTTCATGATGCACCCGTCCATACAATATGATAACAGATGAAGAATCTAATTTGTTTATAAAAATCGTGCCTGGTGAAAATAGTATTGAAGGAATCCCCTGACCTTTGAGCTCTTACTAAAGCAGAATGAACTAGACTTATTTCGCTAGATCAAAACTTTTTTGACTTTCGGGATTTTATTCAGAAAGTACGGAAAAGGTTGTTGTTTTTACCATGGTATAATAATACCATTAGTATTAACCAACTGATTTGTCAGAATTATAGAACATAAAAAGGTCTAAACAATAGGTTCTAGAAAAACTATTCATATATAGATAGTTACCACATCTTAAAATTATATTTACCAAACAGTTTGACTTTCGAACATAAAGATTATTATAATGCAGCCATTGTCAAATTGGCTATTCCCTAATTGGTCCTATGCCATTTCCGAAATTGATTTACTATATTCAAACAGTTAAAGGTAATTTACGTTTGTTCGCAATTCACACATACTATGAAAAATATATATTTTATATATTTATTATTATTTATACAGATAGTTAAGTGAACATGTGAGATTTGGAGACAAAACAAAAAGACTTAGGGTTGATTTAAATTAAGTATTTTTACTCAAGTATCGTTAAAATGTCGGTGTTGTATACATATATATATATACAATTTATAAAAGAAGTAAACAAATTTGATAGTCAAATACAACTATGTTTCATTTAAAAGGTAGACACAAGTTACATTTTTAGAAAGCACGTATTAACAAGTTTGTTATATACAGGGTTAGTGAAAAGTCCCGGGACGGCTTAATATTTTTTTAACCGTTACAGATGGAGCTATACAAGTTGGTACACTGTTACTGGGCATAAAACACTATTTTACTACAATTTCAATGAGCCGCTACCACCTCAGGGGGACAGCTCACAAGGAGTCAGAAGAAAATCTTAAATAGAAGCATAGGTTGGTATTCACATCAAATTAAAGGTCTTTATTAATAGAATACAATGCCACAAATCCGACTTTAAACGGACAACCGAGCCCAAAATGGCAGCTATTCAAAGATGGCTTGAATTTGAAATTTCGATGTGCTGAAGTTTTGAATCAGTTTAGTAATTTATTAGCTAGGAGAGTAAATTTTTGCAAATTAAATAAAAAAATGTATTACATTAATGTAATTTTACATTTTAATGCAAAATTTAAATGTGTTACATTAGATTACACACAGCTACTTATCAAAATTTCAAATTCAAGCCATCTCTTAATAGCTGTCATTTTGGGCTCGGTTGTCCGTTTAAAGTCGGATTTGCGGCATTGTATTCTAATAATAAAGCCCTTTAATTTGATGTGCATATCAACCTATGCTTCTATTTAAGATTTTCTTCCGACTCCTAGTGGGCCGTCCCCCTGAGATGGTAGCGGCTCATTGAAATTGTAGTAAAATAGTGTTTTATGCCCAGTAACAGTGTACCAACTTGTATAGCTCCATCTGTAACGGTTAAAAAAATAATAAGCCGTCCCGGGACTTTTCACCAACCCTGTATATTGCAAGTCTTAAATATGTAAACCTTATTTCACATGGCAGAGATCAACTCTAAAACCAAGTTCTGACCAAACTCTCTGAAGAATAGGCTGATCAACACTCTCTACTGCAGTTATTATTCTTTCCCTTAGCTATAAGAGGTTTTATGGGAGAGGGGAACAAAAACTTTGTCTTTAACATAATCACACAAATAAAATCACAATAAGTAAAATCAGGGCTTTACGGAGGCATTCGTAACATTGACTTCATTGCAAAAAAGATCTCTCTAAAAGAGTAGGCCATTTCCTGCCTAAACATTAAACACTGGCCACTTAACACATATTTGACGACAATTATATGTATGAAACAAAGCTCGAGGTATTTTCTTATCCATAGATACCAACTACACCGAAATAAATTATGTAGTTATTAGTTTATTGATGTATAAAGTTGTGTACTTCTTTTATAAATTCCCTGTATATATATATATATATATATATATATATATATATATATATATATATATATATATATATATATATTTTTAGTAGAAACTAAAACGATTTTGTAAGGAATGGACTGCTATCAGAGACAGTGCACGTGTCTTATCAAACGCGCGGGTAATCTACCTTGATATTAAGGTTGTCGCCTATCCTGAGTATATCCTGAGTTAAAACATATTTAAATAGGTAGATTGAAGTAACTGTATTTACTAAAAAATGTGCGGAATTAACCTGCAAAAGAGTTTTAAATATATTTGAAGGGGGAAATTGTAATTTAGTTGAAAAACTGTAATGCCTACTCCAGATCGCACAAATGATGTGGTACGGTGGAATTAAATATTTCTTGGAACATATTAATTTAATTTGTTATAGTAATTTAATGGCTCTTAATGTACCTACTTGTAATATAATATGTATGTGAATGAGATATTTCTTTAAAATATTACTATAGTTGTTATAGTTAATGACTTATAATAAACAACTGTGGGACAGTAATGACGGACGTTTCTTGAATTAACGTAATATTATAATACGAGATTTTATTTTTACAGTTAATATGGTGGCGATGATGTCCAGCCTCAACATATACAGACTCCATAAATAAATTATTGTTTGGTTCAATGTATTGGCAATACATCTTTATTAATGTTCATTTGAAATGATAGTTTTCATGCATCTATGCTATTTCTTTAGTTTTCATGCATCTATGCTATTTCTTTTCTTACAACTTAATTCATAATTTTTACCAAGAATAAAATGTAACTATAATGTATGGTATTTTAAACAAAATTTTTCTAAAATAAGTATATTTTAACAAGTATTTTCCGATGATTAGCTATGTAAGACGTACATGAAGCTTTACACAAAGAGGCATTATTACTGTTAGAAACAATTTACCCGAAAGAGCAATTTCAGCTGTCCATTTATTTCAATCTCTAGCAACTATGTCCGGCCCGTGAATCTCTTCTTGCTTACGAATATCCCTTTCTCACTAGTAGTAAATGTTTAATGTTATATTCATAAAACTTCAAACATAAGAATTTACGAGGAAACCCACGTATTTAAAAAAATGCTTATAAATATATATATATATATATATATATATATATATATATATATATATATCATATGTCATATTATGTCATTAAGTAGCTTATGTGCTGTTTTTACCTAGATGGCTTGTATCAACGTGATCTTCAACTAGCGTATGCACAGTCAGACCATATATTTTACAGTGTAAAATGATTAAGAGATTAAATACATATATTAAATATAAATATTAATTAAATATCCTTCCTAACCAGAATATGACTCTGCTTTCGGGCAGGTATGACAAGGTTTGGGGATTAAATCTCTACTTTAGTGATATTTTTTCCTTTAAAAACAATGTATCTTATAGTATAAGTAGTGTTTTATTTTGTGTCAACCAGATAAAATTTGTATTTTTTATATGTGGAAGTAATTTTTATACATTTTAACGCATGCTTTAATTACCTAATTAGTCAGTCTTGTCGATCCCACCATCCAAACTAATTTGTATACATCACTCTGTTTCCTTAATTTTATTAAGCTAAGTCACGATATTATTTGTTATTACTGATGCATTTTCTTACAAGTAAATATATCGCTTACATTCCCTGCACAGGTCAGTATAATTCATTTGAGCTGCTGCCAACAGCAATGTCTGGTAGCAATGAAAGGAACTGTCAAAACAGATATTCTAAACAGCCAATTACTGTAGTATAGGAGCCTGAAGGCATAGAACGTCAAGTCCGTATTTTTACTTAGAGAACTCTGGTTTTGACTACACAGTAGACTCGACTGTCGTCATCATTATCTATTTAACTAACTATTAAATTATCATTATCTTATATTGTTATGTAATTATTAGTTTTAAGATACGTTAGAAGTTTAGGTGTAATATAAATAAATTTATACTCGTTTCACTACCTATAATTTTCCCTCATCAGGTGTTGCTCTCTTTTCTTAATCACGTTGGTGATGACTAGGTACTAATCTTCACCTGTAGGATAATATATCTCCAGTTATAACTTTCTTCCCCCGTTTCACTCATTCGAGTACTTTAAAACACTCCTTGCGCGTAAAATAATGAATACCTTTATCTGAAAAGTCAAAAAGGACTGGCTATCCAACAATTTTAACATAAAAAGTGTTAATGTATTTACAAATTCAAACCAGTATGGCAGTTCAATTTTGCCGCAACTGAGCAAAGAGAAGTGTGAACCATTTTTGTATATCAGTTTAAGTATTGTTGAGGGGATCATCTTATACCCTTATTCGATGATGATTTTACTGACTGGGCACATTATGACACATTTTTAGCAGTGACATCTGTTGATATAAATTATAACTCCCGAAGCACTAGGTATTTTAAATAATTATTTGTAATTATATTTATATTATATTTAAAACTATAATAGAATATTTCTAAAGCTGCGGTTAGAATAAAAGGCTCATATTCAAAAGGCAAAAGGCAAAAAGCAAAGACAAAAGGCACATTGGTTCACATCAATTTAAAATGGTACTCATGTTATAAGATGGTACTGGATTATATTTGATTGTGTTACTACAATTAACTTTCTTTGGTATATTTATCTTGAAAGTAATGTTATCCAGTATAAGAAGCTTAGTAATAATACTTATATGGTAATAACAGTAGTCAACACATCAGCTGTATACCTAACTTGCTATTGCAGTTATTGTTTTAAAATTATATAAGCTCTTAAGTGTATTATTACTTACTGATTGTATGTTATATAAAAACCGTTTAATATGTCACAGATTTTTTTATTTATAAAATTATTTGTTTGTTAATATATATGCAATAATTCCTTTGGATAGCAGCTTTAAAACTCGGGTTCCTCTTATAGCGATATGATAGGACGCAAAACTCGTCATTATAGCGTACTGACAGATTATCGGAAAATATTTAAAAAAGGATATAAATTTTTTTTAAAAGGACGTAACATGAACGCGATATAATATAGATAATATAGATAGAGTATATATATATATATATATATATATATATATGTATGTACTATGTTTCGAGTATTCCAAAAGGTTTGTTTAAGATAAACTGTAGTCTGTACACAGCTGTTAGTCTTTTCAATGTAATAAGTCTTGGTTCGTATCTTCGTTCCTAATTTCCCAGGTGAAACACAATTTACCTCTCTCTACTCTTAGGTAAACCTCACATGACAATACGTAAGAGGTTCTTTGTAAATTGTATTTTGGATGAACCAAATACATGGCAATATTGATCCACATTTATTATTTCAAACTTTAAGTTCATAAAGCAAACACAATTTATAATTATAACCAGAAAACATACGAGTAATTTAAAAATACCGTAGTATTTTTAAGTTTGCAATTCATTTAATTTATAATAACTCTTACCGTTTTAGCACTGTATTGTTTTATATCACAACTGGTATACTATCAGATTTACTGTTCAATAAAAATAACTCCGGTGACTATTTATCCTCTTCATATTCAGGAAGTAATGCGTTGTGTTCACTTCTATAATTTTCACTTTAAGTCAAATATCATAATTTCTTGAGTGATCCTATCTGTAAAAATAGAATGCTGAAATCACAGAAACTTATCTAACGGGATAACACTAATAATAAATACGTAAGGTAATTTGTAGTGAGGAAGACAATAAATAATCTCAATTTTGTGTATTCATAATATTAAAATAAATTATAAAGGACCAGGAACATCCAGCAGGGATACATTTCACCAGCCAATGAATAAACACATTTATCGGATAGTTTATTTGTTAAAATATGTCCCTTTTACCCTAAAAAACTGATAAATATTACTTTAAAGATATGGCCTGTAGAAAATATGTCCAATTATAAAATATAGTCAACTGTAAATTTTACAGACCAATAAATAATATTCTATAACACATTTTAGTGTTATTCTATACTAAATTACACTTATTTTTGTATCAAATTTTATACCACCGTCCATCGTGCAGTCTTTGAAAGCACGCAATTCTAGTACCATCATGCTATTTACGGCATTGCAGAAAGAAATAGCAACCCTGCTTAATAGATTATATTTTTAAAATAACAGAAACCGATTAGATTTATTACCGATAACTTCTCTAAATAATCTAATTTATTGTAAGATTTTACTCATATTACAATACTCATTCCTGCTGTGAACATTTATTCGTTCTTATTTGTAAATCAGTTCTTGTGAAACAATAGGAATGTAGCATTCACCTGTTAAAGCTTACCTCTCCCACTCTAACACCTGCACCACTACATTTAAAAGTTCCCTAATAACTAAAGTGTCTGAAATATCAATATCATGCTGTATAAATGAAAAATCTTTCGATTGATAGAAATCTTTGGAATTGAAGCATTATTCATTATGTAGTTTACTTAAACAGTAAGTCTTATAAACAATATGATCAGTTGTGTTCATAACAATAATTTGTTATGCAATATTTTATTATAACTAGAATACCGAATTTCCGTGTTTTTTTAAACATAATCTATTGTTGTAGGGTTGGTCTAATAATACGTCACCTTGAAAAACTTGTGGAGTGATAAAAAAAAAACTAGTAAAGAAATATCCACTCAGGAATATATGTTTGATTACAATCATATTAAAACCTTTGATATTAAAAGAAACTAAGTATTACTGAATTGGTTTTACTGAATTTATCTATTAAATATTACCACTATTGTTGAAGAAAAATGTGTATTGTTTAATTCAAGTGACAAAGTAGAGCATATTGCAAGATGCAAAGGAGAGGAAGGTGTAATTCAAATATTTAAATGCAAATTTTAGAAAGGACTGGGATATGAGTTTTAAGTATTTGCCTTAACGTAGTTTACGAATGCATAAAGTATTTGTCCAGCCCCTTTTAACAACTGGTTTAACAACTTTTAAAGCTACATTTTATATATTGTATTTTATTTTTAATTAATTTTTCAAAAATGTTTTGTAACAGTGCAAAGATGATATAAATAGTTTAAAATTTAAAACTTAAGTCAGTTAACACATTTAACATACTCTTTTTCACTGCATTTTAAACATGATGATTTAAATAGAAGATTCAACACTAATATACTTATAAGAGGTGATTATTACTTCCAATTATGAATGTTATTAATGTTTTAAACATATTTTACCAAGCCCGTGGCTTAGGGCAACAGTGAATTTCATTGCTCTTACATTGTATACATACATTCACACCAAATTCACTCTTCATTGGTTTAATCCCCATGGGTTTCATCTAAATAGCAAAAATTCACAAGAAGACTATATGTTGCAAGTCAATGCAAGTTCAGAACTTAAGCTACCAAGTTCAGAGTGTACTAGTTGGTTTGAATAACATTACACAAATTATACTATGACAAATTATTACAAAGCCAATATGCAATATTAGTTAACTAAATACAAGCTTTTCACTGTGGGTCAATTTGTTATTGATAAGTATCCATAGTCAGTTATCTAATATCGTGAATTTAAAGTAATAACTAATAACCACAACGGTTATTTTCTTCTTTTCAAATATATGTGTTTGTATGTAATTATCAATATAAACGAAACGTACACCCATATATACGTACACTAAATTCCCTATTTCTTCCATATCTAGCATGGTCAAGTTGAAATATATGAGGAAATAATTATTAATACTTAATATCAAATAATATCTTATTAATACTTTTAAGTTCAGAGATTTGTAGCTATTGTTTTCTCTAACAAAGAGTAAAATGCAGACATAACTGTGTTTTTTATAATAATAGCTAAGAAAATAAACCAATATGCAATTCTTCTTTCTAATCTATTTTGATTCAAGAAAGTTAACCTTGGCTAACGGTATAAACCATGTTGACAGTATTTATGTGATCAATAACTAAAACAAGCTCAGAATAATTAAAATTAAAATTCCAAACTTGTTAGACATAACCAAAATGTCTCACAGTAAAATAAAAAACAACTTTAAGAATATATAGTCTAGTTTTATTACTTGCAAAGCCAGCAAATTGGCTACTTATGTCTCAGTTATGAGTTGATGTCAAGGGAAATTGCCTCTTTAAGTAGTTCAGCTACCTGAGAATGTAATAAAGGTGTTCATAAAAAGTTAATGGTGATTTCAAAAAGTTTATATTAACGTTTACTGCATTTCAAAAGGTGTTCAATATTACTGTCCTTATGTTTTCCGTAAAATAGTGTTGCAAGCATAATCATTAGGAGTATAATCGGTTAAAGTTTACACAAATCGTTGTAATACGTATTTTCAATGAATATTTAAATGATTTCCTTATTTTTTATTTAATAGTGTCATGAATTGAAAGATAATGTAAGGACTCTTTTCATAAACACAATAAAACCAAATTAAATTATTTTATAATTTGTGTAATCGCATTTTATATCATAACCTCAATTTTAAATTTATATATGAATCATTTCTTTAGTAGCATATACCTATTCTACAACTAAACAGGATAGATAAACTGAGTATCACTACACTACAACGCATATTTACACTTATACTGTCCTTACATACAAGACGCTAATTATACACAAAAGATATGGTAGGCCTTGTAACATCTTTTGTGTACATTTACCGTCTTTATGTAAGTGCAGTATAATTGTAAATATTCTTTGTAGTGTTGTAAAACTAGTTTATTTATCCTGATTTATATAAAAGAGAATCACGTTACAGGATATTACATAAACTAAACATGATTTTTTTTACAATAATAAAGATCAACTACAATATTAATATAGCAAATTAGCATAATAGATTTTCTATGCACCAATTCAGGAACAATTATGTTTATTTCATTTAGCATTTCTCATATTTTTGTATCAATCTTTATGAACCTTAAACTATTACATTTATTAGTAACATTTGTAGAAAACTGTTACTTCTCTAATAAACGTAAAGTTCTAGTCAATTCTGCTGAAGTTTCTCAACGTGCTTGCAATATTTTATTTAGTTTCAAATCGGCACCCAACTTGGAATGAATTGAGAGGATATTACTGCAAGAAACCTAATTTAAAAACACGAAACGAGTTTATTAGCTGCAAAGTATACAAATAAAACAGTTATTTTATTAGGGAAACATTTAACCTAATTTTTTTATTTGTTTTTTAATAATACATTAGCAGCTTCGCATTAAAGAGTAAAACAATTTGTTTAATATATATATATATATATTTTAAATATGTTCCACTAAAGCAATTTTCTTTTTGTAATAATTTTACGCTAGAAAACATATTATGGGGTTGTAAAACTGTCATATAAAAAATATCTATTAATTGGTGATTCTAGATCTATTGTTATTTCACAATATTTTATACTTTTTTATATAGGTATATAGGAAGCGTAGCAAATTTTCTCCTGGTTCAAAATAATGGGGTTTAATGTAAATAAAATACAAAAGTTACAATAATGCAAATTCCGTTGGTTTATGCTAAGGAACTTATGATATTCTATTGAGGTTTACATATTTAACGTCTGAATAATATTTAATGTCTCTTTAAGATTTAATTATTAAAAACGTGCATTATTATTAACATATTTTCTATAAAGTCAAATCGAACAACCACTTCTCATACCTCTGGAATCGAAGTGGTTTACAATAAGGAACATTAACCTTAATCTTATGTTTAACATAACAAATATAAATAAAATAAAGCTGATTATTATTGAGTCACGTTCAACAGTTTGGTCCACACCTGCATAACTATCTTGGATGAATGTGACAATTAGGATTATTACACCTTTAAACATTACAGGAATATTTGATTTAATATCAAAGTGAGTGAATTTCAGATTTTTCATTTTTGGATAGTAGATTTTTCATGTATTTTTGTTCTTTCCTTAGCTTATATTTTGCTTAAAATATACCAAACTGTTTATAAATATATCTGATCATATTAAATATTAAATACTATGGTTAAAAAAAGTATAGTTTTAAAGCAATAAATTATTATTCACATATTAAAACCTCAAAAACTGCTTTAATTTTGTGAACCGTTTTTAAGGTTTTTAAAGTCTGAATAACGATCCATTGCTTTATATCGTTAAGCATTTTACCTAAAGTATTTCATATTTATTATGATATGATATATTTATAACTTGTTCGGGTCAATTTTAAGCAAATTAAAAGCTTGAAAAAGAAAAAAAATACATCCAAGTCGACCATCCAGTAAGTATAAAAAACTCAAATTGACCCAAATACACACTAAGCTAAGGAAATTTAAAGAAATATGTCCATACATTTTATTAGGTACGGGTATAAAAATCGTTATTGTAACATTCATCTACGCTAGTTAAGTCGTGTAGGCTCCAATGTGGCTTGCTCGATTAAACTTTGTCTTTGAAACTTAACCATTAGCTCGTGGTCGGGCTGATACACCACCAAACACTTTGGCTTACATTAACTAGATGGTTACGATAATAAACGGTGATTTCTCATTTAAAAGTGTAAATGGTAATTTTACATATAGTTGTGATTTAATTTAAAAGAAATGAAGAGTTTTATTTATATTTAAATTAATAAATTAAAATTTAATCTTATTTATGGTTTCATATTTTAAAAGATGGTTTCATTCTCATAAACAAAAAAAATTAAAGAAAAACTATCCTTATGTTATAAATATCCACAGTGTTTAGTTTCAAGTATAACTTTTGAATATACTTCATCAGCTGGAAACGGTTTATAGGATTCATCACTGTAAATGGTTTCAGCATTTGAATAGTGTTAAAACTACTACAAATATAATTAAATTTCATAATACAACCTATTTTATGATATTTTTATTGTTACATGAATCATCTTATGGCTAAACGTTTATAAGTAAAGAGAAAAGTTGTCTTTACTTAATGTTTCACCCAATTAAAAACAAAAATTTACGAGAAAAAAACTCCATATTATTATTGTTAGGAAGATGAAATAAAAATTCAACTAATTTCATGTGCCAAAAATAAATGAATAAGGGCATAAGAAAACAGTAAAACATTTAAATATATTGAAAGACAAGCCGTTACCATTGCTCCATCTATTGGTTCCTTATGTAATATTAAGTTTTGGTTTCAATTTCCTGGTGAAATATAAAGACTTTGTAGGTTATTTTAGTTTTGCATATATTTTAAAAGAATATGATTCCATTAAAAGAAACCTTCTGTTTTGATGAACTAGATATTATTTACTTATTTAAATTCTAAAATTGTAATTTAGGATTTATCTAACTTTGCATTTAATCTAAATGTAGTGGAACAAAATATATAACGTATAAGTGTTAGTCAGTTATTGATGTAAGCACTCGTTGCAATTGTATTACCTAGAAACAAAAGATAATGAATAGTGTTAACAATTTTATTCTATGGCTCATCAACCACAGCTTTCATGTTAATGATATTTTTATATCCTGACAGATCTTATGTTTTTCGCGTATTTCCTGTGGGAGTTTGGATGATTTTTAACGCTTTGTTTTGTTTTATAGAGCTTAATTTTGTGAAGCCCTAAATAAATGACACATAGTTACATAGCCAAAACTTCACTCACAGACTCCAATATAAATCTTTTGGACGACTGTTAATCGAGTTGTGTGTTTTAGCTCCTGTTATATATAATCAAATGTCAGACACAGGAAAAACTAGTGAAATGGTAACGTATTTGTATAGATTATGAAGATGAATGTGTTTACGACAATCAATACATAATTTAAAGGATGGAAACAATTTCCTTTTATTTCATAACACATTCTATGTGTATCATACACATTCTTCTATAAGAAGGTATATCATGAACAATATTTTAAAAAGTTATACAACTTTATTGATATTCTAATGCTAAAGGCCAAACTTATAACTTGTGAGAGTGATATTTTTAGTCCACGCATTAAACTTTCCGACGCTTTTGATCAAGTTAGTTACTGTGAAGCTGATTGCTAAATGTATTGAAGAAGAATTTCAAATAATATAAATATGATAACATTGCTTTAATATATATGCAAAAAGTAATTTAATGGTTTAAACTAGACAAATGTTACATTGACCGTTGAACATGGAAAAGTTTGGATGAAGTTCACTCAAATCAATAACAATTACCTGATACAATTTAATATTTGAAAGGCAATAGAAAATGTCCGGATCAGAATGATTGTCTGGAAGCTAAAAATTGCTTTAAAAAATATACATTGAGATAAAACAAAATTATTATGCTTGAAACACTCTAAGCACACCTGTTTTATTATTTAATAATTTAATTTAAAAAGCACTTTTTTATTTTAATTAATAACAAACCAATAACGTTTATCCAATAAATAATTGTGATAGATTGGTGATAAATACTTGGAGGTACTAATTAAAATTATATAATAAGATTGTGTTTTAACTGTTATTATAAACTCGTCATAACAGTTCGAACTCAACTAAAGACAAGTAAAATATGGACTGTATATCGATGTGTACGTTCGTTTTGCGCATGTTATGAGTTCGTGGCGAGCAAATTCATCATTGTGGTGAAAGAAAAAGGTAATTTTGTTTGGTAATCTACGTTGCAATTAGGCAAAATAGCGGTTCTTGTGCTGCGCTCGTTCACTTTCAAGTTCGCTTTTAAGCTTAACTCATTACCTTTAAGTTGAGCTCAATCGCCACCAAGTTGATATTATTAGGCTACAATTGGAACTCATTCACCTGCCATTCGTTGCTATTACGAACTTGAAGAGTGAAATTTCAAACAACTTAGTTGATACTCTGTACATTCCGTCAGTAGTGCTGAACTCTTTGTTAGACACAATATACTACTCTCCATAGCATAAATATAAAATGGTTGCTTGGGTCGAACCGAGGAGCTAATTAAATTATCACCTGAAGTAGTTATTAATACCACTTTAATATAGTTTAAACCATTTATACAGTTTAAACAATTATAAGTACCGGAATAATTCAGATATTTAATAATTACTTGGGAAGCACAGTAATCGTGTTTAAGATACCTTAAAAACTTTTTGTGTGCTGGAATTTAAAAAGAAAACAAACAATACTAAATATTACATGAATCTCGAAAGTTAGTAGTCTGACGATATAATTTTAAATTCTTCACTTTAAGATTTAAATATTTATCCTTATATACAATATTTGTTATTGACAACACTTTTTTTATCAAGTAGATGTCTTATTATATTACAAAGTAAAAAAAACACAGGAAACAATGTCACTGAATATTTATTACCAAACTCAAAGTTTATAAAGTAAAGGTGATAGTTTTATTACAAATAGGTATAACTACTTATACATTGGTTAATTTCCAAATTACTATTCTAAAAACCTTTGAAGAAAAGGTGTTTGGTCTGATAAACCGGATTGATTCTTTTTGGGGCCATTTCGGCCACAGCTGAGGTTAATGCAGCCAATTTGTAGGGTTCAGACAAACAAATGTCGTCCTGAACTTCCCATCCCTCGAAGTTTTACTCAAGACAATTCATGCTAGCTAAAAATCTCATTTATTTTGTTATCTTAGTCTAGCCGATTTAGTTATTTTCCTGTAGATAATTCATGATGATTGTGCATAAAACATTTTTTTACATGTATTTTAGATGAGACCATTATGTTTTCCTTAAAAAAAGAGTTAATACGTAAGTATAGGTTAGAAAGATGATAATATTGAAGAATACATAAACATTTTACTACTGTGGCAAAATATATAAATACCGTAAATTTTAACCGTTGGGACTGGAATACATCGATAGCCTTTTACTATTTCATATGTATTTAGCATCGTGTGTGTAAGTGAGTCTCTATGGAGTTCTACTTATACTCTATAAGTGTAAATACAATTTTCTCTTAATGGTTAAAATTGATGACCTTTTGTAATAGTTTTTGTAAATTTACCATCTTCTATTTAAGTACAGTATAAGTGTAAATATATCATGTAGTGTTGTGAGACGTAGTTGATTGTATCCTGTTTAATTATATCTTAGACATCTTATTACATCACAAAAGGTCATGGAAGAAATCAAGTCAAAGCAAAGTCTGCAGATCAGAAGACGGTTGTCAAGTCAAAGCAAAGTCTGCAGATCAGAAGACGGTTGTCAAGTCAAAGCAAAGTCTGCAGATCAGAAGACGGTTGTCAAGTCAAAGCAAAGTCTGCAGATCAGAAGACGGTTGTCAAGTCAAAGCAAAGTCTGCAGATCAGAAGACGGTTGTCAAGTCAAAGCAAAGTCTGCAGATCAGAAGACGGTTGTCAAGTCAAAGCATAGTCTGCAGATCAGAAGACGGTTGTCAAGTCAAAGCAAAGTCTGCAGATCAGAAGACGGTTGTCAAGTCAAAGCAAAGTCTGCAGATCAGAAGACGGTTGTCAATTCCATGATACCCAACGATTGGCCGTACTTATTTAACTTGGCAAGGCCACAGACATGAAAGCCTCTCAGTCAATATCTGGTACATTAGTGGACTTTAGGGTGGATTTTAAGACCGCATCAGTGGTATGGGTGGTTTGAAGAAATTGCTCACTAAGCCGAACAAAAGCCAGATGCGGATGGTAGATGGTTGAGAAGCACCTACACAATCTACCGGGGCAAGAACCGTTTTCGAGAACAAGAGGTAGGACTGTTCTGTAACAAAAATATGTTGTCCACGATGAAGCATTAGAGAATTCTAGTAACGAATGTAATAGTATACTAACATACAACCAGAACAAATAAAATTAGATTCAATATACGTAGTAATACAAAATATATTGGTTTCCTTAGGAAGAGTAGTGTAGAAACTTGCAAAGAGCAACTTCTTAGTAAATGTAAACAAATACTATTCCCAGCTTAGTTACTTAAATGAGGATCTTTAACCAAAGACGTCCCAGAACTGAAGTGCAATAACAAGCAGTCATGCATTGCGGTGGTATTATTGATATCGAAGGCAGAGGTGTATTTTATTCCCCTCACAATGCTGTATTATAACTATTCTTTGAAATGTTGTGCAAACACATAATTGAGTGGTGTGTGAAAATATGGATACATAACAATATGTCTAACAACAATAAAAAGTGTAGTTGTAGTGTTTGATAACGTATTTATTGTATTTATTTGTCTATATGTATATTTGTTTAGGATAGGAAGCATTGATGGAACAATGTATATACTTATTTAAGCCTACAATATTTCATAGCTTCAATGATTCCTACGATAAAAAATACAGTTCTCATTCTGTTATTGAATATATTAGATTGTATACAAAAACATTTTTGGACTATACAAAAACAAAATTAACATTATAAACTACCTAAAAAACACAATTTTTCAACTATACAACTACTAAATAACTGCTATCATTAGTATATTGTATAATTGGTGTCATATATAGCTTTGCATAGTTGTTATTGATAAACTTATGTTTAACGCTCAATATTGTGGAAAGTGTATTTAATCATAAACATGAAGGAAAATGTTCTTAAGGTACAGAGCGTACGCACAGTACGTAAATTTTACTTTTGTTTTTATTTAAACCTTAAGTTTTTTGGCAGTATGACGAAAAATATAGTTCGTCACTCGGATCAAAAGTGTCTTTTTTAATACTCGCTCATTTCCCAGCCTCGGCTTCGCCTCGGCAGTTAAACTGGAGCTCGTATTAGATCCACTAAAGATCCACTTTTGATCCTAGTGACGAAATATACTATTATATTTACTGAATATAAAATATAAAGTTCGAACTCAAGTTATAAACATTAAGAAAGAACAAAAAACCTTTTTTCATATAAAAACACCACCATGTACTATGCCTAAACATACTTATGCATATACAAGGTATTGACCTGTTTGGAGATATAACCTTTTTATTATTTTTGTAATATACATGCTTGTAATATTTTTGTAAATTTTATATTTATTTTACCTTCCAAAGTTAATTTAAAACACTCTTTTTGTTTATTTGATCAATTATGTTTTGTGTGAAATGTTGCATTCTTTGTGCCTGCAATATAGTATAATTCATCACTAGGATCAAAAGTGACGCTTTTCGATCCGAGCTCTAGTTTAACAGCCGAGGCTGGAAAATGAGTGAGGATTGAAAAGCCACTTTTGGTCCTAGTGATGATTTATATTTCTTGTAATACCGCAAACAATATTAATACAACAATTTCTCAAAACTAAATTTGTTTAGCTTTTTTACCAGTAAAAGTTGGCTTCCATATTGATTTTATCGCTACTCTAATCAAACCGCTGTGACATAAGTTTTCAATTTTTACAAGTTGAATAAGTTATATTAACAGCTGATGACCTAGACCGAAAAGTGTCATCCAATGATGTTTTTAGTCCTAGGACGAGAAACAACGTCAAAATAATACTATTCAGTCGAGGTCATCAGCTTTTAATCCTAAGAGTATAAATAACAACTTTAGCATCTCAAAATATGTATTGAAAACAACTGTTTTTGAAGCAGTATGACGAAAAAGTACATTTCATCACTATGTAAAGTGACGCTTTTCGATACGAGCTCAAGTTTAATGACCGAAGCGAAGCCGAGGTCGGAAAATGAGTTTCCTTTTGAGTTTGCTTTCTCAAAACTAATATTTTAAAACTTGTTTAAATTTAAATGCTTTCTCCCAAAATGGCTTTTATCTTGTTCTTGCTATTTGAAACAAACAGTTGTTACTACAGATGTATTAATTTATTGTCTGTTAGGTTTGAGTTAGTGTTAGGTTAGACTAACTATAACGATAGGCATATCGAACTCTGTAGAATATCGATTGCAAGTGGGAATACTTTAGTCAACCGTTTTGAGCTATATCAGGAATCAGACTCGTAGCGTTTCCTAGATTTAGCTGGTAATAAGGTTTCTTGAATTTATTGGGCTTTTTGCAATATATATTTATTTACCGTGTCATTCATCTTGTCGGACTGAAACGCAACAAATATACTTAAACCGACTACAAAGCAACAATGAACTACAATCGATAAAATAATTTATTACAACTCTCGGTACAATCGATTACATACAATCGACGGACATAAGTTTGCAGATTCACTACATTGATATTTATAAATTACGGAAACGGAAGAGCTGATGACCTCGACACCAGCTGATTCTTTTCCGACCTATGACTAAAAGCAACTACTTTGCCCCGCAACGCATGTATTGAAAACAGCCGTTTTCCAAGCAGTATGACAAATAAGTTAGTTATCATTCACAGGGGAAAAAGTAAAAACAAACTGTACTTTCATTTACACTTCCTTTCCTGCTTATTGGTATTTGTTCATGCAACGTAGAAATTAGGTCCATCATGGACAGAGCGTGTAATGAATTGTCAGATTTGTCAAGAGGTGCAAATGTTATAGCTATGCCTACCATAATTGTGTGTTTATTACAACTAAACTTGTTGTAATAAATTTTCTAATCTGTCGAATACTAAACAATAATACTATGATTTTCTTAGTTGTTCAATTGAGTTCTATATAATCGGTGTTCATTTATGAGTGTCCTTTATCTAATCTATAATATATACAGCCGCATGTGTAACTCACTGACTGACTGACTGACTGACTGACTGAGGTATACGAATTCTAGACCACTTCTAGAAGAGCTAGAAACCTGAAATTTGGCATGTATGTAGCTTGTACCTTGTAACCCCCAGGAAAATTCCAAAAAGTTACAATTTTTTATTTTAACCTCCTCAAAAAAATTCAAAATGGAGGAAATTTTGAACATGTCCAAAATAGTGCCTTTTTATTTGAGCTGTAGCGGCCGAATGGTTGGTCCTATCGAGAAACGGAGACCACCACGTGCCACGGATTTTAGACGATCTACAACTTTGGTCCTGTGACTTTTTGTCGTATCTCGTCTCCTTCACCCTTAGGTAGCGCTAGATTTTTCAAATTTCGGCATATTTTCTAAATATTTTGGCCGTTTTTTATTTCCTATCACGTTAATATACTTGATGGAGGCCTAATATTGGGCACGCAGTATGTCTACATCACACTTAGTAAATATCAGCAGAAATATGACCATTTTTTATTATTTATACCTGTCAAAAAATGAAAAACTGTAAATATCTTTAGATATGACCGTTTTCTTAGTATAAGTAGTGGTGTATTGGGGGTTCTGTCCCAATTTATATTATTGGACATACACGTGACACCAATAATACTTGAGCTAGAGACGTGAGATTTGGCATGCATGTGCCTTGCACCTTTTCTTCCCAAATCCTACTATTTTTAGTTTGAACTATCGCAAATAAATAAATAATTGTGAATAAAAAAATCAAAATGTAGTCTTTTTTATTTGAGCACTAGCGACCGAACGGGTTGTCCTATCGAAAAACAAAGACCACCACGTGCCACGGATTTCAGACGAACTACAACTTTGGTCCTGTGACATTTTGCCGTATCTTACCCCCTTTACCCTTAGGTAGCGCTAGATTTTTTAAATTACAATTTTTCCAAGATTTGTTCGAGGTTTTTAATAGTTTGACGCTCTAAAATAGAACTTAGAAGCCTAATATTTATCACACAGTATTCCTACATTACAATTAGTACCAAGCAACACTCCCACGCCCAGATAAAGTATCATAAATACCCCAAAAAAATCAAAGTTTTTGATATTTTGTAGATTTTTTCGTGTTTTTCAGGTACATTTTTTATGTTGCGCTCTGTCGAGGGTAATATCCCTTATAAATCATGTCATATTTGTTGCAGAATACTTTTGGTTACCCAAAGTCTTAGTATTTCAGGTTCTTAACGGTTGTCGTATCCCTTATAAGATTAAAAATACGCCTTTTAAAGGCTACATTATACATCAGTTAAGGGTATAATTTACGACAGGGACCTGGGGGCGAAGCCCCCCACAGGGGTCTGGGGGCGGAGCCCCCAGCGAGCGAAGCGAGTATATATATACAGCCGTATGTGTAACTGACTCACTGAGGTATACGAATTCTAACCCACTTATAGATGAGCTAGAAACTTGAAATTTGGCACGCAGGTAGCTTTTACCTTGTAACTCCCACGAAAATTTCCAAATTTTACAATCTTTTATTTTAACCCCCCTAAAAAAAATATTTAAATTCCCCCAAAAAAAGCTTATTTTAAAATTCCAGTTTTTGAGCTCTAGAGGTTAAACGGATTATCCTATCAAAAAACGGGCAACACCACGTTCCACGGATTTTGCAAGATCTAAAACTTTGGTCCTATGACTTTTTGTCGTATCTCATCTCCTTCACCCTAAGATAGCTCTAGATTTTTTCAAATTTAGAGATTTTGTGACGGTTTTTTATTTACTATCGCGTTAATATACTTGATGGAGGCCTAATATTGGGCACGCAGTATGTCTACATCACACTTACTAAATAACAGCAGAAATATGTCCAGTTTTTATTAATTAAACCTGTCGAAAAATGAAAAACTCTAAATATCTTTAGATATGACCGTTTTCTTAGTATAAGTAGTGTTGTACTGGGGGATCTGGGCCAATTTATATATATATTTGTTATTACGTAGGAGGAACGCTTAATGCGCGAACCCAAAGGAACAGTGTGGGACTCCCTCTTACGAGGTATACCCACTAAACCTCCTACGGAGCCGCGGGGAAAAACCAGGCCGGAACCCTTATCGGACAACTTCGGCACTGGCCCGCGTGTCTTGCGCCCAGACGGGTCACGTCACCGTTTCGGGAAACTTAGAGGCCACCTAAGCATCCCTCGTCTCGCTTGCCCCGAAGAACGGATTGCACAAAGAGCGCAACCGCTCTCCAGGAGTCTTCATTTCGAAGCATCGCCCCCACCACGACGTCCGGGGACAGATCGCCGACAGCAGAGACGAGCCTCCTCCTATCTTCAGCGAAACGACTGCACCGGAAAAAAGTATGATGAGCATCATCCACCTCCTCCGGGCAGTAACTACACTGAGGTGACCTTACCTTCCCCATGCGGAAAAGGTATTCCCTGAAGTACCCGTGGCCCGTCAGGAATTGACACAAGAAAAAGTCAATTTCCCCAAATGCACGGCTCAACCATGGGCTTATGTCTCTGATGAGACGAAACGTCCATCGCCCTTCCAGTCCACCGTTCCACCGCTCTTGCCAAACGGTGGGCCAATTTATATTATTGGACATACACGTGACACCAATAATACTTGAGCTAGAGACGTGAGATTTGGCATGCATGAGCCTTGCCCCTTTTCTTCCCAAATCCTACTATTTTTAGTTTGAAATATCTCAACAAAATAAATAATTGTGAATACAAAAATCAAAATGTAGTATTTTTTTATTTGAGCTTTAGCGGCCGAACGGGTTGTCCTATCGAAAAACGAAGACCACCTAAGCCACGGATTTTAGACGAACTACAACTTTAGTCCTTTGACATTTTGCCGTATCCCACCCCCTTCACCCTTGGATAGTGCTAGATTTTTTAATTTAAACTTTTTTCATAGATTTGTTCGTGGTTTTTAATGGTTTGTCGCTCTAATATAGAACTTACAGGCCTAATACTTATCACACAGTATGCCTACATTACAATTAGTACCAAGCAATACTCCCACGCCAAGATGAAGTATCTTAAACACCAAAAAAATCTAAGTTTTTGAGCTCTAGTAGACTTTTCGTGTTTTTCGGGTACATTTTTTATGTTGCGCTCTGTCGAGGTAAAATTCCCTATACATCATGTCATATTTGTTGCAGAAGGCTTGTAGTTACCCAAAGTCATAGTATTTCAGGTTGTTAACGATGGTCGTATCCCTTATAAGGTTCAAAATACGCCTTTTAAAGGCTACATTATACATCACTTAAGGGTTTAAATTTTTTTCAAGCACTTAGGTAATACATGGAGCCTTAGAATTTAACATACTACGTCTCCATACCAATTAGTATTCATCAACAGGCATATGGCCAGATTTTATAGGTTAAACCCTTAAAAATAATCAAAGCCTTGGATTAGTTGTAGAATTTAGGTCTTAAATAGAATTTGGACTAATTTATATTGAATTGGGCCAAACAGTGACCTGGGGGTGAAACCCCCCACAGGGGCCTGGAGGCGGAGCGATTTTTATATTGTTATATACTCTAATATGGTACTGCTAGCCCTAAATTTGTCATTCAATAAGTCTACTTTATATTTTGAGTATACATAGGACCTCAGATTATTAGCGTAATTAAACCATGTGCCATAGGTACTACGACAGGGACCTGGGGGCTAAGCCCCCCACAGGGGTCTGGGGGCGGAGCCCCCAGCGAGCGAAGCGAGTCTAAAATATATACAGCCGCATGTGTAACTCACTGACTGACTGACTGACTGAGGTATACAAATTCTAGACCACTTCTAGAGGAGCTAGAAACCTGAAATTTGGCATGCAGGTAGCTTTTACCTTGAAACCCCCAGGAAAATCTTTAAAACTTACAATTTCATATTTGAAACTCCGTAAAAATAAATATAAATAATTTAATTCTCGTTTTTTGAGGTTAACTGATGTCGGTAATTCAGTATGCAGCTCAATTGGTATGTTGTACTACGTTACCGACATACATTATTATGTATTTCAATTTTACAAAATACAAAAATCTACATGTGTTTTTGCGTATAAGAGTTGTGTGGCAATCCAGTCACAATAAATGTCTTCCCTATTAAATATTTATAATTTTAAACTTAATTAAATATTCTTTCATGATCTCATAATTGCATCGACTAATAAACCTGTTATTTATTCCTTAACATCGAAAAATATAATTTTAGGTTCTCACTGGTAAGAAAACTCATTGTTTTAACCACCCTTTTGATGATTCGAACTAACTTAAATCTTTCGGTGATGAATTATTGTCAAACTGATTACGTAATTTTTGTAGCCATGACAGTTCCATGCGTGACCCGTTTTTTGATTTATATTTGAACACAGTTTTTAATTAGTTATAAAACAAATCTATGAGTTACGTAAACTACGTTGTTGACATGCATTATTTAGATTTCAAAATCTTACCGGGACTATAGTGAATGTAGTTAGCAGCTTTTGCTGTAATACAAATTTAACTATTTTTATATTAAATCAATATATTTTTAACGCATTTTTAAGGAATTGGTTGTTACCCTACTACGATATAATTTAAGGTTTTGTCTCGAGGGTAATAATATTTTCAAAATTCTGTAGGCAAGTACCCTTGAGGAACTATGTATTTCATTTTGTTCAAGGTTGTATGACGGTTTTATTATCACTTACATTTACTACTTAAGGCTTAATATTTGGCACACAATATCTTCGCATTTATCTTCAAGAAGCGGTAGTTAAATTGTCATATTTTACTATTCAAACCCCTCAAACAAATTAAAAGAACCTAATTGTTTTATAACTTAACAATCTGCTTTACCGACTTCTTCACGTAATGTATTTTTAATATAGCTCTAGCAGCCAAAGGAATGGTCCTAACGAACAAAGCAGACCACCACGTGCAACGGATTTCAGACGATCTACAACTTTGTTCTTATGACCTTTTGCAGTATCTCGCCCTTTTCACCCTTGGGTAGCGCCAGATTTTTTTCAAATTTCAGCTATTTTTCAAGATTAATTCGTGGTTATAGTTTGTCACTCTAATGGAGAACTTAATGACCTAATATTTGGCACACAGTCTTATTAAATTACATTAAAAAAGTAGCAGCAGTCAGAATCCCATATCTGACCATTTAAACACCCAAACAAATTAAAGCCTTTGAACTTTTCTATGTTTGTTCGTGTTCTTTGGGTATGTTTTGAATTTTGCGCTCTGCCAAGGGTAAAAACCCTCATAAACTATGCTCTATTTGTTGCAGAAGGCTTGTAGTTACCCAAATACATTAAACGTCTTATAAAGTTTATATTACAATATCAGGGAAGGGTTTTACTTTTTTACAAGCACTTACGTTATACATACCATGCCACGTAGTATTCAGCATCAGGCATAGACTAGTTTTGATTATTTAAACCCCTTAATACAGTATAATAAAAGCCTTCGAATCTTTTGGGTATTTAGGTCGTAACTTGAATTTGGCCCAAGATAGATCCTTGAGGGACTCTATATTTCATTTGTTGAAGATTGAGTTACATTATTTCTATAAGAGCATTATTTACTGGTTTCTGGTTTTATTTTGCACAAAACATGTCTACACGAATATTATCTTAACGAATCAGTAGATAAACAAACTTATTTTAAATTTAATGAATTTGAAGTATTTAAAACGCTAAAACCAAATAATTAGCACATTAAGTAGATTTGTTGGTCTATTGGTTGGTTTTTGTTTTACATAATTTGTGGGAAAAACCCTTCATAAATTAGGTTAAACTTAAATTAGGTTAGGTGTAACATAACAGATGACTTTTATTCGCTACAAACATAATATGTTACTGTTTCAACTTTTATTGATGGAAGTCTAATCCATTAAAAAATACAAGTTGTCAAACGGTACAGTCAACAGCATAGGGGAAACGAGAAAAAGCGGTATGCACAGAAGGGGTCTGCAGTATTATGTGATTCAGCAGTCCTTTTGTAAAAGAATTTAAACGCCTGAAAAAAACATGACATGTTATTATTTGTTGCTTAATTTTATTGTATTTTAGGCCCACTTAAAGGATTAACAGCAAAGGATTACGTGTTATTAATTTTATTAATGTTATTTAGGAAACATTAACAACAGAACTAAGCTACCATATTTGTTATGTTTATGTTATGATGATTTAATTATTTTCAAATTAGAAAACTTCACATTTAAAAAATATATATTTGTTGTACGGATTTAAATTATTTCTTTACCATGAAATGATACATGGAGGATTGTATTTTGCCTCATACTATTTATTTCTTAGTTCATCGCATCAAAACTCATAATTATGATTGAATTATTCTTGAAATAAAAGCTTCTCGCGAACGTCACTGTATTCTAGACGATCTACAACGGGGGTTCCCCCTACAAAATCAGATACACATTTTTATGGCTTACGTATAAAAAGCAGTTTCATAAAGATTTTACTTTAAAAAAATACGCTAGAAGCCTTGTAATCAGAAAACAGCCGCATGTGTAACTGACTCACTCACTCACTGAGATATACGAATTCTAGACCACTTCTAGACGAGCTAGAAACCTGAAATTTTGCATGCAGGTAGCTTATAGCTTGTAACCCCCAGGAAAATCGCCAAAACTGACGGTTTTGTATCTTAACACCCCTAAAAAATATTTAAACCCCCCCAAAAAAGGCTTATTTTAAAATTACAGTTTTTGAGCTCTAGCGGCCGAACGGATTGACCTATCGAAAAACGGACACCACCACGTGCCACGGTTTTTGCAAGGTCTACAACTTTGTTCCTATGACATTTTGTCGTATCTCGCTCCCTTCACCCTTAGGTATCGCTAGATTTTTCAAATTTTAGGCAATTTCGACGGTTATTTTCTTGGTTTTTAATTTCCTATCATTTTAATTTAGTATATAAATGCTTGATATTTGGCACTCAATATGTTTATACATTACTCTTTACGAAACACTCGATAAACTAACATGTTTTAATAAGTAAACACCTCAAAAAATTTAAAACCCTAATTGTTTCATAAATGACAAACTGCATTATCGACTTACTCAGGTTATTCTAGACAAGCTATAAACGTGGAATTAGGCCTACATGTAGCTTGTCCATTAAAACCTCCAGAAAAAATTGCAAAAAGGCATAATTTTTAATCAGAACCACATAAAAAAAATTAAAAATGAAGGAAAATTTGAATATGTACAAAATAGTGCTTTTTTATTTTAGCTCTAACGGACGAACGGATAGTCCTATCGATAAACGGAATACCTCCACTTGCCAAGGAATTTAGACGATCTAAAACTTTGACTTTTGTCGTATCTCGTATCCTTCACCATTAGATAGCGCTAGATTTTTTAAATTTCAAAATTTTTTCAAGGTTTTGTGGTGTTTTTGCATTTTTTTATCACGTGAACAGATTTTATGATTTACACCAATCGATCTAGGGGCGAAGCCTCTCACAATGGTCTAGGGATCTAGGGGTTGGGGAAGTGGGTTGGTAGGGGAGGTCTAGGAGAGGAGAGGGTTGCAAATTATCTGTTTGGGTATATGAGATATAGCATGCATGTGCCTTGAAACCTCAAATATCCTTAAACATTTCCGAACTCTACTATTTCAATTTTAACCCCCTCATATTTAAATAACTGCTGATATGTCTATTTTTTTGTATAAGTAGTAGTATAATGTCGGTTCTAGGTCTTTAATATGACACCACTTTCACTTGAGCTAGGTACCGGGCCACTGCCACGGGAACTAAGCACCCGAAAACTACCTGGGGGCGAAGCCACCCACAGGGTGCGAAGCGAGTCTTTTATTCTACAAACGAATTTGTCAATAAAACACAAACCAAATTGGCTTGAGTGTGATGAAAACTTCCAAACCAAATTGGCTTAAAATAAAATAATGTTGTAGCAAGTTTACATAAAGATTTTAAATTCCTTATGTCTCGGGTAATGACAATTTCCCGCTTATGGTTGCGTCATTAGCTCCAATTGCATCTGTTGTCCTCTCAATAGTTGGTTTTATGAATGAATTCGAGAATGATAGTTCTAAAATCTTATGGATGTATTTTGTTACTTGTACAATATTTGCCTTAAGTAAAAATACATGCAATTAAATTTAATTTCATCGTTAAAATATAATTACAAATAATGTTTATAAATGTTTTTTAATTTAGGGCTCAGGCTAGTGAAGTAATTATATCCTAAATCTAACTGGTTATTACTATGGGACTAAATCTGGTAACGAAATAAATTCTACAGTAAATCATTGAAATATATTAATAAATAAATATAAAATAAAACTGGGTTTAAAATGTATAAACAAATATTTACAAATTATTTATTTATTTAGTAGCATGAGACGTGTTATTACAACTTAAAAGGACGAATAATAAACTACGTCTCACAACGTCACAATGTATATTTACACTCATATTGTGCTTACATACAATTCAACAAATATACATAAAAGATGGTACAAGGCAATCGATTTGTAATTTGTTGTACATTAACCGTCTTGTATGTAAATAAAGTATAAGTGTAAATATACATTGTATAATATTGCCAGACGTAGTTTATTTAACCTGTTTCAATTTTTGTATTATTTTTAAACGATTACAGTAGTTGTCTATAGGGAATTTCATTTACGCTATAAATTCAATCTAGACAGAGATATCATCATATCACATGCATAAAAAATCTCAACTCTTATTTCAGCATGAAGAATGGACATTTATTTCATCAGTACAACATCGTTGGAGATGACAAATGGAATACATGAATTGTTAACTTGACGCATCACTTTCCATCTGCCTAGGTATGTAATGAATATATTATATTTAGTCAAAGGTTATACCTCTTAGTAAATTATTTATAGCTACCTTAACTGCAGTGCTCAAATTGCCATGTTAACTACAAAGTTAACTATTCATTCATTTATCTACAAATAAACGTTCTTCATAATTATTAAGATAATTATAACGAAGAAGTCTAGTATATCCAGGTTCTTAGAATAAATTATACATCCTATTTTAGCCTATTAAAATCAAATGTGTCTACTTCAATCCACTTTTGAATTATAGAAACATAACCTATTGTGAACATTCATTAGTTACATGTTTTGACATTGTACATTGTAATTTGAGTTATAATTTTGGAATAATACGGAAAGTTGTATTACATAAACAACGATTATTTTGTGTTTACGTTAAATTAGAGAACATTTAATGACATTTTTATATATTTCTTGAGATATTTTATGCTCAAAACAAAATAAACTATTATAAAACTAAACTTACACAGAAATGTAATATGGGCCAAAAATAAATGATTGAGTTTTGATTTTGAATTAATTCTTATGTTGGCTCTTTTAAACGAAACGTAATACCTCAATACTTGTAAATAAAGGTTAAGTAGATTGTAATAACGTCGTGTTAATGTGTCATCCAGTGACGACTCCTAAACACGCCGCTGAGTGACAGGTTAATTTCCCAAGATTCGTCTCCCCGCGTTCTGTCTGCAGAAAAAGAGACTCTTGGTCCGGATGTCTACTCTTATTTGTTGAGTTTTATTTGAGGTCAAGAAATTAATTAGCTTCATTGGCAAATACAATTGATTCACGTTTAGCAAAACACATCATCATAATTTCTTACCGTGATGTTCCTAATACAATAATAATGATGTATTGAATATCATTTGTAAGCATACCTCAGCTAAGTAAATATTGTAGTATAACTTAAAATAATATATTTCAAAATCTTTTGAATTCCCGTCGATTAAAACTAATTTGAAGAAGATAGTAATATTCCCTTTAAGCTACAGTAGTCAAGTAGAGTTTCAATGGAAACAGTCAACTTCCAGTTTCATCAGAACAACAGTAAACTCCATTACCGACCTCGGACACAGCTTACTGTGAGTCTTGTCACCTTTGTGCCGGATATTAGCGCAACTGGAAGACGTCATTGTTGGAACTTTGATTCTTTCATTACATTGTAATTATTATTTGTTAGCAAGCTTCAAGTTCATTACTTTAATATACTTTGTTTCACCAACAAATATTTGTATTTAATTGTTTAACAATTACTGCAATGTCTAGAATTATTTTTCCAACGGAATGCTATTATATTATGTTTATGTTATTATAAAACAAACTTATTACATTTAACAAGTTTCCCCTTAGCTATTGATAATTTATTCAGTAAGAATAATTTGTGTTCGTAAATATGTATTTTGAACCATACGACTCTTAACTCAAGTTTGTAAAACTGCAGGGACTGTGTATATTATTAATATGCTACTACGGTGTTTTTTTGTTTTTTTTTTAATGGAACTCACAAACATTTCTTAATTAATATTTACGATTAAGATGTAAGTCAAATGAACTCGTTCCTTAAGGATCATATGATTTTTTTAATGAATAAACATGTAATCTAGGCAAGTTTTAACAATGCACATCATATTGGAAAACTGACGAAAGAAATTTCACTGACAACACTGTTATATTTAAACACATGTAAATAAAACTAGATTTTGAGAATTTCCATTCCTGGCCATTTGGTATCCAACCCAGTGGTTTTTGAAAAAGGCTGTCATAGTTTTCTCATGCATTAATAAAGGTAAATTAATTGATATTGCACCGTCTTTGTCTCCTTACCGACTACATTTAGAAAAGAAATACCAAAGAACGCAAATTTTAAAATTAGTCTATTATAAAAACTTCATTCAACATTGAGGGGTTTGCATTTTAAATTTTAAGCTGGCCCCAAATTGGAATACTGTGACCGAGGTTATAAATAAAAAATTCACATTTAATGGATACTAAAAGGTAGGTGAGTAATCCTATTCGTATTATGATTTCTGAGAGTTTAATGGTTGTTCAATTACATTGAACACTCTCTTGTTATATATCACACCCCACCCCAACCACCACTTCTAGCTCAATCACATACGCGAAAAAAACACGTTTTCCTAACATCACTCCTAGCATCACTACTTGCCATAGTAGTAGGTATAGTCACGTAGTGTGTGTATTACGTGCTAGTATCAGTAAGATTCAACTTAATTTACAGTATTGAAAATTACAATTTTACTAGTAACATCACTACACATGGAATTTATAACGAGACTTGTGAACGAAGGAGGTACGCTTTCATCAGCGTCTGATTGTAGAAGAAATATATTATACTTAGACCACTTAGGAGAGGCCATGGTAACTTAGCAGAGACATGCAGAGACTAAGCCTTGACTAAGAAGATAAGGAGATTGCAATGGTAGTATTGGCCTAACAAGCGTGGAGCGTAACTCTCTTTTGGTGTTACAACATCTAGTCGCTTCAGATTTAAAAGTGACGTGTTATTAATTTGAACTGTCTCATTTTACTGCCGTAGAACTTACTCACTTCTATTACAATTCTCTTTGAACTCTATTACTCATGAACTCTTTGTAATGACATGATATGATTGTAAGAAAATCCCTTGTACATAAAATGAAGGAGTGCTATAATAAGAGTTTAAAATTAAATATGGATTCAGAAACATCACTGGCCAAAGTATCAATTGAATCTGCACATTGTAATAAACTTTGTTTATTTTATTGTTGTTGTTATTTATTTCATTTCTTACCATGTATCAGTTACTTAGTTTAAATAATAAAATCGTACAGCGTAATAAAACACAACTTTAATTCCAACAAATCTATTTTTATTGATATTACTGTCTTTAAGCAATTTTACTGATGAAGAACTAACGTAGTGCTTATGCACAGTTGTGTTACATTGTTTTCTCCCTAAGATGGACAGTGTGTTGGGACGCATCGCTTATGCACAGTTGTGTTACGTTGTTTTCTCCCTAAGATGGACAGTGTGTTGGGACGCATCGCTTATGCACAGTTGTGTTACGTTGTTTTCTCCCTAAGATGGACAGTGTGTTGGGACGCATCGCGTATGCACAGTTGTGTTACGTTGTTTTCTCCCTAAGATGGACAGTGTGTTGGAACGCATCGCTTATGCTCAGTTGTGTTACGTTGTTTTCTCCCTAAGATGGACAGTGTGTTGGAACGCATCGCTTATGCACAGTTGTGTTACGTTGTTTTCTCCCTAAGATGGACAGTGTGTTGGGACGTATCGCTTATGCACAGTTGTGTTACGTTGTTTTCTCCCTAAGATGGACAGTGTGTTGGGACGCATCGCTTATGCACAGTTGTGTTACGTTGTTTTCTCCCTAAGATGGACAGTGTGTTGGGACGCATCGCTTATGCACAGTTGTGTTACGTTGTTTTCTCCCTAAGATGGACAGTGTGTTGGAACGCATCGCTTATGCTCAGTTGTGTTACGTTGTTTTCTCCCTAAGATGGACAGTGTGTTGGGACGCATCGCTTATGCACAGTTGTGTTACGTTGTTTTCTCCCTAAGATGGACAGTGTGTTGGGACGCATCGCTTATGCACAGTTGTGTTACGTTGTTTTCTCCCTAAGATGGACAGTGTGTTGGGACGCATCGCGTATGTACAGTTGTGTTACGTTGTTTTCTCCCTAAGATGGACAGTGTGTTGGAACGCATCGCTTATGCTCAGTTGTGTTACGTTGTTTTCTCCCTAAGATGGACAGTGTGTTGGAACGCATCGCTTATGCTCAGTTGTGTTACGTTGTTTTCTCCCTAAGATGGACAGTGTGTTGGAACGCATCGCTTATGCACAGTTGTGTTACGTTGTTTTTTCCCTAAGATGGACAGTGTGTTGGGACGCATCGCTTATGCACAGTTGTGTTACGTTGTTTTCTCCCTAAGATGGACAGTGTGTTGGGACGCATCGCTTATGCACAGTTGTGTTACGTTGTTTTCTCCCTAAGATGGACAGTGTGTTGGGACGCATCGCTTATGCACAGTTGTGTTACATTGTTTTCTCCCTAAGATGGACAGTGTGTTGGGACGCATCAGTGAGATTGAACTAAATCAGTAAATACGATTTCTTAAATTAAACGCATTTTGTTTACATTTATTCCCAACCATAAACAATTATGCAGGAAATACCTCTGTAAACTGGCTGGTACGCATTAAGAGTGATCAAATAAGATAGAAATGTTGCAGAAAAGATAATAATAGCGACAGGTCATAAAATATGTTATGAAGGGTTAATTTCCATTATATTTAAAAGTATCAAGTAGTTTAGTTAGTTTATATGTTGGGTTTGTTTATTTCCCTTTTTATTAAATGTAGAATAATATCGTTACCCTTCAAATACTAGCCATCCCAATTTGCGGCGGAGTGTTTTCTCCGTTTGACGCTCAAAGCTTGCCTCCCAACTGACGAGCCTTATTAACTCGACAAAAGGCCAAGGACAACATAAAATACCTTATAATAAACTTACTATATAAAAGAGGCTTATAGGTGTAATGGTTTATTCAAACTATCTATACCTCTTACTGATGGTCAGAGTAATTCAGTTATTGTGATGTCTAACAAAATATCATATTTTATAACTGGTGCTTTAAAAGTAGAACTAACATGTGGATTTTTTTAATTTTTGTATTGTTTGCAAATAGATTGAATTTATTATTTATCTTTTGATCTTAATTTGTCAATCTCTTTGTAAGACGCCGACACAACTAGGTCGTATTTTTAGACGAATATAATTGAATGATGAGTGTAGAATGGGTGAGATACATTGTAAAGCCTTGTTACTGACTAAGACCTTTTGATTCTTTAGCCAGGTCCATTGACTAATAGCCCAATGGCCATTACACTTAAGTTTATTAATTATAGCTTAATGACAATACACTAGCCTATGCACATTATAATTAAATACAATTTCAACGCTGCCTGACTTAGAAATTTTTGTTGTATTGAATAGATTAGCCAATTTTGACAGTTTCTTTTTTTCTGTTTTTTTAGTGTTATTAGTCATATTACTAGCTAATTAGTTACATATTTATGAACTCCGTCATAAGCAGCAAAATGGACAGTGCATAAACTTTTGACAAACCATGAGCATGTTTATTTACACGTTTACTACCGTTATTTACAACTAGGGTATAGCTACGATAACTGTTGGGCATTGTAGTTATTCCAGCTATGACTAATCTCTTAAGACGACTCATTTGTTACACAAAAATATAAATCAAACGCTATTACAATAATTTAAATTTGATTTATTTCTATGTTGTTCACTTTACTGGTCAATCAAAAGTAAGATGTCGTTAAGTTAACCCAGTATACTTTCTTGGTGAAACAGGGAGAGTATCACCTCTAACACCTAACCTTGAAGATACATGACCTTCCCCCTCACCACGGGCTTTTAGAGGACCATTCTAATATTTTCTTATGTAAGTTAGGAAACTTTAAAACTCATTTTAGTAAACCTCTTTAGCAACCATGAATTTACTGAACAAATTAGATTAAATACACAGTTTGTTCGTTAATAATAAAATGCCCCTTCGGATTCACTTTGTAAATTAGTGCCAATCAATCAAGTGTCATACGAGTACTCGCTTTATGAGTAACTTTTAACAATTGTTTAGTAAATTATTTTAAATAATCGAAGACAAGCTACCTTTTTTAATACTAATTTAATATTGAAGTAATCTATAAATTGGTTGAAAACGATAACAAAATCTTCCAGTTTATTTTAATTAGAATTACATCCATTTATCATTGCTATTTCAATACGTGTGTTGATTATTTATAAAATGTGTTAAAATAAATACATTACGTATATTACTAAAGCCGGTTTTACTATATGTATTTACTGAATATAGTATATATTGTTTTAGGAACATACATTAGAATAACTCTAAGAGGTTCATTTGCAATGCGAAATACAGTTGGAACTTGTCAAGTAACTACAAATGTTAGTGAATACATCATTAACGCGAAATTAAATGGTAGCCTGACACACAAACTACTTTAAGTTATAGAACTATTATTAACAATATTTGCATAAGAAGCACATACAGTAACATTTGTTAAAGAAACAATATCAATTAAATAAAAAACACTTTTGTCTTATAAATAACGTAGTATAAACTGCCTTACATTTAATACTGATATAAATGTTTACACGGTACGAAATACTTACAAAAAATATCAAATATAATTGCTAAATTACTAAATTAAATATTTTACCTATAAATCATAAAATTTAACAGTTAAAAAAAACTAATTTCGATGTTTCTAATTAATTGGATATATTATTTAGAAATATCGTATAGTTTATAACTAGATAAAATCACGTACACGTATTATATACATTCAGGGTTAGGCAAAATCTTTTACTTTTTAAGGGGTTCAGATAGGAAAACAAAACTTAACGAACCTCTACAATAAATAAAAATGCATTAGTTTTCAGTGTCACAACTTCGCCCATGTCCCCAAAATGGAAAATTTTGGGAGCAGCCTAAGTTTTTTTCTTAAGTGTAAAGCCCCATTGAGAGAAACATTATTTTTAAAGTCTTTGTAAAAGACGAAGAGTATCAAAAGCTAGAGGTTTTTATCTCAAGCCAGTACAAAATGGCGTTCAATTTAAATTGATTTTTTGCTCAATTAAGAGAAACTACTTACAAAGTAGGCATTGAATAATGTTTATTGATGTATATATTTATGCGTATTTAATATAATGACAGCTTATAAAACGGTCTAAAACATGTATATCAATAAAAATTATGCACTTTTGTAATTGGTTTCTCTAAATACTTGTCATTTGGCAAAAATTAATATTTCAATTGGGTGCCATTTTGTACTTGCTTGAGATGAAAACCTCTAGTTTCCGATATTTTTCTTCTTTTATAAAGACCTTAAAAATGGGGTTGGTTCAATGGGGCTTTACATTTAAACAACTTTAACAAAATGGGCAAAGTTGTGATACTGACCAAAAAGTGTAATTTTTTCTTTGTTATAGAGGTGGTTTGAGTTTTTACCTATCTTTTATCTTTTAACCTATCACTATCTATTGAAAGGTTAACAGGACGTATCCATACTTTTGCCTAACCCTAATTTGTTTAACAAGTTAACAGTTACAGCGACCTCTAAAGATTGTTCAGGTCACGTTAGGAACTTATATGCTTGTATCAGGCTTAAGTCTTACCGTTCGGATCATGATAATAGCGTAATTTTCATAGGAAATAAGTGAGGTTATAAAGTTGTATTTTTTGCAAGGAGGGCCATGAAAAACCCAAGGAGCATTTGCATTCCCACCGCATTTTTGCTATTATTTTATTACTTAAGTTTTAATTGAAAAGTTAACTGGATTTATCCTTAAAAAGGTTGTACCACCTAAATATTCCAGAGAACGATTAGCTAATATATTATTATGAACATTTTATAATTTTGCAGAGCCAACATAATATGTAATTTCTATTCACGATATACTACTTTTAGCTTATGCACGTAAAAAATAAAACGGAAACATAATTTTCGTTCGTATGGAAATAACTACTTAATTTTGGATTCTAATTTATTTACTTAGGCCATAAAACACGGAGTAATTATGGACAGACACTTTGGATATATAATTTTATGTCTTTATGTGTCATATTATTTGTTTGCAGTTTACAGATTTAAATAGAAAAAATGCCTTGAAGAAAAATAAAATTACAAAATAATCTTACTACTGTAAAAATTGGAATTTTCATAAAAGGATCTCACCAAATTTATCAAAAATACAATATGGTGGTAAGGAAATCACTTAGCAGCCATAACGTAAAAAGAAGACAATTTTTTAATTTATATTAAGATAAAATCTTTAAAATCATTAATTAATTTTTGCTTTTAAATTTATTAGTGAGATATTCATAATCTCCAAGCACGTAATCTTTTTAAAGCTATACGCTTTACAACGTACGTTGATTAATAAAGCTTCAAATCATTGCCATGTAAAACGTAAAAGACCTGGTATTTAAATGTCATAATTTGCATTCCATCGTTGCTGCTAGACTTGAAGCTGTTATCTAAAACGTTTTTATACTTCTTTATTATATTATATTTATTAAATCTCTTGAACTTTTACAATTTGTTTTTACTTTATGTTCATTCAGGGTATTATTTAAAATAGTTTTACCTTCTTCGCATTATACTAGAATGTACAAACTTGCCTGCAGAGGAAAAGGAAGTTGCATCATGTTCTGACTTCGATTACATTAATAATTATTAATATTATAAATGATTTAAAATGAATAAATAAGTAACTTCATTGTCGTTGGGCATTAAAAATAATACATGACGATAGTAAAAATAGCATTAAATGTAGACTTTATGTTTGTAATTTAGTCCGTTGCCACAGAATAAAGTTTCATAGCCAATATAGGTGAACGTAAGTGTGGTAGGGATTTAAAATTATTTTTACATTTACATCTCCTTTTAACCTTCATAAAACGTATAATGATCTGCGTATTTTCCTACTGATATATGAAGAGTGGTTGTTCCAATTAAGTTGTGAATCTATCATATTTCCTAAAGACTTCATAGAACTTTTATTTATATTGATATTTACTTATTATAATTATTTTGTCTTACTCATATGCAGGATTAATTTACTATCCCGAAAAAAAATTTTGAATTTCTTCGGTACAGTCTCAAGATTTTTAATCAACTAATCAGGAGATTCTCCTATTAAAAACTCACCCATTTATATATATTTGTATATTTAACTATCAATTTTTATTAAAATTTATTATTAACAGTCAAAGAAGTTGAAATACCTTTCTTTAAACGCAAAACATCTTAAACGAAAGTTATATTTTAACTTATTTTTACAAATGTAGAAGATTACAATACATAGTGTAGTACTTTCCCATAAATAGTTGCATTTGTTTAATATATTGTTTCATAAATAATTTAATTAGAACACGTTTGCGGCAAAAAAAAGGTAGATAAAAGTTTTTTCTCCCAATCTATGCCTCTTTAGAGAATATGGTCCATGGAAGCAGGAAAAAGAGTTTTGTTCGTGTTCTATCCTAGGGTTCCCTTACTTTTTTTACGTTATCGTAATAAATATTGGATTTTCTTTAAATTCCAATACTTTAGATCCCTTCAAATAATTTCTGCATGTTGCAAAATGTATGTATTATAAAAAAAATAAACATGAATTAATTTTTACGTAACCAACCTGCAACAAGTTAGGTTAAACATATTGTAATGATTTGTTTATATACTTCATAGGAACTTTAATTAGAGTCTGTGAGAAAGTTAGGTAGGGAAGAAGTCCGAAATCGAAACATAGATTAAAAAATATATGTATGTTTAATACTATGGTAATCTAAATCACTAAATGAATTACCTATGAGAACGATCTCATAAGAGAGGAGGTGTTATGCCAACTGACCCTGAGCCATATGATAATGTAGCTCTGTGGTAGCGTGGGTCAGTATACACCCAGCAGCATGAGTGATGTTTAAAACTATGGTAATCTAAATCACTAAATGAATTACCTATGAGAACGATCTAATAAGAGAGGAGGTGTTATGCCAACTGACCCTGAGCCATATGATAATGTAGCTCTGTGGTAGCGTGGGTCAGTATACACCCAGCAGCATGAGTGATGTTTAATACTATGGTAATCTAAATCACTAAATGAATTACCTATGAGAACGATCTAATAAGAGAGGAGGTGTTATGCCAACTGACCCTGAGCCATATGATAATGTAGCTCTGTGGTAGCGTGGGTCAGTATACACCCAGCAGCATGAGTGGTCCGAACGCCAGCGCCGTAGATCTGTAAAGAAAAACCACGAGCAAATGTGTTACCGGTTCATGAACAATTCACGGAACCTCTTAGGTAAATGTACAACATACATTATACATTATAACTAGAAGTCATATTCCCCTAACTATCTCCTCATCCAACATAACATCAAACTGGTGAACATTAATCTTACATTATTTCAGAACACCAAGGGGCCTAAGTTTAGTGAAAGAACGGTAAATTTAAAAACAAGTTAAATCAATCTAATAAAATAAAAAACTCCAAGATCTGCCAAAATTCAAGTTTGTGAAGGCCAATACGACTTAATGTCCCCCCAGATGAGGGTTGAAAAATAAAAGATTGCGTCAAACAAAGTTAATGTCTTAAATTAAAATGATAGAAAATCATTAAAGTTTGTTATTCCTGACATCAGCTTGTAGCGAAGTGAAATGGTCGTGTATTTTATCTATTTAACAGTGTTGGTGCCATTTTATAATTGAATACCATTATAAAATCCATCAGTGTGTTTTCGTCATGAAGTGAAGTGGTCGAGTATTTTAGCTGTTTAAAAGTGTTGGTGCTATTTGATAATTGAATACCATTATAAAATCCATCAGTGTGTTTTCGTCATGAAGTAAAGTGGTCGTGTATTTTAGCTATTTAACAGTGTTGGTGCTATTTGATAATTAAATTCCATTATAAAATCCATCAGTGTGTTTTCGTCATGAAGTGAAATGGTCGTGTATTTTAGCTATTTAACAGTGTTGGTGCTATTTGATAATTGAATACCATTATAAAATCCATCAGTGTGTTTTCGTCATGAAGTGAAGTGGTCGAGTATTTTAGCTGTTTAAAAGTGTTGGTGCTATTTGATAATTGAATACCATTATAAAATCCATCAGTGTGTTTTCGTCATGAATGAAACATGTTACGTATTGTCTTGTAAACTTGAATTCACATATGTAATATGTAATGCTATGATCTTACATCCATTTCAATGAACTATTTTGTTAAACTTATATATATATATATATATATATATCCCATTGGTATTTACATGTTTGTGTATTACAACATAACCTATTGCCCCAAGGAAGAGTTTCCTTACCTCCAAAAAGGTAGTATATTTTTTGATCGACGATATATGAATGGTTTACTCCTAACTATAAATAACATATGAAGTTTTGATTATTATACAGTTAAATAATTAAGTGTTGGGCATTTTAAACGACTGCTTCATTACATGTATTGAATCGACCCCTGTTAAATAATGAGTAATACATGTTGTGCCTCGGTAAAACAGAAACCTGTAAAAAACATACTACTGACGCAAGATTAAGCTTGTTAAAAACATTCCTACACCTAAAAACACCAGTTTAGTATATATGACACACAAGTTTAACTAGTTTTTGGATTGAGTTTTGAAGAACTCTTATTTTAGGAGCAAAGTGAACAACACATTTCGTAAGCCCGGTAGCTTTGAGCGTCGAAGCGCGTCAAACACCAGTACTGCAACCTTGGTGCACCTTTCATCTTCTGCTGAGGATAACCTCGTACAATGGAACTTTCTTTTGGATTGGTCCAACACTTGTCATAAGGGGACGTTGTGCGTCAAAACCCTTGTACATTGGTGTAATTATTGTAAATATATTCATATTTAATTTTGTGTGTGACCATTATGGTAAAAACTTTCAACATTTAATCTGTTAATTAGTGATAATATATGTTAGTTTTTTATTTATAATAATACGGTGTTTGAACGGAGCCAAAAATAACTTTATTGCAAACAATTACTGTAGGTGGTATTCCTCTAGGAACATAAATTAAAAACTTTAACACAACAGCTACGTAGCGGACATTATTAGAACCAAATCAGTTGATCGGATCCTCAACAGACTTCTTCTCAATGGAGTGTGTTTTGAAAATTAATGTATATGGTTAAATTGGCAAGTTAATGAAAACTAAAGGAAAATGGGGTAATGAGATGAAAATAAGTAAGATACATTTAATAAGTGTAATCTTCCGTATTTAGAAAACACAGAAAATGGTAAGAAAAGCCTTAATTTTTATTAGAATATTTGAAATGTTACAAAACACATATTAATTTGAATCATATTAATCGATCAGCAACGCTTGCATGCATATAATAGCAAGTGTATTTGTATCCTTCATTGCACAAGTGTAAGCTGTTTCAAACCTTTGTTTGTGGTTCTTCACTTGAATCTCAACTGTTCGTAATCTTGTTTGCAAGCTTCTGATAAGCCACTTCAAACTTGACGACAATCTTAATCCAAACATTATTAGACCAGCCAGCTTATGCAAGTTCCCTTAGCCAATTACCGAAATCCTAGCAAAACCTGTTTAAGTTAATAAAAAACAAACATAAAATTAAATTATGATTTGGTTTTACTCTTTTCAGTTATACAATTGGATTAGTATACAATTTTTCTTAAATTTTAGTAATCAAATAAAAACAAACTTCTTCATATTTAAGTTTATTTTTAAACATAACTAATTTACAATGTTTCAGTTGATGGTTCATATTATTCTTGGGATTTAATTTTACTTGAGATAAACTTCAAAAATGTAATTAGTTGATTCTATATAATTTATGGAACTTCTGTTCTTTATAATGTTGTAATCAGGGCGGTCGTTAAACACCAGTACTGGTATCCTACCTTTGTCAATAGTCGCGATGTGTCAAACAAATTATGCTAACATGTTTCATTGCAAGCACAACATTATCAAAGCTTGCAAACCATAAAAACACAAAATTTAAATCAAAACTTATAATTTATGTTTTGATGAATTGCAAGCTTTCACAATTGTTACGCTTACAACGACACATGTCAGGATAATTTGTTTGTCAGATTGTGACTATTGGCGGAGGTAATTTAACCTATTTAAGTCTTAAATATAGTCCAGGGGCTTAACCAGAATTTTAATTTTAATAGTAGTTAATATTTTATCCTTAGTTCCTTTTTTTATAGATGGATCCTTTGCCAGATATTGAGGTTTCTTTAACAAGAATCATTTTAAGGATAGACAATTTGTTCATAACAAGGTTTAATTTCGTATTTCAGCACTAAACTGTTATATAAATGAAAGTCGGTTGTTTTATTCATTGGAGCTTTTTAATGCTTTTTTAGTTGTTAGCCCTGCTTTAAAAGGTATTAAACATAGGATATTTCCTATTATTTTGGCCTTAGGGATGAGCACAGATTCCATGAAATGTCTGAAAATAACATTTGAGATCTTAGAGAGAGAACTGATAAAAATACTTTGATAATTGGTTTAATAACTTGATAACCTAGATTTCACCAATATCATTGTTTTTTTAATTTTGACTTTTAATAACGTATAATATATTTTGTAATTTGTATGTGAATGTAAATATGTATTTAAAGGGTCGCCAAGCTTATTCAAAAATAAAACATTTTACTTTTATTACAAAATAAACAAAAATATAAAACACTTATCCTAATATAATTGTCGGTCTATCTGCCGATATAAGTACAAAACAATTTATACTTTAAAACCATTTTCATTGTGAATTAGGCACCAGAACTGACGTGTACAACAAAAGTGGTTTACAAACCTGTTTCGTCGCAGTTATTTCTTATTCTTTGAGCCACCCGGGTTTCGGTCCCTCTAACGGGCCATTATCAAATCTAAAATTTACATGGACTTTAAGTTATAAACATCCATCTTGCATTTCATCTTGAAATTTAAAACTAACACACATGACACACGAAACATACGTACACACGAAAAACATCGAAGGCACGGCACGAACTAGGCCTAGCGTATGGCCGGCAGGTACTCGAGCACTCTGTGCACTTTGCGTGTTCGTAAGACAAATGTTTAACAAAATCCCAAGATGAATGTTTTTAACTTCAAGTCCCTGTAAATTTAAGATTTGATAATACCCCGTTAGAGGGGCCAAACCCCAGGTCATCCAAGGAATAAGAAAGAACTGCGACGGAACAGGTTTTAAACCACTTTTGTTTTCAAAACAAATGGGAATACCAGGTTTAAATTGTTTGTCTCCATATTTAATGTACGCATGGTTTATTTCAGTATGTTAATTTGACAGAATTAAGAATATTACCTCCCAGTACAGAAGTACCTACGATGAGAAATTTTCACAGTTTTTAAACAAGAAATACATATACTTCTCAGGAAATATATATGTCAACTCCGCAGTCTCCCTTAATTTTTTATTAAAAGACGAATAAAAAAATATTTCTTTAAAATTTTTCTTAGGACAAACCGATTAGTCAGTGAAGTAATAAGTGCGTACCTGGTTCAACTAACACAGAATTTCGCACAAGCTAAATTATATTTACAAAGGTAATCCTCGTTCAGTAGGATTAGCTTATCTAGCCAAGCCAGGTGTAATTCTTTGGAATTTCAGTCACACATGATTTAAATGCTAGATATTACAAATGTTATGATATAAATTCCAGTTATTAGGTTCTACTTTGGGAAAAATCCAGTTTTAAATAAAAAATATATTATTTGTTTACGGATCCTCAAATTTAGTCACGATGTCGTTATTTAAGCAAGTAACCGTGACAAAACTGCAATATTGTTAGATCAAGATAAAAATGTGCTTGTTCATTTATCTCCACATTTTAAAATATATAAAAAACACATAATCCAATATTTTAATCTGTTTTTTGTTATGCGGAATCAGTCTACGGAACTCTTATTAAATAATTAGACCCTCGAAACGAAGGTTGACTGTTTTGCTCATTTTATGAATGTTTTGAAGGTATTTTTATTAGCTTGGTATGTTACCCCCGAGACGAATATGTTTGTATATTAATCTGTTTAAAACACATAAGATGGATTAACGTTTACAGTTTTGCAAACGCTTGTACAATTGTAACGTATTGACTTTACCGTCAATTATTAGTAATCTAGTGAATAGATTTAGACTATTAGTTGTTTTGTAGGCAATAGTAAGCATCAACGGCAGAAGAGGTTTAGCCTAAATATAGTCACAGGATTGCTAATAATTAACGGTAAATCACACGTTTATTTTATACAAACAATTCATTGATTGGTTATCTTCTCATAATATACAATTGTAACTAAATATTTTTAAGTCTTAGGTTGTCTTACCGCAAACCTGTCTGTATGCAACATTGAATAAACAAATCTAAATTAATGCTGCTTAAATGTTGTATTATTTAGATTATTATATGTCAAGTCTCTAAAGCTAATAGGTAAAGATACCACCAAATGTGTATTCTTGTTTAAATACCCTAATTCTAAATTATTGCTTAAAATAATACAAATTCTAAAAGTGTACTACCAAACAGGTTACATAGAATTTTTACTATTGTTTACTATTTAAAATTATTACTAATGAATAAGCAAGCTTGTGTGCCAAGGACGTCATGTACTAAATAGTAGAAAACATAAGTCCCTCTCATTTACAAAAAAATAAAATAGATGAACCATAATGTATTTAGGAAAAACAAGGTTAGTTTACTTCTTCGAATTAAAAAAGTTAATATATTTTAGTGTATATTAGTGTTCGGTAAAATGATTACTGGATATGTTTTGTTCCAATAATGGATGTTTGATGTAATGGTTATAACACTTACTTGTAGTTTACTACATGATAAAGTGGTTGTCATGTCGCTTATGGGAGACCAATATCAAAACTTAATATATGAGGTGCGGTCAAGTATTTATATAACGGTCAACTCGATATATCACTTATTGTTGGAAAATTCAATCTTTCAAGTATTATATTCAGATTATAACTGCCATTTTATATTGGATGATAATATTATAAAGTTGACCAGTACGACAGTTATTGGTACGATAGTCAGTCGTCGTGTAATATATAGTTTCGAAACAAATGTTTATGTGGTCCAAAATTTGCATGCGTAGAGTTTAATTGTTCATTAACATTTAAAATATAGTTATTACTTTAGCGATAATGCGAACGTGTTTATACGGATGTACTATTGATGCGGAGTATTAAAAATATAATACTATCGAAATTTTAAAAGCGTTAGATGGATAACAAGATGTAACACTGAGATAAGTTGTGTCAAGCAATAACATAGTAGCACACGTTAAAGTTATATATATATTTTTCAACAGCATAGTAATTGAAATCTCACACAGTGATTTACATTGACAATAAAATCAAATATGTTAGTTCTTGCTAATGAAACAAAATCTCATACACTCTTTCAATTTTAGATTTAACTAATATGAGTTTATTTATTATACAACAGCGCTATATTTGCCTTTAGTACATTACATGTTAAAAATATACCTAACACGGTTTGCTAGGATAAGTAGCGATGTGATTATAAACAGAAGTTACATTAAATCTTTTGATCCATACTGCTGAAGTTATAAGGTCATATAGTCATCTCTATTCAAAATTGTGACTTTTTCCTAGTATAACAAATGTTATAATAACGTATTGCATAGTGAGCTATGATTAAATATTTTTTGGTCAGAACTTGATTTATTATAACAAATATGGCTAAACATTTAATAATTTTGTTTTGAACAATTTTAATTTTGTAGTTCATGATCCTGTTATTTATCCTAATATGAAAGAGTGCACTTTCTTGACTAAATATACACTATTCTTGATATACAATACGCAATTTCGTTTTTATTGTGTAAAACCACATTTTACGCAGGTGAAAAACAATATTTTTTGTAATAGTAGGAGTATTATAAAAGATAATATTTTAAAATATAATTAATCTATTTATGTGCAAAATCAGCTAATAGATTGTATGAATATTCACCAAAACTCTGTGAAACTGTGAGGTCGATGTATTTGCCTTGAGGAAGATGAACTTTTAATTAAATATCAAACTTCCCTGGTTATTGTTTAACGTTGGCGTTTTGATCTCCGTGTTGTTAAACACAGATTGTTGTTGAACTTCAACTTCATAGTTTGGTATTTTAATATTCTAACTAGTTTTAGATTTTATAATAGATTGGAAAAGGTTAAATTGAAATGTGTAGGTGTGCGGTGGATAAGTCTTCTAATCCAGCCTTGGTATTGTTTAAACATTAATATTCCCTACTGAGTTATATAAATTAAATATATAATTTCAAGTGGCTTATTTAAAGGTGAAATAGGATAACTGAACGATAGGCATTCACAGCCAATAGTTAATACCTAATAGCTCTCTAGTCTGAATTAGACTTTCTGCGGAAAAATGTAATGGGCTTGTTGTAACCTAAAAGTTATTTGCGGAAAACTATCGCAACTTCGGCTGCCGCGGCGTAAGTTTGTCTATTCTTGGAAGACGGTAAGTTAATCTGAGGGTGGTTGATCCGAGGTCGGTTAAGAGAGCTTCCACTGTCAACTGCAATCGAGTTCGACTGTATTTTGCAGTTTAAACTTTTGTTTTCATTAACAAATTAATTTAACTTTCTGAACAAGATAAACAAAGGAACAGAATCCTAATAAGCCTAATTAGGCAATTTGCATCGAGAGTATTCTGGACCACAACAGAGCCATGTTACGAAAAAGGCAGTTGCACAGTAACCAGCCCCACTGAGTAACGTGGCATCTGCGAGTGACTGTTATCAGCTTCTTGTGTTTGTTGTGTAATAATTGTTGTTGCGATTCGTAAACGAAATTACAAACTCCTTCAGTAAGGAGATTATTGAAAAATCCTAAACTAGATTTTTTTATATTTGCAGTCAATTAATTCTCCTAAATCGACAAAATATACATTTATATAGTATCATGATTTTTGCACTAAATATGAAAAGCATTTTTCGTCATACTGCTTCAAAAATAGATGTTTTAAACACATGCGCTGATATTGCTTAAATTGTTTTTGTTTTTTTTTTACTCCTAGGTACAGTTGTTTTGAACGTCATCGCTGTTAAGATAAATTGAACTAACTTTACACAACTTGTCAAAAATGAAAACTTGTCTAACAGCTGTTTGTTTAGTGATGCATGATCAATATGAAAACAAACTTTGAATGGTAAAAAGGAAAACAAATTCAGTTGTTGTGAAGTCGATATCTTAATATTGTTTGGAAAAATGACGAAAATATTGTTCATCAATAGAACCAATATTGGCTTTTCGATCCTCGCTAATTTTCCAGGCTCGGTTCCGCCTCAGCCGTTTTACTTGAGCTCCTATTGAAAAGCTTCAATTTTGGTCCTAGTGATGAAATACACCATTATAAAGCACAACACAACGTCTATTTTAATTATCAAAGAAGTTAAATTCAATAGGGATTTCGTAATTGCGTTTTATACATTATATACATAGCTAATATACATTATAACGTTATAGTTATATTATAATGTATTACTACACGATAGTTATATTTCTACCGAAAATGTCCTCCATGTATAAAGTGAAAAATTATACACAAAAATAATACCACAGAATGGACAAACTGGAAAATTCATTTAACTTTTTCCATTGTTTTAATTATCAGGCTTGCCAAAAGACTAATAAAATAAAATATGAATACCTAGTAAACTGAGAGTCAACAGTTTATAATAAAACGCTACAAATTGGAATTTCCTGGAACATCAGTAAAACGATAGATTCATTACCTATTACAGGGAGGTTCAAGTGCTAAGGAAGGTCCAATGATTCATTCTAAGTGTATATTTTAACTCAATAACTTTCTAGCCTTGAGACTGCATATTTGTTTTGCCTTAACCTTCACCTCCTTAGTTTGTCCAGAAGACCTTAGTGGCATAGAGCCGTAGACCTTGGGTCCAGTGGGAATGAATCAGTGTTAGTAGCATGTTTTTATAGTTACGGGAAGGAGTATTTAACTGAAACATTTTACCTCAAATTTGTACTCATCTCAATTTGTCACCATTTCAGTAATTTCAGTATGTACTCTCAGCTCAAAACATCATTTTATAATGTATCCCGCATTTTACTGTAAACAAAGCAATCAAGTTAAAATAATCCGTTCTTATAACAAAAGATATTTTGAGGAAAACTTGCGACCCATTTAGCAACCACAACAAATATTGAAACGTTTACATTATGTGACACTGCCACCAGTGTGAGTAATTTTGTTTCATCAATGCCCTGATAGTTCTGTTAAACAAATACCATAGTGTTTTTTGTATATATTAAATGTTCTGATCCATACTGCTGAAGTCATAAGGTATAACATATCGGTCATCTCTAACCACAAAACTCCAAAATATAAATATAATTATTGTAATGTATGTTGTATCATCATTAATTCACATCAGTATAAATATTAAAGGCGTACTTGGTCACCATATTTGTGATCTGAAATTAAATTTTTAAAATTCAACATATAACTAACTTACGAATTATTACACTGCTACATTTTCAGAACTAAAATTAATTAAATTTATTTGTTTAAATTAATTTATATGTAGCGACATGAAATATTGTTCAAAGAATTCTTAAATTGTATCAATAAGAATCATGTTGTTAGTAATAAATTGGTATATGCTGAAATTAGGAAGGTGATAATAAAATAATAAGTGATATTAAACATATTAAATTAGGTTTTTGTTTAAAAAGAGACCACCAAATATGATTATTCTATATTAAACAGAAAGAAGTTTGTTGAGAGTATCTCAGAGCTATTCACATCGTCCAAAGGTTACAATTGTTAGGTTATTACCTTAACTCGAAGTGACAAAATAGTAAAACATTGTGTACATATGAGGCATATATTTCATAATTACGCGGTATTCATAGACATACACAGATTTCACGATCGAATTAATTCGGCAACGATTGTAAAGATTCCATTAACATAATAGTATCATAGTTATAACAATTATGAGTCAGGTCAGCATCATTATCATTGTAATGAAAGCCAGTTCAATCTCTTGGCGGAGTTTTAATTCAGCGTTGTTCTATGATAGTTCAATGGCTTATAAAATGTTACCGTTTAAATTATGTTTTGCTGTTCTGGTTACAGGATTGGCCTATATCAGTGATATTTTCATTTATTCCCAAAAAATGTAAATTTGTAGAATGCATTAAAATTAAATGTAATTCAATATATATTGAGCTATGCTGACCAGTATGCTGTAATTTATAGGGCATAATTTTCAGTACCAATTTTAAATGTAAACTTTTCTCTATAATTTTATAATTAATGATATATTTAATAACATAAATATTAATTAAGTAGATAATTAGATTTATATTTATGATACGGTGACCAATAATAGTTTTAATTTTACAAATTTTTTATTACTTTACGACCTAATTATGTTATCATGCAAATTTCTAAAAGTTTATAATATGCTGCTAGATAAAACAAGAAAAACTGTTAATTTATATGTAGGCTTTACATGTTGTGTATAATTGAAAATGTTATTTCACATCATATTTTGAGAAGTAAATACAGGATTATGCCATTGTTCAACAATAACAAAACAATTTCTATAATGTTGCAGCGAAGAGGAGAAACTTTGACTGTTAACACAAGGTCGATGGCTTTTGCAGCACCGTATATTACTGTTATCTTCATTTGTATTGTATTCAATATTATACTGCTGGTGTAAACATTTAGATCTTAAAATGTTTTGTTTTTTCAAGTTTATGTTTATTTTAAACATACTTTTGTTGAAAAATTATTACAACTTTTGTCCTAGAGCAGGACATGCGTGGAAACTTAAGACTATGCATATTTACCGATGGAATAGTGTTAGTTAATAAAATATTATTATCATCCAGTGGTTTTTAAGGGGAGAAATCCCCGTTTGTCACCACAGAGTTAGTTGGGAACATACTCAGAATATTCTCTATTGGTCAATGTTAGCTTAACCTATACTACAAGTTTTAATGAAATTATCGTTATATAAGAGGGATGTGCTAATATATTCTTATAGTAAAACATTAAATGTAGAACTGCCTTTACCGTTAAGTTAGAGCTAAAATTGTCTACACAACCATTAGTCGTATAACAATAATTTAAACTCTACGGAGAAAGGTGGGGGATTCCCTCTTTAAAAATTTCTGTAAGTAGTAAGAAAGAAAATGTCACTATACATAGTTCCTAAAATATGTTCCAGAAAATCAATAACACATTATTTAGTTATAAATTCTCAGCTGACAGTAGACTTGCTGATTACCATATGATGTAAATAGGTGAATAGAAGTGTCCGTTTTTAAACCATTTACAAATATATTATTTAACACATTCACTCGCAATCCAATACTTGTACATAAATGTAGATACAAAATTAAGTTTATTTATTTATTCATCGGTATATGTAAACTGTGCAAATTATAATTACTCTCCCTACGTTACACATATGCATATACGTTATCCTGGGCTTTTAGGTAAAAACCCTTATGATATAAAAAAGTATTATTAAAAAATAATAAATCAAAATCATAATAAATCAAAATTGTGGAACTCTTTTCTCAACGTGTGTGCATCTTAGGGTAAATTCACGGATTCTGATAAAGATGTATTGTTGTGTATATTTCCAGAAATTCCTTGTAATTTATATTGTCCCTCAGGCCTAGGATCCACAGGCCTTAAAATTTATAATGTTAATATAAAGGAAAACCAGTAATCAATTGACTTGTACATTTGGCAGCTGTTACTATAAAAGGAATGCTAGCACATCGAAAACAGATGTTTGAGGTAATGTAAATCAATTACTACTGGAATGGCAATTAATGCAATCTGTACTAGAAGTACTGAGATTGAGTTTATAATGACCAAAACATATAGGGAGTGTAAAGCTAGTTTGTTATTTGTGTTAACCGTCAACAATTAATTATATGAAGGCTCGGTATATGAATACCATGAATACCGAAAGCAATAATATATAGTTATAAAATAATTATAATACACAAATTTTGTGCATGAGATTTTGTTGTTCTCAATATTCCTAGAATAACTTTTGGAATAAGATCGATCATTGGGTGATTGCTAATGTGTTTAAAATTTGTTAAATATATTTAATGTAAAATCATATTCAGAAGTTGAATGAGAAGCGAACTTATTTTTAAAAGCCAATCGCTGCAACTGTACTTCCGTCAGGGTCTGTCTATAAAGTTAGTCAATATATACGATTCTTAAATATATTTTGAATATCTTATAAATCACAAAAATCCTCCTAAATATTAAGGTAATAAAGGTAATTAGGATCGTTAAAAAATCGTCAAACTTTTGGTAATTTTGTATTTAGTAGAGGAGAACTAATGGGGAGGGGCCACTTTCGGCACTTTTTTCCCATGTTATTCTTATGGGGAGCCGTTTTTGGACCGACACCAGCTCCCGCCTTACACAAATTTCCTTGTTAGCTTGTACTAATGTCCAACCCTTGCCTATATTAAATATATTTTCCCAATCCCCATCCCTCCTCTATATTTTTTAAAATTAATTTTCAAATTCAGGCTAAAAAACTATCTTTAGTGTTTATGGTCCGATATGTCTGCAATTTGGTTATGTTACTGGCCTAGGCAAGTGTTTTAATAAATTCCACTTACATATCCCAAATTCATCATTACGGTCAAATTAAAAAATATTTTTGAAAAATACTATAGTGCCAATGCCAACCTCTTTATTTACTGTCCGATTTATTTAAAATTTGGATATGTTATTGTCCTAGGCAAGTGTTTTAATAAATTCCACTTCCATTCCCCAAATTCACCATTACAGTCAAATTAAAAAATATTTTTGAAAATTACTGCCAATTGCCAACTTCTTTATTTACTGTCCGATTTGTCTGCAATTTGGATATGTTATTGTCCTAGGCAAGTGTTTTAATAAATTCCACTTACATTTCCCAAATTCACGATTACGGTCAAATAAAAAAATATTTTTGAAAAATACTACCAATTGCCAACTTCTTTATTTACTGTCCGATTTGTCTTCAATTTGGATATGTTATTGTCCTAGGCAAGTGTTTTAATAAATTCCATTTACATTTCCCAAATTCACTATTACGGTCAAATTAAAAAAATATTTTTGAAAAATACTGCCAATTGCCAACTTCTTTATTTACCGTCCGATTTGTTTAAAATTTGGATATGTTACTGTTGTAGGCTAGTGTATATGCACCATCCACATTTTACAAATTCAATATTGCGGTTAAATTTTAAAAAAATTTGGAAAAATACTGCCAATTGGCAACTTCTTTATTTATGGTCTGATTTGTTTAAAATTTATATATGTCATTATTCTAGGCTAGTGTATATTTACACACCATCCACATTTGACAAATTAACTATAATGGTCAAATTACAACAATATTTTGAAAAATATACTAACAATTTCAAACTTCTTTATTTACTGTCTGATTTGATTTATTTTCGGATATGTTATAGCTCTTATATAGGTAACAAGACCACACTACCACACGTTCCATTACCCCCTACAATACAGTATTTTGTCTTTTTTTTCGTTTATTTTGCTGTAATCCCAAAACTGACTGTGCTGTTTATTGTCCGATTTGCATACACTTTGGATATTGTCCTAAGCTAATGCATTTATTGTCTGATTTATTTTTGGATATGTTATAGCCCCCAACTATTATATCTAAAATTACAATATTATTTCCATTAACCCTATAATACAGTTGATGTGTTGTTTGTTTTGCCGCAACCTAAAAACTAACATTGGTATTTGTGTTTTTACAAAACTATATTTTGTAAATTACTTCCAATAACTCCTTTATTTACTTTTCGATTTGTTATATCCCCTTATATCTAAATTTACCGTATATTTTTTTCCCTTTTAGTGCTATTTTGTCGTAACCAAACTTTGGATATGACTGCAATATATTACTGGCCATTGCATAAGTAAATACCCCATTTCCGAATTCAATATTACGGTTGGATTAAAAAAAAATAAATGCAAGCTTATTATATTTTCCACAAGCTTATTATATACATCCAGCTGTTATATTTGCCACATTTCCAATATTGTTGTGACCCTCTCAACTACCTCTCATTGTAATAATATAATAAGTAATATATATCCACAAAATATTTATGGTCAGAACTGCCTAAATTTTGGATATGTTTTAAGCCAATGCGATAACAAAAAATAAATTTTTAAAACCCAAAACAACTACACACAAAACACTAACCTTTCTTTGTGCTTGTTTGGAGTAGTCTTTATTTTATCCAACTTAATTTTAATTTTGTAGTTAAAATAAAACTTCTCACATTCTAGCTCCCTTTCCAGCCAGTGGTTGGAGACATAAAGGTTACGAATATTTTCAAACTGTACAATATATCTTTTTCTACCCCTATGTTGGACTTGTTTAATAGCGCTTATTATAATTCCGCACCATCTTCCAAATCCTCCAGTCTACTACATTCTTTAAATTTAATATTACCTTTAATATCTTGCATCCCTATGTCTTCTTGTCCAACATCATCCCACACATTGTTATGGAAACTTAGGTTTTCTATTTTTGGAAAGGAATTACCATAAAATATTGTGGTTCCGTTAGTGTTAAAGCTTGCAAGTGGCTCGTTGGTAGGTAGGTAAATAATGGCCAAATCACCACTGTATGGCAACACGCTATAACCTTCCCTATTCTTATTTATCTCTATAAACACAGTTTTACAGACACCTTTAACATAGTATACACCGCTCTGTCCATCCTTTTCTGCCAACACCCCCACAAACTTGTTGTTTACTACAAACGCATACACCATATAATGTCCATAATGCTCTAGATCCTCCCAACGTCGCAGGAAGTAATCTTTTAATTTATCCTCTCTTTCCCTTCTTTCTTGTTCTTTAGCCAACTGTGCTTTGTATTCCTCTGCAACAGTATTTTCCACATATTCCAATTTACGCTTATTACTGTCGATGTCTTCTAATTCCAATTTTCTCTTTTTGGAACAACTCTCTAAGAAAGGCTTGGAAAGTGGCTCTATTTCTTTAATAGTGTATGGGTACAGTTTATTCGTCCGGCTTCTTAAAACGTAGGGAGTAAGGTTAGGACTTTCCACTAAGCCTAATTATTCTAAATTGATGTGTTTAGGTATAGTGGAGAAAGGTGTATTTGATTTTGTAAAACATGTGCCCCCAGATTTGATGTAACACTTATGCTTTACACTTATGGCATCAGGAAACTCCTCTATTACCTCCACATAGTTAGTTGGTAAACAGTTAAAGCTAAATGCAGATAGAGCATACTTTATTAACTTTTCCCTTTGTTACCTATCTGTTGGCAGTTTTAGTTGTACTCCAGTTATCTTTTTCGTATTACTATTACCCCAATATGCGTATTGTAATAAATCGTTAAACACTAAACAACAACTGTTTTGTAATTGATTGGCAACTTTCAGCCACATCTTATGCAGAGGTACAGCATAGAATGGAGCATTTTGGAAGTACCTTTTGTTGTCTTCTATTAGACTTAAACAATCTCTTAAAGGTTCAAACCCTTTACCAAAACCTCTACAATAGTTATAGATTGTTGCCTCTAACCTTGTTATACCATTCTCTCTAGCTAGTTTAGACGAGAACGTTTCTTTTAGTCTCGCATCTGGACAGTTTAAAAAGTTTATTATATGGTTTCCTATACTTTTAACTACTCCAGGGCTTGTAATCTGGCATATAAATTTATTATATATTTTTACCTTGCTATTTACATTAAACCATGTTAAACAGTCTTTACTAACATGGAAATTATCTACAATAACATTATATCCATTCTTGTACGCCCCTTGGTAGCAAAAGTTAAAGTTTTCTGTAAGATATTGGCACATTTCCTCTTTATTAAATATTCCAGCCAAATCTAGTGTTATATCGAAATCCATAAGATAGTACATTTCTTTTTCCAGATCTTGCAGTATCTTTGGAAGGTCTTCCAACAAATCCTTAATTTTAACATTTGCAAGCTCTATTTTATAGGGAATTGCTATAGGATCATCGTACTTTTGTTTAATTTGGTCAATATCTTTTTTTATTATTTGTAACACACCCTCGCTTTGGACCCCAGAGGACCTCTCCAAGGAGAATGGTAGTTTGGCCACAACACCATGTCGAGCTAAAGAGAACTTTTTAAATATTCCTCGTAAGTAGCTATTAAACGATCCACATATTTCCTTCTTAACTTTAAATTTATTCCGAACGTCCCCATCACAATCCGTAACATTGGTTATCCTAATTAACATTATGCTATCACAAAACGCATCCGTTATAGATGTTAAGTTATTTAATTTTGGTTCGCCCTCGCAATAGTTTATATTACCTATGTCTGTAAGAAGGTTATTATTACGGAGATTTTCTAACAAAAACCATATACCGAATCTTTCGTTAGTAGGTTTAATACAATTTCGCAATAAATGGCTAACAGAGTACATTTCTTTTATACAGAAAAAAGTAGCGGAAACATGTAAACAGGACAGACATAATTACACTATAGGCATATTGTATATAAACATAGACGAGCGGTAAGTATAACATGTAGGTGGACACGTAGTCCCATGTGCAAATATGGAATACTCACTATTAATATAATTCCAAATTCAACTAAATAAGTTTATAGTCTCAATATAATTAACATAATAACTAACGGTGCCATCCCGCATTAGTACCCAAATTGTCCAAATTCTATAATTTACTGTCTATTCTTAGTCCTTGTATGGTATTGGGATTTGTACTATTAAACCCTACATTCTTATCCTGTGCAGTAGAGTAATATATGCATGTTATTTTATTCGGATACGCACATTCTACAAGACCTGAACATAGATCTGTTGTATAAGCAGCAGAATAGACGTTAAAAGTATAGGAAACCATATAATAAACTTTTTAAACTGTCCAGATGCAAGACTAAAAGAAACGTTCTCGTCTAAACTAGCTAGAGAGAATGGTATAACAAGGTTAGAGGCAACAATCTATAACTATTGTAGAGGTTTTGGTAAAGGGTTTGAACCTTTAAGAGATTGTTTAAGTCTAATAGAAGACAACAAAAGGTACTTCCAAAATGCTCCATTCTATGCTGTACCTCTGCATAAGATGTGGCTGAAAGTTGCCAACCAATTACAAAACAGTTGTTGTTTAGTGTTTAACGATTTATTATAATACGCATATTGGGTAATAGTAATACGAAAAAGATAACTGGAGTACAACTAAAACTGCCAACAGATAGGTCACAAAGGGAAAAGTTAATAAAGTATGCTCTATCTGCATTTATCTTTAACTGTTTACAAACTAACTATGTGGAGGTAATAGAGGAGTTTCCTGATGCCATAAGTGTAAAGCATAAGTGTTACATCAAATCTGGGGGCACATGTTTTACAAAATCAAATACACCTTTCTCCACTATCCCTAAACACATCAATTTAGAAGAATTAGGCTTAGTGGAAAGTCCTAACCTTACTCCCTACGTTTTAAGAAGCCGGACGAATAAACTGTACCCATACACTATTAAAGAAATAGAGCCACTTTCCAAGCCTTTCTTAGAGAGTTGTTCCAAAAAGAGGAAATTGGAATTAGAAGACATCGACAGTAATAAGCGTAAATTGGAATATGTGGAAAATACTGTTGCAGAGGAATACAAAGCACAGTTGGCTAAAGAACAAGAAAGAAGGGAAAGAGAGGATAAATTAAAAGATTACTTCCTGCGACGTTGGGAGGATCTAGAGCATTATGGACATTATATGGTGTATGCGTTTGTAGTAAACAACAAGTTTGTGGGGGTGTTGGCAGAAAAGGATGGACAGAGCGGTGTATACTATGTTAAAGGTGTCTGTAAAACTGTGTTTATAGAGATAAATAAGAATAGGGAAGGTTATAACGTGTTGCCATATAGTGGTGATTTGGACATTATTTACCTACCTACCAACGAGCCGCTTGCAAGCTTTAACACTAACGGAACCTCAACATTTTATGGTAATTCCTTTCCAAAAATAGAAAACCTAAGTTTCCATAACAATGTGTGGGATGATGTTGGACAAGAAGCCATAGAGATGCAAGATATTAAAGGCAATATTAAATTTAAAGAATGTAGTAGACTGGAGGATTTGGAAGATGGTGCGGAATTATTAATAAGCGCTATTAAACAAGTCCAACATAGGGGTGGAAAAAGATATATTGTACAGTTTGAAAATATTCGTAACCTTTATGTCTCCAACCACTGGCTGGAAAGGGAGCTAGAATGTGGGAAGTTTAATTTTAACTACAAAATTAAAATTAAGTTGGATAAAATAAAGACTACTCCAAACAAGCACAAAGAAAGATTAGTGTTTTGTGTTTAGTTGTTTTGGGTTTTAAAAATTTATTTTTTGTTATCGCATTGGCTTAAAACATATCCAAAATTTAGGCAGTTCTGACCATAAATATTTTGTGGATATATATTACTTATTATATTACAATGAGAGGTAGTTGAGAGGGTCACAACAATATTGGAAATGTGGCAAATATAACAGCTGGATGTATATAATAAGCTTGTGGAAAATATAATAAGCTTGCATTTATTTTTTTTAATCCAACCGTAATATTGAATTTGGAAATGGGGTATTTACTTATGCAATGGCCAGTAATATATTGCAGTCATATCCAAAGTTTGGTTACGATAAAACAGCACTAAAAGGGAAAAAATATACGGTAAATTTAGATATAAGGGGATATAACAAGTCGAAAAGTAAATAAAGGAGTTATTGGTAGTAATTTATAAAATATAGTTTTGTAAAAACACAAATACCAATGTTAGTTTTTAGGTTGCGGCAAAACAAACAACACATCAACTGTATTATAGGGTTAATGGAAATAATATTGTAATTTTAGATATAATAGTTGGGGGCTATAACATATCCAAAAATAAATCAGACAATAAATGCATTAGCTTAGGACAATATCCAAAGTGTAGGCAAATCGGACAATAAACAGCAAAGTCAGTTTTGGGATTACAGCAAAATAAACGAACAAAAAAAAAGACAAAATACTGTATTGTAGGGGGTAGTGGAACGTGTGGTAGTGTGGTCTTGTTACCTATATAAGAGCTATAACATATCCGAAAATAAATCAAATCAGACAGTAAATAAAGAAGTTTGAAATTGTTAGTATATTTTTCAAAATATTTTTTTTAATTTGACCATTATAGTTAATTTGTCAAATGTGGATGGTGTGTACATATACACTAGCCTAGAATAACAACATATATAAATTTTAAACAAATCAGACCATAAATAAAGAAGTTGCCAATTGGCAGTATTTTTCCAAATTTTTTTAAAATTTAACCGCAATATTGAATTTGTAAAATGTGGATGGTGCATATACACTAGCCTACAACAATAACATATCCAAATTTTAAACAAATCGGACAGTAAATAAAGAAGTTTGAAATTGTTAGTATATTTTTCAAAATATTTTTTTTAATTTGACCATTATAGTTAATTTGTCAAATGTGGATGGTGTGTACATATACACTAGCCTAGAATAACAACATATATAAATTTTAAACAAATCAGACCATAAATAAAGAAGTTGCCAATTGGCAGTATTTTTCCAAATTTTTTTAAAATTTAACCGCAATATTGAATTTGTAAAATGTGGATGGTGCATATACACTAGCCTACAACAATAACATATCCAAATTTTAAACAAATCGGACAGTAAATAAAGAAGTTGGCAATTGGCAGTATTTTTCAAAAATATTTTTTAATTTGACTGTCATAGTGAATTTGGGAAATGTAAGGCTAATTTATTAAAACACTTGCCTATAACAATAACATATCCAAGTTTTAAACAAATCGGACAGTAAATAAAGAAGTTGGCAGTAGTGGTGAAATGGCAAAGAGAAGCCACTTCCGGCGCTTTTTTCCCATGTTATTCTTATGGGGAGCCGTTTTTGGACCGACGCCAGCTCCCGCCCTACACAAGTTTCCTTGTTGGCCTATATTAATACCCAACCCTTGCCTATATTAAATATATTGTCCCCATCCCCCTCTATACTTTTTAAAATTTTCAAAAACTATCTCTGGTGTGTTTTGTGTCCTTGGATGTGTTATTGTCCTAGTGTTTTAATAAATTCCCCCAAATTAAAAAAAAAATACTGCCGCCAACTTCCTGATTTAAAATTTGGATGATTGTCGTAGTGTTTTAATAAATTCCCCCAAATTAAAAAATACTACCACCAACTTCCTGATTTAAAATTTGGATGATTGTCGTAGTGTTTTAATAAATCCCAACTGCCAATTTTGACCCTATTTTAAAATTCATTTTAATACATCCTTTGCAGAAATCCACGAGTTCTGGCTACTTGGGAACCCGAGCCATTTGACATATAATAAATCACCCTTCCTCCTAATTACCTTCTCTACCAAATACATGTCTTTATATTTAGTCTTTAACAATTCTTCTGTATAAAATCCTCCTTTGATTATATTGCCATTTTCATCTTTCAAAATATAAGTCACAGGCTTTGTTTTCTTAACTTCTGCTATTGTAAAAAGCTCTCCCGTCCAGTTGGGGGTATAACCTTTACTAAATACATGTTTATATTTAGATATCCTTACACTATCCCCCACCTTATATCTTGGCTTTTTAACTTGTACTTTAGATGCTAACCTTTCATGTACATCTTTAGAGTTCTTAGCACTTACTTGGTTAGGCTTCATCCCTATGGATCTATGTACTTTATTATTATATATCCTTATTAACTTTGGAAGTAAATCCAACCACTTGTAACTCCCTTGTGCACTAAACTCTCTATACAACCAATTCTTTAAAGTTCTCTGGAACCTTTCCACAATAGCCGCCTTAGTTGTAGAGTAAGTGTGGTAGTGATTAATATTTAGAATTTTCATTAGTTTGGTAAAATCTTCATTAAAAAATTCTTTTCCGTTATCAGATTGAATATTTTTAACTCCCTTTGGGAGAATAGTTTTTATAGCTTCTGTGACTACTAATCCAGTTTTATTCTTTAGTACATAAGCTTTTTTAGAAAATGTGTCTATTAAAGTTAAAATATATTTATTTCCAGAATTCTCTCTAGCATAATTCCGCATATCTATTAAATCTATTTGAACAGTTTCGTTTATACCCAACACCTTAAAAGACCTTCTAACAAAGTTCTTTCTCGCGGGCTTATGCAATTCGTAAGCAATTTTTTCCATTTTTTATTCTTTATTTTTAATGTTAACGTATCTGCCAGTCTCTGTCGTTTCAAAAACACCTCCATTGCTACCAATTAACATACCATCACTCATTCTTTGATATACATAGTTTTTTGGCAAATATGCCTCTCCATCTAAAGTCTTAAATCCGCTTAAAGATGTAGGGTCTGCAACCAACAATTTAGGATTGTACATCATCAAATCGATTTCATTATTGTCTTGCATAAATTTATTAGTTTTATTGTTAAACCTTAACGCATGTGATTTTAAACAAATATCAAATTTAATATTGTCTTGTCTAAAAGTTTTAATATTATCGTCATACCTCAAAACCTGCGACATTAAACAAATATCACTCCTATCTTTGCCTTCAGGTACATTCTTTATTAATTTGTCCTCTGCATCCCACATATCTCTATCTAATGTTAATACATTATAATATTTATCCCCCTGTTTTATTATGCTTTTCTCACCTTTTGTTAATATTTGATTAACAACAGCCACATCATTTGGCAATGTTCCAGGTAAAATGTTTGTTAATTGCTTATTTTTACCATCAAATTTAAGACCATCTAAAGTCACAGTCTGATGTTTTGTAACACAATCGTTCTCATCAACAGCGGGTTTAACACGAACTAGCCTTTTATTATTAAAATCCCAAAAGTTTAGATCCATTTTTGGTACTTGAGAGACGTTTACAACATCATCGCTTTCTTTACCAGCCAACAAATTACTTATTTTTCGCTTTTTGGCATTCCAAATACCATTCTCCGATTCCAAAAATTCATAATTATTTTTGTCTTGTACAAAGACACCATCTTTTCTTATTAAAGTTTGCTCTAATGTGGGTACATCGGTTGCGCTTTCACCTCGTTTAACATTAGTAATTTTGCGTTTATTAGCGTTCCAATTATTACTCTTGGATTCTAAAAACTTATATTTAGTATTACCTTGTACAAAAGCATCACCTTTTCTGGTTAACGTCTGCCCCAAAGTCGATACATCATCAGTAAACTCCCCACCCTTAACATTACTAATTTTATAATTTAAAGCATTCCAACCATCATCTTTTAGATTTAAAGTAGTTTCTTTAAAACTTCTAGCTTCTGGTTTACTATACGGGTTATATACGCGATAAAATTTATCTATCATCTTTTTATTTAATAAACAATTCCACTTTCCCTCAATTCTTCTATGATAGAATCTATCTCATTATCCACTCCAGAATTTCCCGCCAATCGGCTTAACCAAAGCAGTCTTAACCTATCTACAAGCTCATTAGGATCGTCCCAATAAACATAGTCTATTTTATTACCAGTTACCTGCCTTAAACCTTCACCAACAGTCTTAAACAGGGGTTTAATTATATTAAGATATTTAGTGTGTTTATTACTTGACATCGCCGCACCTGGTTTATAACCCTTTAAATGTGCATTTGTAGCTTCCAAAATCTCTTTATAATTTTGTAAATCAACCTGACTATAGTTTACGGGTTCTTTTAAAGTTAACAATTCCCACAATCCCTTTGTCCCTTTATAAATTGTTTCTCCAACTGTAACATCATCATTGGCAATTTGAACTTCCTGATTCCCAATAAAAAATTTATTTCCTTCTCGCCTAATACCATATGTGGTGTCTGTCATACTACTTCTACTAAGGTAATTTCCTAAATAGTCTGATGCTAAAAGACCAAAATCTAATTTGTGCGGTGTTATCTGGGTTATTCTTGGTATTCTAGACGGGGTCTTTTCTAAAATCATTGGGAGAACTGGCCTCTCTGTTTTTGTGGCCAATTTTTTTAATTCTTGCAAAGGCTCTATTAACGGTTGGAATGTTTGGAACCTCTCTTCAGCCTATAGAAATTTACCACGTTTTAACGCCCTATATTTTTCTCTTATTTGTTTTGCAGACTCTACCAATTCTTGTTGAATATTTGTTTTCATTTTATTTACATTTTATTTATCTCATTTGTCAAAGGATTATACTCAAACACTTTATCGTGTATTATTAGGCAATATGCAGATGTGTTTGAAGGGACATTTTCTGCAGTTTTAATTTCTAATTTAATATCTACAACCCCCTCTTTGACTGATTCATTCTGCCTAGAACAATCTATTACAATTAGAGGATATTTCTTTATAAAGTCAGCTCTGTTAAACATAGGATCGGGGACGGTGTTGTAGTAACTCTCCCTAAACCTCACAAACATCTCATAAGCTTTAGAGGCATCTCCATTTTCAAAGTCGAGATTTAAATCACTATAAGGATAATATTCAGAGTTTAAAAACACTTTGAGATTTTTCAATTTACAGTGATCAAATTCATCAGTTCTTTTTCGTGCACTGTTGTCCCTACCAGTTTGGAAACCAAATATAATATACCTGGGCTTCTCCAAACTCGAAGACGTCTTAACTGACCATGTATGTCTCTTGGTTTCGGGGTATGATGGGAGTTCGTGTAGCTCCAAACTTCTAAATGCAATTTGCAAATTTTTATTTTGCAATAACATCTTTTGTAATTGAATCTTCTCCCCATCAGATGGCACCACATGCGGCATCACCCACTGAATCGATTTAAGTGTAATTTTAGGAATAGGATCGACACCAGTTGGAGCATTGGATGTTGTTAATATACAATTTAAGTCGTTTTTGGATCTTTTCAACACCAATTCCTGTTTAACATTTACTAAAACCTCATTAAAATCCTCAAACACACCCATTAACAGCTCTAACGGGACACAAGTACTAAACTTGCCGCTTTTATGGAACTCCTTTAAATTTTCATCAGAATCAAATGCTACATTTGACAATTTAGTTGTTTTATTGTAAGAGCACAATATTTTCATAAGACTGGAAATTCCCGGATTTCTTACAATATCTATTTCTTTACCAGAAACTTCGTATCTAATTTCGTCAAATAAGAATGCAAATGCATTATTTATAAAATTTCCTTTATCATGATTCTCTATTTCTCCTTTAATATACAGATAACTCCTACATGGGAGTGTTAGTAAATCTTGATTATTTATGCATATTCGAATTTCATCGGAATTATTTATTGCTAAAGTGTTGTGTGGAACATAGGAGTGATTTGTAATTTTAACCACGCTATCGTCGTATTGGAATTTTCCTGTAACGTCTAGAAAATCTTCCATTTTTACTATTAGAAAATTTTAACTTCAACCCAATTGATCGCAGAAACCTGGCATTTTGCACACTCAGTCCGTTCTTGTAAATTCTCATATCTTTTTTATATGACAAGTAATTGTAGTTTCTTCTTTATTAAAGTCAATTGGCTTGTCGTGTTGATCTGCAAATGTAATGCTAACAACATCTAAACTTCTCTTATTTACAGGGAAGTATATAATATTTCTGGGAACCTCAATAATTTTGTAGCCGGGAGGAGCTTCTGGGTAAAAACTGTGTATGGTGTGTGATTTGTCACCATTTAAATAAGACCCATTCGCAATATTACATTTTACTCTAATCACATTTACATTATTTATGTTGATTTTATTTACGGATTTAAACGCAATATCTGGAGTAGAAAATCCTTTTAATCCCAATAATTCAGACCCTAAACACGGTTTTGTAAAATCAAACACATGGCCAGAATGTAATGTGGCTTTCATAGTTTTATTATCGGCTATAAGTACAAAATCTGGGAGTTGCTTTTGAATTTCCTTCGCAAGCTCAAACACTTCGTATGTACCTTCAGCAATTTCAATTACATTTGGAGCTTTGTGATCGTAATAATACACATCCTCACCCTCGTCTATAGTTAATTTTGTGTCTTTAAGTTTATTTAATTTTGGAACTAGCCCTTTGTAAAATATAAGTTTGACTTTTGTATTAATTAATGCTACTTTATTTTGTATAATAACTTCAACTTTACCATCTAATGCCCGGTTTAATTCGTCAATTGTGACCTCCCCTTTTGGGGTTGTAATTTTGTGCATTTTGTAATATGTCAAAGTATTTAGAAATTTTTTAACATTAAATATAGAATTATAACTTTGAAAATCTACCAGTCCAATTACATAATCACCATTTAATTCTATAGGAGGAAAGAACACCGACTTCAACTCTGGCTCTGTACCCGTAAATGTTATAGTAAATGAATCCATTTTTATAAACTAAAATTTTTCAGAAATGATAAACATAAAATTCCACAAATGGAACTGTTTAAATCTTGTATTTGATCAGTTGTATAGTAAATTTTAGATGGTACAAAATATTCAATTACCTCTTTGGAGGCTGTATTCCGAATGGGTCAAAATATATTACAACATCTTTATTTTTACGATATGCTGTCCAATGTGTGCCCCTGTCACTGTCTAAATTAATAATTCCACATTCTCTTACTTTTGGCCTTAGATGTTTTAGCTCGTTTTTTAGGTACACTCCTCGAAAGTGAGGCGCGTCTCTTGCTGCCTCTAACAGCTGAAAGTTGTCCATCTTTTTTATTAAATTTTAATCCCATTCCTATTTTTGCTTTGGCCTTCATCAAATTTGTCACTGCATAAGCTGCTGCTTTTTCTGCCAGACTGGCGTCCTTTGCCGAAACCCTAGTCCAAGCCTGGTCCGCTAATCTCATATCTGCCTTGTTCCGGGCGGCTGTATCAGGATTATTCATGTAGAATATGTCGTGCTCTTTACAATAAGAGTCTAGCTTATTTTTTGGAGGTACATTTCTGGCTAAATTTTCACGCACGTTAGTTCCGGGTCCGCACCACATATACGACGGGAGGTGGAGAGGGAAAGGAAGGTTGTTTATAAGGGTATTTAACAAGCCACGGCCTCTATATGGCTTTAAGAATAATCCCTTACCCTTCTTACACTTTCTCTTTGCCATTTTTATTATATAAAAAAATTATTAAACAAAAGAACAAATTTAAAATAGCACATAAAGAAAATACACCATTTTTATTATATAAAAAATGTCATTTATTCAACAAAAGAACAAATTTAAAATAGCACATAAAGAAAATACACCAAAGAAGTTGGGTCTATTTCCTAATAATATTCGCTGTCTTATAATAGGGCCCAGTGGTTCGGGGAAGACTGTTGTAATTTATAACTTAATTGTAAAAAAACAAGGATTAAAGTTTACAAATTTATATATAATATCCAAATCTTTAGAACAAGAAAAATATAAAAAAATAATTGAAATATTCCGTCTGTGTGATGAAGTTAAATTACACACATATTCAAACTGTGAAATCACACCAAATGATGTAGAATCACACTCAATAGTTGTATTTGACGACATAAATAGTCCAAATATCACACAATTTTTCTCAATGGGGAGACACAAAAATATTAACAGTTTTTACTTGTGTCAATCTTACAGTAAAGTAAACAAACATTTACGTGACAATGTTAATTTCCTAATATTATTTAAATAAGACGATTTAAATTTAAAACATGTGTATAACAATCATGTAGGAAATGATTTTTCATTTAACCAATTTAGAAATCTCTGCCATCAATGCTGGGATAGGTCTAAATATGGCTTTTTGTAATAGACAAGGAAAGGCCAAAGAATAATGGGAAATATAGATTTATGTTTGACCAATTTTATAATGACCAAGGGCAAGAGTGTTGATGCCATCCAGAATAAACCTCTTGTCGTCATCAAAAGAGAGTACCTTTTTGTTCATCGTTAATGTTTGAAGATGGTGGTTTGTGGATTTAATTCTTGTAACATTCTCATAGTAATCTTCCCCGGTTGCAAGACAGTGTAAGTAATGTTGGTGTCTTAAGAGATGTTTAACTGTGGCGTTGTCAGCTCCCTTTGCCTTTTTAACCTCTAGCTCACATTGCTTTTCTTTTTCGTATAACCATTGTAAAGGAATGAAAGAGTATAATTTTGGCCTTAAACCACAATATTCATACATAATTTGACCATTTAATTCGTCTTTAAACTTGCCCGTAACTTTTTTGTTTTTATCAGAGTATAAGAAATGATCTTTACTATATGCAGAGGTGTCGAAACAGTCCAAGTCACTTTGTATTTCCTTGTAAAAGTCCTCTGTTACTATAGAATAAACAAGGCTGTCTGTGTCTGTCATTAAGAACTTTTTATTCTTAAATTTTGACATATAATTATAGTGGAAATCATACATTATTACTTTACTGATATCCAAAATGGTCATTCCTAAATATATTGGTTTATCAAACTTTACAATTAATTTATTTAAATGCACAGCATGCAACTTGTTATCGAACATTTTGCTACAGTCAAATCTTGGCTTTGTAACGTATTTTGTTAACTTAGACTCGTCTACAAGATGTATATCACGAAACTTGCGTTGGTTCATAATTGTTCGACCAAAGAGACTGTTATTTAACAGTTTGTAAAAGTCTTTTTCAAAATCGTGTTTAGCTTTTTGTCGCTTTTCAATATTAAAATTAATATAGGGCGCGAGCCATTTTGATTGTCTGAATTTTAAAATTCTGTGGTATTTTGTAACTACCAAACCCAGTTCTTCGTATTTTTTTAGTGCTTTATAATGCAAAATATATTTAGTTTTGTCATTTAAATTTGGTATTAATTTTCCATTCATTTTTTCTGGTGCGAGCGGGTAGTCATTATGCAAATCGTGTAAACTTTTATCGTATTTTAAATCAACTTCCAAAATAAATCCAAAGTTTTCATTTTGATTGTATTTATAATCTTTCTCATTTGTCCATCTAAAGCCATCAACGGGCAACGACTCGCACATTGCTGTAGAGTATAGCGAGTTGCAGTCTAAGTATACAAGATAGGTGCTTTCTTGATTTGGGTCATAGTGTTCGCCCATGTACTTATTATTGGCTTTAGCGTAGCGCGTGGAAATCATGCTTACGCCGCCTCTAATGGCATGTTCTATAAACAAATGCATGTCAACGTCTTGAAATAATTCTAATTTTATGCCGGTCATTCTAAGACACGCCTCCCATGTTAGTCCAGGCAGTGAGTACATGTGGACAGGGTCGAGTTTATAATCCTTTAAACACAAGTCCCTAAATGTCTCAAACACATCAGCCAATAACAACACATCTGTTTTAAGGTATAAATCGTGATATTCTTTTAAATTCTTTATATTAAAATGATTCCATACGTTTTTAGCATGTTCATATTGTGCAGGAGATATACATTCTTTAGTTAGACTGCTGTAAAATGCCTCTATGGGTGGGAGGGGCTCTAAAAACTTTTCTGGTCCTGTCATGTATTCGTACGGAAATTCGCCCTTACATTGTAGTAGTGGATTGTCTATAAATCTAAACGTATTTAAATTGGAAGCTAATTTGCTTAAGGGAAGAGACAGAAAGTTGTAGGAATCCAAATATACCAAATCATCAACAGAGAACGAAATATACTTTTCCATGTCTTTGGCTATGCAATTCAATTTGCGATTGAATTTTCCCAAGTGTTGCATTATTAAATGACCGTCATAGTTTTTAAGATTGTGGAAGAATACTGGAATTTTCTTGGTTACTTTATAGTTTAAATTGCAAGAGTTATGGGAGGGTCCTCGGAACTCGCCTGTTAGGTGGCAGTGGTCGCGCACTTTATCACACAGTAACAGTTGTTGGCATATGTGGCAGTGTGTAGAGTTTTGGAATAACATCTCTTGCTCTGCAGTCATTACGAGGGGAACATATACTCCCATCTGACTTTTAATAAAGTCATAAGTTTTAAATAACTTTTCGAAAAACACATCCATCACATTTTCACCGCTGTACAACTCTTCGTAAATAATGTTAGAATCTCTCACCACAACATAAGCAAATCCAGAAGGCGTGTGTTTGCCACAGTTTATAAAACATTCGAAATCTGCATAAATCACAAAGGGAGCTTTAAGTTGATATTTGTAATTCGTAAATTGTAGTGTATCTTTTTTAGACATTTGTACTCTTTGGGCATCAAAGGTTTTACAATATGTTGTGTGACGTTCCAATATATCTTTGGTGCAAAAATGTTGCAAACAGAACTTGCAAAAATATTTCTTATGGTCGTGTTTTGTAGACCGTAGCATTAACTTATCAAAATCACGAATTAAACAGTAATGTGATTTCCGACCCTGTTGTAGAAGCAGGAGGTTGACGTGCGTATTACTGTTTAGTTTAGTTATTCTCAGTGGATATATTAATTGTCCTTCAATTCCATATACATTAACACTTATGTTATTTTGTTTTTCAAATTTATCAATGTCGGATATTTTTACGGGATATTTTATATTTGACATATTCAACTGACCTTCATAGGGTTCGTAGTAAAATACTCGATTTGCATGTTCATTTATACAATTCCTTGGATTCAAGCTTGCTAAAATACTCCACACGAAACATTTATTATCACTGTTTTTAATATTTAAAACAGCGTGTTTTGATTTTATATTTTCTGGTGTGGGTATGTATGAGTTGGGAGTTAGGGGTTTAAACTTGTAAACATGCAGCTGCCAGTATTTAGTGTGGTCATATATCCATCCGCTGCCTTGGGCTTGATACTTGTGCATGGAGGTATCGATCTTAAAAAGTGCTTCTTTAATTTGAGTTTTTAATTGTGCTTTCTCAATTGATAAATTAGTCAAACTTCGAAAATCAGCAATACATTCTTTGTCAATGATTAAATCACCATTATTGTCCACCGAGTGTTTGATGAACTTTACCCTCCTAATAAGAATCCATTTGATAGGTAGGGAACAAGATTGAAGAGTGTCTAATACTTCCACAGATTCACCGTTAAAAATATACAACTTGTAAGGTCGTTTGTCACATCGTAGGTGGTGGCGTTTCTTTTGACAGTTAATAGCCTTCTTACACACATTACAAATATTGTGGTTCTCTAGCATATGCATTTTAAAATGATTGTTATTATCAAATATTTGATGGCATTTTTTACAAATTTTAGGAATAACTTTGTGAATGTTACGATAGTGTCTGATTAAATTACCTCTTTTGGAGCAGGGCACGGAGCATATTGCACACGACAACATGTTGGATGTAAATAAGTTTTGAGATGACATTACTCTGCTTTTTATAAACAAAAAATTACCATTTTTTAAATTAGACAAAAATTATTTAACAGCGGTTTTTAAATTATATTTTACAAGTTTACGAGAGTTCATATTCGAAATGCAGTCACATTCGAAATATGATTTACAAATGGATATTTAAATATGGAAACCTTAAAATTTGGAAATGGTGAATTGGAGATTTACAAATATTAGGCTTTTTCACAATTTTCGGATGGATTAACAGTTGTGATTGTCCCTGAAGACACCACCTTAGCTACAACTACCGTCGCTAACACTCCCAGCTAACCGGAGTCTTGGGTGTGAGATGTGGAGAGGCCGTGGCGCCGAGACGTCCGGTGGAGAGGCCGTGGCGCCGAGACGTCCGGTGTGGTGACGTCATCTGGTGCCGGTGGTGAGGTGTCAGTGGTGAGATGTGGTGTCACTGGTCTTGTAGAACAATAGTGCTGTGTCTTGTCGGTGGCTCCTTATATACACCTCGAGAGGATTTTACAATTTAACCAGGAAATTACCTCTATGGTAAGTGGAAATTCTGGTCAATGTGACGCATGTTTGCACATGACCGACTTTAGTGTGTTAGTATGTCAGTGTGTCAGTGAGCGGTGGATTGTTGCGTGTGCCGTGGCGTCATGGTGGGCAGCGATGCGGATCGTTGCGTGTGCAAGCAGTGGTGCGGATTGTTGCGTGTTTTAATTAATCAGTTGGCAGTTTTAATTCGACTGTAATAGTTGGGATTTATTAAAACACTACGACAATCAGGAAGTTGGCGGCAGTATTTTTTTTTTAATTTGGGGGAATTTATTAAAACACTAGGACAATAACACATCCAAGGACACAAAACACACCAGAGATAGTTTTTGAAAATTTTAAAAAGTATAGAGGGGGATGGGGACAATATATTTAATATAGGCAAGGGTTGGGTATTAATATAGGCCAACAAGGAAACTTGTGTAGGGCGGGAGCTGGCGTCGGTCCAAAAACGGCTCCCCATAAGAATAACATGGGAAAAAAGCGCCGGAAGTGGCTTCTCTTTGCCATTTCACCACTACTGTTGGCAATTGGCAGTATTTTTCAAAACAATTTTTTTAATTTGACCGTAATAGTGAATTTGGGAAATGTAAGTGGAATTTATTAAAACACTTGCCTAGGACAGTAACATATCCAAATTTTAAACGAATCGGACAGTAAATAAAGAAGTTGGCAATTGGCAGTATTTTTCAAAAATATTTTTTAATTTGACTGTAATGGTGAATTTGGGGAATGGAAGTGGAATTTATTAAAACACTTGCCTAGGACAATAACATATCCAAATTTTAAATAAATCGGACAGTAAATAAAGAAGTTGGCATTGGCACTATAGTATTTTTCAAAAATATTTTTTAATTTGACCGTAATGGTGAATTTGGGATATGTAAGTGGAATTTATTAAAACACTTGCCTAGGATATCCAAATATATCCAAATTGCAGACAAATCGGACCATAAACACCAAAGATAGTTTTTTAGCCTGAATTAGAAAATTAATTTTAAAAAATATAGAGGAGGGATGGGGATTGGGAAAATATATTTAATATAGGCAGGGGTTGGACATTAGTACAGGCTAACAAGGAAATTTGTGTAAGGTGGGAGCTGGTGTCGGTCCAAAAACGGCTCCCCATAAGAATAACATGGGAAAAAAGTGCCGAAAGTGGCCCCTCCCCATTAGTTCTCCTCTACTGTATTTAAATAAATAAATGTTGTAATAATAAATATCATAAACAACCACCATTTCGTGTAATTAAACGGCAATTGCCTTACGGATCGTTCTTTTTATGTGGATTACCTGTTAAAATTTGAGTGGCATCTTTGGCTGGCATATTTAATACAATTTCATGAACGCAATTCTGCGATTACCACCATTGATAATCGTAGAGCTGCGTTCATTAAATTGTATTAAATATTCTATTGAAAGATGCCACATAAACGTTAACAGGTAATCTACGTAAATATAACGATCGTAAGGTAAATACAATTTAAATATACAAAATGGTAGTTAGTTTTTTATGACATGCACTTATTTATTTATACAAATAAACCAAAAATCTGACATTATTTTAATAATATCGATATTATGATTTAACTGAAAGAAATATCTACAGTGACAGTAAGAGAAACTGGAGGGAAAGAGGTTCAGAAAGATATACTTTGCTCTAAATCCTTACAAATTGTTTCACATTTCTTTGTCCCTTTTCTTCTTCAATCAATAACTTTGGGTAAACTGTGACCACACAGTTCAAGTGGAACATTTTTCTTCTTGGGATAACTTGTTGAAAAATTAGTATTGGTGGTTAAAAATGTAATAATTATTAAGTTGTTGTACATCGTAATACTTTACATTAACCATCATTTTGCAAAAAAGTTAGGTTTTGTTGCCTTATTTGAATACAAATGTCGTACGTCTAATCCATATTACTAACATCTTTGTAGTACAATATTAAATTTGTGATTTATGGATAGTATATGTATCCGTTTAAATTTCAAACACATATCAAAAGGAATCAAACGGTAATTCCTGTAAATTGGTCCAAATATGCTTACCAAAACTAATGGATATTTACTTTTATTATTTATATGACAACAACCACAAGGTAAAGAAAAAATATATATTCGTTTTTAATTAAAATTAGGGTATCCTAAATGAACTTTAATGGAAACATTTAAAATGGGAGTTTAATAGTGTTATTAGAATTCCCGACGAATGTGATTTAGTCTTAAAATGCCATTCCTTTAAACTTTATTTAAGTATTTATATTTAAAAAGTATTTACAATCGCTTGAAAGGTTTTTAAAGAAATTTAGTTCCTAAAAACTAATTAAATTCAATACATTACTTCAGAAACCTTTTAATTGCATAACAGAAATGTTTGCACGTGAATTGACAACTCACATTCACTCAATGATAAGATGAAAGTTTAACTTGGTTTATTTAAATTTATAGACACATTGTACAAACCAGTTTTTATTAATAAAATATCAAAAGTTAAATATTATACACTTAGCTCAGGAAATATGATCATAGAACGCAGGATGGGAGTAAAATTTAGTACTTTTGTGGCCATTGTGCACTTTCGTAGTACTTTAAAGATTGTTTACCTGTGTAGGCAGTAGCTGCCTAGTAAATATCTACGGCTTTAGGTAACTGGAATCGCAATACGTGAGTTACGTGGAGTCTTCTTTGATAATAGTCCTTCTAAGTTCAAGAATAGTTTTCCTTAAAAAAATTTCTGTAATTGAACTTTTTAAAATACTTTTTTTATAGTTAGCATTAAAAACCTTTACTACACAATGGAATCAAAAATTGTAACAACAAATAAATTTCATATGTATACCACTGCAAAGTATTTGGAATAAGTTGATTTACTTCCTTACTTTTTATTTACTATTCACCCTTTTCTCAAAGCAATATAGATTTTTAAAGTGGATTTTATTTTATCATAGAATATTAAATATACTTACAATTTGTTTACCCTCGAAAATAAAACAAGCATGTTTTAAATTATATTTATTTTTATTAAGCCTAAGCAGCTGACAATTCCGATACGGAAAGATATAAAGAGTCTTAAGAGTTCAAGCTAAGGAATTTGAACTTCCGTGAGGCGCCTTCAGTGTAATTACATAAACTATTCACAATCCCTTCTTCATTCTTTTTTCAGTCGACCCTCTCCACTAGTACTTGTATAACTAAAACTTATTAATAAGAAAACTTTCTTAAACTATTAGTTTATCGCTAATGATTCCTACATCCCATTCAAATAAGTTTTAAATTATTTTGAATTTATGAAAACGTCACAATACTCTAAAATACTTGTTTATTTTTAAGCTGTGAGGATCTAACGTGATAATTTATAGTTAGAGTTTTAACTCAGCCCACATTGTGAAGTTAAACAATTATAATGGCATTATTTGATAGGTCTAGCAATATTATTGGGGAAGGAAAATAACATTAAACTGTCAATGTTACTTAAAATAACACTTATATGACTAATAACCGTGAATATTAATAAGGTTTCTAAAATAATTCTTTGGATAATAACTAAGGATCAAAATGAGAGGAAAATTTTCTTGCTGCTAGATTTAACTTTGGGTACAAACATCATTATAGACCGAATTCATTTGTTAATAGCACGGGATTTTTTATGTATGATTACTGTTGTTATATGGTGTTTAGCCGTCCTAATAAGATGTACTGCAAACTTATCATATTCAATATTTCATCGAGAATTGTATTGATACAGTTCAATAAATTGTAATTTTGGTTAATACGATTACTCGTAAGTTACAAAAAGTAATTAAAATCCTTAAGAACTATTCTATAAGGGAATTTAACAAGTGACAAGTAATTTGCATGAACAAACTATATATTATTCAGAAGACTGGAAACGGACGCCTTCAAACTGATTCTGAGTGTCATTATAAACATATATTCATAAGTCAAGTTTGAGCAACAGGTCTATTTTTTATATTTTAAATATCATTGGTTGTTTATATACTTATGTAATTAACTTTATATAATAAGTTTAGATTTTAGTAGAATAAAATAAATATTACTTTAAAATCAGTTCATATATTAAAAATGTATCTAAAATCGTTTTAGATTATTATAATCGGCCCTGAGTTCCAAATGCTTGTATATAAGAGAGCATGTAACATTATACATTTTAACTACACCCATTTTCGCAAGAATATACCGCAGTCACAAAAACCTAAATAAGAAGACGACCCTACAAACCTTGATGAACTACTCACACCCGGAGTAAAAACATTGTAAACTTGATGTTCTGTAGGACAAAACACTAATGAGATTTTAAAGAAGCATAGTCATTTTCATTGATGATTCAATCGCTAAATTTATATAAGTGAAATCCATGCAAAATTAAAAACATTTTGTACCTAGTGGGATACAAGGGATGTATAGTCGGTCATATAAACTTAATATTTCTATAATCTAGTTACTGATAAAATCCTGCTTTTCAACTTAGAGAAAATTGTTAGTGCTATATCGGAAACTAAAAGCTTAGTGTTCACTTCAAAGCTAAAGTTTGATCGGCAAGCCTAAAACATTTTAAATCTCAACCCTATTGACCGGAGCCGTTCAAAGCCTTTCAGAACGTTCTGCATGTTGTGGAGCTGATGACAAAATAAATAAATACCTAATTTTTGCAAAAATCTACAGTCCATAATGTATTTTAAAGAATAAAGTTGTTTTTACAATAAGGCCAGTTAATTATTTTCAAAAATCAATTTGTTAAGTTATCGATTAGTATATAATAATACTAAATTATTATATAAATTCAAACATTAGTCATATAATAGCTAATTATTGTGTATTGCCAGTCTGCACAACAGCATCAGACTCCTGTGGGTATGGAGATACAGGTGTCCAATCATTGTGTTGTTGTGTTGGTCTAGGACGAGTCTGGGTCACGTAGCTCAGGTTTTCATTATCGTTCTAAAAACAGAGTACGTGACTGCGGCAAACCGAGCCTTAAAAGTTGGCATCTGCTTATTTTAGTTTATAATTTGTGTAAGTAATAAATCTGTAATACCTGCTTTAACACACACATCAGGCTTGTCATTATTGTTTGCATTGAATATAAAGAAATTAACAAAAATAAGAATTACCTGGATTTTTATAGAACTACAATTTAGATTTTCACATATAGTTTTAAAGCTAAATAAATATAATTGCGATTACTTTATGTTGTTATTATTGAAATCCCAATAATGTGAAATTTAGTATAAAAGAAAAATAAATAAATGTATGACGTAGTAAGAACATATGTTTTGGATAAACAAACCTTGAATAGGTAGTTTGTAATAAAATTATATTTTAAATGTTTGATAAATTTTTACATAGCAAAAATGATAGCAGCATTACGCAGTATTTCTGACCACCAGTAGAGAATACACTAAACGAGTCGTCATCTAGCCATGATATACATTTCTCTTTGGATACGAGGTTTTCAAACACTTCAATCAAATATGTCGATATATTTGACTAATTGGCCTAACAAAACAGGTAACTATTTTTTCTAAATATGTCCAGTGCTTTTGAACTGAAATAAACTTGAAATAAAGCTCATATTGAGAGTCGGGACAAACAAACCTTGTACATATAGATTGTTCCCTTTTTTCTATTACTCCAATTGTGCCCCATATCCCTGAACTTAATATACTTCTGTTCAAGTAATTTTAACATCTTGTTTTTTTATTATCTACCTTCTATTGTTATTTTTTTAAATTCCCATCACACGTTTGAATACTTTTAATAAAGCTTTCATTACCTTCAACCTTTAAAAACCTTCCCTTCTGATTGAATTATGTTAAAGTTAATAAATTAAAAACATAAAAACAAGTGATATAATTTTATTTGGGGACTTTCGTTTACAAACTAAACATCGTCAAGCCACAACTGGTAAGGTTATAAAGATGTTTATATGTTAATTAATAAACATACAATCTTTGTATAACGTGTAAAAATGGTTATAACCTAACCACTTCGGACTTGTCAACGTTTACTTTGAAAAGCCTTGTTCCCGTATTATTGTTGATTTTAGTGAATTTCCTCTATAGGTAAGAAGCTGTTACCGTAGGTCTCATGGTAAGCCTTAAGCCCGAGACCATGATAACCTTTTGCTTTGTGGTCCCCAGATGCCAAAAACACCATTTGTTCAAATATATATATATATATATATATATATATATATATATATATATATATATATATGTGTGTGTGTGTGTGTGTGTGTGTGTGTGTGTGTCCGTAAGGACAATAACTCTCGTAAAAAGTCCGATCTTAATGAAATTCGGTACAAATGTGTAACGTACGTTTAATGTGTACGAGTTTGAAAATCAGACGAATCACACCATCCGAAGAGGGGATTTGGAGGGGGGGTTTGAACCCCCAAAATAGGTGTCTTGGGGTTTTCACATGTAATTTTTGTTTAAATCAAATTTTAATTTATACCAATGAATTCATCTTAAAAAAAATTTTATATTGATCATTGCTCTTCGTCAATTTGTTACTGAGATATTGCAAGTACTAAACACAGTACGTTGTCTAATGCTATTATTATGGAGAAAAATAAAAAAATCGTTCATTTATGAATATAACTGACAAAACTTGGTATATGGCTTCATATGGTTGTGTTTGTTGTTGTTTGTACAAAAAAAATTTTCACGTATGGTTCCCATAGCAGCAAACCTAGGTACTAGGTCCCCAAGTTATTCTTATGGAATATAATTAAAATTATATATATCGCTTATTTATGAATGTCTGTAAATGAAACTTGGTACGTGAGTTTAATTAGATGAGTTCTATTGATATTTGCATAAAAACCCATTATTTTGTGCTATTTTTTGCAGCAAACCTGCTTAATCATCCCTAATGTTATTCTTATGGAGAATAATTAAAATTGTATTTGTCACTTATTTCTGAATATATTTTTATAAAACTTGGTATGCGGCTTTATGTGGTATTAAGATATTGGAAATTCGATGAGTACGCAGGTTTGCTGTGACGGGGTATTATGTTTTAAATTTTATTTAAATATCAGTAAGAAGAGTGCCTCCAAGAAGTGAACTGTGATTTTAACGTTTCTTGTTAAAAACCCCTAATAAATCTCAACTTGTCTTGCTTTGAGTTTTGTAATTGAAACTTAATATTGCAAGAACTTGTTATTTATCAGCACTTCGTGTATGTAAGAAACAATTATCATGAATTCGAAACCAACATTTTGGACATTGTATGAACTTTATTGAAAAATATATTGACTACTCTACCACCCATCGTTGACTTCGCCACCATCACAGGAGATTCAATTATTCCAACATTAATACCATAATTAAGACAACAAAGAAAATGTTTCTTTTCGTAGGTGGCTACCCAAATATCAATGCTACAACTAATTATTTTCACAGCTTAAAGTGTTTTTTCCCAATTGTTATTACAAATATTTAAACTGTTATCAATCTTTTAATGAATTGTTCAATTGCTAGAACATTTTTATTTATGATACGATAATGCGTGTGTCGTAAATAGAAAAAAAATGGTTTTGTTACTTTTAACAAGTTATATCGTGCATATTATGTGGTGTATAAAATGAAGATTATTTCTGGATTTTCTCAATTTATGTGTTGTTTCTAGCAACTTTTTCTTTGCATTGCCGTATTCCACATTGTTCCTTCAAAGTGACACGATTTTACATTTATTCCGCATCTTTTTACTTATATCACAAAAATTGTTTTGACCTTTCCCAATCCAATAAGGTATATAATTCTTATAAATATTATATTATACATTTCATTTATTCAAGCCAAATCAAAGAGTTCTTACAAAGATATTATAAAACCTCCATTAGCGTGCTTATATAATCGGAAATTATGAAAACGCTTACTTAATGCCTTTCTCAAAACCATTTTAGTAATTCAGAATTCATTAATAGTTATTAGTATTGGTATATTAGTAGCATTAGTATTAGTTATTGGATTTTTAATTATTAATATACTAAAGCCAAAAACAAATATGATATATTTTACTATTGTTACAAAACAGCAATGTGTCTTATTTATATCTTGTTTATCGTTCAAACTTGAATACATAGAAGGTTAAATTTAAACAATACCTTCAAACAAATAAAAATAATTTCAATATTTATACAGGGAAGAAACGAGTCTGGAAATGGTATAATATTTTTAATATTATTTGAGGAACAAAACTAAAACTTTGCAAACTGATTTAGGGTCTAAAAGTATAATTTCCAAGGCAAGTTATTGACACTGCTAATCCAAGGGGGATGGTCCACAATGAGTCAGAAGAAAATATCAAATGTAAGCATGCTTCAAGATGTACATAATATTAAAGGCCTAGTCCAGTTGAGTTGAATGCCGCACACCGCACTTCAGAAGCTTTATTTGTTACAACATGGCGGTTTCTTAAATACAGCTTTAAAATGGACCCAATATGAACAAATCATATTAAAACAGCCACCATTGTGTAACGAATGAAGCTTTTTAAGTGCGGTTTGTGGCTATCAACTCAGCTACACTGAGCCTTTAAAATTATGTACGTCTTGACCTATGTTTACATTTAAGATTTTCTTCTGAATCCTTGTGGACCGTTCATCCCTTGGAAAATATAATTTTAGACCCTAAATCAGGTTGCCAAGTTTTATTTTTGTACGTAAATAATGTTAAAGATATTATACCGCTCCCAACCTTTTTTCCGCCCTGTATAAATATTAACATTGTTTTTATTGGATTGAAGGTGTTGTTTAGACTTAACCTTCTATGTGTCAAAGTTTGAATAATGCAGTTCAAATAACATAAAATATAGCAATAATGTAGGTAAGTGTTATGGAAAATAAACTTTTATATCCTAAAACATTTTTCAAAGTTTTACTTTTGTTACTGTAATAAATTTTAAAGATATTATACCGTATCCAGACTTTATTACGATTTTATGGGCCATTTTACAGCTTTTCACAAACATATTTAAACAACCACCGCTTTGTAGTGAATAAAGCTTGTAAATTGCGGTTTATGGCATTCAACTCAGCTAGACTAGGCCTTTAAATGGTGTGCATATTTGACCAATGCTTACATTTAAGATATTCTTCTGACTCCTTGTGGACCGCGCGCCCCTCTTTGGAGGTGCAGTTCCAGTAAGAGCCTCGGAAAATATACTTTTAAACCCTAAGTCATGTTGAAAAGTTTTAGTTTTGTAACTCAAATAATGTTAAAGACTGTCATACCGGAGACTGTATACCGTTTCCAGATTTTTTTCCATCCTGTATATGTTTGTTATATTGATATGATATTTTTTCCTAGATAATTTATTAGGTCGTAGTATATTTAACCAGATATTAACTGTGATATAATATATTGGATTATAATGATTATATGATGTACATATTATATTATATAATATATTATATTATTATAATTATATTATATAATGACTATATGATTATATTATATAATGACTATAGCAAAAACTCAATTCATTGTGAAAAGGTCATTGTGGCGATGAAGGTCAGAATAAGGTTAATAAATCAGTCTACAAATCAATTGATTCAACTGCCCAAAATGCTATGTATGTACGACTTCCTGTTATTTCACGTAATGTTTCAAATAACATTTCGCCAGAAACTTAAAGGATCTAATATCTTTAATGGACAAAAGATCAACCATAAAGGCATATCAACTTATTTATAAAACCTAAGTTACAACAGTTTTAAGATGATTTAAAAGTGTTGTTCATAAGTAAATATATAATACCAACTTAAATATAAATCATTATGATAATTAGTTTATAGCAAGTTTGCTCACAGAAATTTGTTAATAAATAACTATACTACCAGCCCAAGACAATTGGACTTGGCCAGTCAAACATCTAGAATGAAGTCGCAGGGGTTTAAGAGCAAAGTTCAAACTGATTGGGCAGTAAACAGTGATCAACAGTCAGTCAAAAGTAAAACCCTGTTTCCTGCGTATGACACACAGAGGAAAACCTTTGATCCGAATGCTGTTTTCTGTTTGCTTGATATTTGTTTTGGCGTTTTCCCTTTTGGTACGTAAGCGTCTAAAAGTTTAATTCTAACAAACTTATAAACTGAGGCAATGGCATTCTTTGTCTGGAATAGGTGTTGTGTGACTATAATAACAGTAACTATTTTGATTATATAAACCACTTATGGTAAACTGTATTATTATTATTTTTGCTCTAGATACATCGTACGTTGAGAAAGATTTGCTTTGAATATATTTTAGAAATTACGTTACTGTAGAACTATTCGTTTTGTTGCTACCTAAATCCAAAACATGTTGTTTTCGCTATGACATCTGTCTGTTTGTCTGAAAGAGTTTAGACCTAATGACGATAAAAGTGGCAGGGCTTTAACGAAATTTGGTGCATGGATTAAATTAAAGATATCTCAATATTATGCTCCTTATTATATTTAACAATTTGTTATCTATTGTAAGTGATTATTTTTTTATAGAAAAAATAAGTTTTCAATGGCGGTAGTTGCACCAGGAAATCAAATGTTATTTTTATTTCTATTTTAATAAGTTATTACAATTATCATATTTACAATAAATTTAATTCAAACTTCAAATATAGGTAAAGATAATATCGACCAAGCGAGAATTTTTAAAGGTGATTACCAACAAACAATTTGGGTTGGGAGGGGAGGGATTCACCCCCTTTAAAATTACTGTATGGAGCAAATGACTGTAATGCAATAAAGGAGCTTGGGTGACCCATTTTAAAACATAATATTTTAAACGGCTCTTTACACAGACCACCTAAATTACACTCCATACACCATGAAAAGTAAGTACAATGAATTAATTAATAGAGAATAGCATAGGGGTAGTATGAGTTATTTTGTATGGTAACTGGTATTTTATTAATAGTTAACCAATTGTGTATGGGATGATAATGAATATGTTTAAATTGACTGAGGAAAAGTAGTTTATGCTTTAAGTGTATCATTCGCCGTACAACAAGTTAATTCATTTTCCTACTGATTTAAACTAAATTCATAGCTATTAAAAGAACATAGGATAGAAAGTAAATAACTTTTTACACTTTGTTTGATAAACAAAAGTAAATTTCAGGACTTATGTGAGCTTTATAAATCTAAATCTTGGAAAAATTTACATCGCATGATATGGAAAGATAAACTAGAGTTTTAAATATTTTAGTAAAAGAATCAAACAGTTTTTTGCAAATTAGATTATTTTTAGGTTATTATATATATCGCTGGAATTGGCAATCGCATTAAGTCTTAAATTGATTCATTTTGCTCCAAAGTCACGTTTGAGGTGATTATCCAGTTAAACGTTCACCACGTGACTGGGATAGGCAATTTCCATCGTTGGGGATTCAAAGAGGGGCAGCAATACTCTTTGGTAATGTAGATTCATAGAATCTCTAAGTAGGGACCAGGTACCTGTTAAAATACAAGGTCAATTGTATTTTAACTTGCTTTTCATATTTTTTTTAGTTTGAAAATATATTTTCCAACAAATATTTGTTTAAGGAAAATATGTTTTCCAACAGATATTTGTTTAAGGACCCAACATTTTCTTAACATTTGAAAAGACAAATCGTTATTTATTATCTTAATTTTTCAAAATATTATATTTTAATATAAAAAACTCACCGAAATCTGAAAAATTAATTGTTACGATTACAATTACTTTATAACCTTTGTTGAAACATGTTTGGAAGTATCTGCTCTTGCATCTTTAAAGATGACAAATAGGGTTCAGTTATTGCCCAATTTTTATTTGTTCAAATATTTACAGTTGGTTTATGATCGTAAATTTGTGTTTAATGTAAATATGTTTGATTATACCTGGAAATATATTCGTTATTAAATTATTTCAGGCGTTAGAAGGGTTATATATGTTATAGTTTTACGTGTCATGTGTATAAGTACTAACTACCAAACAAAACGGGTCTACTGAGCAGTTCATAGTTACCAAAACGATAACTTCAAGAGATACTCAAGTTGCCAAGGCATTCCTTGCAACTACAGAGACAATGACAGCACTCAGGTTTAACTGGATACTGTTGACGTTGAAGAGGAGATGGAATATTACCGCCCCTTGAGATAAGCGCTGAAATTCAAACGCTACCGATAGAATACTGTTCGACTGTGAAAATAAATCTTAAACCTCTATGTATAAAACGCTTCTTTGAAAAACTCAACAACGTGCTAATTTTACAGCAACCGTTTGATTGGCCAGAAAATAAAATTATTCCAATTAAATAAGTATACAGCCAAAACGGTAAAGTTTGCAATTGGTAAAATAGTTATAGTGTACACTAATAAGTAATTTAATAAGTTAAATATTTATTAAAAGGAGCGTTTTATTAGAAAACAGTAAATGAACTGAGTTAAAAGGCCAGCTGTAGGATTGATAATAATCTGATTATCTGGTAAATCTCTTTAAGCTTTGTTTGGCTTTTATTTTGATCAGGTACGATTATAAAAAATGGTGCAACATCTTTATTTTCAATAATTTTAATATCTTAAAAACTAGAGCTTATATATCCTCTAATCAATACACTTTCTAAACGCTTTCAATTTTAAACAACTGTATTTTTTAGGTCATATATATACTTACGACTTAAGATCTCTGTGACAGTCAAAGTCCATAAACAGCATTCAATCTGTAGCTTTCATCTTGTGCTTTTAAACTTTAAGGTGTGTTTTTAGAATATTTTCATGGTAGTTTATCCTAGACTATGTTATGAAAATAACAGATTTAGTACCTAACTTTAAGCATAAATGTAAACTCAGTCGGCTCTGAAGTCTTTTCATGATTTCAGAACTAATATGACAACCAAAATATTATGGCAGACGGAAAGTTAAGTACATAAAATGTTTGGTTTATATAACGACGAGGATCATTATTACATTACCCTTAATTTATATCCGAACAAAACAATATTTTCATAGTTATTTTATGAAGGATCATAACATATGCAGTTAGTAAAATCCCGTGCGACATGTTCATCTATATTGTATATTTTATTCATTGAACATATTAACTGATGCAGTGATGTTTTATTCCTAAAGTCATCGTAAAATAACATTGGAATAAGTTAAAGGGCCTCTGATTAAAATGCTGTTATTAAAATAGTTTAGGTAACTGCACACAATAATATCCCGTTCCTTTTCCAAAATTTAAATGTTATTCAAAACACTTGTGGTTTAATTTAATTTTAGGAATTTTGCAGGGATATGTTTTACCAAAGTCCTTTTGGGGATCCAATCTGCATTTGTCAAGGTAGCATGATAAACCGTACAAGCTCGAATCAAATTGGCCCTTTCGAAATTGTAACCTGGGGCAACTCGAATGTGAAGTGTTGGTACAGTTTCAAGACAATATTGATTTTGTTAGATAACATTTAACAAGGTAAAGGCAAACAATTTATCACTGAAAGCTCGTGTCAGTCATAATATGATCTTTATATTTATTTTGTTGTATGTAAATATAATTGTTAAATGGCTAAAGTTAGCTTATGACAATAATGCGAAATATACCATTTTAATTCAACTTACTATCGTTTCTTGTACAATAGTGGTGAGTAGCCAAGAGTTAAAAAACATTATGTTTATATATTCTCTATTTTTGGTTTTAGCAAAATTGTAAAGGTGGTTTAAAGGTGGTGGTGGTGGTGGTAGTGGTTTTAATTTTCATATCAATACATAGCATGATAAAATTACTAAAAGCCTCACATACTAATACAATGTCAATATCCTGAATATATTAAAATACTTATTTGAACATTGTATATGTATACTTTATCTTTATACAATTTCTTAAATCTTTTCAGGTATTTTCTTAATTTAACTAACACGATTCCAAAGTAAAACCAAACATATTTGTTTTATTTATTTTTCTGTTGGCTTAGCGTTAATTTTGTGTGTAAATTAAACTAAATATTAATGATTATGGCATATGTTATTATAGCTGCATTTACAAACTTCTAATAATAATATTAGTATTATTAAGAAACTCTCTATTATTTATTAACTAACCTTACTATATATCGAATTTTCATTAATTGGTATTATCACATTTTAAATATAACTTACATCGTAGTTAAAAACCTAGTGACTAACTTTAAATATATACTTTATTATTCTTTCCTAATTTAATTTATTCCGTATCAATGTTCACTTTCTTTGATTAATTTGTGTTAGTTCAATAGGTCTACAGTATTAATCTAGAAAAATACCAGCATCAACTAGTCTAAATCCGTTCTCGAGAGTTGCCTAATAACTCTACAGACACCTTGAATAATGAATCAGTTTACAGCATTACCAGCCAGTGCCGATGACGAGGGTAGAACCGCTGTCAAGAAACATGTTAATTTGTGTCGAGTTCAACACTGTTTTCATCAAAAGATGATCCTCTTTAAAATTCATTCATAGATAGTACTCACATTTGTGTTTCTGAATAACAAAGATAAATTTACAAATACTAAGCAGTTTTAATAAAATCAATCCCTATTAATAAAAATTTAAAATATATATATATATATATCTGAAGTCAATTCCTACTACTGTATTATGTACAATTTAATTTCACGTTAAATAATTTGGATAATTTCCGACTCAGTTTCTATTACATTTCGAATAATTACATCATACCTGTTGTTTGTACTTTGCACACATGGAGAAATGCATAAATTGATATCAAAACTATTTCAGGGAAAAGATTAAATGTATGTGTCTATTTACAATATACGGTTAATCCAAATATATATATATATTTATATATATTTATATATATATATGTATATATATATATATATATATATAATTAAATCAGGATAAACTGTCAAACCTAACTAAAGGTAAAACTGAGTAAATGGAACTTAACAAGAGATAAACTTTTCACGGGTCCTGAGACAGGTCTCTTTAGTACGGAAATTTAACCCTTATTAAGCTGAGCTCACAGAAGAACTGTAGGAGTTGTATTAATAGTAATAAATATACTAGTTACACTTAACGAGGTGTAGTATCTAAAATATGTAACAATTTAATTGGATATTTATATAAATGCAATCGCTATTTGTCCTAAATGTAACGAAAATAACTCACAAGAGTTTTGTTATTGTCAGAGTAGCATGTTATAAACTTTGAAACTTCCCTATAATTCATCTAAAATTTCTCACAGAAATTGTAAAAATATTACATCCTGGATAGCATCAGGGAATAACTTTTTAAATTAAATTTAAAAGCCAAGTTAGTTTTTGTAGCGAAGTTTTATCACGTGTTAGTTATAAAATTTACATAAGAAAATCATTAGTTCTTAAGACTTCAAAATGGATTTTATTTCTTACTAATATGTTGTTTTTTTTCATTTATTCACTCCTTCAGATTAATTCTGTGTGGTCTTTTCAAAACTTTAATATATTTTTTTTATTCAAAAACGGGAAATTCTTATTACATTAAATTTAAATTGGAAAATTCCTAAAATATACTAAAAACTTTAAGGAATTTTAAAATTATTTGACCTGTATATATTTGAATTATAACTGGTATCAAGAAACAATTTTATTTATTTTCAGATTAAAGTTAAAAACATATGTTTACAAAGAACAATAAAAGAATAGTTTTACAGTCAAATAATTAAATTTTTCTGTATATGTAAAATAATTTTTCTGGCTAAAAATAAAAAAAATTATAAATCATGATCATTATTACGAAGTTATTTTTGAAATTATTATTTCAAAGTGTATTATAATATGTCAAATGAATTAAAATTGATTAACAGTCAAGATTAGTTTTGCCTAATCAATAATTTCTTAATTTAAAAGGCGATTTATTCCCCTTCCCCAAGTTTTTGTTTTGTGTATTCTAGAGAAACTCTACGATGTGTATTAATGTAATTGATTTTGTCTTGAGTTCGTTTGCCTGGGTTGCAGTGGGTAGTATTTGGTTAATTTGTGACTTTTTTTGTGCATTCTGCTATACTCCTACCTAGCACATAATTCAAATAAACATATAAATTATTATGGTTAGCTGTAAATCTATTCAGGAGTTTGAGCTGTATAAATCTTTGTGTCGTTTTTGAAAATGCCACTGTACCCTTTTTTATAACTAACAATGCATATTTAACTTTGCCATTGACATTTAATTAAGTATTTTGACTTTACGACTATCCTATCATGATTTTTACTATCAGGTTAATCTCTAGGTTAATCCATTTCATAAATAATTTATCAATGAAATCATTTTCCTATGAATAATATAATAAAAATAGCATTTTTTCATAACACAGTTGCTTGTATACGGCTATTTTGTTTAGAGACAATAACAAATCAACTAGCTCAATAACAAGGATGGCTACTTCTGCATTCCTGATCTTAAACTGAGACTCTAACCGATATGCACAGTACTTGAAAGTTTGCTTCAATCTGCATTGTGTTGCCTGGCACTTTTAAATTTAAATAGTTCGCCAAATTTTTCTTAGTGATTGTATGGAATAAACATCAGAAAGACATAATCATTATTTTTTGGCAAAAAGACACTTTTACATAATTTTCGCTTTCCTTATTAAATTCTAATATTGAATACAATTAATAAAACGTAAGAAAAAAACTGTGTTGATCCAGTGCATGGTTGCGATAGAAAAATATTTAAACTTATAAGATAATTAATTGTACTTTATATAACACTAAATAATATTTTTAAAGTTAATCTCAGTTTTGTCCCCAGGGGCATTTACAGAATGTTGATAAAGATAGACTCCCACCGCAGGTGAATTATTCATCATTTTCTGCTCTTGACCCATCGTCAGACACCGTTTGTCCTAAAAGCTTAGGCTGTGTGCCAAATGTTCAAGGGTTCAATAAATATTTTTAATTAGTTATGATCAACTTTCATCAAATTATTTATCTATGAAAAAATAGGATTAAAAAAACTGACACATTTATGTTTGTTTATTTATGTCTTTTATGGTTACATAACTAAAATTCTATATAAACCCTTTAAAAACTTTTGGTTTTCGATTTGTAGAATATAGAAACGATTTCGCAGAATAAATATTCTGTGAAATAATTGTAAATAAAAGTTTACTCTTCTGATTGTTTGCAACAATGTACACTTCTTAGGTGCATATTAAAATACAGAATAATTATTTTACATAATATTTATATTTCCAGCAATAACTTTAATATTTGAAATTAATATAGTTGCAAAACGGAGAGTCCAATAAAAAATCAGCTAAAATAATAAATAATTGTTATACACACGGTCTTCATGTGCTTTAGTTCAAAGTACCCAGAGCAGTTAAAAAAAACAAAAAATAAAACGAAACATGTAAAAGCACGTTTCTCAATATTCGAGGAAAAACGGGATTTTCCTTTCTTCAGCAATAAATCTTGACCTCAAAAAAGCACAGTATATTGAGACAACCCAACCTTAACCGGAGGACATAGCAATATGTACCATCAAACATTGTTAATTGTTATCAAACATTTAATAATTTAAATTTTTAAAGAGGGAGGAGGCTTTATCCAGGTTCTTATTGTTTATTTTAAATCTGTAATATCCAAAACGCCACCAACCATTATAATGCCATGGAAACGCCCAGATAACCTAGCCTAGATATGAGATATGAAAATGGTGGTAGTTAATTATGGTGATATTTGATGAAGAGGGGTGAGCCAAGGCAAGCTTATAATCTAAAATATTTCGCTGAGATAAACAAAAAATTCATATAAATTTTGAACTAAACAAAATACATATATTTAGTTATAGGACAGGTATACCTATGAAATAATGAGTAGCCAATGGTAAATGAGCTAAGGTGTAATTCTTAGGCTGTCTTTTCAAACCTTTTAAGACAGTTTCAGGTCGGCAAATTCCTAACAATATTGACAATTACATCTCATTCAATATATTGGGTATTATAAACCGAGTAAAGTTGAGCTGGAAAACGAAAAAGAATGTCACACCGAGGGTAAGATTGCTGATCTCAGTATAGTCTTGAAAACAGAACTCTGTGCTCTTGTTGGTGTAAATATAATTTGTCCGTGTTTCATATATCATAGTTATTGTATAGTGTAAAACATTGTACGTATTGCTTTGGCTTTGTTTTGCTGTCCATTGATAAATCAATTATTGAGAACAACCACAATCGATGAAGTTGGGTATCGTAGAATAAATAAAAGGTTAATAGGACCATGACCATCATTGCAATTTCTAAAACGAAACATATATAGGAATTATAATAATGAAAAACATTACTTTATCAATTTAATCACAGAAAAATATTTAAGACAAATAAGGAAAATATGGGGGTAAATAATGAAAACGCGTTCTCAGAATTTCAGGATTATGTAGTTAAAATATTATGTAATCAATTTAAAATACTGAATAATTATTAATATTTTTTTTGCATGTAATAAGTGTTTAAATGGTTTTCTAAGTTTATATTGATTTATTAAATTTGAATTATTAATCATTTATTAACATTTTATGAATTGTACTGCTTCTTACATAGATATGTATTGATTGTCTAGGACATGATTATTTGTTTACTAATTGTATTGTATACATTGATTTTGTTTCTGTGTCCGCCAATGAGATCTTAAAAACTGTTAGCGCCACAGATTAGGCCAAATTAGCAAACTAGTGTGGATTTGTGAAGCAAACAAAATGGCCGTGAGGAATCAAAGTTTTGTTTCGCATTTATTCACTGCGCTCAAAAATCTAATGATGGCCAAAATCCAAAATTGGCTAAAGCTCCATTATATTTTAAGATGGAAAATAACAGATGGAACGTACACAAACGAATGTAGACCAGTTAAAAAAAATGTTTTTTGTTCCCAACTTTAGAGATTTGAGGCACAATTTCAAAATTGTTAGTGTAACAATGCAGAGTTTATTAATTTCATATATTATAATAATTTTTCAAACCCAAAATACAACATCAATATATTTTGCTTAACAAAAAGGGCGTTTTAGACTTGTTTTGCCTAAAAAAGGGATGTGGTCCTAATTTCACTTGAAACTGTTTTTTCGTTAAATATTTCGTCAATTTCGTAAAGAGAATAAAAATAGACAATCCATTATTATGAATTTCTCAAATACGTCTAACAGCTCTTTAGTTACGATTTTTTTGTATACACGGTTAGTCGAGTAATGTATATTTTGGATTATTGAGATATCTCAAGTTTAAAAAATTTAGGTTTTTTTCAGTTTTATAAGGTTTTTTAAATGGTTAAGGTTTATGTAGTATACAACTAGGTTTCCATGTAATACATATGAAAAACAACTTTTTAACGCAAAAAATGTTTATAACTCAAGTTTTTCATATACAAATACATGAGTAGATGGTATTTTATGTCAAATTGTATATTTTTGGCGAGTAAAATTGTATATTTTTCAACGCCATTTTGTTTGCCACACAATGTATTTTAATTTGTTAATTTAACCTCATCTTTATCTCTAACCGTATACAAGAATCCAATGGTGAACACACAACAATTAACACACTGTATATTAAATTATTGTTTCAATTGTCATCCTTTAACATGACTATAATGAAAATATTATTTCGTCATCATTTTCGAATTTAAGTTATTGGTGAAAATATTTGTTTTAATTCTCCCTGAATTCGAAGAATAGTTTTTAAGTGATGACTGTCTGTCTATTTACCTCAACTTTAGTTAAAGTCATTTTATAAAGCTTAAAATAACAAATAATTTAGTATTTTGAGTCATTAAAATAGGATAAGGGTTGTGGAGCAAAGTAAATAAAAACGTATCCATAAAATGTTTCTATTTTAATCTTATAGGAAAAATGTTTTACGATTTTCCTCAGATAGATTTTCTAAAAACTTCACATTTATTTTACCAATAATTTTAGCTCTACAAAACACTCATTTTTATGTTTTAATTGTTTTTCTACGTCAAGCCGTTGCAGAGCTATTCAAAGTGATAAACACAGTACGTTGTCCACACGTAAAATAAATATTATTTATGAATGCATGTATATTGATGAAACATGGTATGTGGCTTCAAATAGTTGTGGTGTATTTATATTAGCACACAAAAAATTTTTCTGTTAATAGTCCCCGTAAATCAAGCCTGTATACTCGGCCCCGATGTTATTCATATGGAGAATAAGTAACGTTTTATATCTCCCTTACTTATATAACTAGGTTATTAAAACTTGGTATGCAACTTAACCTGGTTAAGTTATATTGATAATTGAAAAAAACACATTTCTTATCTTCCTTTTTGCAGAAAACCTGCATTCACAACCCTAATGTTATTCTTATGGAGAATAAATAAAATGTTATACATCAATCATTTATGAATTTTTTTGTGAAAATTAGTAAGTGGCTTTGTGTAGTAGTGAGACACATATATATGTATTGGAAATTCGCTGAGTATGCAGGTGTGCTGCAATGGGGTATATATTATGTTTTAACTCGTAATTGTCTCCTCAAAATAGCTAAAAACATTGGAAATGTAAATTTCTCAAATAAGTATTTAAGATTTCAATTACATTTAATAGGTTTAAAGTGATTTAGGTCTCTAATAAAATTACACCTTTTGCATTTCCAAGAAAATTTGGTTACTTAAATCATAGAGCCTACAGTTTCTAAGATTAATTTGTTATTATGAAACTATAAACTTTAAATAAAATTACAAATTTTCATTGAATAAAGACCAAAGGCCTTTATTCAAAAGACTTTAAAGGCCTACACATAAAACAGTTTTTACATGTACAGGGTTAATAACGTGTGTAAAATACTTACAACCAACCGTAGGATTATCATTTTAGTATCGTTAATTATCAGTGTATAATAGACCACAAGTAAGTTCATGTTAATAGAGCAATATCACGTTTATGGTTTACCGGGGCCGTTCCCGGATCTTAAGGGCTGTTATTTCTCTGTAAGAGGCAATTGTAGAGATGCATTGAGTCTTATAGTGGCTCATGATGGCGCTACAAGACTTTTTAATGGAGGTAATTTTTCATACAGCTTATTCAACGAATTAAAATGCATCGGGAAATAACTTTACAACTTGTTTTGACCTATAGCATATAATTACTTGTTTTTCGTTAAAAATCAATTGTTTGACTTTGATTTTCTAAATATTTTTCAATGTTTTTTTAAGAATATAGGATGTATGAGTAATAAAGAGTAAACATTCTTGTGTAAATCCTATATATTCGTACTAACTAGAAAATTTGTAAAAATATCAGTAGTACATTTCTGTTAATTAAACTAAAAGTACCTTTAAATTAAAGATATACACAATTTAGGCATACAAAACTGAACATTTTGGATGGTACCATTTGTTCTCTAAACCTAACAGATTTTTACTTATACACGCATAACGTTAGAGGTAAATTGGTACAGTTGTCATCATTGGACAATGTAAACTTCCGCCTATTTCTATTGATATAGCTCAAATACATAATGATAAAGGATTTTGTTGCCTTATTAGATGAATGTTCATGTAGAGTTTCATCATATTTTATGTGATTATTACAAAATTTAGTTTTTGTAAAAAAAACACATCCAGATAACAGACTGAGATGCAACTCATGTTTTATCGAAATAAATTTGATTTTCCAAAAAAATATAACAGTAAAGGTTAATCAAGTTGAAGCTGGGTATTATTTCGTTAGCACAGCCACATAAGACAGAAACGTAGTATGTCCACAATTTTACTTCATTAAAGCTGGTCCTTGGTACTATCGACTCATTATCAGAAAGCATAGTCCAATGATTAATCAACAACCCAGACTGACCACATGAAACTTTGGTTAAGTTTCACACCTTCACGACATTTTAAATTTATGTTTACGTGAACTTGGGAACATGTTATCTGAAGAAGGGAACATGTTCCCGAAACAATCGTAATCTAATAAATTGGATTAAATTGAAACACTCGAGAACCAGGTATTTCAACCTTTTAAATAGTTAGAAAAGTGATTCAGAGACTAATCAAAAATAAAATTCTATAATTGTTTATATGCTTTAGCAATAAAGTAAAATCACTTGAACATATTTTAATAAATTATTCTATTTTATACATTTTATACCAGCTGTTATTTAGGTATCCCATCTCCATTGTTTTAGGGCTTTGTACTATACTTTTTATCATATTTTTTAAACCAAAGGTCAAGAGTATTTTATGCTACGTTATGCTTCCATAAACATACTTTCATTTCATTTCGTTGTTTAATTATCCTTCCAACTATGGTTTCCACAATCCCTTTAATTTCTTGTTCAAGCACTTGGCATTTGAAGAATTGTTAATCTCGCGTCAACGTGATTTGTCTCTTTTAGGATTTTTAATTTTAACATTTGATTGCATAAAAGTGTAATTGCAATCAGGCCGCAAGAGCTGATCTCAATTTTAATTTTGATTCCTAAATCTCTAATTTATAAATTGTTCTCTTTATTACAATTCCGTCGTTAGAAGAATTTATTTCATTGGTGGTTGTAGATTTTTCATTATTTTTACATCTGCTCAACACTTTTCCTCCCCTAACTCTTCTTACTTTTAACCCTCTCTCACCAAGGCCACCTCTTTCTCTTCCTTCTATGAAATTAATAGTTTACTACAGTATTTAAAAACGCGTTTTGCAGGTTTATTTATTTTTATTAACTATTTGTTTACTTAGTAAAGTGATCAAATAGACCCTAGAAAAAAGTGGTTCTACAAGCATCGATTTAAAAATATTACATATATATATATATATATATATATATTAAGTTCGATAGTTTTAAGTTAAATATTCATTATGATTTTGAATTAGTTTCTGGTAATTTTAGTAGCAAGTAATACTTGTGTCGTGCTTACAGCTTCTGCATTAAACCTAATACTATTATCAAGAATTAGGGCTAAGAATTCCAAAGAGGAACGGGAAAAGGCTAGTAGAATTTAAAGCAACCCCAGGAGGCAGAGGTCTGTTTGATTCAGCTGAAGTTTCAATACGTGCCTGCAATATTTTATTTACTTTTCTGTCATCACTGCAACTGACTTCCTGCAGGGAAGAAAAATATAACGTCTTCTTAATTCTTGCTATAAGATAACTAGTAAATAATTTACCTAGTAATCGAGTAAGAAAATACAAGTGCAAACCAGCAAATGTTATCTAACGAATAAAGAGCTGCCTTTATTGTTGAACATAGATATCTTAAAAATGACATTATCTTATGGATAACATTAAAAATTATAAAATGTGTTTATTTCATAGTTATAATTCCAACCAAAACATTATGGCTCATTTATAATAAATTTCAAGTTTATTTTTTTTATAATAATATAACCCATAATATATAAATTTACGAAATTTGGTTATATTTGTGTCTTTTATAATTATTATAAAGTAACGAAATATTAGTTTTCCACAGAGTCGGAATTTAATCAGGCCTAATGTATTAATAAATATAATTCCATAAAGTTATACTGAAATTTTGATTATACATGACCAATTATATTTTGTTAATTGTAGAGGGATGTTATCTTCTGATCGAGCAATAAGAAACTGCTTGAGACAAGCTTAAATATACCCAATATATTGTTTTTACAACTAGGAACACCGTTTTTGGATAAGCTTAAATTGATTCAAACCATTATTACGATGTCATGCGTATTTGATGTAAGTTAATTAGTAAATTAATTATTTTTTCAGTTGAAAAATTAAATATTCTTTCACGCAATTAAAAATATATACAACAAAACTTATCGTTTATCAATGACTTTGAATGAGCAAAGACACAAGAAGTATGGCTATATTTATTCCTTTTACTAGAAGAATAAATAGTTACTTAAATGTTATTAAAATATATATCGTCAAATAAGCGTACACTATGCAAAAAATTCAAAAAAGCCACAAATTAGACCACGTCTTGCCTAACTTTAAAGATATTAAATCAATAAAAGAGGCAAGGTCAAGCTTGACTCAGAAATTACTAGGCCCAGTCATTGAGAACCAGCGGTCTGAAACTAATTGAGAAGTTAAATGGACCAGGCAGTACCTGAATGGCCTTACCATATTTAGTCTTTCAATAGAAGTATAATTAGCAATGTTAACAATCAATTGCCTAACTACATTTTGTCTTTCAATACGATGCAAATTTATTACTGGTTGACCAAGTATTACATGTATATAACCGTGTAATTAAATGTCCTTGGTGACTTCTCAGTACCGATAAAAACATTGAATTTACACTGTCTGAGGAAAACAACGTGTAAATTTAAACCGGTTCTCAAGCTAATAATTTCTGATGTGTTTAAACGTAAGTGTTGATAGGTGTGATGTAGTTTGATTATGTTTTAATTATATAACAAATAAATGTAGAAGACGCTTCATTCTGAGGTGACTGCCTTGCAGAATAGTTGAAGAATTAGATGAATTAACCTGTTATAAATGTGTTTTTTGTCTTTTTTAAGTGTGTACTAAGTTTTATTTCGTATATTAAAGTTGTTCATTCAATTTTACGTTTGCCACACAGACACTTTTTTAAATAGGAGGAGCCATTTTTTAATTTTAAATCAAATAGATTGTTTCACAATTGTTAAAACACGAACAATATTACGAAAAAACTCATAGTGATATTATTTTAGCAGCGGTGCCTACTTAGATTTAATATTTAAATTTAAAAGTATACCACACGATCAATTCAATAATAAACATATTGTTGAAGTAAAAATGCAATAAGGTGAAATTGTCCCATAAACTGCAATTTTACTAAGTAGACGATGTTGTTCTTATGGTATGATTATATTGACAAGATAACCAAGGGTAGTAGTCTGGCGGTTGATCCATGTGAATTAAGAGGTATCAAGGGCAACATGTGGTTGATGTTGAAAGTTTAGTTTGCATCATACGAACATTTTAAATCGATTTTACTTTTAGAATAAAATACAACATATAAAACACACAAATAATAATACATAACAACAAAATTCTAACTGTAGTTGGGAAAAATAAATACTAGGTTTACAATGTCAACTTTCTTTGTTTCTTTAGTAAAAACAATTCCAAAGTTGAAAATAAACTTCAGTCAAATAACCCATGAAGTACATGATTTATGGGAGTATTTAATTCAATCTCACATTATTGCAGCAAAATATGCAAATTATGGTGCCAAGTGCGGTGGTATTATGGTAGTGTGGTGGTATCTAGTGCTAATGGATTATTTTTCCATTTCCCTGAAATGGGAAAGTACATATTATAGAGGTTCGTGACTTAATTGTCATCCTGTATTCGCTGTTTATTTATTATTAGCTTAGTGTTTAGTGAACCTAAAACAACTATATGGAAACACTACTAATGATTATTTAGAAGGAATATGACTTATATTTCCTTGCCCTTATGTTATGAAACGTCTTTCATTAGATTGCTAACCATAAACTTATTTATGTCTGACTGCATATTTAAACGCTGACTTTTTAACAAATCTTTTATTTAAGTGAAAGAATATGAAAGCTCTTTGCTCTTATTTCGGGCTGTATAAGATAAAATGTATAGGAAAAATTTATAAAGGTTGATTTATTATTTAATAAAAAGAACAATTATTTCATGGTGCAGATTTTAAGAATACTATTTTTTTTTTTAAGGGAAGATACATAAAATTATAATATCATTCAAATGATAAATTAAAATTTAGATGTTATATCATAAATGTAATTTTAATAAACTAAATACAATTTGTACTTTGGTTTTTGATCTTGTGTGTATTTTATCGTCCAAAATTTTACACTTTGCTTATAAAAGCTCTGGCCAAGGAAATAAAAGTGTATATCAGCTCTTGGGGCAGTTATGGCACTGTACATTGATTTATGTCTTTATTGTATTGTATTCATTGAATTGTGATTTTACTGTTTTCGTATATATCAAACCACTAAGATTACTATTCGAAACTCTTTTAAATATATATTTGTTCAAATGTTTTTGATGATTAAATAACTATTGAAAATACTTCTAGTAAACAGTGAACCTTAAGTACACGTTGTTTATATATGCATTATCTTTCATACTATGTCTGGAATTGGTTTTTACACCACTTGTTGTGTTATAACCCCTAATAAATGCCATAGTCAACAACTTAAACTCGTTATTGATAGGTTTGTGAGTGTTTTACAGATAAACTTACAGTTTTAGCGAATTTCCCCTATAGGGAAGAAGCTATTACCGTAGGTGGCATGGTAAGACTTAAGCCCGAGACCATGATAACTTTTCGTTTTGAGGTCCCCAGATGCCAAAAACACTATTCGCTCAAGTTTATATATATATATATATATATATATGTATATTTATATCTATCTACATATATATATATATATATATATATATATATTATTATTTTTAAAAGAAAATTACCAGAGTACCCTTCAAAATTCATTTTTAATTCACTGACACGTGTTTCGAGGTTTACCTCATGATCACAGTGCAGCTAATAACCTTAAACTTAAAATTAAATAATCTGTAAATAAACAAAACAGTATGATTATTTTGTTAACATATGCTAAATTATCTCTTTATATATGATTAATTACTTTTGATTTTTTTGATTGTTTCAAAGATTGGATTTTTTTGTTGCGCCTGCATTATATTTAGTATATTAGTTTTGTCTTCTGAATAATTCATGTAATATCATAAAAATTAGCATACTGTTTTGTTTATTTACAGATTATTTAATTTTAAGTTTAAGGTTATTAGCTGCACTGTGATCATGAGGTAAACCTCGAAACACGTGTCAGTGAATTAAAAATGAATTTTGAAGGGTACTCTGGTAATTTTCTTTTAAAAATAATAATTATAACAGTAGCCCTATGCAGTAAACTAAATAATATAATATATATATTATATTATTAATATATATATATATATATATATATGTGTGTGTGTGTGTGTCCGTTACCGCGATAACTTTTGAAAGAAACACCCGATTTTAATGAAATTTGGCACAAATGTGGACAGTAGCATTTATGACTTTAAGTTCGAAAACCAGATCGATCGCACTATGAGAAGGGGGTTTTATGGGGGTTTACATTTTTTCAAAAATCGGTTTTTTGCAAATTTGACCCCAAAATGTTAAAAACACTTAATTTTGGTTATAGCCATTTTATAGAGCTTAGAAAACAAATAATTTAGTATTTTGAATCATTAACCTAGGTTAAGTGGTTGCGGAGAAAATCCAAAAAAAACGTGTCCTATGTTGATCTTATGGGAAAAAGGTTTTTAGATTTTTCCCAGATAGTTTTACTAAAAGCTTCACATGCCTGTTTATTAATGTGTTAAGCTCAACAAAACAAACATTTTGGTGTTTTAATCGTTGTTCTACGTCCAACCGTTGCAGAGATATTCAAAGTGCTAAACACAGTACTTTGTCCAATGTTATCCTTATGGAGAATAAATAAAGTTTTTTTTCGATTATTTTTGAATGTATATTGATGAAACTTGGTATGTGGCTTCAACTAGTTGTGGTATATTGATATTAGCACAAAAAACGAGTTTTTTGTTGATAGTCCCCGTAGCAGCAAACCTGCATACTCGGCCCCCATGTTATTCATATGGAGAATAAGTAAAGTTGTATATCTCCCTTAATTATGAACCTAAATTAATTAAACTTGGTATATAGCTTCAACTGGTTCAGTTATATTGATAATTGCAAAAAAAATTACTTATCTTCCTTGCTGCAGCAAACCTGCGTCCTCAACCCTAATGTTATTATTATGGAGAATAAATAAAATGCTATATATCACTTATTTATGGATGTATTTTTGTGAAACTTGGTAAATAGCTCTATGTAGTAGTGAGTTATATACATTGGAAATTCGCTGAGTACGCAGGTTTGCTGCGACGGGGGTATTTAAAATTGTTGTTATATTTCTTGAGTTAACTTAAAACAACAACTTACTTATGAAATGTTGGTTCTTCGCACTTACCTTACGTTGTAGTTTAGGACACAGCTTAGCAGCTTATTTCAAAACATTAATGTATAACAAGCATTCTGTATTGTTTTTTTACCAAAACCGATCTTATTATATGTTTATAAAGGGAGTTATTCAATATTTTTACAATTAGAATCAGTTTTAAAATACAAATAATGCATAATTTAGAAATGTTCCTCACCCAATGTCATATTTTTGTAAGATATGGTTTTTGGGTCAAATGAGCCTGTCATAGTTAAAGGTAGGTTCTAGTTTTGCTCAGGGAAAAATAAAGTGCGAGTGACTTGGATATTACTTAGTTATGCACCTCAGAATTTTATATACTATACATTAAATAAAAAGTGTATCATTGCAAAATAAATGTATTTAAGATATTTGTAAAAATATCCGATGGAATTACGTAAAATACTGGAATATATTTTAAGCCCGTGGAAAAGTAATTGTTTAGAATATCTTTGTGTGTCCTATTGCTAATTTTATACTACAATCACTCAAAAATCTACTTCATCCTATTAGAATCACTAAGCCATACAAATACGAAAGAAAAACATACTCTTGAATTCGTAACTTATGGATGACTTATACCTTGAAAAATATGACTATCAATATATTATATTTATATTTATATCACAATCCAAAAGAGTAAATAAATGTAGTAAGCACAAAACTGTATTGTACAAGGCAGTAGAAAACATTTTATTATTTCTAATTGTCCTTAATGTAGTTGTTAATGTATGTTTCTTATTTCTTTAGTACAGCAGTTGGTTGGAATACGAAATTCCTCGTGTTTATAGCTGGGTTTTGTTTATGACTAAGGTATGACTAAGGTAATAAACAAACGGTTGCCATGGTGACAGACTGACAGCTTAAACTAGTTATTTTAGAAAAAGAGATTCCCATCTCAAGGTAACATATCATGCTTACCAAGGTCTAGACTGTGTCCTTAACTGATATAAAAATATAAAGAAAACATCACTGACCTGCCTTTACAACGCAGTTTGATTTCGTTATTATAATTAACTAGTTCTGCTATGCATTTATATGCAGGAAAATAAAAGGAATGAATTTGCTTCTAAACAATGACAATTTATTTATAAACATTTATTTAAAGGATTCCATTTAATTCGCATACTAATTTACACATAAACAACCAATAACCAATTTCTTCCTAAGGTACAATAGTAAGCTGACTTATTATAATGTATTATTTCACAACAAATATTTGTTTTATACCATTCGTATGTGAATGTAAGTGGAAACCTGACATTTGGTGAAAAATAATAGCTTTTTGAGGCACTGCAATGCTTAGATGTACAGGGAGACAAATTATATACAAAAGTGATATTTGAGCATGGGTACGAATATAATTATAATATGAGCCTTCAATAAGTTTATGCCAGCATATTTAACATTAGAATAAATGTAAATATTAAAACCCATTTAAATCAATAATATAATGTTAAATAGCATTGGATGGCCCATTGAATTTTCCTTGATTTTAGTTATACAAATTTGATCACAACTTTTATAATTAATATTGTGACCGAAATTTAAAAGTTTTTGCTGACAAATTATGATATTTAAAGAGTAAATATGCAGATCACATTTCACTTTTTCCTAGCTTAAATAACGTTATATTATACATGCTTATACCTAATTTGATACTCAAGGTAAAATCTGTGACATCATATAATTAAATCATCATATAAATTAGAGTGGTTTTATTTATATTAAAATAGTCTGTTATGTACCATATACAAAATTGCTGGCTGGCATTGAAACTCCACAAATAAATAATTTAGTTTTGGAAAGAGTTTACTGTCTGAAAAATCAACTTGTTGAAATAGCGTATGAATATGAAGCTATCCGGCAAAATATAACCTTTCAAAATAACACACTTACGAATAGGATGTGTAAATGGACTCTTAAATCTGTTCTCTGCTACAACATACTTTACAAGATATAGTGTAGTAAGAAGTAGTTTATTTATCGTGTTAATGGTATCCCTAACTCACTGGCCCTACTTTAAAGTTTTTTATTAATCATTTTCTTAGTACATTAACATATTTCCTAACGGTTTGTAGGTTATACTGTGCAATACATATTCAACTTAAAAATCTATCTAGGTTTATTTTTCAATATCTGGCTTTAATGTTTAATTTGTTTTGAATTATATATTTTTAAAATAAAAACTCGAATGCTCCGTTTCAAATTAATTCAGGAAACCCCTTACTTTTGTATTTATTAAAGATTTCTAAATTCTTCATACCAATACAACTTTCCTATTTTGCAAGGACTCAAGACTAGAAGTAAACAAGTGTACCCCAGGACCTGCACTGCAGGATGTTATAATAAATTGCACTATAAAATAAATGAAGCGGTAGTGTACATTATACCATAAAATACATCATACTATATGGCATATCCCATGGTTAAGTTTATTATTATGAAGGAAGTCATCCCTTATACTTGTAACAAATTGATAAACGTTTGCCCCTTAAACCGCATTTCCGAACTGTTACATCAAGTCTTTTCATCAGAAATAAAACTGAATGCAGTTTAAATAGAAAAGAAATAAAAATACGAAAACATAAGTAATAAATAGCATTTCTATCAAAGGCAGATAATCATGAAATCAGACTACACTCGTCTACATTGCAGTATTCCATTTGCTCTGTTTTTATAAAATATTAGTTTTCATTCCCATCGCCAACCCTAGCTGAAACATGTTATATAAGAGGCACCTTTACTTTGTTTGAATGCGTTCTACTTACTGTCAGTGTTACAATGTATTAAAACATTACTATATGTAATATTTATTAAAATATACTCAATTTATTAATAATATGTATGGTTTGGCAAAACTAAAACCCTTTAATATGTAGTACCGTAGATTTTGTATTGATGATTGATATTGATAAAAAATATTATTAAACAATATATTTGTTTAATTCTCTTGGTGATCGGTGGTGCAGCTCAAAACAAATTGCCTTGTGCCATATTAATGTGTTTATACCTTCTTAAATGTAAGTACCATTATAACTTTAATGCATTTTTAATTTTTTAAAGAAGTTTATTTAATTATATCCTATAATTATGAAAGAAAACACTTACATCGCTAATTTAGCCTAATCAAAAACACGATATAATTATTTATAAAACTGTATGATTAAAAAATGTACAGCCGTCTTTATGCTTCTGTGTGCAGCTCAAAATCTGAGTAGCAATTTCACAAACCATATTGATCCTTCGATGTTGTGTGTAGATTGTAAATCTTACTTACACACGTACAACTACTTGCAGCTTGAATTACATACTTTAGAGAACTTTAATCATTATCATGGTCATGGTATGCCAGCTCCAATGTAGTGAACAAAATGAACTATTCACAAGATTATTTTATTAAATTATTCTTGTTCAAGTAGTACATGGTAAACCTTTTCCTATTCCCTTCAGAAATCTAACTTTAAAAACAAGTACTTGCAAAATTAAGTCAGATTTATGAGATAAAAGTACAGGCCTAAGGTAACATATATTGTCTTACTCCGAAACAGTATTTTGCAAGTTAGTAATTTCAGTTTTGTCCCCGGGGCAACGAATTAATGTTGATCAAAACAGAGTTTGATTCCCCTTAACAATTGAATTATTTAATGCTTCTGCTCTTGGCCCTTCATCAGACGCTGTTCGTTCAACAGCTAAAGTTATCCGCCTTCATAATATTTATTGATTAAATATACATTTTGGTTGAAATAATATTTTGGCTGCTGGGAGTAATTAAAAGCTATTACAAGCTCCCCAAAACTAAAGGGTTGCCTTTAAAAAGCCATCTCCAAATAAAAACCATTTTATGTGATCCAGAGAGTGAATTTTTTCCTTGGAAAGACATTGAGATTGTTATACAAATAGTTACAAAATAAACGTAGTAAACTTGTCTTAAACCTAAATGGAATGGTGTTTAAGTTGTAAGGGCATTTTAATTTGAATAAATAAAGACTGGAAAACTACTGAGAATTTTTAGAACCAAATAGTTTCCATCTTGAGAATTTGCTTTCAAGTGAAATATCATTAAAAAGTAATTTATCGCCCTTTTTTGCACTAGACAGTGAAGGTTGACCTAGCATGGAATGTCAGTTTCTTTTTGAATTTTGTGGTAACTCCTCAACATTTGATATTCAATGACTTTTAGTTTTTTTTAGTATAAAACGTTCGTCTATCAGCGTACCTCATAAGGAATGAAAGGTTAATTGGTGATAATTTGTTTAACCACACGTGTAAGTCATAGCCTTTTTGGATCATCAAATTAATATCGTAAACTCAACCCCAAGATTTCATATGTAAATCTGAACTGTATATAACGTATGTATGTAATTGGTGGTGAAATAAACGATGTTCATTATTATTATTTTATTAAAAATTACGTTACATCACGAAACCAGCAAGTGATTCTACTTCTACGCCAATGGGTTGGTTCACTTTTTTAATGTTACTTGTAACCAGTTTTACTATACACTCCAATTTTATTTAGTAAAATCTTTTTCATACACGATTTTTTTTATTTTTGGTGAATGACAGTTTAATTTCCCCGGGGTCCTTGAGAGGGGTCTTTAGCTATATCCCACTGCTTTTGGGCGATAAGAGCTCCCAGCCTCCTGTATGGATATTTTTTAGAAATGTATCTTCGATTGGCACAACTAATTAGGGACAAAATGTATCTATTTTTGGTTTTTAAGCTGTTGTATTATAGCGTCCCAATTGTAATTGAAACGCTATATATAATTAAATATACTATTTGTTGTGTATTAAAATAATTAATGTATAAAAATATAAAAGATGTTTTGTGAATAATTGCTGGCAGTTGCAAATAAGAATTGCTGGTGCTACTTGGTTTTGCAAGTCAAGGCAAGATCGCGATTTTCTTGTTCGGGTTTGTCGGGCTGAGAGTTGGAGACAATGATTTAAATTCTTCCTTGGCTGGATTGAACCGGAGCTAGGTCACGTGACGGCCGGCGTGGTCGCGTTCTGGAAGCTTCTAAGCCTAGGGGTATATATTCACGATCGCTGGGAGGCGACGGCATTTTACGTTGACCATTGGTCTTGTTTGTGTGTCGTACGTCTTCCAACGAAACGTGAATCTCTTCAGATTTGAAGGTACAAAGTTGTTTTAAAATTTAGAGTTTCGATTTAAATAATTGCTCCAATTTCTCATTTGTTGTTTTTCAAAAAGGGGAACAGTTAGTAAAACAATTATTTCTTTTTCAGGGTTCGAAGCGTTTCGTCCTTTCTTGGTTTCATCTTTTGATCCTTGATTATTAATTAAAGTACAGTAATATAAAAATAAAGATCGAACAGTTAATGTTTTATTTTGAAAGACAGAAGTGATAAGCAAAACCAAGTTAAATTTTATTTTGAATTTTGAACTGTTTTATTTGACGAGCAAAGTTTTATTTAATTTTATTTAAATATATACAAGAAGAGTTAATTCATTTCTTTTATTTTATTTATGACCACCACTTCTTAAAATCCACAAAAATATAGCCTGTGTAACAGCGCTATAGATTGCGCCACTCTGCTTTAAAAAAGAAGTTGGTCATTAAGAGACAGTCAAAATGGGAGTTTTAAAAGTGGACCTTCTGTCAAAGCAAGAATTAATGTATGAGTTGAAAGTTCGAGGATGTCCCAAGGACGATGTTGTGCAACAATTAAGAAAGGATTTGCGAGAAATTTTGAAATTGGGAGTCAAGGAGAATGTGAGTAATTTGGAGGGTTTGAATATTAAGGAGGAAATAGAGGAGATTGAGTTTCGTTTAAATGAAATTGGTGAACTTATTAGTGAGTTGGAGGGAGCCAAAAATGTAAATAAGTTAGTGCGTCTAGAATGTAAATTAGAACATTATGCCCGCAGATTGAACTATGCTAAGATCTTAAATGTAAGAAAAAGGTCTGTAGATAAAATAAGTGAATTGTTTAAGATGCTAGATGCAATGCAAGTTAAGTTAACGGAGGTAGAATGTACAGAAGAGGAAAAAACTAAAGCATTGAAGGTAATCGAGGATAGTTTTCAAGATGAAGTTGAATTTGAAACACAGTTAAACCTAAGCAGTTCTAGCCTTAAAGATAAGGAAATAGCTAGAGATAAGACTGAGGTAGATAATGCTAGCTCTAGTGTTAGTAAAATGTACATGAAACTAAGCAACCCCATTGAACAATATTTAAGGATGTTTAAGCTAACTGATGGCCTGGTAGTGGAATTGTTATTACATTTTGTGAAGGTACTGTTAACGCTTTCAGATGAAACACAGCTCAAAGCCAGTGAGATTTTAGAACTAAGCTTAGGTTACTGTAGAGGGGCATTGCGAGCAAAAATCTTAGAGAGCTTAAGTGAGGGTCATGACATTGAACGAGTACACACAATTTTAATTGCGCATTTTGTACCTATCACGATGCGAGAATCGTTAAAACGAGATTTGGTTTTGCGTCCGCAGAGACAAAATGAAAACTTGAACGAATATATTTTGGAAATTAAGTTGCATGCGCGCTTGCTCAAATGCCAGTACAATGAGGAAGAAATTGTGCAATTAATTGTAATCGGCCTCAATGAAGTAACAAGAAGTTACTTGGTTTTTATGCAAATGCCTAAAACGTATTTAGAACTCGAGCAGTTAGCTGTACACTGTGCGAACGTTGCCTATGCGAGTTTTTGCAGGCGCAGAGAAAATCCCACTAGCGGTCAACAACAATCGAGATTCCCCGGGCCAAATCGGTTCGAGCGAGGTGGAATAAAATGTTTTAATTGCGGGAAAGTCGGGCACGTTGCAAGAAATTGTTTCCGGCAAAATGTCAACAAAGAATTTTCGAAGCCTGCGGTTCCAAAAAACTTGTAAGCAGAGAGCCAGCTAAATTAAGCCCGAATTTTGTTGGTTCTCTGACAAAAAAAGAATTTAATGGGCAATTTATGAAGAGGAGATTAAGAAATAGGGAGTATGCTCACTACAGGGACAAATGTATAAATAGACAGTTAAGTTTAAATGTAAAAGGCAATAGTAAGAACCTGCTGCCTACAGTGGAAGTGTTAATTAATGATAAACAAAAATGTAAGGCCTTGATAGACACTGGTAGCAGTGTTAACATAATAAGTGAAAATTTATTTACAAGGTTAAGAGAAGATAAGATAGTTGGTAAACTAAAAGAAACTGATATCGATTGTAAGAGTGCAGGTAGCGATAAGCTAGAGTTAGTGGGGCAGTGTGATTTAAAAATAAAAATAGAGCGCTTCACCTGGGAAGTTAATTTTCAGATTGGTAAAAACTTAGTCTGGGACATTATTCTGGGTGCACCATACATTAAGAAGAGCCATTGTGTAATTAATTTGTATAAGGAAGAAATTTATTTTGGGTTTGCGCCAAGTGTTAAAATACCCTGTCATGACATTGTAAATATAATGAGTAAGCAAGAAAGTATTGAGACTGTTTGTAACCTAAACATAGGGTGTGATGAAGCTATTCCGGATGTAAATAAATTAGTTAAGGAATTTGGAAATGTTTTTAGTGATCAGATTGGAAGTGCAATAAACTTTGAAATTGATTTGAAACTTAAAGATAATACTCCAGTTAAATATCAGTATTATCCGCTTGTTCCCCCTAAAAGTGAAATAATGCGTAGAGAATTGGATATATTATTACAGCAAGACGTAATTAAACCGAGCATGTCAAGTTGGATCTCGCCTGCATTTTTAGTAAAAAAGGGAAATACGGACCAGTATAGACTTGTGGTTAATTATGCAGAGTTAAATAAAAAGCTAGAACCTGTGTGTTATCCAATTGGGGTTATGTCAGAACTGATAGCGCACTTGAAGGGTGGCAAATATTTTACAGTGCTTGATCTAACGCAATCTTTTTTCCAAATAAAAATTGCGAAAGAATCTCAACATTTAACGGGGTTTAGTACTCCTTTTGGAGCTTTTGAGTTTAAGCGAATTCCATTTGGACTTGCTAGTGGGTCAGGAATTTTGTCAAGATACCTCAATGATGTGTTGTATGATATCAAGTATAAGTTTTGTTTAAATTATATTGATGATATCATAGTGTACTCCCCCGATTATGAAAGTCACATAAAACATGTGAAGGAAGTGTTAGAAAGACTAAGGCGTCACAATTTAACTGTTAAACCAGATAAGGCGTTGTTTTTTTACAAAGAAATCAAGTTTTTGGGGTTCCTTATCAGTCAAGATGAAGTTAAAATTGATCCAGACCGTACCGTTGCTATTAGGAATTGTACTAGGCCCAACAATGCCAAAGAAGTGTCACGATTTGTGGGAATGGTGTCTTACTTGAGCACGTTCATTGATAATTTTGGGGAACTTTGCGCACCATTAAATGAACTAAGGCGCAAAAATATGAAATTTATTTGGACTGAACAATGCGAGGAAAGTTTTATTAAATTAAAACAAGCTATAACTGAGGCTCCCGTTCTACAAATTCCGGATTTTTCTAAACAGTTTATTTTAACCTGTGATGCGAGCGATAATGCGGCCGGAAGTCTATTGTCCCAGATGGTGAATGGAGTGGAAAAACCGGTCGCGTATTATTCTAAGAAGTTTAATGACGCTGAGAGATGTTTGAGCGCCTATGAGAAGGAGAGTTTGGCAGTTGTTTATTCAATTAATAAATTTAGGAAGTATTTAGAGTACCAACGCTTTGAATTACGCACCGATTGCGCAAGTTTAGCTTGGCTTTTGAAAAACCACCGAAAACTGAACAAACTGGGTAGGTGGATTGAAGTTGTATTGTCACTTCCATTCACAATAAAACACATCCCAGGTAAAGATAATCATGTGGCAGATTTTCTTTCTCGACACTTTGATAAAGAGATGGACTTGGATAAAAATGTAAATATTTTACTGAGGAGTACAGGTGGTAAGAGACTGTTTGTAAATAAGACTATAGATAGTATTTCAGAACCGGAAATAGTGTGCAATCTAAATAATTTTCCTGTAGCCTATAGTGACATTAGTGAAATGCAAAAACAGGATCCAGAACTTTTAAAGGTGATTGACAGTATTAAAAATTGCACAAACAAAGGTAACTTTGTGATGCGAGGTAGTGTTTTGTGTTATGTGAGTTCCAGCGATAGTTCCAGAAAAGTGTACCTGCCCGAGTCACTTTTGGAAATGGTGTATAAATATTTCCACGAGGAGTTCACAGGCTGTCACCAGGGAGTCTACAAGACATTGAGGAGGGCAACACAACACTTTTACCATCCCAAACTGGCGCCATACATCCGGGAGAGAATAAAGAGGTGTGAACAATGTCTGAGCACCAAAGCACCCGCTCGTTACCTGCACGGCCCGCTCATCAGTGACACAAGTGACAAGCCGATGGACCGAATATACACCGACCTGATGGGGCCGATAAACCGCTCGGTAAGTGGAAACTGTTATTTAATGATTGCTGTTGACCACTGTACAAAGTATGTATGGGTGAATGCGATTAGAAGGGCCACATCGCAGAACATAATTCATGTGTTCCAGAACTGTATTTTTAAAAATTTTTCATTATGCAAAGAAATCGTGACAGACAATGCAAGTTATTACAGGAGTGGGGAGTTCAGGTCCTTTTTATTTAATTTGGCAATAAAGCATAAAACAATTGTTCCTTATCACCCACAAGCAAATTTGAGTGAACGTTATTTGCGGAATATAAAATCTATTTTACAAATTTATTTTAATGAAGCTAAGAACCAATGGGATAAAAACTTGAGTGAAGTCCAACAAACTTTAAATTCTGGGACAAGTGAAAGCACGAAGTTCAGCGCACATGAGTTAATGTTTACTTATGCCCACAACAATTCATTGAGTAACACCTGGGAATTAAATGATTTGACGGAAGAGGATGTAAATGCCGAAGATGTTTGTAATAAATTGAAGGAAGCAATATCCAATAATAAGAAGAGGAATGATAGAAATAAAAGGTTGAAACTCTACGAGGGCAGTAAAAACCGCCAATTCAAAATCGGAAGCTGGGCCTATGTGCTAAATAGGTCCAGTGAAGGTAATGAAAAGTTTATTGCTAAGTTCATTGGTCCATACAGAATCTTGTATTATTTAACTGATATGAGTTGTATATTGCAGCACAAAGATGATTTGTTAGATGTTAAAAGGGCACATATCAGTCAATTGAAACCTTGTGTAAATGTTTGTAAATAAACATCTGTTATTTGTTTGTAAATAACCAAGTGTGACAATGGTGTGTCGCAAGTTCATTAAATAATGTTTTCAGGTTGTGTAATAAAGTATGTTTCAGTGAGAATAAAAAGGGTGGTTGTAGTTGGCAATACTGAAGACTTGAAGATATTGAAATGTAATAAATAAATTATATCTTGGACTACATGGATTATAAGCAAGATATAAATGAAGATAATTTATTGAAGTAAATTAATGTGTATTGCTAATTCAAGAAAACAATCACCTTTCTCCAAGACGACAAGACTCAATTGAAATAATTTTTTCTTGTGTTTTAGAATAAATTTTAGTTAAATAAATAAAATAAAATGTGAATAAATGAGCGAGTGTATGGACAAACAAAAGGAAAGAGAAACATGGAATTAAATATTTTTACTAGCTAGCTGTAAAAGTTGTTCGAATACCTGGGATTTATCCACATTGGGGCACTCACAATTTTTTTCACTGATCGCTTAACTACAGCACTTGAATCACAATAGACCAAACTTCACTTCACTCACACCCCTTTGTCGGATTGATTCATGGTTGAAGTTCAATGGATAGAGTGTTGACGCTTGGAGAAATATTTTTCCGGAGGAATGGCTGAAGAATAAAACACCTTCTGTGTTAAGCAGTGTGAACGGAATAAATAGTAAAATAATGAGTATAACATTAATCTGCCGTTGAGGATTGTTTGTTCTGGGTATTGTTGCTGTATCAACTGCGAAGACGATTCCGGACGACTAGCCGATCTGCGCAGAACTTCTTCTGCTCATGCTGAGATGACCGTTTACTGGCGCCAACATCGAGGTGTTGCTGCGAACTTCGGATGCCGTACAAGAACTGGACTGCAAACACGAGTAGTGAACTCCGTGTTAGTGACTGTTCAATCGACACAGTGTAACCTGGACTGAGGAGGGTTACTGGGTCGTTGACCTTCGAGCGGAGATAAGGAGCGAGGCTTTGTGATTGTTATCGCTCGAGTACAGCTGGACATTCTACATTCCACTAATGTAAACATTGAGTAGTGACTGTGGTTTTAGAAATTTTTATTTGTTGAGCGAATTTGAATGTAAATACTTTTGAATTGTATAAATGTTGGGAAAAATGTAAATATTTTGGATTGTATAATTGTTTACAAAAAAGAAAATTTGTGAAAGTTTTAAAAATGAAAATTAGATGATGTATTGTAGCAGAGCACCAGCAATTTCAGGAAGTCAGGGGAGAATATAGCGTCCCAATTGTAATTGAAACGCTATATATAATTAAATATACTATTTGTTATGTATTAAAATAATTAATGTATAAAAATATAAAAGATGTTTTGTGAATAATTGCTGGCAGTTGCAAATAAGAATTGCTGGTGCTACTTGGTTTTGCAAGTCAAGGCAAGATCGCGATTTTCTTGTTCGGGTTTGTCGGGCTGAGAGTTGGAGACAATGATTTAAATTCTTCCTTGGCTGGATTGAACCGGAGCTAGGTCACGTGACGGCCGGCGTGGTCGCGTTCTGGAAGCTTCTAAGCCTAGGGGTATATATTCACGATCGCTGGGAGGCGACGGCATTTTACGTTGACCATTGGTCTTGTTTGTGTGTCGTACGTCTTCCAACGAAACGTGAATCTCTTCAGATTTGAAGGTACAAAGTTGTTTTAAAATTTAGAGTTTCGATTTAAATAATTTCTCCAATTTCTCATTTGTTGTTTTTCAAAAAGGGGAACAGTTAGTAAAACAATTATTTCTTTTTCAGGGTTCGAAGCGTTTCGTCCTTTCTTGGTTTCATCTTTTGATCCTTGATTATTAATTAAAGTACAGTAATATAAAAATAAAGATCGAACAGTTAATGTTTTATTTTGAAAGACAGAAGTGATAAGCAAAACCAAGTTAAATTTTATTTTGAATTTTGAACTGTTTTATTTGACGAGAAAAGTTTTATTTAATTTTATTTAAATATATACAAGAAGAGTTAATTCATTTCTTTTATTTTATTTATGACCACCACTTCTTAAAATCCACAAAAATATAGCCTGTGTAACAGCGCTATAGTATTTAAAGCACGAATCTACTTGTTTTACAATTATAATCCTTAACAAGGCTTTATAAAACGATTACAATATTTTAGTGTTGGTCCAGCTGAAGTAAATAGATTTCAACATGTTTATCACCTTCGTATTATATCTCCTTAGTTTACTAAAATAAAATAATAGGCTGCTTGTTTTGTTTTTTAATACATGGGTAAATATTACCAACACAATCAGTCTTACAATTATTTAATATTTGCGGGCGCAGTAGACAACAACTGTGGCTTTTACTGGAGAATGAAACAGTTGTGTGTGCTGCGCTCTGTCGATAACCTCGTAGAATAAAAACTGTTTAGAAAGATAAACATCTATTTGTTTTGCCATTTTGTCGAGTAAAATTAACACTCTTAAGAATAACATTGGCACTTTGATTCTTTACATGGAGCCCTGAGGGATTTTGTAAAACCTTTTTCATAATAAGCACTTAGGGATGTGCTAAATATCAACTATGTAGACATTTTTATAAGTCAGTGGGTAGTATTTTGACTATTTATATATCTTAATAAGTTTCTCTAAACATACATCGTTTTTTTATCTATCAGATATTAAAGTATCCGTAAGTGTGCTATAAAATCAATCAAAAATACTAACTATTAGAGTAAAGAGTTAATTATAAAAAGTAAAATAAAGTCATGAAATAAAATAAAATGTAATACGAGTTAAATACATTTAAGAACAAAATCTTAAAATAAAGCTCTACTCAGGAAGGAAAGTTGATTTATTATAGCCACCGAGGAAATCCTCGGAGACAAAAATCTCCTAGAATTAATGGTTTGTTTTCATTAGTAAAGCCTCAGCATGATGCACTTTGCCTTACCTATTTTTCGTTACAAAATTTTAAAGTGGGACATAAGAGAACCACCAAGTTCATTTGATGATAGTTTGTACATTGGTAAATCGTTCAACTAACTATTAAAATATACAAAGTAAGGAAGCAAACTTAATTGTTGGTAAGATTGTTTACATCGATGGTATCCGTAATAAGTGCAAGATAATTTATCGTCTTTTGTTTTGTCAAGAATATCCAAAAAACCGTAATAAACGTTTAATCATCAACCATTTGTATTAAGTATATTATTAATGCTTCATAATTAATATTATTTCAATACCAGTTTGTTTACAACTAATTCAAAGCTCATTATAGTGGCAGTATCTAAACAGTGTATTTAAAAAACTACTTCAGTTAAAATTAATAAAAAATAGAGGTTTTCCATTGATTAAAATTATTACACCCATCATCATACTTATATCTTATTAGATAATTAGAATTTTAGTTTAGCAAAAATAATAATTACGAAACTAGTTTTTATTGTTTCAATTGTAACTAGTAATTGCATTTTTTAAATAACAATTTTACTAACGTACAGGGTTTACATACAATTAAGTACAAGATTTTCCTTCTAGATTTGAATACAATATTTGGGAATTTTGACTGGCTGCCATTTTGGTTAGGAAAGAGATAGCAGTTAACCTTGAGTTAAATTTTGAACTAACACCAAAACCCCGAATTTTTGGCCACACTTACAGTTTTGAATAATTTCAAAAGATACTACGCTGCAATTGACTATCACCACGAATATATATTAGTTTATATCAACAAATAAAATAGATAGAGGGGGATCCTGAATTTGTATTCACCCTGTATGTTTGAGTCCCTAATTACCCCCTAAGTGCTTTATGTTCTGTTTACATTTAGTTTAAGAAAGATCGAAAGCATAAATTTAATATGTATTAACCACTTTTGCTACCATAGTTGTTTTATCACTGACTTTTGTTATCTCTTCAAGCCTTTTGGCTTTAATTTATTCTTACACTCCTTATATATCATCGCTTGTTACACTTAAATTATAACTAGCAGCATTATTAATTCTGATTAAACATTATAAGTACGCCATCTTGATTTTGATTATTGTATATTACTGTAATACAAAATTGGGTTACCGTTGGAATAAATAAATAAAATATAAACACATTAAATATTTCTGTCTTAACGTTTAATTCAGAAGCTTAATTATGTTTAGTTTGTTATACAGCAATATCTTAGCTATCAGAATATTATTGAGGTTTTTACAGTTTTACGAATACTCTGAAGAAACCACAGCGTGAAGAGGAAATAATTTCTTATACTTCAATATAGTAAATTAAATAGAACTAGGCCACATAAAGTCACTCGAGAGGCCTAATCTTGCTTTTAATTCCGCAGAGTGGCAGATCTAACGCAGCATTAAGACTATTTTATTTTAATAAAAGGATTAAGAATTAAATGTACATTGTTTGTTAGACATCCTAAGAATAATTGTAACATATTCTACATTGTTAAAGTTATTTTCTCATTAATGATAAATACTGTTAAAAGATAATTACTACACGGAAAATATTACTAGTAATCTTGAATGTTTATGTTTCCACAATCAAAGCAACAGCGGTGCATGAAGATAGGATTTATGACTCCTCAGGGAAATGTGTAGGCAACAGATAGGAATTTCGATCTGAAACCATCCCCAGGAGACAATGTTGGTTTTAATTTTTGGTCTTTGCAATAATTTGTATATTTCACATATTTTCCGCTAAACCAAAATATTGTTTTATAATTTGGAATTTTTGAACATTCAAGTCCCAATAAACAATCAATACCATTCGTTATTAATGTGGGGAATACTTTTAAAATGTGTATCAGCAGTTCTAAAAATAATTAAATAATAAAATATGGTTGTTTATATGATTACAATATATTAAAATCACTCTGTTTCTGCACTTAATGTTAATCTTTTAGTGCACAGGGATACAAATTTTATATAGATGGAATAGGTAATCACTGTAAATTCTATATTAAAGGTGGTAATAATTGCTGCTCCACAGTAACGTTGGAAGTGATTACCCAGTTAAACGTTCACCACGTGACTGGCGTGGGTGATGGCAGCCTCAGGGGGTCAAAGAGGACAGCATTGCTTTTGGGAATATTGATAACTAGAAATACACTACATGTGCTGACAATCTCGGAAAGCACTCATTCTAGGTGTTTATGGAGATAGGTACTTCGATGGGTTCATCGATAATATTCATAGTGTAGATGGGTTATACAAAGTTATTACATTATTTTAGGTTGGTAAAAGGTTTTAAGCGAATATAATTTAAGTTATCACCGTAATAACTCATCAGAAAAATAAAATATCAATATATCTGAAGTTGTACAAGTTATTTATTGATGTACAGTTGTCTGGAAGTCTTACTGGTATATTATAATTTTACAGATGACGTATTTGGGCACTGGACCTATTATAAATTGGGAAAACCATTTTTTATGTGACGGTTATTTCAGCATTTAAATGTAATGCGGAGCAATATTTCCAAAAAAACAGTAATACACCTCAATGTTTCTTATAACACTACGTAGTCTAGTTATCCTTTGAAACCACAAAAAAATGGACGCACTTCAAGTTTAACCTAATACTGTTGCCTTTTTTGCAATCACCTGGAGTACTATGTTCTCCATAAAAGTATCTTGGCAAAAATTATAGCTGATGTTAGTGGGGGGATGTACATATCCAACGTTAAAGGCTTCATTCAGGACATGAATCTTTGTAACAAAAATTCTAAAGCACCGTCACAAATCACGTTTAGATGTTGGAAAGTGATAGAAGATGCCAGTGGGGTGGAGTCCTGAGGTCGGGATAAGATTTTCCGAATTATTTAAGCCTCCTAATAACCTGGTATGGTCCGGGAGCAGATTTGATGAGCCTTTTTCGCAATCACCTGGAGTAATATTTTTTCCTTAAGAATAAACATAACAATGTTTTAGTAACTGGGGCGGAGTCCTAATGTTGGGGTCATGAAAAACCTACGATACCCTAGTGTTATGGGTTGACAACTGGCTAAAATTACCCCAAAAAAACTGAAAGAATAACATGACAATTTTTCCCAGTAAGAGGAAGCTAAGGTTTGTGGGGGGACGTGTCCAACGTTGGGACATGATTCAAAACATGCAGGTTTGTAAAACAAATCCAAAGAACCATAAAACGTCCAAATTGGACATCTAGAGATAAAAGAAACCAGTGGGGCAGAGCCCTAAGGTTGCGAAAAAATTATTTTAAGTCCTTAAGTCTCCTACCAACATATTATGGTCCGGGAGCAATTTGAAGAGCACTTTTTTCAATAACCTGGAGTACCCATTTTTCAATAATAATAACCATTGCAATGTTTCAGCGACTGGGTCGGAGCTAAGGTCGGGGTTATAAAACACCTACCCAAATGTTATGGATCATTGACAACTAACCAAACTCACGAAAAAAAAACGGAAAAAATAACACGAACATTTTACAGGGGGGCGGAGCTCTAAGGTGTGGGGGGGCGTATCCAACGTAGCGATATCATTCAATAAATACAGATTTTAAAAAAATCTAATGGTCCGGGAGCAAATTGAAGAGCACCTTTTGCAATAACCTGGGGTACCAATTTTTCCATAAGAATAACCTTGGCAATTTTTTAGTGACTGGGGTGGAGCCCTAAGGGCGGGGTCATGAAAAACCTGCACAAATATTATGGATCATTGATAATTGGCTAAAATCACGAAAAAAACGGAAAAAACACGAAAGTTTACTCAGGGGATGGAGCCCTAAGGTTTGTGGGGGGACGTATCCAACGTTGGAATATAATTCAAGACATTCCGCTTTATAAAACAAATTCAAAGAACCATCACACGTCCAAATTGAACGTCGGGAAGTGATGGATCAGCCAGTGGGGTGGATCCCTGAGGTTATAAAAACAATTATCCAAAGACCTATAGTCCCCTAACAACGTAGTATTGTCTGGGAATAGATTTTTGGATTCGTTTTCGAGCCATTTAGGAAACACCTTTTTTTATACGAATAACATGGCAGCTTTTGGTGCCACTGGGATTTAGCCCTGAGGTTTAGTGGAAAAACAAAAAAATACATAGCCAAAAAGTGTTTTTCCTCTACAACGTGGTATGGTCCAGTAGCAGTTTAAAGGTGCCGTTTTCACACACACACACAAACTACTTTATTAGTATGGATAGAAAATACACAAAAATAAATCAAAAGCTTGATGAGCTGATCAGCTGTCTTGTCACAGAGTCAGGATTATAATCAGCTGTTTGTTGTAAGCAAAACATACTATAAATTCCACCAAAACGGTTTGTAACCATTTACAATCCGTCTCATTTAACGAACTCCAAAGGATAAAATTATAAATCTGAAAATGTTGGGGGTATCGGAATGTTTTAGCTTCAAAATAATACGATTACCAACACCACACGTACCTGGTTTTCTCAAACTAAGGCCGAGTTCCTGGTCAAAATTTATCTCATATGAATAACATGTTGAAATTTGAGGACTTTGTTCTTTATATCACTAAACAAACTTAAAAGGAAATACCCCCGTCGCAGCAAACCTGCGTCCTCAGCGAATTTCCAATGCATAATATTTGTCTTAATACCACATAAAGCCGCATACCAAGTTTCATAAAAATATATTCACATATAAGCGATTTTAATTATTATCTATAAGAATAACATTGGTAATGAGTACGTAGGTTTGCTGAAACAAGGAACATAAACAATAAGCGCCATATAACATTTCAGTTATACTCCATAAGAAAAACATGGGGCTGAGCAAGCAGGTTTGCTGCAACAAGAAAAAATGGGTTTTTATGCAATTATCAATATAACTCAACCAAGTTAGGCTACATACCAAGTTGTATTAATTTATGTTCATAATTAAGGGAGTCAGTACATTTTACTTATTCTACATAAGAATAACATGGGGGCTGTGTATGCAGGTTTACTGCTACGGGAATAATCAACAAAAAATCAATTTTTTGTGCAAATATCAATATACCAGTACTACGTGAAGCCACATACCAAGTTTCATCAACATACATTCATAAATAATTGAGATATAAAATTTTATTTATTCTCCATAAGGATAAAATTTGACAACGTACTGTGTTTATCACTTTTAATATCTCAGCACGGTTGGACTTAGAATCACAAATTAAAAACCAAAATGATTGTTTTTTAGAACTGAACAGATCAGTAAAAGCTAATGTGAAGTTTACATTAAAATAAACTGAGGAAAAGCCAAAAACTGTTTTCCCATAAGATTAACATGGGAGATTTTATGAGTAAGTTTTTTGGATTTTCTCCGCAACCACTTAACCTAGGTTAATAATTCAAAATACTATATTATTTGTTTTTTTAAGCTCTATAACATGGTTAAAACCAAAATTAAGTTGTTCAAAAATTTTAGGGTGAAGAATGCAAAAAACTGTTTTTTGAAAAATTTAAAACCCCCATAAACCCCCTTTTCCATTGTCCGATTTTTCTGATAAAAGTATAGTTTTATTTACAAGTCATAACAATTGAAATTAAACTATAAATAAATCAACTATTTAAAATATGTTAAACCTGTTTTATAAACATTTTCAACAGACAAGCTATTATAACAAATCACTTTTAATTCATAAAGCAGCTGTTTTTGCACATAGCTTATCGTTTAAAAGACGACGAAAGACAAACCTAATGCTTCAATAAACCCTTTTCACCACTTATAGAATCACAAAACTGTGAAACAAAACAAATACATATCATTTTAAAGAACAGTACCTTTGCCCAATTTATACACAGCTACATAATTTATAATATAAACAAATTTATGCAATCTGAAAAATTTACTTTTAATTTTCTAACTACAATGCTTGGTCACTAAAAATTCATGGAGTACAGGTCTAAGGTAACTGTTTATTATGTAACTCCAAACCAGTATTTTGCAAGTTGGTAGTCTCAGTTTTGTCTCTGGGGCCACAAATGAATGTTTATCTCAACAGAGTTCGACTCACGCAAGAAGTGAATTATTCAGTGCTTCTGCTCTTGGCCCTTCAACAGACATTGTTCGTCCAACAGCTAAAGTTTTCAGTCTAGAGAATATTAATTGGTTTCATATAAATATTGGTTTGCTTGCTCCAGTGAAACTTACACTCTTCCCCCAAAACTTAAAGATTACCTGGAAAAAGCCTGATGTATTTCAAATAAAACCATCAAATGCAATCTAGAAAGTTAATCGTTCCATGAAAAGCCCTTTTTGATATTGTATATATTTGTTTACAATAGAAACCTTTTCTTACACCTAAAATGGATTTAGTGGTTTAACATTCAAGGGGATATTTGAACAAATAAGGACTAAAAAACTTCAAAAAGACTAAAGAGTTTCTATCTTGAAGATTTGGTCTCAAATACCATTAGACTTAAATTCAAATTATCTACCTTTTTACCGTTGGTGGAAAATAAAACAAGACACTGAAAGTTGACCTAGCATATAATTTGATTGCCTTTTTGTATAGTGAGCTAAAACCACAACATTAATATTCAATGACTTGTAGTTTTCTATAATGTTCATGTAAAAGTTATTTGGTGAAAACATTTTTAAATTCTTTAAATTATGACAATATTGGACCATTAAACTACTATCACAAACTTTATTAAACCTTACTCTAAAATTTTATACTTTTATGAACCCAAAAAGGTGCATTAAGTAGTAAACAGATTTTTACTCTTCCCAAATACGTCTAGAGAACGTAGCTATTGAAAATATCAGTAATAAGATAAATACCACCCGTCACAGCAAACCTGCGTACTCAGTTAATTTCAAATGCATGTATATGTGTCATACATAAAGCCACTTACCAAGTTTTATCAAATGCATTTATAAATAAGTGATATATAGCATTTTATGTGTTCTCCATAAGAATATCATTAAAGACTGAGTACACAGGTTTGCTACAACAAGAAAGATAAAAGATATGTTTTGTGCAATTATTAATATAAATTAACCAGCTAAAGCTACATACTAAGTTTTACTAATTTATGTTCAAATTTAAGGGAGATATAACACTTGAATTATTCTCCGTAAGGATAACATCAGACAACGTACTGTGTTTATCACTCATATATCTCTGCAACCATTGTACGTAGAATCACTATCTAAAAACCAAAATTATTGTTTTGTAGAGCTGAACTGATGAGTAAAAACGAATGTGAAGTTTACAATACAATTAACTGAGGAAAAGCTAAGAACATTTTTCCCTTTATATTAGCATGGGAAATTTTATGAACACGTTTATTGGATTTTTCCCAGCATCCACTTAACCTAGGTTCATTATTCTTTATTCCATATTATTTGTTTTTTTTAATATCTATAGATAATCTATATTTAATCTTTATATATAAAATGGTCAAAACCAAAATTGAGTATTTTTAAAATGTCGTAGTGAATTTTTCTGGTTTTCGAACTTAAAGTTATAAATGTCACTTGTACTAATTTAAGTCAAGTTTCATTGAAATCAGGCGTTTTTTACTTAAGTTATCGTATTCACGGGCACATATACCTTTCTGTATATATTTTATTTATTTGTTTACTTTATCTATATTTTAAACATATTTATACTAATTTTAAATTTTTATACTTTATTTCAAGGTTATACTTTAATACACTTTAAAAATTGCACTATAGCTGATACGTGTTGTGAAATAAATATGTTCAAAAAAGGATACTCTGGAAGTTTTGTTTTCAATCATACCCGATCTGTGAGGTTTCATAAAAATACAAAATGTAAATTAAAGTTTTGTTATATATAAGAAGGCAATTACCTGATGAGTTGAAGACGATATCATGTTGGCTGTGGTTACGCGTAGGCCTTGTTTAATAATGTAAATTTTCTAATTATTGGTTGGAAAACTGCTGTCCGATCAAGTTAATCCTCCTCGTTGAAATAGTAAGTTTTTTATTTATTTAAATTGCTTTAAATAATTGTCAAGAACTGAATTTATGTTGAGGTAACTGTATATATGTCATAGTTCATTTGTAGAGTAATATTTTCATTAACTCTTGTAGATAACTTGTAAAACTCAAAATGAAATGTAAAGTAAAGCCTGTTTCATATTGTTTGTTTGAGAGCACATTTTTTGAATAATTGAAATGCAAATGATTTCAAATATAAAATGAAAATAAAGTATTATAATTAATTCATCTGGAACTATTTTTATTGCAGACGAGGTTTCACGGATAAAGCTGATTTTCGGACGCAGTCACTTTAAAAAAAAAACAGTAAGACCCGCCTTATTTAAATTAGTTTGTGAAGGTTGATAAACAAAATTATAAAATTCTTAAAAAGGGTACAATAATGTATGTCCACAATATAATAAAAAACTATTAACTTCAACAAAAAACTACCCTTCTTCATTTTTATGCCTGTTGGTTACAACAGTTGGTTATTTTTTTAGTAAACTAAATTAATTTTTAACGTTGCCCTTAATTGGCCACCTGAGGGTATGCTGTATGTATATATATACACATACATATATACATATATATACATATATATTATTTTTAAAAACATTATTAACGAGTACCCTTTTTTTGAAACATTTTTATTTTGACTGACTAGTTTCAACCATAATGACCATCTTCAGAGTTTATCTACACTCTGAAGATGGCCATTATGGTTGAAACTAGTCAGTCAAAATAAAAATGTTTCAAAAAAAGGGTACTCGTTAATAATGTTTTAAAAAATAATAATATTAGTAGCCCTAATATAAAAGTTAAGCAATACATATATATATATATATATATATATATATATATATATATAAATTTGTACTAATAGTGTTTTTGGCATCTGGGGACCTCAAAAAAAGTTATAATGGTCTCGGGATTAGGTCTTACCATGCCACTTTCGGTAATAGCTTCTACCCTAAAGGGGAAATTCGCTAAAACATAAACATCTAAACATATTAGGGGTTTAAGGATTCTATTGTTAAATGACCATTTATAAATACCCAAAATAGCATTGAAGGGGGAGGGTTCTACTTACTGGTTGATAGATTAAAACAATTGACTGTTTAAAAGAAGCTGTCCCACTATGTGACGGCCCAAAATCCCTAGACTGTTAAAAGCCATTAATACGACACTGTAATTAAATAATACAATTTACTGTTCCTAATAAATAAATTTCTACCGTCACTAAAATCTATAATTGGAAGGAGGAACGGTGCTCTTAACATTATTTCAATTATTTCATTTATTATTTCATTTTAAAGAGTTGGCTGGTATGAAATATAAAATAAACCAACAGACGCTAGGATGTTTGCTCCAAGCTAATCTCAACTTAGACGCTCCCGCGGGGCCGGCCGGACGTTGATATCAGCAAGGATGTGTGGTGTCAGTAACTTGACGATAAGCACTGGCCCTCAGTGCACGATTCCCATGCCTCTTAGTTTGAGTAACGGCGTGAGTGATCGTTTGGCTGCAGCACTTGTCAATGAAGTGTTCCCGTGACGTCACGTGCGAAACTGTTTCTGATTGGCTGGCTTGGTTCAGCATCGGCGAAGGGGACAAGAGCCGCGCCCCAGTCCCTAAGATGTGACGATGTAATTAACACGCGTCGCGCCGCCTCTCCCTGTTAATTTATTAATTGGCATTGTCTTTCTAAATTTAATGTAAACTTAATTATTGTATTTTAACCGCGGATATACCTATTGTTAACGACGTTCAAATTGTTTTAAATCAGAAGTTGTAAAGTTGATTGTAAAGTTTAATAAATAGTAATTTTGTTTCCCAACCGGCATTATTATTATATTTAATCCCGAAATCGGCCTGCGTGGTACAATTGGTGTCAGGTGTGGGGTGTGTTGCAAGAAAACACCACTTGAAGTTCCCACAGAAGATGGATTTTGGTAAGTAGTAAATTTATTTTAATTAATTGGTGCAATCTTGTTTAATTTTATATATGTCGTTTTAACAGTAGGTAACCGCTAAATCTTGTAAAGCAATAAATTAAACTCATTTTAGCGCAACTCCCGTAAAGAAATATGCATTTTTCGAATTATTAGAGAATTTTAAAGTAATTAGATTAATTTGAATAAATCCTCAAGTCGCCATTAGCCTCTTTGTGAGAGGAACAGATAGCGTCGGTTCCCCCTCCTTCGTCACTTTGCATTCATTGTGTGACGAGACCGAGATGTCATGGCGGTGTTATGAGAATGTCTGAGAATGTCATTGTTTGTGAAGACATATTAAATCGAAATTATTAGGCTATCAGAGTTGTTGTTGAGCCTAGTGATAATAGATATTGATAAATAATAAAGGTAGAGATGATTTTAAGTATTACCTGTGACTAAGGAGGTTTATTTTAAAAGTAAAGTGACTTGGAATATTAATTGTGGAAGGAAGCTTGGAGCCGCCATTTGCAATCTTAGCAAGGCTTCTCTGCTGCGTTCGGATTAATCCGCCATATTTGATTTGTTGATTTGCCACTTCAGTTTGATTGAAGTGCAAATAAGCGAGTTTAATTGCAACTCATCGTGGAAAAGGGAGAGGACGACATTAAAATGAAATTATAACTTATCTGGGAAGTAAATTGAAGAAATATTATACTGTAATTAATCCGAATTGTCCGAAGCGGGACTTAGGCAACAATTGTTGAAACTGAGTTATGACGTCACAGGATGGCTGTGGCTTAGTGACGCCGTAATTAATTGAGGAGGCATAAATGGTTGCCTGTGTTTGTAAACAGATGTCTGAATATATTAATCCAAACGGAGTCCCACACTTGTTGCAGTTAGTAGATGTAATAATCATTCCTGAAGTGTTATATTTTTATTTAGTTGATTTAAAATTGTTTTGTCCAAGGACGGGAGTTTGTAGGATTTATTTATTATATTAACCTTAGAATAAATGCTTTCTAAATTAACCTAAGTTTATTTGCATGTGTGATTAACTCTGGGTCGTATATTTAAGTGGTAAATTTATAAATGCATTGGAAAAAAATCTGGGCGTCATTGGAAATAGGCCAACAATTTAGAATCAAGTGATTGAAAAAAAAATTATTGTTACAAATTAATAAAAATTAATGATCTGACACTTATAAACTGTGTCAATTTTCTGGCCTATCTTCATTGTCAGGACAAAGGATACCACTGCATTTTATTTACCAAAGAAATTAAGTAAATCAGAACTTTGAAAATTTTCGACTAAACAAAGCGTTAGTAGTGGGGAAATAGGAGTTCTGTGACATTTCATTGAAATTAATCGGGACTTAGAAATAATCGACGTGGACCATCATAGTAGTGGGGAAATGAGAGTTCGATAATAATTTTTGAAATTTATTGTGTATTTTGAGCTAAGGACTTAGCCGGATTTTCAAAATTTAACTGAATACTACAAACGACTTGTGAATTTTTGTTTGAAATTAATTTGGTGATTTTAATTGAATAATTCACTGTGTTGGGACTTAGAGTAATCGCGTTCTGGGGTTTAAGTTTATTTTAATGAACTTTAAGTCGGGACTTTAAATTATTTTTGAAATTTTCTTTGAAAATGAACAACGTGTGGACTTAGGCGTGTGAGCCTCTGATGATTGCTTCAGTAAAGTATTGGAAATTATAAATGGGACTGGGCGAATTTTATTTATTTCAGAAGCTCTCATCAGTAGGGGGTTATTGAGGGTTCTACACCGGTGGATCCAGTAATTTTAAATTTGAGAGAATTAATGGGCAGTAACCTTCGGTAACGGTTGTGAAGGGGTAGTAAATAAATTATTTAACCTTTTGTTTGCAGTTTTAAAAAAAAGGCTGTTTTGCTCTCCTTCAAAATTATGTGAGACAAAATAGCATAGAGGAGAAAATCAAATCGCAGTTTGGTTGCTGCATTGATTTGTGAGAACTGAGCTATACTGTGCTCATTGTTTAGTTCTGGTTCCTGGTTTTGGGCCAACTGAACATGACAGTCAGTAGAGCAGTGGTACTGTTTGTTTGTGGTACTGGACTTTGTATTTTTTTATGTAAGTTAATCAGCAACGTGAAGATATTTAGTTCATCTCTTTGTGTGTGATTGAATTTAGTTAACATCCATTAAAGGAGTAGGTTTAAAAAAATTATTAATTCAAATTGGAACTAATAAAGCTTTGAGTTGAAGCCAGTAAATTGTGATGCGTATTTGTGTTCAGTTTTATGATCTGCAGATAGCTTTAAATACTGTTCCAGATCGGTGCTTCGTAAACAATGATCGCATTTCTTTTTACAGTTTGAAATCGTGAGCGTCAAATTGCCTAGTTTGATAGTTTGAGAAGTTTAATTTTGTTTTTTTTTTGCATGCAGTCTGTCCCTTAAATTGTATGGCTGCATCTGTTTTATTATCAGTACTCCGAATATGGTCAGAAATTATTTGCCGATGTAATATTTAAAGTGTCTAATACTTTACCCCCTCATCTGGGACTGAGCATTGTGAAGCCAGAGCTCCCATTTGCGGTGTGATGAATTAGATAATGAACCAGAGATTAGGAGTAAATACGATGATTTATGATTTAGTCCATTTATACTAAATTAAAAATTTACAAAAAGAGTCCAGTTAGCTTCCCTTATATTTAAAATGTAAGGCTGGTGAAGTTAGTGATAAGTGATTCTTCGTAGGAAGTTTGTTGTTTTTAATGGTTTGTGCTCTAACTTGTGATAACATGTGTTCACTGGATAACCTGTTCCGTTTGTTATACAGGAAAGTTCTAATTCTAGGCCATTCTTGTGCTGTCCCTGTGGATTGGGACACCGGAGGGTCTTCCTCGCTGTGGAGTTGCTGAGGGAGTGCATTCGTATCACCTAAGTATACTGATGTACTAGTGTTTAAGAATCACATTATGGTTATTTGTTTTTTAATAGAATTTCAAAATGTGTGCTCTGCTCTGGGAATATGCTTGCTAACTCATGCTATTCTTGGCTAGACCTTGAAGAGAACGAAAATTTAATAAAAGCAAACGAGAATGGGGAGTAAATTATGTTTTGCTTGTGCTATGGCAAGCTGTTCTGTAGAAAGCCCAGCCTGTGCAGCGCAATTCGCCTGTACAGCCGGCAAAGCGGAGGTCAGGTAACTTGGGTCCTGGATCTTGATTTGTGGTCGGTGTTTAACGTGATGTGTTTGACCCGTATAGAGGGGTTGTTATTAGTGATGAATTCAATATTGCTTGCCTGTGCAAATGGCAGCAGTATACTCATGTCGGACCGGAATGTGAAGTTGTGATTTCTGACTTTTCTAAGTCATATGCTCTCTGTTGAAGAGACTGAAGTGATCGGTGTGATTCGATCACTGGCGGATCGGGTGCCTGCCCGATTTATCGGCAGCTCCTTGTATTCCAGCGTTTGTGGAAAAGTGGTTTTTCCTGAGATTGATGGGTGCATAGTGCTTCAGAGCCCTGTAAGGTAACTCTGAACTGTTATGAGGATGGCTGAAAGATCAACCTGACCACCATGCAGTTGAGTGGAGTTGGAGTGATCTCCGAGGCGTTATTAGTGATGAGTTTAAGGTGCCTGCCCGTATACACGGCAGCAACACTCATGTCGGTCAGATGAGTAAAGTTTTGTTGTTGATTTGAAGTCGATGCTCTCTGACGAAGAGACCAAGTTGAGGAATGTCGATGTGAATGCCACCTTGAAGGTCCTGTAGGGACTAGGGGATCAGCTTGGCACGTAAGCGTAAAGGGGTATTCTTTGGATAGTACTTTCCAGCACCTTAGAGTCCATTATGCTGGCGCCCGCATGGTTGTGGGGCGGCCGTTCGGTTATTGTGATAATCACAGTTGTCTTTGTAGGTTTGAGATGGAGAGTTCGAGTTGCCGACCTGCTCCGTGTCACCCTGGGAGGCCGTGTACAGTGCCCGCAGGCTGCGCAGACAGAGTCGCCACTTCAGAACCGTGGAGAGATGGTACCCTACTGTCGAATTGGTAGCAGAACGTGCCCAGGAAGCAGAGCACGACAGTTCCACGAGCACGGCTAGTGTTGAGCTGACTGCGCGGTAAGATGCGACGAGGAGTGAATTACGGACCCGGGACACTTTAAGTAAGTGAAAAGTATTTAAGAAGCATAGACTTTCGACCGCGATCAAGAAATCGCATACTACGCTGTGAAGGAGCGAGTACTTCTGGACTTGTCTCCGCGAGGACGCGATGGCGAAAGGACTGGGGATCCCCCTCCGATTTTTGTGTTATTATGTTAGCATTAATGATTTTTGCATACCGGTATGTTTTGTTGTGTGTTTCAAAAAAATGGTGTAATATTTGTGGGCTGGTAATGGCAACTTTTTTTATTATTATTCGAAGTGATCCAACTAACGGTAGTAGTATAACCCACGAAGGGTAGAGGATTCACTGGCCCAACTTGGTGTCCACAGGAAGGTAATGCGCGCACTCCCCACCCCTAATAACCCCATTCCCTTCAACTCCATGACTGGACTGTAGACACCCGGGAGCCAGCCTGAATGATTTTTCAAAATTTAAAGAAAAAGAATTTACGTATAGTAGTGTATAGTCAGTCAAGAGTACTGCAGAAAATGCCTTGCTGAGGGATTTTCCGGACCCCGTTGGCAAGACAGTGTTGTGTCGCTACCAGGCCTACTGAACGTGAGGTTGTGTTAAAGATTAGTTAATAATTCTTTCTATAATATTGATTATTTAATTGTATATTTGATTTATTATTGGTAATTTTTAAGTGATTTGAGGCTTCAGCCGATAGTGGGTGAAGTTTCACCGGAATCTATGGATAATCACTGTATTGGCGAAAAGTGTTTTTTGTTGATTCTCGGTGTCAATATGTTAATTTGCTATTTTGACATGTGTTGACGAGTTGATTAGAGTAGGTACTGTAGCTTGGGAAAAGAATGTGTTAGGATAATGTTAAATTTTCTTTTGCTAATATTTGACCTTACGTCGGAAGATCCGTTACTACCGAAGGGGTGACAGAGTGAAAACCGGCCCCAAGTGAACACCCATGCGGCTTCACCATAGCGGGCAAGTAGCGTTCTAAATTCCCATAAAAGTACTGAACTCAATTACCCCCTTTCGAACTTTAAAATATAATAATTCATACCCTGTTCAGATACTTAGAAAAATTAACCAATTGGTTCTAAATACACATAATTAAATTCAGTGACGAATCTTCTAACATTTTTGTAATGGTCTGTTTAGATGGGAATGTGTGTTATGTTTTTGTGTTTAAGTTTATGTAACTTTTGTCCTTGTAAAATGAGATCTTTTAGTTTTTTTTAGGTGTTGTTTTGGTTGTTTAACTTTGACTTTTGAGATGTTTTGATTGTGATATTTTTGAGATGTACTTTGTAAAGGGAGAGGCTAATGCGGACCGGTGACAATTTGAGTTTTTTTGTAAAAAGAAAAAAAAAATTGAAGTTAAATATCTTTTTTATTTGCGGAGAGAGTTGAGGTTAGCTGTCCGGAGTTAGAAATTTCCTGATCACCGACCAGCCAACGGAAGACGGATGTGTACTCTCCAAACATTGAGAGCAGTTGGACTTGGCAATCTGCTGTTACCTCATGCTGGGGACAGCATGGTCTAAGGGTGAGGGGGGTGTGACGGCCCAAAATCCCTAGACTGTTAAAAGCCATTAATACGACACTGTAATTAAATAATACAATTTACTGTTCCTAATAAATAAATTTCTACCGTCACTAAAATCTATAATTGGAAGGAGGAACGGTGCTCTTAACATTATTTCAATTATTTCATTTATTATTTCATTTTAAAGAGTTGGCTGGTATGAAATATAAAATAAACCAACAGACGCTAGGATGTTTGCTCCAAGCTAATCTCAACTTAGACGCTCCCGCGGGGCCGGCCGGACGTTGATATCAGCAAGGATGTGTGGTGTCAGTAACTTGACGATAAGCACTGGCCCTCAGTGCACGATTCCCATGCCTCTTAGTTTGAGTAACGGCGTGAGTGATCGTTTGGCTGCAGCACTTGTCAATGAAGTGTTCCCGTGACGTCACGTGCGAAACTGTTTCTGATTGGCTGGCTTGGTTCAGCATCGGCGAAGGGGACAAGAGCCGCGCCCCAGTCCCTAAGATGTGACGATGTAATTAACACGCGTCGCGCCGCCTCTCCCTGTTAATTTATTAATTGGCATTGTCTTTCTAAATTTAATGTAAACTTAATTATTGTATTTTAACCGCGGATATACCTATTGTTAACGACGTTCAAATTGTTTTAAATCAGAAGTTGTAAAGTTGATTGTAAAGTTTAATAAATAGTAATTTTGTTTCCCAACCGGCATTATTATTATTTGAACTCCCGAAATCGGCTCTTTTTACAACTATTTAACATTTTATAAACTAAATATTATTACACAGCTGTACAAGTTTGATCTGAGGCAAAGGTTTGACTTGGGTGAAATGTCGGGAATCAGAGTGAACTAGCATTCCCAGTATTCCAGTTATGTAAGCAAAATGCTTTTCAAAATCAAATACTTCATAGATAAGTTTAAATACTAAATAACTAGTTTACAACTGTTATCTAGGACGGTTAGCTTCTTGAATGTTTTGTAAAGTTTGACTATTAAATATAACCAATTCCTTACTGAAATTAAACCCTGAGCATAATAATGCCTTACTTGATTTACTCTCTGTTATTTCATTCCTATAATACAACTTCAAACTGAAATATAAGTTTGATCTATCAGGATCTATTGGTAAACTTAACTTTACATTTCAAACAATAACCCAAACCTCGTACTTTAAAGTTATATACCGTCGTAATATCAGAAGAAAGATAATTCATATTTTGTTGCCTTGCTTTATAATCCAGAACAAATAGATCATTTTCTAAATTTGTAAGCGATATGTACACCATGTTTTATTTTAATTATTATAGTTAAAATACTGTATTATTAATACTCCATATAAACCATTTTATAGGGATAAAATATATCCCATGTTATTAAATAGATTTAAAATATATATCTTTGAGTAACAACGTTATCCACGTATTAACATTGTTTGTTTGACATAATCACGCCAAGACAATATCAAACTAAGACAGAGGTGAGCAATACTAAAGTAAATATATATTTTTATTTTTATTTCACATCAGTAATTTATTTTCTGTTCACAATTTTACTCTAGACAGTGAATTTTCAAAAAGATAATGGTTATATTGTGGCTTTGACCAGTGGCTTTGAGGAATCTACACTCTCTTCCACACCCTTATCTGCGCCTTGCCCTTTCATCTTTCATCGGATAAATTTCTTGCCTTTCTTGCCTTTTCAATGATAACACGTCTTCCAAATACATTCTCGGAAGGAAATGCGATGATTATTTTTCAAAAACAAAATATTTTATTGTAATTACGACACAATTACTAAGCTGGCTATTAAGGTTTTTAAACTTAAATAAAGGATTATGCTTGATTGTTGTTGTTTGTTTAAAAAAATCTTGCAATCAATTTACATTAAAATACACAACCGGTACTACAACCGTATACTGATTTACAGACCGAGAGTTTGTTTATCTCTAATGGGCAAAACGTGATTTCAGAGTAATTATGTGCTAATCTATATTTGACTGTATAATCTTCATGTTTAACTTCCACAAAATATGGTGGAACCAACACATTTTATCTTTATTTACACATTGTATCTCATGCTAAACCGTTGCTTCTTATTTCAAGCATAATTAAATGTTGTAGTGGAAACAGATACTATTGAAATAGGCATTACCTATTTTTTATTCAGAATTACTAACAATGCATGTGTCCATTTCAACAGGTTCAATCATAGGAAGGATATTTAGTTCTCAGGAAGCTAAAGACCACAAGTGAGCTCAGGATGTTAATGAGAGCAATATCACGTTTATGGTTTACCGGGGCCGTTCCCGGGTCTTAAGGGCTGTTATTTCTCTGTAAGAGGCAATTGTAGAGATGTATTGAGTCTTGTAGTGGTTCATGACGGTGGTACAAAACTTTGAATAGAGGTAATTTTGTAATGGACAACTCTTTGTCCATACCACTTAAAATTGTATATGGAATTTTTACCAGGCTATGGTGTTTAATTTCTGAACAATGTAATTAAATGATTTTACTTATTTTATGTATTTAAGATAAACTTTGATCACTTGATCATATCTTAATAAATTAATAACCAAGATCCACTACTCCAGGTGTAGGTCTAATGATATTTGCGTATTGGGCCATCCAGTTGCCTCCACTCTAAATGATTAAGGCTCTGCAGGCTCTGACAGGGCTTCTACCATGTGAAGGCGAGAGGAACGGGCACTAATGACCCATGAGCAGATAGAGCGTCACATACTCACTCCTTTTTCTATATTTTGAAATACCCGTTAACGACTACATGTAGCCGTCAATACACTTCCTTCAGTCCATTAAGAATACATTGTTTTTCATATTCACCTTTCGTTTATATAAGACAAGTTTGCTTCACTTTTTGCTTTTCTCAATGAAAGGAGAATCCTGTTAGCTCGTTTCTTATTTAAAATAAATTTAATTTTGCGATCAATTCGGTTATGTATGTTACACAACATTTTCGATGTGTAACAGCTTTCTATGTTTTTTCGAGACTGATTCAAAATAAAAGAATCAATTAAAGTAGGTTACTTACAGAGGGTATTTTAAAGGAGAGTTTCCTTACACTTACCCAACTGAATATGCAAAACATCTGACTGAGCAGGTCATTATGACTTGCAGCATCTAAACAGTCAATACAATGTTAAAATGATAAGAACAAAGTGCTCCTTCTTGTTGAAAATATCGGGTTTGTAATTTAACAATTTTAGAATGCTATTCTGTAGCCTTGGCAACGGTTATTTTCATTTCTTTGAAGAAATAATGCTGTTGAACATGAGACGGTGCGTATTTAATTATACCGTTGACAGGTTATTTTATTCAAATTAAACAAATAAAACATTTAATACTAATCCACGTAGTACTTTGTACCTTAATATAATGCGCAGATTTACTATTGTCCAAATATTTTTAAAAATTGTTTAGTTATTTGTTAAAAAATAGGCTTTTAATTTGTTTTAAAATGGGCTTAGATTTTAAAATTGGCTTATTCATTCTACAGGAAAAATTTTATCCTTTCCTATCTAGAAGCAAGTAATTAAAGCGTTAAGTTTATTGACTCCCGCCGATACTTTAAAGTATAACTCCCACCGATACAATCCACCCATCATACAAGAGCCCACAATAAGAAAACAACGAGTGCATCAAAACCAATAGACTGGATCGCTGAATGTTTGAATATAAATCAATAAATTATGTAAAATATCCTAGCTGATCAATATTTTAAAATAAAACATGAAACATCTAATATGACAGTTCATAAAAAAATTATAAAATGTAATAAACATAAATAAAACAGAGATTTTAAATGGTTTTTCCATAAATGTAGAACAATTCGAGATAATTAAATGAGTTTAAAAACATTTAAAAATTTTAGGTAGCTTAATTCAGAAAATACGAATCGTTGATTAATAAAAAATACCTTTCCTTAATATAGGTCTACATCACAAATTACTATAAACAGAATATTTTTTTTTATAAATTACTGATTTTGTTAATGCTCCCTTCCATAATAAACATGATTGAGCATTTGATTCAATCAATAAAGCTATTGGTGTACTTGCTTAATTATGGAGGGTTAATTTATGTATTTTTACAATATTTATATATTAATACGCTAAGCCAATTTTAGTTATGAGAACTTCTCCGTTGCTTCTGAACCGATTTAACGATTAGGTACCAGAACATTAGTCCTGATTTGTAGTTGTACATAACGGTTTTTATTTTTCGATATTTTCAGTCTGAAGGGCACGGGATGCCCTCAAAGTTCGTTTTCCCCCCTTAAGATCAACATGGTGAATATTATTTGAATTGCAGCTGATAATACATTATGGACAGATTATTATAAATACCAGATGTTACAGGTAAGGAATTTATTTATCTATGTAAATAAAATAAGTATATTTTCTAAATCACTTTAAGCAATGACATTTTGTGTGCAGCGGAGATATTTTAATTTATGTTGATATTTGTTTATATGTCTGTTTATGAGCTACGCGTTTCACAAAAAAAAAAAACTGAATGAAATAAAACGTTTTGCCCATTTTCGTGAGGGAGAGCCCCTTTGGCTGTTTTAAATCTAATCATATTACATCGTTGGGTTATGCCCCTTTGTCCGGCACTGCTACACAGTAGATCTTAAGGGTACAGGTTACTCAACCTTTTACTACAGAATGCACAATATTTGTTCTAATGAGCATTTAGCCAGCTAATACTCTTTTATTACAGAACAGAGGAAACATGTATGCTTTACTACTGTACAAAGTTACACTAAACCGTAAACTTTCAACCGAAACACATTATCCCTTGCAACATGGTAAGCTCAGTTTATCTAGGTAGTAATTGTGATTATAATATTAAATATTTTAATAGTGTTTCAGTCCACCATCAATAAGTACAACAAACTACAGAAGTTATTGAGCAGATATTTGGAAGATGACGGGTCCATCCCAAAAACGTTATGGGCTTATTTCCGTTCCAATGAGTTTCGGCCCTATCGACTGTCAACATTGCCATGTTAAACATATACATATACATATACTAGACCAATTGGACAACCATTTGGTATAAAAACAGCAGGCAACGTACTATAATTAGAAACAGACTTATCTGCTCCGACAGCCTTTAACATTTTAATTTAATCATCACTGACGTTAGTAGTTAACTGGTCCGATTTCGCATATATTTGTTAGGAAGATAATACATCAGAATAAAACCTTTATCTACTCATGCTCCAAAAATTCTTTACTTTAGGGCTCTCCAAATGTTGGAAATATCGAATTGATGGGTTAACGAATGTGTTCTAAAAAGGCCTAATCCATAAAAAAATATGATTTTGTGTAGACGATTATAAAAACTAGGATTGGGGTTATGGTTAAGATTTGTAAATAAAAATAAAATAACCGTAAAAGCTTTTCAAAAGCAACCTTTCAATTGTAAAAACTATGCTCAGTCGGTATCATTTGATTTTTGTAAGAATAGTGATTAGAACCAATATATACATAACTTTAAAAATACATGATTAGGTTTTGTATAAATTGCGAGAACCATTAAAACTGAAGATTGAATATAAAGTGGACATGTCCAAAATTAAAAGAAACGAGCTAATAAGCGAAGCAAATATGCTTGTCTTGGAGAGGAACCGTGAATATGAGTACTCTACGTATTTTGAACAAACGGACTGGCTTTCCAGGTAATTGTAACTAAATCAATATCAAACATCAACTTAAACATGATTTTGAACTGCGGTCGCGAGCGGAGCCGCGGCGGGCTACCAGTTTTAATAAATTACAAATAATATTTTCCACAAACCATAATGACACTTGGATGCTGTGTGGAGATTGGCAAATATACTTACACACGTTCAACTGCTTACGGCGCTGCTGTGTTATAAGTTACTGGAGAACTTTGATCGTTATCACGGCATGCCGGCTCCATTGTAGTTCTGAATATTGTAGTTCAACTGATTCTGAATGCTCAATATAAAAAATAAATACATTTTACATTTAATTTGCATTTTCCAAATTGATCTTACAAAATACAATTCATTTAAGTTCTTATGTACTATATTTTCAATGATCTATAAGGCGTAAAGTGTGAACCTCCTGAGAAATTAATTATTGACTTCTAATTGCTATGCATCAATTGACATGCAATTAGTGTTTTACTAACAGTAACATATGCGTAATCTACGTAGATGAACAATAGATTCACACTCCAAATTAATAGTTTTATTTTTAAATAACTACTATGAATGCACAAGTGAACTATAAAACATTTTATGATATCCCCGCAGTTTATTTGTCTAAGACGTAGCGGGTCCGCAGTCACGCCCTCAACTTCAGGTAATCAAATGAAAACCTGAACTATGTGACTCAGGCTAGTCTTAGACTGACACCAATTTAAAATTGTACTGCTATTTTTAAAGAGGGGTAGGCAGATGTTATAGACTTTAAAATAAAACTTTAGTTAACAATTTCAGTGTTGGTGTAAAAAGTGCATTTTGTCTGCACATACAACGCTACTTAAAGAGATACGATGTGTGTGACATCGGGACATTGGGATTATCAGTAAACCGTTAATTAAACCATTTATTTTTATATGTACAACCAAATTAAAACAGGCTCATAGTGTATAACGTAACTATATTATATAAACCAACTATTTAAAAAAATATGTAAAGAAAAAAAGCTCCAAACAACATCGTCTTCTACAAAATAATGCAGTTCCCAATTCCCCGAATGTATTCAATTCCAGTAACAAAAACGATCTGATAAGGATGATAAAAGGTGTATCTCTTTTAAGAGATATTCCATTGCAATTTAGCTCACGAAAATGCGTTAAGCCATAAACCATTCAAAATCAGCTTTTTTTGAAGAGATAAATAGGGCATTGAGGAGATAAGGTATAAATTACTAAAACCACTTAAACAATCAGTTTTAAACATCAGGTACAATCGTAATCAGTCATAAATAGTCTACTGTTCACTTATATCAACTAACTAATTAAGGCCGGTTGTTTTAACATACGTTTCAACTTTACAGAATCATCATAAAGCATATAGTAAAATGTTAAACTATATACTGGCCTTTGCAAAACTGAAAACTGTATGGTTTATGTACGTTACTGCTATGAACTTTTCATTACACAAATCAGCTGTTACATTTCAATCGTAAATATAGATAAACGTAATTGTGTATTACAACCAACTAACGAATGTGGCATTTAAAACATATGTTTCTTATTATTATTTATGGATAAATTTCGAACTTTAGGCCTGATTAATATTTTTTCGTACGGAGCCTTAGATAATGAATTTCAAAATAAATTCCAGCACCCCTACGACCTACAAACTATCTATGCCTCACATCTATTACTTGGGGCACTTATAGTTGTTCGATAAATTTCCATCCAGTTATCGGACAGAAACAAAAATACCGGTGATTATATTATATTTATTTAGCCTTTTGAAGTAGACCTATTACAGTTAAGGAAGTGGGACACAAAATTGGACATTGGACTCATATCTGAGTATGAGTCCAGTTCAATCTCCGAAGTTAGGAAGTGAACACTTTAAAAAATATCACTTCCGTTGTTAGAGTTTAAATAAATTTAGTGTTTTTCTCAAGCGAAAATTCTTATTTTTATGTGTATAAACTATAAAATAAGCTCCCCATTGTAAATGTAGTCTCGAAAAGAAAGTTAAAAGGTGATACTTTGCATTAAATTCTCTAGCAAGTCGAATAGTTAGTGTAACACAAAAAATTTACTTTTAGTCGTTTGAGACCCACATAAAGTATTAGAACTACTTAGTTTATAACCTGTCAAAATGTAAAATCTTTAAAGATGTTTAGGTGGTTTTCTGTCTAAGTAAAATATTTGTATTATTAATAGACAATAAAATAAAAACTAACAACGTCCAACTTTTCTCTTAATTCCGGATTCTAACTGATGTTTCGTGTATAAACTCAGAATACACGAAATATTGTTCGAAACATCAATGTTTTAATAGTACATTCATCTACAGCTAATTATCTTCTAAAAGTCATTATATAACATTTTGTATTTGGCATGTTTAAAGTTAGTTGAACTGTTAAATATTAACATAAAGTTATAACTGAACCATATAAACAATCATTTAAATACTAAAGTATAAATGATATACGATAATGTTGCAAAACAATATAAAGGGTTGCATTACTAAGTATTTAAATATCGGGTTCAAAGCTTTTTATCTTCCAATGCAAATAAAAATAAAGGAGCCAATTTGACTTGAATTTGCTGTATAACATGCACCTTTTTTTGGTTGATAGTTAGGTATAAATGTAATTTATCCTGGCAAAGATTTCAGAAAAACATTTCAAAACAACAGACCGAGTTCATTGGATAATCTCGCATCATCAGTTTAACTGTTACAAAGACGTTTTTAATCAAAAGTTTGTTCTAATACTGTATAACAGACGGTTAGACTTTTACATCGTCCCAGAATAGCTTTGTATACTTTTGATATTAAGTTAGAGTAATACAATCTTTTATACAATCGGTACAACATAATGAGATCATTTTTTTTTGTCTACGATATTAATTCAGTTCCATGGCAAGTTATACATAAGTTAATTCTTGTATATAATTTCGTTGCATTAATTTTTTATATTAGGAATAGGCAATTAGAATAATAAATCTGTAAATACTTACTAAATATACTGTATATATATTCACTTTATCTTTAGAAAAGAATATATAGTAGTTAAAAAAATTGAAAAGCCGGAGGAAATCAAAATGGTGTGTAATATACTTACTAATATAATAGTTAGATAAGGGATTTCTTTGTAGAACTAAAGGTAGAGTTACACCGGACAAATTTTGATGTTTAACTCGTCTTTGGAAACCTCTGAATACTGAAGTTGAAACGTATTATTAATGTTGGACTTTTTATGATACATATGTAAAAATGCGACAAATTTTGTCTTTACAAACAAATGTTATAGCAAATATTTCGTCAAACTTTTGAGTCGGTTTTGTCATAATATTACAAGAAATGTGTAATAGCAACTTTCTGGAAATTTTCTAGACTTTAATCATCTACTCAGTCGATGTAGATTTCCCACTGTTTTGAGTAAAAGGTAAGAAAGCGAAATAAATTTGGAAATTATAGTTTTATTTTGTTTACATATAATGAATGTAAGGAGTGTCTTTGTAAAACTAAATCTGGTGTTGCCCGGATGGGCTTCAATATTAAACCACTCGTTGGAAATATTTAATTATCTTGATGTACATAATTATGAATGTATGAAAGGAAAAAATAAACTATGAATTTATAAGACATATGGTGTTTTCACATACAGTAAACCTTTCTAATATGTTTTATTTGAAAGCATTTATTTGTTGTTGTTTTTTTAGCCAGATCGATATTTATTGCTAGCCTTAATAGAAATGATAAGAATACTTTGTCCAGCTAAGGTATTTCATAGTAGGCGAGGATCTGTAACCGAAGACATCCAAGACTGAAATGCAATAACGAGCCGGCGCGGCGGGTTTATTGTTATCAAAGGTAGAAATGTCTTTCTGTCCTCTCTCAGCGTTATAATAAGCCTATTCCTTGAACTCCTAAAATGTGACAAACGTTTGACCGGCTAAAATATAAATTTATTATTTAATTTTTAAATTAATATTCAAAAAAGGGGGCGACTTTTAATATGGAAAGACTTAAATATTTGTAATACAACATTTGGAATTTTCATAGATTTTTGTTATCTAAATCCGTAATTATATAGCTGTAATTTAGCTTAGCTATAGAATAAACAAAAAAAGGGTTTGAATATTTTGTTATACATATTACTAAACAAAATAATAATATGCACCTCAAAAGTTTGAAATCATACATTCAATGCAGATAAACTACAAAAACCGTTTAGCTTTTAAAAAATAGGTTAAATTATTTGTTACATGTTACATAATTCTAGTATACATATTATAATATTAAACAAATTTCATAGATTACCTTGTGGTTATTGTATCGTGCACTGGAAGTATGCTAGTAAAAAATGTATAATGTTAAACCCATCTCTTTTAAAACTTCAGATTACTTTAGAATAAGACGAGTCGTTCAAAGTCACGTATACAACCTTAGACGTTATAATAGAAAACCCTGATACGTGATCTAGATAAAGCACTACTACTCTCTTTCAGGACTCATATTTAATGTCAAGAATGTATTTTGTTCTAGTAAGATTCATCGATGAGGTCGGCGTGTTTACTGTGAAACAAGTGTTTGTCCATATTATTAAAGTCAATTTGTTTAGCTGAGTATTTAAGAGTCATAAGTAAAGTAACCAGACTATTACTGGCTTGCTATTTTTACCGAATATTCCAGTATTTCCAATAAGAGCATACATGTGTTCGTTAAGTATAGAATTTAATGTTGATCTCCTTAAATACAAGAGATAGAAAAAGCGGAATAAAAACTGTTTGCTAGTGATATACACAATAGTATTGGGGTCTTTTATGAATAAGTTGCTCAAACGGAAAAACGTTAAAAGGCCAGGGGCCGAAATGTGTAACATTTTGAGAGGGTAGAACAACACCGTAGACCACAATACCTACCCTAGACCACCCCATAAGTACTATTTTAGGTCAATAAATGTTTAAGCGTTTTAGAATTCGTATATGAATTACGATTTAATAATTTTGGAAGCTGTATAAAAGCTTAATTTCACTCCTTAAAACTATTTTATTTTGTTTTTGTCGATAACCTATAACTAACTCATGTCAAAGTATTTTATGCGTGAAGATACAAAACAAACAATTACATACTCCCTCCCCCCAAAACGCCAGTTACATTTACCTCAGTGTTGAACGTATTACCGGCTGTTTTCCCAGTAACAGGTTACCCGAGCGGTTGTTGACGTGGCGTCGCCATAACGACAGTTCCATGGTTACCGCCGACGGGGAAATAAACTGCATGTGCAGATATTCCCACGTCGCTCGTCTCTGAAATCTAGATCAGTTAAAATTTAGTTTTGATGATTTTTGGCGTTAAATATATTTTAATTTTGCTTTTTTCAAACGAAATTATTTAGGAAACCCAAAATTAAAGGTTTTTAGCCACATTTGTATAAAAAGATATATCTTTTTCGAAACATACTCTGGGGTTATGTGTTTGGAAAAATCACTTAGACAGAAAGACAGAAAACTAGAAGATAGGACTATTATTTACTTTTACCTACAGAATAACAAATTCTGAACACTCAGTATAATACGTTACAGATAGAATAGTAGAGAATATATATCACAAATACAGCTGAGAACAGTAGAAACGATTGAATATAATATTGTAACATATAGATAGTATTAAAACTATTATAATAATAACTAGACTGTCTCTAAATCTCACAAACGAAACCTTTAAATATTAAAAAGCTTGAGTTTTTAACGGAAAGGTTGTATTCTTTAAAATGTGCCTACCAGAGTGGAACCTAGTAACGATAATATTCAACTGATATTGTGTGAACATAAAACCATCAAAATGCAAAAGAATCGAAATATCCCCAAAGTAATACAATGGTTTAGGCATCTTTAGACCCAAAGAAGGATATCTGTAAGATTTCCTTATACAGTTAGAAGAGAATTGTTTTCCAAATTAGCATTGTTTTTCTCTATTTAATAGCCGTGATATAATCCTAACAAATAGTAAAGAAAATATTAACGTTAAAAGTGAGGTAGGTAAAACCTCTAAATCGAATAACCGTAAGATAAAATAATACCTGATGTTTCGTTTTACGCACAGGATCTGGCAGGCACGTAGTCTGATCATATAGAGACCGATAGGTAGATGTTTTTCAAACTCCTAAAATGCATATATCGAGGGTAAGAGCTTTCAATAGTACCAAACATGTCAGAAAATAATTTGCTTTTGAAGCCTAAAATTGCAAAAATTTAGAAAATAATTAAAAATATATAGAAACTGCATACGATACATCTAAAAACTTGTGTAATAGTTATAGCTAAATAATAAAAAATCTAGTAAAATACAAAGACAAATTTGTTTAATGCTGTCCTGCTGCCATTTGTCGTTCCCATTATTTGATTAATTTCTTATATAATTTCTTAGAATAAATATTCTATAATTACTATGAAGACGTATTTTTCACCTATAAAATGTTTGCCTGGATTCTAAAGGAAGTGGTAACTTATCAGTTTTAAAATATTTTATTTGAAGGTTTAAGCTATTCAGATAATGAGGTCCTAATCTACTAGCTAATGCCATGACACCTAATCTGGTAACAGTTGAAAGTGTATATAGCTATTAATTTAAATTAAAACCAGTGAAAAGATAGCAAAAATGGTTGAATATGGCTGAAAATGGCTAGACAGTAAAAATGGTTGAAATACACACGCGTACAGGTATAACTTTTTTAACATTAGTATAATAAAAATTAACTAACATATAAACAAAAATTAAACAAAAAAACATGTTATTAATATTTAAATCCGGAGATATATTGATTGTGATGGGATATACTTCATAGTTATGATTATCATGATGACACTACAGATAATAGTAAGATTTTACTATACTACACATTTCGACTAGATTCATATTTAGATAATCGTTTAATATTACATTTTGGTTGTTATGCAATCTTATTTAATAGAAGGAAATGATAATTGTGTTTAAAATTAAATTACTTAAACAAATTATTGTTAAAAAATGTTCTCAATTCTGTAAGTGATAAATTATTGTTTTATTTTACATTCAAGACTTAACCTAGAGGAAATATTCCATTCGCTGTGAAAATAAAGTAAAGATACTTTTTTCATATCTCAATATGTTCAACTTATATTTCGGCATTGAATATGAATATTGCATCAGTACAACATCGTTGCAGATGACAAATGGAATACATGAATTGTGAACCAGACGCTCTGCTTTCATCTGCCAAGGTATGTGGAAGGAATATCTTACATTTATGCAAGATTCAAATATCGTAGCTTTTTTTTAATAATTACTAAAACTATTGCTTTTCTTGTAATTTGCAGAATTCAAAGTTAACATTTTAGTTTTATGAAAGATATTCCTCAAAGAATTAATAATAACATTTAAAAATCATATTCCTTGTTCACTAAGTAAAAGTAAGTACAATAAAGTCCGTTCCACAAATTTGACTTAATGTATTTTGGTCAAAATAAGTACAGAAGGTCAAATGACGATAGGTCATAAAATGCCTTGTTTTCCTTTTGTCAATATCCATGTAATTAAAAAATCAAAAACATGATATTTTGGGAACAACTTGATACTTTTGCTTGAATATTGACAGATATTTTATTCATTTTTAAAGCTGATTCAACATTTTCGAAGCCTATAAAAACATGAAACTTTCCAATCATTTAGACACCTAAATTAGAAATTGAACAATGGAACATTTTATAGCATACTCTTAAGCTCAATTTTACATGTACGATTTCAAATAAGTTTGTGTGTTTTGCAGAATTGATAGAATCTTTGGTATTTCCTGGTAAACGTTTTATGTAACATTATTCTAATCACAGCATGCAAACAGTTTATTTGTAGTTAGCTGTTATTATCTACATATCTGTGTAACACTATGACGCACGCTGCTAGCTCTGGATCGTGCTGATTGGCCGGAATCCTCATGGCTTGGCCCAGTTGGCTACTCATTGATAGACGGGTGAGACTGCTGATAGCGGCTGATAGGAGGAGAACAAATAAATAATAGTGGTTTAGCTGCTGGGGTAAAAAACTTACAAATTCAACATTAAGTTAATCTCAAATAAAATTCATTATGCTACAGGAAAATTAGGAAACGAAAAAAATCCTTTATTGTATATTTTATAGTAAATTTTACATTCCTTTATGTGTAACGGTATGTGTAACCACGATTAAAATAAAACACACATTCTGCATATGCTGCCTTAAACGTTTACCATACAGATGATTTAGCCTTTGTGAAACGTTGATTTAAAACTACAAGAATGGATAATATTCTTAAAATAATGTTTTTGTATATAGAGTGATAACCTTAATATTTATAAGATAAGTATTAAGGCTGATTAAATTAATATTTACTGGGCTAATACATATATTTTCGACTTACCGTGCTAAATATTTTAAATATTCTAGCAATCAATAATCAAAATAATTGAACATCAAGTTGCAGATATAAATTCAAATAATGAGTGTTTCTTAATTTACTAAATTTTTTGATGATTTCTTCGTATACCTTTTTAACTTTTACATTCCTTATAAACGGAATAGAATACAATTTTAATGATCTAAATATAAAATGAAATTGTATTAAAACTATTTTTGGAGAGTCAATATTTTTATTTAAACAGCTATTTTTTAAATATGTAAGTAAATACTAGTTTATTAATAAATACAAGTCAAAGAACGTCGTGTTAATGGGTGACTCCAGTGACGACTCCTAAACACGCCGCTAGGTGACAGGTTAATTTCCCAAGAGGCGTCTCCCCACATTCTGCAGAAAAAGAGACTCTTATTTGTTGTGCTCCAAACAAGAATACAATATATAAAATTATTTAACTGATTTTAATGACTGGTTTTATATATTCCCGATTTGTTCGACTATAAACTCATATCGCATTTTTAACGAAATTACAAAATATGTCTGTAAGCATGATAATTACATTCTTTGTCCATTAAAAATATATAAGATAAGAATAGGTTTAAATTAAAACGAAAGCAGTGTTCACCTCGAAGGAACAGTCAACTTCCAGCTTCATCAGGACAACAGTAAACTTCATTACCGACCTCGGACACGGCTTAATGCGAGTATTTTCATCATTGTGCCAGATATTGTCGGCAACTGGGAGACGTCATTGTTGGTACTTTGCTTGTTCGATTATTTTTACTTCGTTCTTCTAAAGCAAATCTCAATTACATATTTTTAACCATACATTATTTACTAATCATTCAGTTACTACAAAATTGAAATGATTTTTATCGCCTATTGTATTGTATTATTAATGAGAGCCATTTCAAATATTGTAATATAACACTGATTACCATATCAGGTTTGACGAATAGGTTTGTCAATTGTAGATATAATTAGTTTAGTAATGATCTCGTTAGTTTCCGAATCACGCGTCTCTGTTAAAGTATAATATACTTAGGTGTGAAAACAGCATAACACTTTATAAATATAAAAGTGGCATTTACAAAATTTTACATGGATTAAACAGTTTTTAAATAATGAAACTCTGCAAATACATCATAGATGTTTTAATAATTAACTACTGTTTCGGTGTTGCTTAAAATTAAACAAAGTAAACATAAAATTAAAGAAATATTACTTCTCGATTCTACGTTATATAGCTTAGTAATTGTTATGGATATTTATTGATTGGTTAATTATACTATTTCCAAATAGATTATTTATAATGATAAATGCAATTTCGGCTTAGCCAATTTAGAAGAGAAAACAATTTTTTTACGTTTAGACAAATTACTAAACTCTTCAGTTATTACTTTTATAATTGCAAATATCTTAATGTGAACATAAATTAAATACCTCGTTGTGGCCTGTTTATTAATTTTTGGTAAGACTGAATAGTCTGATTGGCTACCCTGGATATCACATACTTTACATATAACTGTTATGATTCTGTACAATTAGTTATTTTATAACAGTTTTAAATGTATTTACACATAGTGCTTTTACACGTAGCTTTATTATTAACACGTAATTTATTTAGACGTAAGTCACTCTCTGTTTTTTTTACTTTTCCTATTTTTTCAATCTAAAATCGTTTTCAACAATCTTTTAAACTCTCAATTAACATATAATTATGTTTAAGGATAGTAAGACATTTCCTAAAAGAGCCATAGTAGTTTGAAAGAAAAACCTTGAAATTATATATTACAATATTAAAGAAACAAAAAAAAAAGGTTAAGTTACTTTTTGTTCCGTCATTGCGATTCAAATGCTAATGTTACTGTCTACTACTGGTTTTAGAGCATTAAAGATTCAAATTCACTCCTACACAAGAATGCATTTACTCCGGTTGTTTCGCTTTAATTTACAAACTTTACTTCACACACGGAAACACAAAACACGAACAAAAATTCATTTAAATCGGCCAGAAACACTGATTTGTAATAAACAGACGAAAATTATAAGAAAATTATTATTTAATCAAAAATACCTGTTTGAACAGTTACTTATTCCATGAACTGGCTATAGGTTTTTGAACAGGTACTTACCTCATGAAAAGTAAATTCCCATAAATATCTAGGATGTAATATTTTGGTTATAAAGTACTAGCGGCTTTGATAGTAGAACACAGCCTTCAGATATACAAATTAAATTAAAATTGCTTTACTACGTATTATAAAATGTATTTAAATAATTTTATAATTTATAAAGGTCAGTAAAGGCTAAATGAGAAAACGATTTCCCGCTTCCACTGGTGTCATCAGCTCCAGCCGCATCTGTTGTCTTGTCATTCTTTGATTATTTTCATATATTTGAGAACAGTCATTCTCATTCTAAATTTACCAAGGATATATATGTAGTGAAATGAAAGACACAAATCGCATTAACAAATGTACTAATTTATTCCTAACCCAGGAAACTTCTCCTACCAAAACAAAACAAATACAAAAAAAATAATTATTTTAGATTACCTAGCAACCACTATGAAACAACTGTTTTAAAATTATTTTCAAACTCTGGACGCCGCATCAGCCCCCCGCGGAGACCGGAGGTCTGGGAGACGGAAACGCACTCGCCGAAAGGCACGGGTGGTCCTGGCAGGGCTCGAGACGGCGGTGCAGTTTGAGGAGGCTCGAAAGGTGTCCACGAAGGCTGGTTTCACCCGATCTAGGCTGAGCCGTTTCTCCAATCCGTTGACTAAGTTCGTGATGGTCTTCTCGTCTCGGCGAACGACGGTATGCGCCGCGGGGGGCTGATGCGGCGTCCAGAGTTTGAAAATAATTTAAAAACAGTTATTTCATAGTGGTTGCTAGGTAACCTAAAATAATTATTTTAGGTTACCTAGCAACCACTATTAAACAACTGTTTAAAATTTTTTTTCAAACTCTGGACGCCGCATATATTTTTTACTTGTTAAATGTGTGCCTGGATTTTCAAGGATATTAAATGGTGTTAGTCGATCGATTAAAAATAATTCTAAATGCAAAGGTTCTTAAAATAATGAGGCACTATACCACCAACTATTACCATGATAGTACAGCTAGTATTGAGAAATAGTATGTATAGTATATTATTTCAACAGGAGACTATTCGAACGCTGAATGATGTAGGAAAGAAAATGGTTTAGGCTTACATATTTTAGGCATGATTTTGTTTATTATTTATTACTCAAAATTACACAAAATTAAGTTCTAGAAAATGTTTGAGTTCAAGTTTGAAACAAAATCGATTCATTACAAATGCACATTTAGGTATTAAGAGGTCTTCTATATGTTTTTACTACATTCGTGTTAAACGAGATTAATTTCAAGGATTTTGTATGACATTTTTCAATAATGAAAATAGGGCATCTCGCTAGCCTGACGGTTAGCGATTGTCATTTCAGTTCAAGAGTCACGGGTTCAATTCCCAGGACGTCCACAGAAGTTGAGGGATTGCCGCTTTCCCTTGAATGCGTTTATGTGCTCTTACAAAATGGCTCTGGCGGTTAAGTAAAAAAAAACATGCCATGTTTTAAGTTCGTTGGACATACCCAACATTTTGTTAAATAAATATATATTAGAATTGACCGTTTTCATTAATTTATATCCTAATCTAAGTTTTGTTGTTATTAGCAAAGTTTCATGAAATAGACTAAAAATAGTTGCTACATATTATTTTTTGATAATTTTAGTAACAACATATTTCATTATGTAGTAAAACAAATGTTTCTGCACTGTTTTATATGGAAAAATGTAAAATGGTTTTCTGTTTTTTTTTGTTATTACTTTTTTTTAACTACCAGAAAACCATAACAAAGTATTAAAAATGTTTTAATGAAGTGTAGTACTTGATTGAAGGTATTATATTATACAGACTTTAATTTGTACACGTTTACAGTACAAATAACAAAATACCCCCATCGCAGCAAACCTGCATACTCAGCAAATTTCCAATGAATATATAACATAACACATTAAAACACTTAACAGGATTTATAAGAAATGTATTCACAAACAAGCGATATTTAAAATATTAATTATTCTCCATAAGAATAACATTGGGGATGAGTACGCAGGTTTGCTGCAACAAGGCACACAAAATAATGGGTTTTTTATACAAATATCAATAGAACTCATCATAGTGAAGTCACATACCAAGTTTCATCCATATACATTCATAAACAAGCTATATATAACATTTAAAGTATTTTCCATAAGAATAACATGGGGACCAAGTACCTAGGTTTGCTGCTACAGGAAATATAGGCGAAATTTTTTTTGTGCAAACAACAATAAACCACAACCAGATCAAGCCATATACCAAATTTCGCCAGTTTATGATCATAAATAAGCGAGATATACAATTTTTCTTTTTCTCCATAAGAATAACATTAGACAACGTACTGTGTTTAGCACTTTCAATATCTCGGTAACCAATTGACGTAGAGCAATGATCAAAATACCAAATTGTTTGTTTTTTATGTTGAATTCAATAGTGTAAATTAAAATTAGATTTAAATTAAAATTACATGTGAAAACCCCAAAAAACACATTTTTGGGGTACAAAACCCCCCAAAACCCCCCTTTGGATAGCGCGATTCGTCTGGTTTTCGAACTCGTTCAAATAAATGGTACTTTACACATTTTTTACCAAATTTCATTAATATCGGACCTTTTTTACGAGAGTTATCGTGCTTACGGACACATATATATATATATATATATATATACAAATTTGAACGAATGGTGTTTTTGGCATCTGGGGACCTCAAAATGAAAAGTTATCATGGTCTCGGGCTTAAGTCTTACCATGAGACCTACGGTAATAGCTTCTTCCCTATAGGGGAAATTCGCTAACAATGGAGCGTGAAAGTTTGCTCACAGGATTTATGTCTCTTTTAGGACATATGAAAGCAGAAAATTAGAGTTTTGATTTTCACATAACTCCTAAGGGTATCTAACTTTGCTTCTGACTGACTTACCATCATTAGCTTCCATTGTTCTTATCTTTCTGTAAAACTAATTTATGCTAGCCTTTACAACAAATAACCATTAATGAGTGTTTAAAATAAACACATGTTACTATGAAACAACAAAATGAAAACCGCTGATAAACTGAAGTTAATTTGAAAGTTAAAAACCTTTAATAGTATTGATTTATGGTTGGTGTCAAACATGTAGATATCGCATAGGAGGTTACTAGACAAATAATAGAATTCAATATTGTCTGGGTTTAAGTCAATGTAACCCGGAATTGACAAAACTACATGGTTTATCTGAAATTCATAAATAATAAACAAATTAGATACTTCATTTTAATCATAACCTCACAAACACATATCTTTGAAAACGGCTACTTAATAAATGTCATTCTTAATCAAATAAACAACCCAAATTTAAAAATTAACAGTAAAAGAACAAGGTCCGTTGTCTTGACTTCGATCAAGAAGCAAAGGCAACCTGGGACACATTATTATCGACGTAGTGTTTGCTACAAATTAGCTAGTTCTTCACAAGTGCCTGGGTTCAGTCTTGACTATGTGAGTTTTTTAATTTCTACTCTGTATATGGCATACAGCTGGACATATAGCTAGTGAGTGTTTCTTTCTCCAAACTTATGCTACAACGGATATATTTATATTATTCCTATGCATTAAAACACATTTTGTTGTGTTCATACCACTAAAAGAACTTTAATTTAATTTTGCCCTACTAGTTTTCAAGTCAAGTTTGTTTAGAACTTATTTTCGGAGCAAAGTACACAACAAAACTGGAGAACCCGGCAAATTTGAGCGTCGAGGCGCGCCAAATACCATCACTTTATACCACCACCTTTCAACTTCTCTTGAAAATAATCATGTCAATTTTATTAGTATTACATATTGTTTGGTACAATAGTTTCGATATGAATTATCAGTTCATATAAATCAGTATAAAATAATGGTTCCTCCGTTTTTCGATGGCATATGAATTATTTAATATAATGTATTATAAACAAGAAGTACTAGTCTCGGAATTCATATATTAACCTAAATTAAGATTTTATCATTACCTCATAAGTGCAACTATGATTATATTGTTATATATTACATATTGTATGTATGTAACGGTTTTATAGCTATAGTAACAAGGTCTATTTGAATTCATCTTTGTATAGCATTGATTATACACCCTCCACCACCATCAGTGGTTCTAGCAACAGAACGTGTAAAGCGCTTTGTTTGTGGTTCTTAACTTGAACATCAACCATAGGCCACTCTAAACTTGGCGACAATCGTAATCCAAACAAAATAAACCAGCCAACGTATGCAAGCCCCATAGATGTTCCTATGTTTGTCACAAATATGTAATCATAAAATGTTTTAACTATACAATAATGACGTTCGACATACAATATGATCCCGTACAATATTGCTAAACATTTTCTACATTTTCATTTAAACAAATATAACTAATGTGCATTGGTTATTTTATGGCTTATATTATGCTTTGAAGTCAAGTTTTATTTATTGATAAATGGAAAAGGGTTATTTTGTAATTCCATACTATAAAACAAGACAATAGTTAGTTATTTTTTTCTCTTTGTTCTTTATGGGTTTCCACTGTCGGGTTATAATATTTACTGTATAATAAATACGTTTTTTCTTTTGCTTTTGAAAAAATACTTTAGATGTTTGACTTCGTATTGAATTTTACTTCTGGATATCGTTAACACAAACATATTTGATATTTAAATGGTGTCAATACTTTTAGAAAAATTTATAATAGATTCTTGAGGTCTGAGATCAAGTAGACTTTCGGGAATAAATGCGCGATAAACTTACGACAAAACTAAAATTGAGACTGTTAGTTTGATAACATGAGATGTGCATTTATTTTAAACCCATACTGACAAAAATCTAAATTACAAGACCATTGGTTAACAAGGACAGGATTGGTGTGCTAACACCAATGACAGGTACCGGACCCGGTAGGTAAAGCGCCGGCCTGGCATGTCAGACGTGGACAAGCGTAGGGTAAAACCCGGTTAAAATAATAATAATATAATCGTGGCTTGCCATCATCACGACATATTTATTTGGTACTTTTTCTTACGCTTGTGTCAGAATATTTTTTACTTTACTGCAGAAAAAACCATTACTATAAAATACAAAAGAGTTTACGTACTATGCTGGTGACAAACAAGACTTTATAATTTGCGGAATATAAAAAAGGTTTGTTTTTTTAAAAATAAAACTAAACAATTCGTTTCTTTAAAAACGACTAATAGATTATTTACAATATTTTTCTCAATTTAATACAAACGTTATGAAGTTAACGTTGTCTTGAGGAAACTGAACTTTTAAATAAACTTAAAACTTTCCCAAGTTGTTGTTTACGTTGATGTTCCCTGATGGTCTATACAGGCTGTTGATAGCTTTTACGGTTTAGCTATTCATGCTGCTTCTTATTTTCCTTTACTTATTGTTGATGTATAATACGGGTTATAATATAAGTATCATGTATATATGATATGTATGATATATAATATATATATATATGTTGTAACAAACAACAACTTTAAGTCTTAAAAGAAAAATAACAAGTTTTTTTTAAATAGAACCACTATTGTTTTAATATTTACATGTTGTTCATTCTGTTACAGATGAGCAGTATAAATTTAAAATCAAATACAATAGGATATGAGCATGATTTATTAAAAAAAGAAAAAGGTATTATAGAGCAATGCAACTTTTTACCCATCAGACTATTGGTTTACACATTTTTGGAAGTAAAAACAGTTCAATAAAACTATAATAACTTGAATGAAATTATACTGTAAATATTTAAACATTTTGAGGTGGAATTTTTTACGAATTTCTCATATCCCCAGGGCAAATGTTTTGCATATTCTTGGTTTAGCTGTGGAAGAGGACTACATTTACTTTTCCTTTCCCCCCTGTACATAGTATATGGAGAGAGTATTGTTTTTGGTTAATATTTTTGAATTTGAGTTGACAGTGGATATATTAATTTTGGTGCTCCTTGAACCAAAGAAATTTATTTTTGTATGATGTCTGTCTGTTTGTGTGTCTATATGGATGTGTACAGAGCTACAGATACTGCCTGATTTTGATGAACTTTGGTATGTAGGTACTAAACCACAATATGTCCACGTGTTTTATTTTATTTTTTTTTTTATTTTAAAGGGTAACTATTCCCCAAAACCACTAAAAACATTCAAAATCATAATTTCTCAAAAACGGCTCTAACAATTTAAATGTTTGTTGAGCTTTAGGTTTCTAAAAAATTACAACCCCCGAATTTCTGTAAAATTTGGGTTCAAAAGTTAGGGGGTTTAAACCATCCAAAATTAAGTTTTTTGGATTTGTTATAAAAGGGAAAGCCAAAAGAAGTCTTATCTAAATTTCTGCCTGTCTGTTTGTCGATATCGCTCAAAGACGGGTTTTTGTTCGCGTTTCACGGGGAAGTGGGTGCACTGACATTTATGCAACTTTGTTTCTTTGTTCTATACATGCGTGAGAAGGTTATAGACCACTTTAAACCTTTAAGCTGTTTGGAAAAAGAATGAGGGGCCGCTCATAAACGAGATTTCGTGCGATTTGGTCACGGTTTGTTTGCTGTTCACAGAGAAGTGGGTGCTCTGATTTCAATGAAACTTTCTTTCTATGTTCTTTAATGTGCGTTAGAGGTTTTAGGTTAGTTGGATTTTTGGAAAAAAATAACCTTCGGAATATGCCCAACGGGGCTTTAAATATCCTATGTTATTCTTAAGGACAAAGTATTTATTTATATTGAACCAGATGATGACTTAAGAATAGTTATTCTATAAACACATGTTGAAGTTCTTATTTAAAACGTTGAGTGAAGATTAGTAGTAAATGACATAAGTATACAGAGAGGATATCTATATAAAAAAATAAAGGTTTTCCTGTACGTTGCTTGGAATTATGACATTTTTGCATATATTCGCGTTTTACACCCTAGGGGAGCCGAAACAAGTCTTATCTCAATTTCTGTCCATCTGTCTGTCCTTCGGTAACGCTCAAGAAAGTGTTTTTTTAGCTATTCTTGGGAAAACGGGTGCACTGATTTTGATGAATCTTTGTTAATTTGTGTTATACATTCGTGAGAAGGTTTTAGGCTACTTTAAACTGCCAAACGTCTTTCGGAAAAATAATGGCTTCCGCTCAAAACGTGTTTTCGCACAGTTTTGATCGTGTTTGTTCGCTTTTACCAAGGAAAAGGGTGAACTGATTTAGATAAAACTTTGTTTCTATGTTCTATACGTACGTTAGAAGATTATAAGCTATTTCAAAGTTTTTAAGATCCCACTGAATTTTCAAGATACTGTACCATCTTATGGTTATGGACAAAGATGTTATACTGAACCATTTGATGACTTAAGAATATTTATTACATAATCAGCTGTTGTAGTTCTCATTTTAAACTTGAGTGAAGATTGGTAATAAATAACAAAAGTATACAGAGTGGATATATTATCTAAATATATATTTTCAGACACATTCACTCGCTCACATTATGATCACTGTAACTAAAAAACTACGATGTCTATGAAGGTGAATTTTTGCATAGTTGTTCCCCTTATTCTGCAGATGTACAATAAGGCTAGGTTTGAAACAAAATCCTACCCGACGCTGCCCTTATTTACTTTTATTGCTGGCAATCTTATAAGCATTAGTTCAGACTTTTTAAGGTGAATTCGGTAGGAACATACCTAATATATCGGAATAAACACAAGCCTATTCCCGTTAAGATCATGTTTTAAGGCCCCACCTCGAACCTTCAGAATACTTATTTTAACAATTAGGCCGGGCGCTACATGGATTGAGTATGCCCAAGGTTTGACTAAGTTTGACTTTTGATTATTGTTGGGGATATCTTGTAGATGAAAAAAATCGATGATGTCGCGTTTCTAGGGTGGTCACAGCTCGGCGGGGGGGAAGTTGCGCGCGTGAGTGGTTTACGTTTCCGCTTCTAACTCTATAACGCTTAAAGATAGAAAGGTGGCTTGATTGTTTATCCACCCCTAAATATATTTTCTTTCAAAAAGATTAGTAACAATCGTCTTCTATCTCTTATACTTTAGGCCCCAATCATCATTTTTTGCAATGAGTAAAATTTGAAAATACTTTAAAATGAAATATCGGAAATATTGTGCGTTTTTAGAGGAAATGTCGTATAACATTATTGTTAGACAAACTAACAAGTAGTACAACAACACAAAGTTTTTGGAAATCAGTGCAGAAACAACAGAGCTACGTTGAATCCTGTAACAGTAGGTGTGGAAAATTCATAGCAATATCGAGACGCGCCAGGGCTAGTATCGCGCGCCGACCTGTCGCTACGTAGAAAGACAAGTACTTGGAACTAGTCGTTCATGTTTTAACGTGAAATAATTTTGCTGTCTCATCTCCCGTAGTGATTAGTCTTTAGTGGTGCTCGGTCGTGTTCGGTTGTTTTATTATCGGAGTGTCAACAATTTATTAACCAGTGGTTAGAAGTGAATATTGTGATTTGCGTGTTCTGCTAGTGATTTGTGGCTAGTTCAATTTATTAATGAGAAGGTCTGTTGTCCATATTTAATCAAGTAGACGTTTGATTACAACTACATAATTGTATTAACTTAACAACCTCTAAATATTTCAGCTAATTTGAATTGCTTTGCAGATGTACGTAAATGTTCATCTTTAATATAACATAATTAGTTTATATTAAAAATTTCTACTATGGGTTATAATCCCGTCGCAGCAAACCTGCATACTCAGCGAATTTCCAATGAATATATAACATAACACATTAAAAAACTTAACAGGATTCATAAGAAATGTATTCACAAACAAGCGATATTTAAAATATTAATTATCCTCCATAAGAATAACATTGGGGATGAGTACGCAGGTTTGCTGCAACAAGGCACACAAAATAATGGGTTTTTATGCAAATATCAATAGAACTCATCTTAGTGAAGTCACATACCAAGTTTTATCCATATACATTCATAAATAAGCGATTTATAACATTTTAAGTATTTTCCATAAGAATAACATGGGGACCAAGTACCTAGGTTTGCTGCTACAGGAGCCATAAGCGAAAAATTGTTTTTTGTGCAAACAACAATAAACCACAACCAGATCAAGCTATATACCAAATTTCGCCAGTTTATGTTCATAAATAAGCTAGATATGCAATTTTTCTTTTTCTCCATAAGAATAACATTAGACAACGTACTGTGTTTAGCACTTTCAATATCTCGGTAACCAATTGACGTAGAGCAATGATCAAAATACCTAATTGTTTTTTTTAAGCTGAATTCAATGGTATACATTAAAATTTGATTTAAATTAAAATTACATGTGAAAACCCAAAAAACACATTTTTGGGGTACAAAACCCCCCAAAAACCCCCCTTCGGATAGTGCAATTCATCTGGTTTTCAAACTCGTTCAAATAAATGGTACTTTACACATTTGTACCAAATTTCATTAACATCGGATCATTTTTACGAGAGTTATCGTGCTTATGGACACATATATATATATATATATATATATATATATATATATATATATATATATACATATGTAACAATTTGAACTAATGGTGTTTTTGGCATCTGGGGACCTGAAAATTAAAAGTTATCATGGTCTCGGGCCTAAGTCTTACCATTAGACCTACGGTAATAGCTTCTTCCCTATAGAGGAAATTCGCTAAAAGGAGCTAAATAACTAAATAATTTAGTATTTTGAAGTATTATTTTACGATTACTGTCCGTGCTTGTGGAGAAAATTTACATTTTCATTTGGCGGTAAACACAGAACGTTGTCTAAAGTTGTTGTTATGGGGAATACAAAAATTACCATTTCTCTCTTATTTACTGATTAATTTAATTAAAACTTGATACGCAGTTCAAGTTAACAACCAACAGAGGATATTTGAAATATGTTGCCACTTATCCATGGGAGGGTGAGGGGGAATTTTCCCTCTTAAAACCACTTTGTGTTGCGTAGGATTCTGTAATGCTTCTAAATATTTGAATTGGGTGGGTATTTTTTAAAACAATTTATTTATAAGATTTGCTGTACACCCCGTACTTGATATTCTATATTCAGTTAATAAAATGTAATTTAGTAATTAAAGTTGGGCTAAAAGAAAGAAAGTTTTTGTCAATTTCCTGGTACCATTTATTTAATTAATTTTGTTTCTTTATTGAATAAAATATAAAAGTGTTATTTACTATTTTAATTATGTGATCTTGCTGTTGACATGCTTTCTCGTTTTTATACGTTTGTGTATATGTTATGCTTGAAATGCCATGTTAGTTGTCTTTGTTCATTTACTGCATTGTTATAACCATATGTTAAATTAGTTATAATTACTCGAATAAAATTCAAATCCCTCAAATTATAATAATTAAGATTTGTGCTTAATTAACTTAAACGTTTCATGATATATATTTGTCAATAGCATTACTGTATTCAACTTTTGTAATTTGCTTAGTCCGTTTGAACGAAAAATGAAATAAATACCTTATAACACTTGTATTTTTAAATGGGTTACCATGACGGAAAAAATAGTGGATGCTTTCAATCATTAATTAAATGCGTGTTATAGCCACTAGTGTATTTTAAAACACTTACGTTTGATATGGCTAATCTATCACTCAATGTGGTTTTATTTTGCAAATTAGCAGTATTAATATGTTTTGGAAACTGAGAATTCGTTTTTATAAGTTTATAAACAAATTTATAAACTTATAAACTATTTTTGTTATTGCTTTCGTAGTAGCAAGATAAAGAATAGCAATAACAGAATCCTTGTTACTGTGCTTAACCTTATTAAGCAATATGCATTGAGATTGTGCCGCACCACCACGGAGGCAGCATATTGCAACAATGGCCCAGTTATCCAATAACTGGCACCACTGTGTAACATTGAGTTGGGGATTACTTGTTACCTATGTCTCATGTTACATAAAACAACATTTAACAGATAAACTTTAACATTTTATCAAGTTAAAGTGTACAGCCAACAGTCGTGCTCTTAATTTTGACTAATCCACCAACCTGGCAACACAATCAGCCGGTCTTGGTCTGTAACAATGCTACATAAGGCATCTCACTCATTCTACACTCATAATGCATTAATATTAGTATTGAAATACTCACAAGCTTTCGTCAGAATCTTATACAATAATTATATATATATATATATATCGATGAAGTACTACTAATATTGCATTAAACTGAATATGAAGTAACCGAAAGGTTGAAGATAGTTATTAATACATTTTCTAACTAAAAGTAATTTGTATTTACATTTACAACAATGTACAGTACTTAAAATAACGTATAATAAACTAACTAGTAGTAATACAGGACACTTTTGAGCGAGTCCCAAACTTACAGAGGGATGATACGTACTTTAATATTATAAACAGAAGAGTTATGACAGTAACAATTTAAATTCTTGTACCTACAGACCTTACTAGCCCTCTTGTAAAATGTGTTTAGCAAACTGTACATTGTAATGTGATATAGAAATACGCATGTGTATTAATGGTATAAATATTGTCCCTTAAAAAATTACCATAAGCAAAACGATTGTTGTAATTAAAGAAACCACAACAACAATACCATTTCCGTAATGTCGCAGCTTGCAGGGCAAACTTTGCCTGTTAAAACAAGGTTGATGCAACACCGTATCCCACTGTTATCTTAATATTTAGTGTATGCAAGATTATGTTGCCTGAGCATATCTGGATATTACATTTTTTTATAATATTGCACTTAAATACAAAATTTAAAAAAAAAATACTCTAAATATATCTGAATTTGAAACATATTATGTTGTCTTAGAAGAGCATGTAGCTTGTTTGTTTAGTTAAAAGTTACTTTAGGAGCTGATGTGATAAGTGTGCTAAAGAAGTTTGGACGTTTATTTTCCATTACCGATTACAGAAACAAGTTTCACGTTCGGGATCTGGAATCTGGTTCCGTCTTTAGGTTTTATAAATACCAAGCATTTAGGGCAAACATATAGATTTAGATACTGCTGGGTATAAAGTAAAAAATAACTGAGACACAGAACGGTAGAAGAATAAAATGTGATGACTAATCTCCAAAATAACTCCTTATACAATACAAACTCAACGATTATTAACCTTGAACTATTGAATACAACTGAAATTAAAGTTTTAGAATTCCCTCAGTCTTCTTTGGGATTATTTTTAGTTTCTGTTTATTTTGTTCACTTCCTGTAACCTGTTGGTTATTTCAGGAATGAAGTATTATTGAATTGATTTGACACAGGGTATGACTGTGAAGTGTAGAAAGTGATGCTCTCACCATTGAGTGAAATCTGCTTTTTATTGCTTGACAGATATATGCATATATCCACAGTGAAAGCACCATAAAACTTCGAGTTTTTTCATTTTTTTCGTGTCAGTAAAACAGCTTCCATATTATATTTATTGTTTGTAATGAGTTTATAAGATGCCTTAACTTAAGCTAAGATTTGCACACGATTGTGTTAGAGACTTAACGGCTTATAACCAAGAGATTCAAAGATAAAAGTAATTGATAGTATAAAAGGTTATGTTAAGTGGCCGGATGACATAACAAAGGCAAACCTCTACTAGCACGCTATCTTATAAAGGAAAACATTTTGGTAGAATCGTGTGGTCACAGTTCACCCAAAGTTATCGATTGAAGGAGACAGGGGGCGAATAAATGTGTAACAATTTGTTAGGATTTAGAGTAAAGTATATATTTCCAAACTCTTTCGCTCCAGTTCTTCCAATTGTCAGTCAATTTTAATACTTTTATATGTCCTGAAAAAAAATTATGGAAGCATAATATGGGTGTAAACATTTAAATATAAGATAGATTACAAAGACAAATTAAGATGACACTATCAATTGACATATATTTATATAAAACAAAAACATTTATTTACATAATATGTTTATTAAACATTTTTAAATGCAGCCCCACATAATTAATTAAATCATTCGACCATGGTGAAAGTTTGATACTACGAACAACATTTATAATAATTCCTTATTAAAGTTGTAACATTTTAGGCGTTGCCACAAATATTAATGGATTAAAGTCCAAAATAAGTCACCAAATAGTCAAGATAATGCCAGACCATTATTTTATATGTTCATACGTCTCTTTTTACTCAATTACTAAATGTGTGAAAATTTCAAGTATATACTGCTTTGATTATTAAATTTAGTTTAATATCAATTAATAAAAACTGACTAAACGCCATGTTCATTTATGCAACTTTAGTGTGCAGTATTACCTTAGTGTTTAGTATTACAATAAACCACAATTCGAACTAACCGTACCATCTTCAACAACACAATTCTCCTCAAAATTGAATAATGAATTTAAACAACATTGGTATTTCACACTCTCTATTTAGGGTAAGTTTGCAGTATGTAGCAACGCAATGGTGTTTAGCAGGGTGATTTACGCTTAGCCCAGGTGCAACGACGGAATGATGATCACTACGGTCGTGGGCTTACCTCTGTCCCTGGAGCAGCAACAGAATGATGATCACCATGGTGTTGGGATTTCTATTGTCTCCAGGGCAGCGACAAAATGATGATTACTACGGTGTTGGGCTCTCTTTTGTCCCGAGGGCAGTGACAGAATGATGATCACCATGGTGTTGGGATTTCTATTCTCCCCAGGGCAGCGGCAAAATGATGATTACTACGGTGTTGGGCTCTCTTTTGTCCCGAGGGCAGTGACAGAATGATGATCAACATGGTGTTGGGATTTCTATTGTCCCCAGGGCAGCGACAAAATGATGATTACTACGGTGTTGGGCTCTCTTTTGTCCCGAGGGCAGTGACAGAATGATGATCACCACGGTGTTGGGATTTCTATTGTCCCCAGGACAGCGACAAAATGATGATTACTACGGTGTTGGGCTCTCTTTTGTCCCGAGGGCAGTGACAGAATGATGATCAACACGGTGTTGGGATTTTTATTGTCCCCAGGGCAGCGACAAAATGATGATTACTACGGTGTTGGGCTCTCTTTTGTCCCGAGGGCAGTGACAGAATGATGATCACCATGGTGTTGGGATTTCTATTGTCCCCAGGGCAGCGACAAAATTATGATTACTACGGTGTTGGGCTCTCTTTTGTCCCGAGGGCAGTGACAGAATGATGATCAACATGGTGTTGGGATTTCTATTGTCCCCAGGGCAGCGACAAAATGATGATTACTACGGTGTTGGGCTCTCTTTTGTCCCGAGGGCAGTGACAGAATGATGATCAACACGGTGTTGGGATTTTTATTGTCCCCAGGGCAGCGACAAAATGATGATTACTACGGTGTCGGGCTCTGCTTTGTCCAGAGGGCAGTGGAAAAATGATGATCACCACGATATTAGGCTTTCCTCTGCCCCCAGAGCAGCAACAGAATGATGATCACCACGGTGTTGGGCTTTCTATTGTCCCCAGGGCAGCGACAAAATGATGATTGCTACGGTGCTGGGCTCTACTTTGTCCCAAGGGCAGCGACAAAATTATGATCACCACGGTGCTGGGCTTTCTTTGGTACCAAGGCAGCGACAGAATAACGGTCACCAAGATGTTAGACTTTCCACTGTCCTCGAGTTAGCAACAGAAATATGATTACTATGGTGGTGGGGTCCCCTTGTCCCCAGGGTAGTGACAGAATGCTGATCACTACGTTTTAGGCTTTCCATTATTCCAGGGTCAGGGACACATATATGATCATTACAGTGTCAGGCTCTATTTTGCCCTGGAATTACTTATTGGCCTTGATCCTATTATGAACACCGACCATGTTGTCTGCCGAATGACTGGTATTTTTTCTTGGGATGATCTTAACTTTTATTAAAATTCTGTATCAAAAACAGTAATATCCTAATGATTTGAATACCATTCTGAGAAATTCGTTACGACTTTTGAAATTTATTCTAAGAGTAAATTTTTTGTTATCATTCAATAATTATTGTTTGTTTCATTTTTATTTTGTTTGTATTGATTACTGATGGGGTTATTTAAATTTAACCTGAAACGTATTTAATATGGTATAAGATGGTAATCCATATTAATGTAGTGAAATTACCTAATGGTAAAAAGGGTTCGGTGCGAAACATTGTTATTAAATTTTATAAAAAATATCTCCGACAACACAAAATATCTTCCAAATAACCAAGTGTGGTGGATAAACGACATAAAAATGTGAATGCTGTCTTGGTGGGGCACAAAATCTGAAAAATTTTGTACTCATAGATTTTTCAGGAACATGGCTTAGTTTACTTTTCAAAATTACTTATTATAGGTTTCTTTAAAGATTTCACCATGGTAGAAAGTAATTACATCTCATTTACAACTTAGTGAATAATATTAAATTGGTAATATGATTTATAATATCATAATACCATAATGCCATAAAACCTTAGAATTATAATTTAGTTATCAAAACTAACCGTTATGAAAAAGTTTAGATGAATCGTTATGGTAGGAAATGGTATGTCTTAAGAATTTCCAACAAAGGTTTGATCCTCCGAGTGGCGCCTTCAGTGTGATTGCATAAACTATTCACAATCCCATCTTCCTTCTTTTTTTACTCCGTTGTTTTATATTAAACGTAGTTCGAAAATCAATATGTGACAATGGTTATTTTGTAGTTTTCAAATACTTATTATTATATTATTGTGGATATATCTCGCAAAGATTATCGTGAACGTCATAGTAATACTTTAAAACATTTAATTTGTTTCCAAACCTGCGTGGCGCTATGGAGGTTTATATAAATATTGTTGGTTCATGAAAGTGACAAACCTTTATACTGATCAAATATTATTATATATAACCACAAAGTCCAATCCTAGAATTAACTCAGTTAGAGACTTGTTGACATTGCGATGCTCACCAAATTAGATGAAATTCATATACATGATAGGTAAAATGCATTTTTTGTAAATGCAGCTTAAGACATGGTAAGTTGAACTAATCCTTAACCTAGTGATATAAACAAATAAAGAATTTTTTTCTATATATCTAATACACGTGTTGCATTTGTTTTATTAATTCGGTAGAAACTAAAAAAATGTGTTTCGGAAACATTTACAACTCAGTCAAGATGCCAACTAATTATTTATATGAACATTTCTTATCAACCTTATCAAATATGTTTAAAATATTTAAAATATCCAATTTTGTTGGCGACTTTTATGATTATTTTTATATCAGAAACCTCGTACAATCCTTACCTTTATATTGCACCAGTATAGTTAACACAGCTCACATGTTTACTAAATAATTTTAAAACCGATTTCTATGATATTATAACAAAATACCGCAATCATAACAATTTCATAATGTTATAAACAATAAGAAAATTTGTTCCTAACTTAATAGTGATTAATTTCAATACCCGATTCACAGGGTATAACAGTCTTTGTACACAAAAATTTCGTATTATTAATTTATTTTTATTGCGAAATACCGCTTATCAGCTCAGGGACAGTGGTTAATGCTGTATCACAGCCGACGGGAGCTGATGGTTCCATTCAAAGCTAAAGTTTGATCGGCTAGCCACCAACTTTTTTAATTTCAGACTCATTGAGTTGAGCTCTTCAAACATCTTTGAGAATGTTCATCGTACCATTGGGCTGATAGCGTGAACTATTAATAGTTGAATTTTACATTGCTACAAATAATGAGCTATTTGATGCCGAAACAAACCTAAATGAATACGATAAATACAATAAGAATATCTTTTGCCTGTGAATAACCACAAACGAGAAAAATGCAATAGTCGGATAGTAATATACATCAAAACTTGCTTTTATCGCTAAACTATAAGGCTAATAATTGAAGTTTTGAACCAACAATCAAACAAAAGATAAATCCATCCAAACTAATTTTTAAAAATCTTTAATTAATACGACTATAATTGTTTAAACATATATCGAACCAAATTTCCCGAGTTTAACACTGGCTGGTGTCTCAGATACATTTCAATAGCGTCCCCACTGGATTGCCCGTGTGACTAATTCCGTTACGGTGTCTCAGCTGTCTTTGGGTCCCCAGACAAGTCATCTGCAAACAGTTAAGGTTGACAAATTAATTCAAAAACAACAAAGTGGATTGTATTTAAATCTTATCACAAAAGAAACCCTTATGACTTCCGTGTGTGAGTAGACTTCCTTTTAGTTAGGGTTGACTGAAAGAAAAGTTATTAGAAACTTAATATTCATATTAAAATATAATTAAAAAAACTAATGCAATATAAATTGTGTATTTTTACAATCGGTAAAGTTATAGGTATTTATTCAAACTTGACTGAAATTTGCTAATTTATTTATTATATTACCTTGACAATGCCTCTGACAATGTCATACGATTACGTTTAAAATTGGAAACAGCCAGAATAATACGAAAGAACAACTTTAAAGAGGTCACATGAACCACAATTGTCTAGCTTGTCATATTTCTGAAAATTTAGAGTAATTAATAAAGTATACATATATTTGTATTTCTTTATTACATAATAACCAAGTTTTGAAAGATATTTTGGCGAGATTCGTTTGTAGCTTGGTAATAAAGCTCATGCAATGACATATTTTCCTCAAAAAATAATCAATTTGAGATTTGCCATCTACTAATATTACATTTAATTAAACCCTATTTCGGGATAAAATAGTAGCTTCTTATTACCCATAGGGGATGGATCATAAATTGATAGTCTTCGCAAACTAAAATAGCTGAAAATAATAAACAAATGGACCTTTTGCATTCTGAAAAATATTTGTAAAAGCAGTGTTTGTATTTGTAAAGCGTTAAAGAGAAAGGTAATGATTGTATTGTGGCACCAACCGGTAAAGAAGTTGAAGGAATTCACACTTCGTCTCACACACTTTGCCAGGACTCTTTCATCTGCTACCAAAAGAATTTCTTTTGACCTTTCCAATCATACCAAGTTAACACGCTGCATTCTCAACGAAAAAGTATGAGGGTTTTGTGCTTTGGGCCTTTTGTACTAACAAACAGAACTAATGTTAATATCTCTCATAACTACTGCTATATACGTTCATATATATTTAAACATACTAATGTGTTATAATGTAAGCAATCATTATATTAAATATATATTTTAAATCAATTACAATGGATCGGTTTATAATTATTAAATTGATTGTTTCTCCACAGTTCATAAATATGGTAGCAAGAGGTTTACGCAGTGTCTAAGAACAACAGTTTTAAGAAAAAAAACAAGAAAGTAGACATTTTCATTAAAAAGAAACGAAGAAAATAATTTGTTTGTAAAATATTTTTCTGAAATAAGATGTATTTGCTCAACTGCTGATATAGTCCAGTCAATGAATGCTCAAAAGGGGGGTGTAAAGGACATGGAGGGGGGGGGGAGATTTTGTCTGTGCGGGAATGTGTAGGTGGTAGTTAGAAGATAAAAATACTAAAAGTCCCTGTCCCTGGCGTTGCTGCTTCAGTGTGGAGAGAGGGGAAATACCCAATTTTTTAGTTTTAGCGAATTTCCCCTATAGGGAAGAAGCTATTACCGTAGGTGGCATGGTAAGAGTTAAGCCCGAGACCATGTTAACTTTTTATTTTGATGTCCCCATATGTCAAAAACACTATTCGTTCAAATTTATATATATAGCTACAATTCAATAAGGAACTGAAAAATTCAATACATTACACTATATTTCCCATTTCGCTTCTTCAGGTGTATAAAATAAAATAAAAGTATAATAAGTATAAATAAAAACTATAACATCTAACAAAATTAAAGAACAAAAATATAAATATCTATATATGTGTCCGTTAACACGATAACTTGAGTAAAAATGGTCTGATTTTGATGAAATTTGGCTCAAATGTGTAAAGTGACATTCATGACTTTAAGATCGAAAACCAGAAAAATCAGACCATAGGTTATTTTGATAGCTTTAGTAAATATTTCAGATCACACTGGTAGTCATTATAAGTGAAATTAAGCTAAATTATCTGATAGTTTTTTTATGTGGCCCTTTTTAGCGAATTTCCCCTATAGGGAAGAAGCTATTACCGTAGGTCTCATGGTAAGACTTAAGCCCGAGACCATGATAACTTTTTGTTTTGAGGTCCCCAGATGCCAAAAACACTATTCGTTCAAATTTATATATATGTGTATATATATATATATATATATATATATATATCTTTATATGTGTCCGTTAACACGATAACTTGAGTAAAACACGTCCGATTTTGATGAAATTTGGCTCGAATGTGTAAAATGGCATTCATGACTTTAAGTTCGAAATCCAGAAAAATCGGACCATGGGAAGGGGGGTTTATGGGGGTTTTAAATTTTCCAAAAATCTGTTTTTTGCATTTTTCACCCTAAAATTTTTAAAAAAACTTAATTTTGGTTTTGACCATGTTATAGAGCTTAAAAAAACAAATAATTCAGTATTTTGAATTATTAACCTAGATTAAGTGGTTGCGGGGAAAATCCAAAAAAACCTGCTCATAAAATCTCCCATGTTAATCTTATGGGAAAAAGGTTTTTGGCTTTTCCTCAGTTTATTTTAATGTAAACTTCACATTTGCTTTTACCAATCCGTTCCGTTCCACAAAACAACCATTTTGGTGTTTAAATTATGATTCTACGCCCAACCGTTGCAGAGATATTCGAAGTGCTAAACACAGTACGTTGTCCAATGTTATCCTTATGGATAATAAATAAAATTTGATATCTCGATTATTTATTAATGTATGTTGATGAAACTTGGTATGTGGTGGCTTCAAGTAGTACTGGTATATTGATATTTGCACAAAAAAATGATTTTTAGCGAATTTCCCCTATAGGGAAGAAGCTATTACCGTAGGTCTCATGGTAAGACTTAAGCCCAAGACCATGATAACTTTTTGTTTTGAGGTCCCCAGATTCCAAAAACACTATTCGTTCAAATTAATATATATATATATATATATATATATATATGTATATATATATGTATATATATATATATGTATATATATGTATATATATATATCTATATATGTGTCCGTTAACACGATAACTTGAGTAAAAAACAACCGATTTTGATTAAATTTTGCTCAAAAGTGTAAAATGGCATTCATGACTTTAAGTTCGAAAACCAGAAAAATCGAATCATGGGTAGGGGGGTTTATGAGGGTTTTAAATTTTCCTAAAATCAGTATTTTCCACTTTTCACCCTACAATTTTTAAAAAACTTACTTTTGGTTTTTATCATGTTATAGAACTTAAAAAAAATAATTTAGTATTTTGAATTATTAACCTTGGTTGAGTGGTTGCGGAGAAAATCAAAAAAAAACCTGCTCATAAAATCTCCCATGTTAATCTTATGGGAAAAAGGTTTTTGGCTTTCCTCAGTTTATTTTAATGTAAAATTCATATTTGCTTTTACCAATCTGTTCAGTTCCACAAAACAATCATTTTGGTGTTTAAATTGTGATTCTACGCCCAACCGTTGCAGAGATATTCGAAGTGCTAAAAAAAGTACGTTGTCCAATGTTATCCTTATGGAGAATAAATAAAATGTTATATCTCGATTATTTATGAATGTATGTTGATAAAACTTGGTATGTGGCTTCACGTAGTACTGGTATATTGATATTTGCACAAAAATTTGATTTTTTGTTGATTATTCCCGTAGCAGCAAACCTGCGTATGGAGAATAACCAGAATGTTATATAGCGCTTATTTCTGATTGAATATTGATGAAACTAAGTATGTGGCTTCGCCTAGTTAAATTCTATTTATATTTGCATAAAAACCAATTGTTTCTGTTCCTTGTTTCAGCAAACCTACGTACTCATTGCCAATGTTATTCTTATGGAGAATAATTAAAATCGCTTATATGTGAATAAAATTTTTATGAAACTTGGTTTGCGGCTTTATGTGGTATTAAGACATATATTGTGCATTGGAAATTCGCTGAGTAAGCAGGTTTGCTACGACGGGGGTATATTTATTGATTATTCCCGTAGCAGCAAAACTCCGTACTCAGCCCCATGTTATTCTTATGGAGAATAAGTAAAATGTACTGACTCCCTTAATTATGAACATAAATTAATAAAACTTGGTATGTAGCTTCACTTGGTTGAGTTATATTGATAATTATATAAAAACCCATTTTTCTGTTCCTTGTTGCAGCAAACCTGCTTTCTCAGCCCCCATGTTATTCTTATGGAGAATAACTAGAATGTCATATATCGCTTATTTATGATTGAATATCGATGAAACTTAGTATGTAGCTTCGCCTAGTTAAATTCTATTTATATTTGCATAAAAACCAATTGTTTCTGTTCCTTGTTTCAGCAAACCTACATACTCATTATCAATGTTATTCTTATGGAGAATAATTAAAATCGCTTGTATGTGAATATATTTCTATGAAACTTGTTTTGCGGCTTTATGTGGAATTCAGACAAATATTATGCATTGGAAATTCGCTGAGTCCGCAGGTTTGCTGCGACGGGGGTATTTATTTTTAATATTAATTTTTATTATTAATTGGGTAAATTTTATAACAATTAATAGAAAATGAAACTATTAATTGGGTAAATTTTATAACAATGAATAGAAAATGAAACGGAATATTTTAATGGAAATGATTACAAATAAAGTAATCTAGTTGTTTAATAAAAAGTTAATTTTAATTTTTAACAGGAAAACAACGTGGCGTATCTTCAATAATGGAATATCTTAAATATGGGGTTAGTGTAGCCATTCCCTCACTTTACACAAATAACAAAATAAAAAATATTTAGTTTTCCTCTTTAGTAAAGTAGACTACGTCCACACTATACCAAAAAAACAAGAGTGAGTGCAGACCGTGCATAGCCAACGAGACTAGAGTGCTCTGTGACATTGGAAATCGGAGCGCGTCACCAGCACAACGTGTACCTTTCATCTTATGTTGGAAAACATTGAGGTTTATGAATATTTATTCAGTAAATAGTTATATGGCCGCTAAACATCCTAAAACATTTTACAGAACGGATTTAACCTTAATGACGGTTATGATAGTTTAAACCTGAATAAAACCAACTTATAAGACAACCAATCAGATTTTGATATTCATCAGCCAGTTATATTTGACAATTTATGATGTTGTATTTTGCTTATCAATGACAGTTTCTTCTATGCAATGTTGTTGTAGGACATTAGTCCAAACCTCTCCAAGTCATAAGCTAGTGTAGACAGGAGATAGACGGCCTATTGCAAGTTTTACTCAGTAATGTGTAATGGGTATATCACGATGACAGTATTGTGGCTGAGGGTTAAGCCCAAGACTATTATTTACTTTTTAGCAGAATAATTGTTTTATTACAATGAGAGTGCACATTACATTTACTAATTGGCATGGCAACTGCCATTATTACACCAACTCTATTTACAGACGAAAACTTGACTGAGCGATTCTACAATACAAATAATTACCATATAAAGTAAAGTTAAGTACCCTTAATAATATATAAATAAAGTTGTTTTTCATGTATTATGTAAGTAAATTGATTGATAAATCTTAACAATAAAACATAAACCGTAGAATACCAAATCCTAAATTAAATCAGTTGGTTTTAGCCAAACACAACAAGTTATAATTTTATTTAGATACTGTTTACTGTAAATATTTTTGTTTTATAGGGCACAGTTGACCCCAATAAAGAAACAAAGAAAAATACGAAGAGAAACTAAAACTTTTAACAAAATTGAAACTTGTCCTCAGGAAATGTGGCGTAACAAGGAACAACTTTTCACTAAAATTGAGACAGGTGTCTTTGGTCTTTGCTCAGTGTCAAGATTACAAACGACCTATAACTGCTTTTTGAAATAATGTGACTGTTAAAAATAATAAACTGTGTAACCTAACAACTCGTATCATAAATTAAATAATATACCAGTTCAAAGTAGGATGTGTATAAGTGAACGTCTAAGTAATTTAATTGTGTTTTGTGATAATTTAACATTGCACTTCATATTAAAAAATACAAAATTTGTCACAAGATTATGTTATTAGTTTTATTCTTGTTCAAGTTGTACTCAGTAAACTATTTACTTTTCTCCTCATAAATATAAGTTTGTAAAAAAACTGATTTAAAAAGTGTGTTGGTTCAAGTTTAGAAAAAAAAAACTAATAGAAATCGCAAGTGACAAGATAATTTATGTAATTAAAACAGTAAATTTAGATTTCTTAAAGTTGATAAGGGTAATTAATATTGTACAGATGTATTGTTGTATTTAAAAGACATGACAATTAAAATAATACAATTAATAAATCAACAATTTAACAATTATAAAACCTGTTTATTAAACATGTTCAACAGACAAGCTATTATAACAAATCACTTTTAATTCATAAAGCAGTTGTTTTTGCACATAGCCTATCGTTTTTATAACACGACGAAAGAAAAACCTACTGCTTCAATAAATACTTTTCACCACTTATGGTATCACAGAACTGTAAAACGAAACAAATACATATAATTTTAAATAACAGTACTTTTGACCGCTTCATATACAGCTACTTCTTGTGTAATGATAAATACATATATTACACGATTTGAAGAATTGACTTTTAATTGTAGCAGTACAATGCTCGGTCACTAAAAAGTAATGCAGTACAGGTCTAAGGTAACTGTTCATTGTGTAGCTCCAAAACTGTATTTTGCAAGTTGGTGATATCAGTTTTGTCCCCGTGGCCACGAATGAATGTTGATCACAGAGTTCGACTCCCCAACAAGTGAATTATTCAATGCCCCTGCTCTTGGCCCTTCAACAGACACTGTTCATCTAACAGCTGAATTTATCAGCCTGGATTATATTTATTTATATAAATAACAAGTTTTTTATAAATATTTGTTGAAATAATATGTTGGTTGCTCCAGTAATTAGTGACTCTTCTCCTGAAACTAATAGGCTGCATTACAAAAACCATACTCTTTAAAATAATATACCATCATATACGATCCTCAAATTTATTTTTACCATGATTATACTATGCAAAAAGCCCATAGTAAATCTGTTTTAAACCTAAAATGGAATTGGTGTTTTAACTTTTAAGGGTATATTAAATTTGTATGAATAAGGACTGAAAATTACTAGTAAGTTTAAAGAGCTAAATAGATCCTATCTTGAGGATTTGCTCTCAAGTACCATTTCGCTTCAATGTAATTTATCTACCTTTTTTCTCCCAGCAATCATCGTTGGGGAAAGTACAACAAGACACTGAAGGTTGATTACCCAGCATATAGTTTGTAGGTATTTTTTAAAGTGAGCATAAATACGCCATTGAAATTCAATGATTTTTAGTTTTCTAACACATACAATATCAAATACTCTAACGGATGAACTAAAGTTATTCCTCATAAGGACTAAAAAGTTATTTGGTGAAATAATATCAAAAAAACACGTTTAAGTTATTAACTTATAGGAACATCTAACTGATGTAAAATACTTAAATGAAACGTAACCGTATGATTTGACATTCTTATGACCCCAACAAGGTATATTTAATTAGAATCAGATGTCTTTTCTTACCAAATATGTCTACAGAAACGTAAGTATTGCGTTAGTAAATTACAGTAAATAATAAACTAAATGCGTACTAATCACATTATATTAATATTTTAAGGATATAAATATTATATTTTTTAGACGTCTGTTTATAACCACAAGAAATTAAAGGTGAAGACCACGGTAACCTTTTATCAGTAGGACTTCATTAGTGGATTCCACTTACTATTAGGGACATTTGTTTTTAGGTTAGACAGCTTACACTGAGAAGAAGTTCTACTATTTTTGTTTTAACAATATTTTAACATTTTATCAACTAAATACTGTAGCAGAGCTTTACAAATTTGATCTGAGGGAGTTTGATTGCATTCGGATCTTTTAGCTTCTCTGCGTTTCAAAATTGAAATAAAATTGAATTGATGGTCGTTTCATTTAACATAATGTTTTATTTCGTCCAAATGGAAACGTCCTGACGAATATTACTTACAACATGTCAATTTGAGATGATTTACAATAATTGCTTTATGTTTTTTTAGTAAAAACATGTCTGTCCTACCATTCCCGAAAAATGAAAAAAGGGGTTATTCAAACTTTATAATATATTTTAAACCAGAATCTAAACCTCGTGTGTAACCTCGTAGTGATCGATATTTATGGTTTGAGACTCAATTTGACTAACACAAACTTACTAATGTATTCATATAAGAAGAAAAATAGTTTATATTTTGTATCTTTGCTTTATAATCCAGGCCAAATAATTTTTTTTTTAAACTTCGTAAGGGGAATTTAATTTTAAATACATTTTATTATAACAGTTGTTCGTTGTAAAACAACTATATACCAGATAAAACATTATTTTAGGTGTAATCCATATACACCACTTTATAAAGATAATACATATCTCAGGTTATTAGATAGTATACAATATTTATCTTTGTTCAACATGTTTTCTACATATTTGTTTTACATAATCTCACTAAGGCAGATATGTGCTAATACTACAGTAAATTTATGTATGACCAACATATTTTCCTCTCACAATAGTAATATTTTCCTGTTCACAATTGTACTCCAGTCAGTAGTTTTTCAAAGATTGTTATATTATGACTTTGACAAATGGCTTTGAGAAGTCCACACTCACTTTCACACCCTTAGCTAGGTCTTGCCCTTTCATCTTTTATCGGAGATATTTCTTTTGAACTTTCCAATGATAACCCCATCCTTCAGAAACATTCTCCAAAGGAAATGCTGAGATTATTTTTTAAAGACAACAAATCAGATTTCAACTATGATATACTGTAACATCTATCTTTTCGTTTGAAATATTTTAAACCAAAATGAAAGAAAGGCTTACGCTTGTTCCTGTTAGTTTGATTTTACAAAATGCTTCTTAAAATTTTAATACATATACTTGGTTATAATCGGATACTGATTTACTGACTGAAAGTTTGTTTATCTCTAATGGACAAAACGTGATTTCAGAGTAACTACGTGATAATCTCTTCTCATATACTTTATAATCTGAATGATTACCTTATGAAATATGTGTTGGTTGTAAACAAATTATATCGTAATATAAGCATTTAATATCTCTGAAAACCCCGTGTTTTTAATGAAGCATAAGAAACTGTTGTAGGAGAAACGGTTGATATTGAAATATACCTATCTATTGTTTGATTTTTATTTGTGTAGGGGCAACAAACCGCAGGAGATTTAGTTTTCATGGCCGAAAAACCAAAAGTGAGCTCATGAAACATGTTAATGAGAGTAATATCACGTTTATGGTATACCGGGGCTGTTCCCGGGTCTTAGGGGCTTCTATGTCTCTGTCAGAGGCAATTGTAGAGATGCATTGTGTCTTATATCGGTTTATTACGGTGGTACCAAAATATTAAGATGGGTAATTTTGGTATTCGGTTAACTCAATGTACATAACACATCAAATTGTATATAGCATTGTAATAGTCTTTGAAATTAACTTGTATCACTTTAATTATTCTAATAAATTAATAATTTACAATGAATAATAAACAATAATGCGTTTGAGTTAAGAACTGAAAATGATTAGTAATATATACAATCCTAGTAAATACAATAATGTTGCATCTTAATGTGATCTTATAAATAAATATCATGTACCTGGTAATAGAATTTGTAGTTTTAGGTTGTAATGTCCATTTTTTTAAAAGGGGGGGGGGGATATTTTGTTGAAAAACAAATAAAATACAATTTTAATTAAATATTCATTCAAGTTAAGTGATATATTAAATACCAAAACAAAATCAATATTAAATTCTAAATTATATTTTAAAGAAATTCGGTTAAACACTTTTTATACGTCAATAACAATTGGCTCGGAACCTCCTTTGTTATTATCACGAAGACAAAAGCAAGGGAAGCAGTTTAGACGTGCTGAATCGCGAGCTGGAGGAAGCCCCTTCCCTCCGCCGCCGGCAGTGGGGCTGTCGTGGGTTCCTCAGCAGCGCCTGAGGCAGGAGCAGCGGTCAGTCCGTCTCCAGTCGTCACGCGATGTACCCACATCGTCGCTCCGCTCACCGAACCCACACGTCAGCGGTCAGTCCGTCTCCAGTCGTCACGCGATATACCCACATCGTCGCTCCGCTCACCGAACCCACACGACAGCGGTCAGTCCGTCTCCAGTCGTCACGCGATATACCCACATCGTCGCTCCGCTCACCGAACCCACACGTCAGCGGTCAGTCCGTCTCCAGTCGTCACGCGATATACCCACATCGTCGCTCCGCTCACCGAACCCACACGTCAGCGGTCAGTCCGTCTCCAGTCGTCACGCGATATACCAACGTCGTCGCTCCGCTCACCGAACCCACACGTCAGCGGTCAGTCCGTCTCCAGTCGTCACGCGATATACCCACATCGTCGCTCCGCTCACCGAACCCACACGTCAGCGGTCAGTCCGTCTCCAGTCGTCACGCGATGTACCCACGTCGTCGCTCCGCTCACCGAACCCACACGTCAGCGGTCAGTCCGTCTCCAGTCGTCACGCGATATACCCACATCGTCGCTCCGCTCACCGAACCCACACGACAGCGGTCAGTCCGTCTCCAGTCGTCACGCGATATACCCACATCGTCGCTCCGCTCACCGAACCCACACGTCAGCGGTCAGTCCGTCTCCAGTCGTCACGCGATGTACCCACGTCGTCGCTCCGCTCACCGAACCCACACGTCAGCGGTCAGTCCGTCTCCAGTCGTCACGCGATATACCCACATCGTCGCTCCGCTCACCGAACCCACACGACAGCGGTCAGTCCGTCTCCAGTCGCCACGCGATGTACCCACATCGTCGCTCTGCTCACCGAACCCACACGTCAGCGGTCAGTCCGTCTCCAGTCGTCAGGCGATGTACCCACGTCGTCACTCCGCTCACCGAACCCACACGTCAGCGGTCAGTCCGTCTCCAGTCGTCACGCGATGTACCCACGTCGTCGCTCCGCTCACCGAACCCACACGTCAGCGGTCAGTCCGTCTCCAGTCGTCACGCGATATACCCACATCGTCGCTCTGCTCACCGAACCCACACGTCAGCGGTCAGTCCGTCTCCAGTCGTCACGCGATGTACCCACATCGTCGCTCCGCTCACCGAACCCACACGTCAGCGGTCAGTCTGTCTCCAGTCGTCACGCGATGTACCCACGTCGTCGCTCCGCTCACCGAACCCACACGTCAGCGGTCAGTCCGTCTCCAGTCGTCACGCGATATACCCACATCGTCGCTCCGCTCACCGAACCCACACGACAGCGGTCAGTCCGTCTCCAGTCGTCACGCGATGTACCCACATCGTCGCTCCGCTCACCGAACCCACACGTCAGCGGTCAGTCCGTCTCCAGTCGTCACGCGATGTACCCACGTCGTCGCTCCGCTCACCGAACCCACACGTCAGCGGTCAGTCCGTCTCCAGTCGTCACGCGATATACCCACATCGTCGCTCCGCTCACCGAACCCACACGTCAGCGGTCAGTCCGTCTCCAGTCGTCACGCGATATACCCACATCGTCGCTCTGCTCACCGAACCCACACGTCAGCGGTCAGTCCGTCTCCAGTCGTCACGCGATATGCCCACATCGTCGCTCCGCTCACCGAACCCACACGTCAGCGGTCAGTCCGTCTCCAGTCGTCACGCGATATACCCACATCGTCGCTCTGCTCACCGAACCCACACGTCAGCGGTCAGTCCGTCTCCAGTCGTCACGCGATATACCCACATCGTCGCTCTGCTCACCGAACCCACACGTCAGCGGTCAGTCCGTCTCCAGTCGTCACGCGATGTACCCACGTCGTCGCTCCGCTCACCGAACCCACACGTATCGCTTGGTGTTAACCAGCATCGACAGAGAGTTGTCTTCGTTTTGGTAAGTTTGACGACCCATTTACGTAAATGGAAGTATCTTATAGTGTTTTCTAACTATTTGTTTTCAGCTTGCAGCTTGCTTTTATTAAAATTAAGCGTCGTGATTGGGTTACTCACGCCACGACAGGTTCGCTTACTAACGCTCGCTAATTTCGTAGCCATTTACGTAGTTTTTTCACTCCTAGCAGTGTTGCTATTTGAAGTACACTTTTCCCCGTAAATTGGTGGCTGATTTTCTCAGTAGTTAATTTACAACATTTAAACTACGCCCACGTCGGTGGTGCGTAACGCCTTAATTTTCCTGCACGTAGTCTCACGTTACGGCTTGTCTGTTTGCTTGAGTTTGCTAACTTGCTAGTTCGCTTTGCTTGAGTGGTTACATTACAGAATAGTTTATGAGTATAAAACAAATAAGAAGCAAATTAATTAATTGAGTTTTATTTAATTGTGTTGAATTTATTTTTAAAATGGCAGGGATACGAACATAACCAGAACGGTCGACAACGGTGCGAATTCGCTCATCGACGACAAGGACCGGAATACCAATTAGGCTATTCCTGGTATAGCGAGGATATGAAGGACTGCTGACGTCACTGTATAAAATGGTTTGATTAGGAATCCATACTGTTATATTTATGCTGACTTAATTAATTGATAAGAGCATTGTTTGTCGACGATTTAAGGAAGTCTACGTACATAAGGATATTTGTTTTTTTATTCTCTCGGTCTAAAGAGTTAGCGAAGATGTTCTCGATCTGTGACACGCTGTGGTAAGCAACCACGTAGGAAACACGTTATCATAACTAAGATCCACGCAGGTGTTAAATATCGTAGCTATAGTGGTAAACAAGGTCTAGCCGGTCGTCTGAACTCCATATAATTATTATCACATTTCTACTGCCGTCAACTTTTCTTATCTTAAATTTAGTTTGGTAAATCTCTCCTGGGATCCAGCTCTATTCATTTTATTGCTTGGTGAAGGGAATTAGGTATAAATTCCAGTAAATAAAAGTTATTGCGGTACACCGGTACTTTAGAATTTCCCTTAAATAGATTAAAATCCCGCACAGTTGGCGTTAAGTGCGTTTTATTTTGTAAAATTTATTTTCTAAATTCAACCTCAAAAACATTTTACGAGTGGCGAGGATGAACAAATAAATGCGAATCGCTATGGCACCTTTTATGTTGTGATGTTCTGAGCCAAGACAACTCGTTTATCAAGTACGAATAAAATATTATTCAAATAATTGTCGGTTGAGTAGTATTTTGCGAACCCTGGATTACTCATAGTAGACTGAGCGATCTTGGTATTTTTCTTTGCAAGACAGGTTAGGTATTTGGGAATAAAATAAATTTTCTTTTAGTAAAATCTGTCGTTACAAGTTTAGGATTTATTTAAGTACAAATTTACCATATAACAATCCTAATATCTGAAAATCTTAGTCGCAATACATCCATTGTAAAAGTATGCAACATTTTATTAATTAGAAATACAACATTTTAGATCAAATTTTGCGCGGTAAACAATGATATAGTCTTAAGAGTCGTGTATACTGGAGCCGTGATTCAAGCATACCCGCATGAAGGCATACCAGACGGTTTGTATAAGCCAATCAGAAGCAAGGAACTAGGATGGTTACTGGGATGTCCCGTTAAGCAAGGTTCAGAGGATGATTCAGATCTAGGGTCAGATCCAGGAGGGTTTCTTATGTAAATAAAATAAGCTGCTATGACCCGCAATCATATGATTATAAAAAATGCAACTTGTATTTAGAACCATGTAGACCTAAATACGCTTTTCCAGTTTATATCGAAATATAAATGTTGTTATTATTGAATAATTAATTTACCAAAGGTGTTTACAGAGTATTTTAATAAGATTGTGTATAGGTAAGATTACCTGAAAGTTTGGTTTTGTTCGAGAATAGTTAAAAATATAGACAAGTAAATAGACTAGTTTATCTATTTTGTAATTATAATTTAATGTTTTATGTAAATTTGGAAATTACATTTGATAAATCGTAAAGATTAAGTGGACGAAATAGAAATTATATTTATCGTATCCACATATTCCTATGCGTGTGTATAGGTCTAAGAGTTGATTATTATTTTACTTTCAGTTTTAACGAAATTCTTACTTGTAGTTGTAAGCTTAACTTTTAATAGGTTGTATCCTTTTGACTTAAAAACCGATTTTTCATTGTGAAAACATATAAACGTATAAGACCCTTATCTATAAATTTGGAATACTCTTATTATATTACGCATTTATTTCCTAGTGGAGAGAACCTACTAATAAAAAAAATGATACCGTATAGCGTCTTAATGTTTTTAAATCTTTTATAGGCCTAGACTAAAAATATTGCAACCTAAACAAAGTAATTTGAAAAAGTAAGTGTTCTAATTTTATTCGTGTTTTTTTGCGATTTGAAATAAATGTTTAAAATCCAGATGTCTAAAATAATAACAGGCGAGTATATCGTCTGCTAACTCCGCTTGTATACCGGCATATATCTAAGATCAGATGCAGATCCAAGCTACCATCCCGGGAACCAATCCAGGCCCTACCTCGACTCTGGTGTACACAAACACTCAGGGATGGTTCCTACTATTTTATTTCCATGCAACTTCTCGGTTTGAGTTTTTTTAAGAGATAAATATAATTTGTTTAATGAAATATTTAATTAGTTGCTTTACAATGATTCCAACATTATTTGAATACATTACCAGGATTAAGACAAAAATACGATACCTTATACTTTTGCAAAGTGTTAGTATTGGAATAATTTATAATAATGCTACATTTATGAATTATATAATACCAAAATTTATATTATAATCTAAGAAATCAGTTCTATTTGTATTTATATCGGTAAATGGATTTTTTTGTTACCAGAATATAATTTGTATGCAATTTTTCATGATCAGGGATTTTACTGTTCGTTATTAGTTTTGAGATGTGAAGGTTAGAAATAAAATGCAATTGGAATTGATCGACATTTTTACGATTGGTTATTAAAAATAGGTTCAATTTTAAACAGTGGTATTCGCTTTTTGCCTCCTGAATAAAATATATTTCGTACGTTAACAACCAGGTACACAATGATAGCACAGTTAAAGTAAGTCGTAATGTTGTATAACCCTTGTAAAACTAATGGGAAAACTAATAACTGTACAAAATGAGTTTTTGTACTATAATATAGAGGAATACTTATTTCGTTTATCAAAAGCCTTTTGCGCTCGTTTAGGTTGATTCCTCTTTATTATTAGTTTCTTTAGTTTATTAGTTTCGGGAATGTTGCTACAACCAGTTGCGGTATACAAAAACACCACGGACTGTTATTTAGAGTAATACATTTTTTGGCTCCAAAAATAATTTAATAAAACAATTTGATTCTAAAGTATTTATTACAGAAGATTATACTCTTTGCACAAGGTATAACGGGCAGTCAGTCCTTATTTTAAAAACATACAAAACATATTATTTAAATAATATGATAGGTTGCCTCCAAATTCACTTATTCAAAAACATGTTATTCTTTTGTAAAATAGCACAAATTCTGGTTTAGTAAAATGTTGTTTAATTTATCTGTTTTAAGGTTATAATTTTTCTAAAGAGTAATATTTGTTAAAATAAGAATAAAAAAGTGAAAGTTTTTGATTTTGTTAAAATATTATTCATGTTATGTGTCTTTAAATTACTCCTATGTAAGATTATTTCTTTCTCTCTTAAGTTTGAATCATAACTCGCTTAGCTTAGTGAGATGGAAACCAGGAAATTGATTGAAGTGACACCAGCGTCTGTAATAACATATAACTTTTAATATACATAAATCAGATGCACTACTTCCTCCTTATTATATAGTGATTAATATTCGTGACAACCCTTTAAATAGAGGCCTCTGTGCCCTAACTCCTATTTATAAAATACAACTGAAATGACAAACACAATATAAATCAATACTCTCTTAAGCTAACAAATCATTAATAAAGATCACTCTGTTCTGGCATGGCCAAAGTTCTTTAAGGCAACTTATACGTCACAGTCCACACATTCCATAGGAATACACACCCTTAACACGATATTTAACATTTGATTTACATTATTGGGCATGTAGCCGTTAATCTACCATTAAAGGTTTACTCAATTCACTTTATTAATAGTTTAGTTCTTTATATTTCATCCATCAATTACACATCAAAATAATTACCCTTAAACCTTTCCAAATTAAACATTGTCACATTATATTAGATTAAAATGTTAAGCCATGTGGGCCTTTATATTCCAATAATCAATTCATTCATGTAACAGTTATTCATTAACACTTATTAATTTAATTGAACGATGGTTAATGACATCGAGCTACTGTTATATTTATTTACAACTATTTTACACCTCAACTTGGCCTATAGGCCATTCCGGTTATGCCTACCGTCTTTAATTTATTTTAACAATTTACCCTGTCATTTATTCTGAGGCTTCTTAATTATATATATATATATATATATATATATATATATATGTATATATATATTCCCCCTATCTGTTTGGATTATTTATTGCTTGTCTTAGTAATCTTTAACTTTTAATATCTTCATCATTGCTTAATCATTATTATTATCAAATCATTTCCCTTAACCTTCGACTTTTCTCTCAAATTTTCCCTTTTAACTAGAGGTGCAATTTAGTGAAGATCACATACCACGCAGTCCGGAATTTTGGCTGTCAGGCGGTCTCCCTGCGTTGTCGGTCCTTGGCCTCTCCGTGGTCCCGTCCAGTGGTTAAGGTGTCCAGGAGTGGTCCAGCGTCCAGAAGTGGTCCTGGGTCCCTTTGTCGGTGGTTGTCTTGAAGAATTCTCCCAAGGCTCCTCCGGTCGCAGACACGGTCCGTCCTCTTCTCCCTCTGGGTTGTGGTCGCTGTAGTGCTTCTGTTGGCCCTGCGTTGGTGGACTTGGTTGGAAGGTCGACAACACCCGGTATTTTACTATAACCTAAGTGTTGCGGGACTTACTCGATCCAGCCCCCTTACTTCCCAACACTTCACTTCTTGTCTCCCTTTTCCTGACTGTCCATCCTCTCCTCTCGATATGTTTCCCCCGATCTGTGTTTCCCCCAAATTCGGTCGACCACGCCCACGTCAACCATCACGTCGATTCTGGACTCCTACACCCGCCGTGATTCGTGTCCGTAGCTGGTCAGTATTCCGCCGCCATCATTGGAATTTTTGGTGAGTTACTTTGATTTTGTCGCTTGAACCCTAGGTCATTTACCTGTGTAATTTGACCGTTTATTTCCTGTTTTGTTACTCTGTCATTTCCTGTTGTTCCCAATTCCAAGTCTTTGACCTCAGCTTTACTTCGTAGTTAATTGTACTCATATTTTTAAGATTTTATTTTAGGGATTTTATTAACCAATAATGTTCATAATGTTTACACTCCCCTGCTTGGGAAAATCTTTCGTCCCCGAAAAATTACTTAAGTAGTGAAATGAAGGTGACATCAGTGAAGTATGTTGTGTGCGATGGCCGTAGCTGCGAGTGTCACGTTAGTATAATGTTCTATGAATTTAACCATCACTAATGTAACATATATTCTTGATGTGAAATTTTTGTAAACATGTATGTTTCACTGGAGTTAAATGTAATTTGGAAGTTTGAGTTCACCATTAAATGTCATGAAGTATCTAGTCTGCCGGCAAATTAACTAGCCTGTCTCCACGAGAATTAATAGGTGTACAAATTTTGAAGTTATCATAAGTTTTGTTTATCGATCAATAATTTTGGTTCAGTGATTTGCTATTAAATGTCATGAAGCCTTAGCTTTAGCGCTTTTCACTAACTCTCCACAAGATTTAATAGCTATGATATTATTTAATTGACTTATTTCCATCTCCTTAGAGAATATAAATTACGTTGTTGTAACGCAGTAATGTAATTTCCTCAGCTAGTAGCAGCTCTATTCAGCTGAATAATCTGTAGCCTGTCTGTAAGTGCAACGTGGCTTGTTTCTCACGCGTGTAATCTTATCCGCAACATCCTGTCTGTCGCTTCGTGTTCTTGTGTCTGTGTGTTCATGGTATGTCCCCAGTCAAGAGTGAGTATGGCTTTGGTCCAGTGTCGATCCGCGTCGGATATGTGTCGAAAACGTGTTAAGGTTTTTTTTGAGTGATAAGTGGTCTTCCTTCCTCTTTTAGATGCTTTAATCTTCTGTGTTTGAGTGAGTGTGGATTATTTATCGGATACCCTCCAAACCTTAAGGTATCACAGCTCATTTAAGTCATTAAGGCATATTTCTTGGTCGGTCAACTTTAATTTCCTTTTACAAGCGTAGTACATTCATAATTTTTATAAATATTTTCCTTATTTAATTTTATCAAGGTGATCCCAATTTTGTTATTTAACTTCGTATTAGAATTTCCGCAATATAAATGTCAGGATCCGTTATATTGTTTAGAGCTCAGTTCATGTGTGGGAAACCCTTTATAATTTTTTTTGTAATATTTGTTAATTATTTGAAGTCTGTCAAATGCTTAGGTTCATCATTTTTATCGCATGAACCTAAATTTTGTAAATTCATTTGTAAATTGCAATTTATTGAGTTACCAATGGAATCTCAACTATCTAGTAATATATGGGCCATTAGATGATACTAGTAGTAGTAGTAGTTATTAGGCTTAAAGAGTCGAGCCTTCTTGGGTTCCTCTGTAGATTAGAAGTTAGTCTTTATTTTTAAGGAAATAACGTATTCCTAATACGTATGTAGGCCCAAGTTAATTAATTTATTTATTTGATGGGATTTTATTGGTAATTGTTTTGTAGATGTTTCACAGTAGTTGACCTCTTAGTACTTTAAATTAATTTGCAACCGTGTAACATTGACGCAATTTTGAATGTTTCCCAAGCAGCATGTTGTGTATTGAGTTACAAATTGAATCTCAGTTGCGCACTCTGGTCGTAGGTGATGCAGGTGTAAATAGGGTGCTTTGTACAGAAATTTCCTAATAGGGGAAGATTCTAACAGTAGGAAAGCTCCTTGACACGTATGTATTTCTAATACGTTCATTACGTTGTCGTCAATAGAGGTTCTGTTTGTGACTTGTAATTTTAATTGTTTTTATTTAATTTCTTCTGTGAAACGGTTTAATATTCTCGACATGAACTGGTTCCTCCACTAGTTTTCCTCGTTTTTCTAAAGCCACTAAGTAAGTCAAATCATTTAATTTATCGGTGACATGATAAGGTCCTTTATAGCAATTTTGAAACTTGCTATATTTTTTTGTGTGATCCGTTGGATATTTAATTAATATTTCATCCCCTGGTTGTAGTTCTAAATCCCTTCGTGTCTTGTCAAAATATTGTTTTTGATTATTTTGGGCCTTTTCTAAGATTTTTGGAATTTCCGTTCTAATTTTATGTATTAATTTAATCTCTTTTAATACGTCCTTGTCCTGATTTTCGTGAACATAAATGTAATCAGACAGGTGGTTTGCTTCTCTTGCAAAATTTAAATAAAACGGAGTGTAACCCGTGCTTTTATTTATCGTAGTGTTATATGCAAATGTTATAAATTTTAACACGTCAGACCAATTGTGTGGGTCTTCCTGTATGTAGTGTGAAATTGCTTTCTTTATTACCAAGTTGCATCTCTCCGTTAAACCTTGAATACGTTGCATGTATGGAGGACTTGGCCGCTGTTCTATGCCTAAGCTTTGTAATAATTGTTTTAGTACTTGTCCCATGAAATGTGTACCCTGGTCGTGAGTAATAATTTTTGGACAACCGTATAAACAGAATATTTCCAATAATACCTTAGCTACGGTTTTTGCATCTGCAGAACGAGTTGCACGTGTATATGCCATCCTCGTTGTGGGGTCTGTCATTACTAAAATGTATTTAAATCCATGGCTTTGTGTTATAGGGCCTAAGAAATCTATAATTAATCTTTCAAACGGTTTTGTTGAGGGGATTTGCGGTTGTAACTTTCCGTATTGCTTATAAGTAGCAGATCTCCTAAGTTGACAGTCTTTACATGTTTTAGTATAGTTTACAATGTCCTGATTTATACTGGGCCAATAGTATCGTGATTTTATTTTCTTTCCAGTTTTAAAGCTTGAGAAATGCCCTCCTGAAAATATATTATCATGGAAGGTTTTTAATATTTCGTTAACTTTTTCCTGGGGTACTGCTAATAAATATTCCGTGTCCCTACCATTGAAATGTTTGTAATATAATATGTTATCCCTCTCTACATATTTCCTGGATTCATGTCTGATTTTCTTCGGAACGGAATCTGGTGATATCTTAGCTAATTTTATTTGCTTTAAATAAGGGTCTTTTGCTTGTAACTCTTCAAAATTTTCTGTTTTTATCTCCTGAATGTTTAATGTAGCTTGAATTAGGTCCTGGTCTAACTCTTCTTCTGGTGGATTCCTAGAAAGGCTGTCCGCTAGTAGATTGTTAGTTCCTTTCTTATATTTTACGATTATATCGTAGTCAACTAGTGCGAGAGCAAGGCGATTTAGGCGTGATGAAGTGTTTTTAAAATTCTTATAATGTATGAGTGACTGACAATCGGTATAAACTATTGTTTGCCTGCCCAGCGTAAATTCCCTCCAGTAATTAACTGCATATACTAAGGCTAGCATTTCCCTTTCTGCATTAGAATATCGCCTTTCCGTTTCTGTGTATTTTCTTGATAAATATGCTATGGGATGCATAGTATTATTTTCAGGATTGATTTGCAAGTAACAGGCCCCAAGTGCAAATAATGAACTGTCAACATAAATAACTGATTCCCAATCGTCTTTCCAATGAGCAAGTAATGGTGGATTAGTTAAAATTTGCTTTATTTTATTAAAAGCTTGTTCACAATCTTCATTCCATTTAAAAGGTAAATTTTTGTTTGCTTGTTTAATTAACTCTGTTAGGGGTAATGTAATTTGGGCATAATTTTTAATATGCTTCCTGAAAAATGATGACGCGCCTAGGAACTGACGCACACGTCTTATACAGTCTGGCCTTTTAAATTCTTGTATAGCATTAACTGTAGATTGTTGAGGTAAAATTCCTTGCTTTGAGACTGTGTATCCAAGTATATCAACTGTTTCATATAAAAACTTGCATTTTTTTGTGTTTAGCTTTAAATTAGCTTTGTGTAATATTTTTAAAATTATTTCAACTCTTCTCCCTCCGGGTTGTGGTCGCTGTAGTGCTTCTGTTGGCCCTGCGTTGGTGGACTTGGTTGGAAGGTCGACAACACCCAGTATTTTACTATAACCTAAGTGTTGCGGGACTTACTCGATCCAGCCCCCTTACTTCCCAACACTTCACTTCTTGCCTCCCTTTTCCTGACTGTCCATCCTCTCCTCTCGATATGTTTCCCCCGATCTGTGTTTCCCCCAAATTCGGTCGACCACGCCCACGTCAACCAATCACGTCGATTCTGGACTCCTACACCCGCCGTGATTCGTGTCCGTAGCTGGTCAGCATTCCGCCGTCATCATTGGAATTTTTGGTGAGTTACTTTGATTTTGTCGCTTGAACCCTTGGTCATTTACCTGTGTAATTTGACCGTTTATTTCCTGTTTTGTTACTCTGTCATTTCCTGTTGTTCCCAATTCCAAGTCTTTGACCTCAGCTTTACTTCGTAGTTAATTGTACTCATATTTTTAAGATTTTATTTTAGGGATTTTATTAACCAATAATGTTCATAATGTTTACACCTATTATTTCAAATATAGATATATTATATTTTAAAAATTGACAGTTTATTAAGGAAACGTGTTGGCCAAGAAAATCACCGTTTGAAATGCGTCGTGCGCTCTTGGGGCCAGTAATGGCACTGGCAATTGATTTATGTCTTTATAATTGTATTTTATTTTCCTTTGTTTTCCCATCTACCGATTTTAAAGCTTAATATTTAAACGCTTATGTAAAGCTTGGTTTTGAAATTTTCTCTTAAATATAAAAAATCTTTGTGAGAATATCTGACACGGGAAAGCACTTGGTAATGTCACTAGACTTATACAATTAACGCGTATTATTATCTTGTGTAAAACCCTCTTTAATTCGATGTCTAATATGTGTTTGATTAATAGCCTCAAAAGAAAAGAAATAAATCCTAATTCAAGGACACGTAAATAACAAAATTTACAGGCGATAGGAACGGGCACTACTGACTCATGAACAGACGGTGTGTCACTAAAGGCGAGAGGAACGGGCACTACTGACTCATGAACAGACGGTGTGTCACTAAAGGCGAGAGGAACGGGCACTACTGACTCATGAACAGACGGTGTGTCACTAAAGGTGAGAGGAACGGGCACTACTGACTCATGAACAGACGGTGTGTCACTAAAGGCGAGAGGAACGGGCACTACTGACTCATGAACAGACGGTGTGTCACTAAAGGCGAGAGGAGCGGGCACTACTGACTCATGAACAGACGGTGTGTCACTAAAGGCGAGAGGAACGGGCACTACTGACTCATGAACAGACGGTGTGTCACTAAAGGCGTTAGGAACGGGCACTACTGACTCATGAACAGACGGAGTGTCACTAAAGGCGAGAGGAACGGGCACTACTGACTCATGAACAGACGGTGTGTCACTAAAGGCGAGAGGAACGGGCACTACTGACTCATGAACAGACGGTGTGTCACTAAAGGCGAGAGAAGCGGGCACTACTGACTCATGAACAGACGGTGTGTCACTAAAGGCGAGAGGAACGGGCACTACTGACTCATGAACAGACGGAGTGTCACTAAAGGCGAGAGGAACGGGCACTACTGACTCATGAACAGACGGAGTGTCACTAAAGGCGAGAGGAACGGGCACTACTGACTCATGAACAGACGGTGTGTCACTAAAGGCGAGAGGAACGGGCACTACTGACTCATGAACAGACGGTGTGTCACTAAAGGCGAGAGGAACGGGCACTACTGACTCATGAACAGACGGTGTGTCACTAAAGGCGAGAGGAACGGGCACTACTGACTCATGAACAGACGGAGTGTCACTAAAGGCGAGAGGAACGGGCACTACTGAATCATGAACAGACGGTGTGTCACTAAAGGCGAGAGGAACGGGCACTACTGACTCATGAACAGACGGTGTGTCACTAAAGGCGAGAGGAACGGGCACTACTGACTCATGAACAGACGGAGTGTCACTAAAGGCGAGAGGAACGGGCACTACTGACTCATGAACAGACGGTGTGTCACTAAAGGCGAGAGGAACGGGCACTACTGACTCATGAACAGACGGTGTGTCACTAAAGGCGAGAGGAACGGGCACTACTGACTCATGAACAGACGGTGTGTCACTACTCTTTTCCTTTTGAAATACCCGTTAACTACTACGATTCCTACCATCCATTATGATGTCATATCCTTCACTTGTTTAATTTAGTATTCATGGGGTTAGTTCACTTAGCTATTTGCCTTTCTCGGTTATCAGAGTCACCTCTTATATGGAATCAATTAAATTTAGAGATGTGGTTACCAATGTTGACACGTAATTAAAGTGTAATTAGTTAGGTACAGAGTGTTTTTAGAGGGAAATTTCCCCAAACTTACATTAATTAAAATTCAAAATACCCGACTGAGTAGGTCATTATGACTTGCTCGCTGGTTGTAGCATATTAAAAGCCTATATTATTTTAAGTTGATAAACATGTCATGTTGCTTCTTGTTAAAAATGTCGGGTTTGTAATGTAACAGGTTTAATATGCTAGTCTGTCGCCATGGCAACGGTGTCTTTATTTCTTTGAAATAAGATTACTGATAAACATGAGAGAGTGCGTATTTCTATATACTGTTGTCTTTATTTAATGAGTTTAATGGGATTGCCTAACCTACTTACACACGGACAACTACTTACGGTGCTGCTGTTTTATAAGTTACTGGAGAACTTTGATTGTTATCAAGGAATACAGGCTCCATTTTAGTTCTGAAAATTGTTAGTTCAACTGCTTCTAAATGCTCCCTATATTTACGTACATTTTTAATTCTAAATCAATTGAAGTTTTTGTTAAGATTAGCCTCTAAACCTTTGCATATTCCAAGTAAATGTCATGCTTGTACATTCCACTATTGCTTATAACCATTCGCTCCTTTTCGATAGGATTTTACAAATATTTCCATAATGAAACAATCGAATTTGCAACCTCTGTTTAAAACTCAACCGCCATGAAAAACTATATATCATAAATGTTATATTGAAATCACCGCAGTTGTATTGTCTAAGACCTAGTGGTGTCGCAGTCACGTTCTCGACCTTCAGGGACTCAAATGTAAACCTGAACTTCGTGACTCGGACTCGTCCTAGATCTTGCATAGCCGTTATCTGAGCATGCTTAATTCAAATGGAATAAAAGTGGATTTAGACCAATGCAGTTAAACTTGCATATACTGTTTTAATGTAGCTTTAATGAGTACTCTACTGTCCTCCTTGTTTGGGTGGATACACATATCTTGTGCTAAACATAGACATACTAAACTATTTTTAATTAGAAAAATTGCAAAAACAATGTGTTATTTGTATTTTGATAGCATCTTAAATCAATAAAGCTAACCTTAGATTACCTTAAAGAGATTAAGCTTAAAGATTACCTTAGATGAAATCAACAACATTAGTAGAAAATCTAAACATTATTACTCGACTTACAAATTGTACAAGATATTTTTCTATCCACCGAAAACAAATTGATAGGTAGAATGAAGTTAACGCAAAAAAGGGAATATTTTAGTATTTGAGCTTGTATAAAAACGGATAATATAGTTATGATTAAGAATGAACTAATTTTGATCAAAGCAAAAGGTCAAGAGGTCAATCTGTTTTGGTTGAGGTATAAAGTAATTGGTTTAAACTACCTGAGTCTTTCAATAGAAGCTGCGATTTATTTATAAATAATTTCCTTGTCTTGTTTAACTATCTGAAAACTCGTATTTTGATAGTACTTACTCAATTCCTGGTAAATAATCGTTCTGTAGGGCATCATAGTCTTCAAAAACCTTAGTTGCATAAACATTCATTTTGAATAAGATTGACGTTCTGAAAAGGGTGAGAAAAGAATTTCCTCCGTTCAGGGCAATTCCACATTAATTTAACCCAAAAAAATTAAGCTTATCATAATTTATTTAAAACCCGCTTGAAGAATTTTGCGGAATCAATAATTACTTCATAACGGTTTTTGAATGTTTTCCACTTTTATTAAATACTTTGTTTGTATAAAATAATCTCTTAATATCACAAAAATACATTCGGGTTTACTGAGGAAACTAAACAATTATATCTATACCCTAATTATTCCCTTCGTTTTCATTTTCGTGTAACTGTCACACCAACTTAAAAGTGCACTGCCAATTTAGTAAGTATAATGCAGAGATTACTTAAACAAATGGAAAATTTGTATACATCTTTCTGAAGAGCGAATCAAACATGTTTTCGAATTTTTTATTTAAATTTAGGAATACTAAATGGTAAATACTAAATACTAAATGCTAAATATTAGTATATTTTATCACTAGGAATAAAAGTGACATTTCCCGATACGAGCTCAGGTTTAGTGGCCGAGATGGAGCAGAGGTCAGAAAATAAGCGAGGATCGAAAAACCATCTTTAGTCATACTGCAAACAATTTTAAGATAACAATTATTTAATAACAATTATTTGTTTAACTTTTTTATCGTTAATATTTGGCTTCGATCTTGATCTTGCTATTCTAAACAAACAGATATAACACAAGTCTTCATTGTTTACCAGTTGAATAGTTCGTTCTATTCTTATTTAACAGCTGGTGACCTCGTGAGAAAAGTGTCATTTAATGATTTTTTTGTCCTAGATGTAAAAAAAAAACTTTAGCACCTCAATGCATTTGTTGAAAACAGCTGTTTTTAAAGCAATATGACGAAAAATAACATTTTGTAGCGATTATAAATGAAAAGTAATCAAATAATGAAAACGAGTATAATATATTAAAATACGTCAGTGACCCAATGATAAGACTTTACTGCCTTGAACTGGCAACCTGGGAGCCTGGTGTAGCGGGCAGAGCGCGCGACTTTGGTCCAGAATGTCCTAGGGTCGACATCCTGCAATCACAAATGGCTTATTAATATGTGACATTGTTACTTTCCTGATGGTTAAAAAAACTCCTTTACCAGACCAAAAACACCTAAAAAATCATTCTTTAAAATAAAATTACCAAAAAAGCAGAAAGAAAAATAAAAGACGGAGGTGTTGCGTTGTTTTGGATCGTTTTACAAGATCCAGAAGATAAATAGATAACGATCTAGACTAACTAAATTGTACAGGTATCTGAGGCGAGGAGAGATCCTCCTCCACTAAATGCCCTAATAAAATAACTAATTTTAATATAAGGAATTATTTAAAATTGTATTTTGCAATCTATTCCAACTAATATTAGCAATTTATAATATTTTGATTTGATTAATAAAACACTTAAATAACACTAATAATTGTTCTGAAATAAATGCCCTAGTAAATAACTATTTCTGCTACATTCCTTGTTAAACTTCACTTGCAGACTTTGAGATTCTCAGAAGAGCTTAGAAAGATTGCAAACTGAATGCTTAATGAAATAATCAGCAGCTTCACTTACAGCAATGCTAATTTATTTCATTACATGTTTTTTTATTATTTTTTTAAAAACATTTTATAACGCTTTTATGTGTAACTATAATATCGAAAAGATGTTTCCTCTGTCATGTTACTAATGTTATAGATTATATGCCTAAGTCGGTCGTTATTTCCTCTTCATATAAACAATGCGTATAAAACGAAAATTATTAGAAACTTTTTATTGTTTAAAATAAAAATTAAGTCACGAAATAATAAATCTACTAAATCAAGGTGTTGTTGGTAGTAATACATGTATATATATCTATCTATTTGTGGATATATTATCTACGTACCTTTTGTAACAATTTTTATATATTAACATGAAATATATAGAGCCTAATTAAATTAAACACACGCTACTACATTTATTGGAATAAAGTAAACTGTACTAAATTATTTAAGCAAGCAGTACGTAATAGTTTAACACCTAACTAACAAATCTACATACTTGTAAAATAGTTGACATTATAAAATATTACATACCTAATATTTAAGTTTACGAACACGGTTAAAATACCTCCGTCGCAGCAAACCTGCGTACTCCGCGAATTTCCAATGCGTATTTATGTGTCTCACTACTACATAGAGCTACTTACCAAGTTTCACAAAAATAAATTCATAAATAAGTGATGTATAGCATTTTATTTATTCTCCATAAGAATAACATTAGGGCTGAGTACGCAGGTTTGCTGCAAAGAGAAAGATAAAAATGTTTATTTTTGCAATTATCAATATAACTCACCAGGTGAAGCTACATGCCAAGTTTTATTAATTTAGGATCATAACTGAGGGAGATATAAAACTTTACTTATTCTTCTTATGAATAACATGGGACCGAGTATGCAGGTTTACTGCTATGGGGATAATCAACAATAAATAAGTTTTGTGTGCAAATATCAATATACCTCAACTAGCTGAAGCCACATACTAAGTTTTATCAATATACATTCATAAATAATCGAGATATCAAATTTGATTTATTCTCCATAAGGATAGCATTGGACGACGTACTGTGTTTAGCACTTTGAATATTTCCGCAACGGTTGGACGTAGAACAACAATTAAAACGCCAAATTTTTTTTGTAGAACTAAACTGATTTGTAAAAAGAAATGTGAATGTTTTAGTAAAATTATCTGAGGAATATCCAAAAACTTTTTTCCATAAGATTAACACAGACAATTTTATTGACGCATTTTTTTACTTTTCTCTACAACCACTTAACCTAGGTTAATGATTAAAAATGCCAAATTATTTGTTTTTTAAGCTCTATAAAATAGCTATAACTAAAATTTGGTGTTTTTTAAATTTTAAGGGAAAAATTCAAAAAACTGTTTTTTGGAAAATTGAAAACCCCCATAAAACCCCCTTCCCATAGCCCGATCAATCTGGTTTTTAAACTTAAAGTCATAAATGTTAATCTACACATTTGTGCCAAATTTCATCAAAATCGGGTGTTTCTTTCAAAAGTTAATTAGTTAAAAAGTCCAGTTAAGTGTGTGTGTGTGAGTTGTGTGTGTGTGTGTGTGTGTGTGTGTGTGTGTGTGTGTGTGTGTGTGTGTGTGTGTCCGTTACCGCGATAACGTTTGGAAGAAACACCCGATTTTGATGAAATTTGGCACAAATGTGTGGATTAACATTCACGACTTTAAGTTCAAAAACCAGATTGATCGGGCTATGGGAAGAGGGTTTTATGGGGGTTTTCAATTTTCCAACTATTTCTATATATATAAATTTGAACTATAATGTTTTTTGCATCTGGGGATCTCAGAACAAAACGTTATCATGGTCTTGGGCTTTGGTCTTACCATGCCACCTTCGGTAATAGCTTCTTCCCTATAGGGGAAATTCGCTAAAACTATAACAAACTTGTAAAAGGTTTTTGCCCTTTTTCAAAATATGTAATACGATTTTCCCCCCATAAATATAACTTGTTTTTAAACTGTAAGTGGTTGATCGAATATATATATAACACACACAATGAGGAAATTATATAAATCCACCTCTTGATTTATATTTTGTATTAAATCTACCCCTAAAATTTTCCAAAACTATACTTGAAAACAAACTTGATTCCCCAATATATTACACAAGCTGTATAATGTAGAAAATTGCATCAATCCTCCCACATGAGTAAAAATTAATAAGAATATATTAAACTGAAAAATGGTAAATGTTATTAAATATAATTAGTTTTGCAGTATGGTTTAATCGAAGATAAAAGAGAAAAAAATGTTATGGAACCAGTGCACTGAAATAATTTTGCAATCAATGCCAGCAAAGAAAAGAAAAGTATTGATTGCTCATGACCTAGTGATTGGATAAAAGTACGTTCCTAAACATCACTTCCTTTTTTGTAAAACAAATTTTGTCATACGGTATATATTTAATGTTTTTTACTCATGTCATACGCTGAATTATGTTGAAATCCAAGGGCAGCTAACATATCTTGATTTTATATATTTTACTTATTCAGAGACATTTGAGTGGCTATCCATTTGGAAGAATTCCAACTCACGTGACAACTCTCTAACTTCCCGTCTTTTCAGAAGGCTACAAAGAAATATTATGTTATTATTTCACTTTTACTTTTTATTTATAATTTAGACCTTGTAAAATATTACTAACCTAGTTTCAAGGCTACTTCATTACGTTCCTTATTGAACTCTTTATTACACAATTTACATAGCCCTAGAACATAGCCACAGTTGTCTTAAAGCTGCTCCAGAATTAATTAATTAAAGCAGATAAATTCAACCCTTAAGAGTCATGCATGAAACAATCACCTACGGGAAGCTCACCTGCTGCTTCTTATTGTAAATATATTATACAATGATTTACACTTCAGGCGTCTATAATCATCGACATAAATGTGACCTAACTTGAAGCAAAACGACTAAGCAGACTAACCTTTCTGACCCCAAGTAAAAAGTAATAATCAATTTGACTACGGCAAAACAAGGTCAGATAATGAAGGACAAATAATTACAAAGTAACTTTGTTTGTGTATTTAAAACACTTTTTACCTTAAGGATAGTAAGTAAAAGTCTTTTCCTAACCATTTTTTCTGCAACTGAAATGTGTGTTGTTATAAACAAACAAAATTATAATAATATAAATGGAAAAAAACTTGCCAACCTACGTCCAATGATATTTCTTTAAATATTTTAAAGCAGTTTAATATTTTAAAACATGGAGATATTCAGTTGCAAGCTTTGATGCTTATAAAACCATTGTTTTCTGTGAGTCCAACGAAATATGCGTTTGGTAAAAAATAGCCGAGCTGGTTTTCGTGGAAAATTCATATTATCGAAATAATTCAATACCGTAACTAAAAAAAACCTTGCTCATTGTTTTGTTGGTAATATTTAAATTTGAATCTTACAAAGAAAGAGGAATTTCTGCAATACTATTAGGATTAACTCGTAGGCATGTGTTTCTTAGCAAAGTATACATAGTTAGAAACCAATTTTTTTAAATAACAATAAAAAAGGAATCAAAAAAACATTAAGTGTAGCAACGGGCTTTTAAACGCCATATGACCTTCTGTAATGTACGCTTTACAGTAAATTACGAAAATGTAATGCAGCATGCATCATGGTCCTGCAATATGCATTTGATAAAAACTTATATTACAAGAGTTTTATTTCCAAATTTTTGGGCTTGGAAGGCAAAAATTAACGTAGTAAAGTAACTTCGCTAGTGATATTTCCTTTACTCGAATAAGAATATACATTCAGAGTATAATCCCCTGAAGAAACTTTACTGTTATTCCCCTAACGCGTATTTCACCCATAAACTGTACCAGTATCTTATTATATATTTTTTAAGGATGCTCAAGAAATCTTATGTTGCAGTTATAGGTTACATATGAAATCCTTGCAACCATAAAACTACAAGTAAAATTCATTAACCTCTCCAATTTGTCAATTTATATTAAGAAACCTAGTAAGTAATCTTATTCGACTTTAATCTTTAAAATATTTGAATATAATATCTCCGTTCCACGAATCCTTCAAAATTATCTCAACTTAAATTAAATAAGAACGATTTTGCACTGTTCTTTATAATGGTTAAGAAATAATAAATATCCGATTAAATTAATATCAAACCTGATAAAACGTGATCAAACTGTTTGCTAAATAAATAAAAATAAGCAATATCTAATTTTAAAATTTACGCCTATAACAAAAAAATTCGTCTATTTCTGATATATTTATTAGATATATTTTATCGATGTAAATTAGTATACTATAAAACATTGATAGATGTAATAACCCTCTTTGTAGAATTGCACTGATGACGTTGGTTTATTGAGATGAGAGCGCATTGGTTTTTATGTACAATTTTAGAAAATTAAAAATTATTAAATATCACAAACAGTGCCCATGATTACTTCCCTAGTGAAGCTTAAATTGAAAAATTAATTCCTTGTTGGTTAGTGGGTGTTAGTAGACTACTTCAGACGTCATTAGGCTTTGGCCTTCGCGCAATTGTTTATAAACGGTTTAATTTGAACTCAGGGTGATTTGTGCTACACCTTCGATTTCCTTTGCTTGATTGATTTCTTGGAATTGTATGGGTAACAAATGGTACTAAAATATCCATAATAAGGTAACATTGTTTTTTTTGACTTCTTGTGGTGAGTGACAGTTTAATTTCCCCAGAGTCATTGGGGAATAGCTTTAGCTATATCCTTCTGCTATTGGGCGATAAAAACAAACTACCTCTTTGACGAATATTTGTTAGGAATATATCTTCCATTGGTACATTCAGTTAAGGAAAATATATGTTTTCGTTTACGTTTTTGTGTTTCTGTGATAATTGCTGATATAGTGGAATTTGTAATATATATAATAACTAACATAAGTCATTATGAAACGATTATGAAATTGTAGAGTTGGCCAGCTAGAAATAAAGATAATTTAACTGGTTTATCACCTTCGTTATATATTTTACTCGTTAATTCTTTCAGTAAGGGTACCAATCATATTAATACTAACCACAATTATTTATTATTAGCTGGTAAAGTGTTAGGCTTCTCCTGGATAATAAATCACTTGTCTATGCTATGTCTATGGTTAACCTTTTCAACTGTTTGGAATCATGAAAATCTATTATTGTTGTAACAAAATTAATACTTATAAAAATAGAATTATAACTTTGAGCCGTTGAGTGGAGCCCTGAGGTATTTTATAAAACCTTTTATTAATCAACATCTAGGTGCGTGCCAAACGTTAACTCTGTAGGCCATATCAATATGTAGGCACTTTGATAAGTCAGTGGGTAGTATTTGCATTATTTATATAGGTTTTTCTAAACATACATAAATTAAATGTTTTAATCTATTACATTTTAAGGTATCCGCACGTGCACCGTAGAATAATTTACTGGATTGAATAGGAGAATACGACAAGTTATTGAAAAAATAAAGGCATGACGAAAAAAATAAAGTTAAATGAAAAAAAAACAATCTTAAAACAAAGCTCTACTCATGAAGGAAAGTTGATTTATTATAGCCACCGAGGAAATCCTCAGAGACGAAAATCTCCAAGAATTAATGGTTTGTTTTCATTAAAGTAGCTCTACTATAGTGATCTTTTCCTTAAATATTTTTCTTAAAAACAAATTTTAAAGAGCCTGTTTCATTGTTAATATGGGTACACCAAACGAACCGGGGAAAATAATAAAAGTGTCGCAGTTGGATAGATGAGAACTTATATGTGAAAATAAAATGATATATCAATAAATTACAGCAAAACACAAGATTAATAATAGTTATTAGTAGTAAATATTATTACTGTGGGTTTATTTTTTCCTATACATTTTTTTTATTAATGACCTTAACGTAAAATCATAACAAATTTCAACACAGATTTACTATGATTAGGTATTATGAAAATATGACACATTTTACTTAAGGCCATTAGTCATTGTTTAGTAAATATTAATAGTTTATCACTTAGTATTTTTAGTAAAAATGCAACAGGAAATTAAATTTTAGTGTATCCATTATATTCTATGTCTTACTAATATATTTTTCACATTTATTACGTCCATTTACTTTAATTCAAACATGGCTATATTATAACATGGAAAGTATTTGTTGTAATATCTAAATAATATGTTAAATTTTGCCTCGGAAATGAGTTTTAGTTTTTATTGTAGTTAGTTATCAAGTCCTTCAGTCCGAGCAAAGTATTAACGGTGGTGCCTACCTTTCAAGTGTGTAGACTTAGGGTAATGGTACTCTAAAAAAAATTAACTGTCGTTTTGGCCGTAATTTTAAATGCAAAAATTCATGTTTTTATGAATGCTTCTATAAATTTTAAGAGCCAAAATTTGGCTCTTTATTATAAAAAACCATAAACGAAATGTTCGATTATTGATGATTAAACAACAAATTTTATTTGAACCAGATTCGTAAAAGAGACATAATGTCGGACACTAATACTTCAAAACATAACTAATACTCTAAAAAAACAAACTTATGTGCTTCAGACACAAGCACAGGGAGTTTACACTGAACGAAGTTTCAAAGGCAGCAATTTTTTATATATAACTACATTTGCAGGTAAGACAAAATATTATTCATTATTTACGTACAACATAATATCGGTTATAGTATGTTTCTTAAGCACTTGCAAAAATTAGTTTCATGTTTTATCTTTCAAAATAAAAATCAACTACAGGGTCTTATTCTATAAAATTAAATTGCATGATAAATTGGATTTACGAAAGGATATGATCCTCATCCTAATATTCTCGCTGAGCGTGGCCTGCAATCTTCTGCTGATAACAGCGTTTTAAAATTAAATCACTGGAGTTTGAATTAGGATTTTTGTAATGTAAATTATTAACATCATAATTCAAATAATTTAATATATTTTGCATACAATTTAATATTCATATCAACGTTTATATTTTTGGAATTTTCGTATTCTTTGGCTAGTTAAGTGTGAACCTGTGTATTATGTTACTTTTCAAATAATCTTAACTTTTTATATTAAAACACTGATAATTTTCAGCACTAAGCCCGTCGTCAGATTAAATTAAATGTATAAGAGTCAATATTTTCATTAGCCATTTGAGTTATTTTCTTTATAATGTGTTTTCTTCTAAGTATTTTTATTTTTTCATAAATATGGTTTAAAAATATTCGGGAGATGATTCAATATTCAGACTCACTATGATAGCTCAAATATAAATGTCTTCTTTCCAGTTCAACTTTTCTGCTTTCTTTCTATGTCTTAAAATAGATCTGTTTGAGTTTTTTTTTGTTTTTTTTGTTTCAGGAAAAGTGGCATATAATACATTAATATTTCAAGTATAACACTTAATTCAATATGAACTTAATTCGCCTAAGTATGCACTATTCTTAATGAAGGAGTATTTTATTCGTTAAATTATATTGTGATGCCGTTGTCGTTAGATATGATTTTTAAAAAGTTGTTTATTTATTATATTCTTTAATTTGCTTGTAATATTTTGTTGTGAACACTTATGGTAATAAATATTATAATTTTCAATTTTTGTAAATATGGCAGATATTTGTATTTTTAAAAAGAAAATTAGTTTAGTACGCATTCATAATTCAACATAACTTTATATTCAATAAAATAGATTTTGAAAATACCTTGCTGTATCTTTGTTGGGGAGAAGCCGACTCCCCAAGAAATATTAATATTATTAAATATTGATTTACTATCTTGTTTATTTTTTAGTTAAAATATGTAACAATTAACTTCGACTCGGTTGTATATCGTAAGTTTTAAAACGTGTGCAAATGACAATCTGATTCAACTCGGAAACTTAGTTACCATTCTGGAACTGCATCATTACATCCATTAACATGTTTATCCATGCGTCCTTTCATTACCCAATTATGTACACTATTTAGATTTTATTTTAGCCTTCACCAAATGCTCATGAGTGACATAGTCCATTGTATGTTTATATTACTTACAGGTAAATCTTGATTATGTTTGAACTATTACTGACAACCTGATATTAAAACTTCCATGATATAATACAAGGAATATAAAGAAGACCAAGGCGTGTTTCCAGTAATCTATTGCCGCCAATGAGCATTCCGAGTGCCAATCCCAACCCCCTAGGAGCCGGTTTCCCACCCGGGTCACGTGGGAGGTTCCCGCAGGTAATCGTCTCGTACGTGGCTCCCGCATAATTTATCTGCTTTAATTAGTTCTGGAGCTGCTTTAATATAATGACTGTTGTTGGGAATACGATACAAATGTATTAAGTAGAGACAGTAATTAGTCGGATGGGCAATCGTGCAAGCTGAGTTTACTTAGTTTATATGACGCGTAACATGTGAAGATTAAAAACATAGAAATACAATTATTATATGATAATGGTAGCTAATTTATGACTAGAAAAGGCCCGATATTACTGTGAGATGTAATTATTTTAATTTTTTCTAATGAACAAGGAAACCACACTAACAAGGGTTTTCTTATTATCTTGTAGTTTTAATTTAATAACAAACTGATATATTAATCCAAGTGTTATTTTATCTTTAAATGTGTTTATTTGTAAACTGAAAGTTAACAAATCAGGAAGCTACAGACATGTAACTTGTGTTGGATTGGCTCAAAATGGAATGTCACTTAAATGTCTCAGACTAAGTGAAATACTTAAACTCAAGATATATTAGCTGGCATTGACTTACTAAAGAATGTTACATTTTTATAACATTAGAAACAATTATTATAATAATTTGCAACTAAAAAATTTAGAAAATAATACCCCCGTCACAGCAAACCTGCATAATCAGCGAATTTCCAATGAATATATAAAATAGCACATTAAAACACTTAGCAGGATTCACAAGAAATATTTTCACAAACAAGCGATATTTAAAATATTAATATTCTCCATAAATATAACATTGGGGATAAGTACGCAGGTTTGCTGCAACAAGAAACACAAAATAATGGGTTTTGATGCAAATATCAATAGAACTCATCTTAGTAAAGTCACAATCCAAGTTTCATCCATACACATTCATAAATAAGCGATATATAACATTTTAATTATTTCCATAAGAATAACATGGGGACCAAGTACCTAGGTTTTCTGCTACGGAAACCATAGGCAAAAAATTGTTTTTTTGTGCAAACAACAATGAACCACATCCAGATGAAGCTTTATAACAAATTTCATAAATAAACAGGATAAATAAACTACGTCTTCCAGCACCATAAAGTATATTTACACTTATACTGTACTTACATATAAGACGGTAAAATTATACACAAAAGATGGTATAAGGCGATCGATTTCAACCAGTTACACTGGTCATCATCAGTCCCAATCAGAGAATCTTTATCTTCTTATGGTATTATCTTCTTATGGACTACATTCTCTGATTGGGCCTGATGATGACCTGTGTAACTGGTTGAAATCGATCGCCTTATACCATCTTTTGTGTATATTTTACCGTCTTGTATGTACGTACAGTATAAGTGTAAATATACTTTATAGTGTTGTAAGACTATTTTATTCGTCCTGTTTAGTTGTAACAACACGTGTCATGCTAATAAAGAAATTGTTCATAAATAAGCAAGATATAAAATTTTTCTTTTTCTCCATAAGAATAAGACAACGTACTGTGTTTAGCAATTTCAATATCTCAGTAAATAATTCACGTAAAGCAATAATCAAAATATCAAATTGTTTGTTTTTGTATGCTTAATTCAATGGTAAAAATTAAAATTTTATTTAAATACAAATTACATTTTGAAACCCCAAAAAACCCATTTTTGTCGTAAAAAACCCCCAAACACCCTTTGGATGGTGCGATTCGTCTAGTTTTCAAACTCGTTGAAAAAAAATGGTGCTTTACACATTTGTACCAAGTTTCATTAAGATCGGATCTTTTTTACGAGAGTTATCGTGCTTAAGTCTTACCATGAGACCTACGGTAATAGCTTCTTCCCTATAGGAGAAATTTTCTAAAAATAAAATTACCCTGTTAATATGATTTGTTCATATTATAACACCTTTAGCTTGCATAAACAACACCAGTGACCTTATTTTTTCCTTTTGTATAAACCCTTTGGAGAATTAAATGAACTAACGTGATAATTTTTATTTTTTTATTTTTTATTTTTTTATTTAAGGTAAATTATTATACCATATTTCTAAAATCGTTGTTCAAACCATATGTATTATATAATAATATGTTTCATATTTTAAATATGCGTAATGAATGGGCTTTGATTATCCCCTGACTTAATTTAGCTACTATACCACTACAGTTATTATTTATCACATTACGTGTTGTTATTACTTACGGGATGTAATAAAAGACGTCTTACAACACTTAAGATATATTTACACTTATACTGATTTACATACAGACGGTAAACATCTTTTATTTATGTTAACCGTCTATATGTGAATCAGTATAAGTGTAAATATATCTTAAGTGTTATAAGACGTCTTTTATTACATCCCGTACGTGTTTCTCTTTTAACTTTCGACAAAGTCTTCTGGACAGCTTTATAATCACAGCTTGAGTCTCGGACGACTTCCACGTGATCATGGTACAACTTCGTACCGAAACCTGGTCGTGAAATAAACGATACTACAGAACTGGTTACGGAAAGGTAATATAAAACCACTATTTTCATAAGTCTTACCAGTTCAGGGGCAATTATCAAATATGAATAATATTATAATTTGTATACTTGAATGATGTGCCATTCATCAAAGAATTTAACCAACTTTTTAATAGATTAAATGTTTCTGTAGTTTCTCTGCATTGAAAGGATAGTTTTAAACGTTTGAGGTGCTTATTATAATTTACTTTGTTTTTTAATATGTATAACAAAATATTTTACTTTAAATTTATTCTATAGCTTACCTAATTACAGCTATATAATTACGGACTAAGATAACAACTAATCTACGAAAATTATGATTTTTTTTATAACTCTATCAATATTTCTACCGCGTTCCCATTTATCGGGCATATTTAATTTTTATAAATTAAATTATAAATATCTAAGTTAACCAGTCCAACGTTTGCCATGTTTAAAAAGTGCAAGGAATAGGTTTATTATACCGCTGTGAGAGAACTGACAGACATTTCTGCCGTTGATAGAAATAAACCCACCTCGCTGGCTTGTTATCATAAGTCATAAGTCATAAGTCTCTTTATTCGTTTTAATAGTTTACAACTTTGAATACGTCAAACAAGTTATTGAATTTAATATCGAGACAGGAGACTACTTAAACATCTTCAAACATGTAACGTTTAAATAGGTTATAAACTAAGTAGTTTTAATACTTTAAGTGGGTCTCAAACGACTAAAAGTAAATTTGTTGCGTTGTACTAACTTCCTACAAGTCTTCCTACAGAATTTACCGCAGAAAATCACCCTTTAACTTTCTTTTCGAGACTACATTCTTAATGTGGAGCTTATTTAACAGTTTTACCCCCATATAAAAGGAGAATTTTCGCAGGAGAAAAACACTGAATTTATTTAAACTGTAACAACGAGAGCGATATTTTTGTAAGTTTGTATTCTCCGGAGATAGAATTAAACTCCCATTCGGATGTGAATCCAATGTTATGCCCCTCTTCCCTAACTGTCATAGATCTACATATGAAAGGCTAAGTAAATATAACAAAATATTTTATTAAATAATTTTAATCTTACAAAGAATATCGTTAGTAATATGTTGTAAAACAAAAGGGGATATTATAAATCGCAGAGAAAATGTGTTCGTCGAGTGAGTAGATTTTTGACTTTTGAATTTTTTATATCTCTCACAGGGATCGTAATGCTGCCTATAACTGATTTATGGCCTGAAAAAGATTGTTTTCATTACCTTTATAAAATAAATTTCCCGCTTTATTCTATTAACATTTTATTTGTTACAGCTATGCTTTCATAGCAGTTTCAAATTTAATTTTACACTTGAATATTCATAAAATAGTTGACTTAAAGTAATAGAAAAATATTCCGAAAATATTTTTAAAATCGTGAAGTTTTAAATTGTACTGTACATAAATTACTTAACAGGTACGTGCCATATCACATTTTAAAAAGTAATTTACTTTTTAATCATAATATTTGTATATACAGTAAACTGTTTATGAAACCACATAACGAATAGGGAATTAATTAGTTTTTACAAGGTAAACTATTCTTTATAATGTTTCCTATAATTCGTACAAAAGAAATTACATTTAAAGTCAGTCGTGAAATTTATATAATGTATAGTTGAGCTAAGATTAATTTAATAAATCATAATATTAAATATTTTTTTATAAGAACAAATTATCACACTGTTAGGGTTTTTTTATCGAAACAATGTGAGTCAACTAAAAGAGTCACCTAACTGTGCATTTGCCTTGAACAATACAACAATAGCAATTAATGTTTCGTTAACTCTTCAGAGTTGGACTTTATATCTATTGAATCTATAATAATTTGTTTTTGAAATTTGTCTATTTGATTAATTATTCTAAAATTATATCCATCAGGTATACATGGTACTACTAAATTTCATATAAAACATCCTTCTTACACTTTGAATGTACATAGAAGTTCCAAATAACCAAATATCACTTCCAATAGAAAGCAGTAAAGCACAACTTCACTAGTGGTCACCGTAATCAAGCAACTGCTTATAATAAAACCGGCTTTAAAACTGAATACAGTGAATCATTATTCAGTTACCGATTCTTTAAAACCATCGACGAATAAAAGCTTTCTCCTTTTCTCTCTAAACCGGCACATAATTTATTTGATTTTCCTTTTTTGAAATCATATAATAAGGTATTCAATGTTGTTTCATCAACAGACACGAGTGGGTCCGATTATAAATTAGATAGCCTAATATAACACTAAATATTGCAAATAGTTTATCATTAGAGAACAATAAAATTTTTTTATAAAATAAACTCAACTGTTCCACTTTAAGTATCTGGGAATACCCTTGAAGAATCTTAGATAAATGATCGTTTAACGAATTTCAGTTTCAGTACCATCATGAAGTATAGTATTCAGCTATAACTTATAAGTATAGTATGTTACAATAACTTTAAATTTGCAATAATTATACAACTAATAAATCCTAATCTACTAATGTACTGTATATAATTTAAACGTTACTTTAATATCATCCATTTTGTTTATGCCTTACTGACACTGTAGTAAATAAACCCTACAGTATCACCTTATAAGAACCACTAGGATTCAGCCACATATGAGTCTCACTACCCAAATAGTTAGAGAGGTTAGAGTTTTTATATAACAGTTAAACTGGATCACAATTATATACAAATTAAATTTAGAGTTCAGAGTAAACATCGAGTCCCGGGAGTGGACTTGCAAGCTCTGAGTGACGAACCGCGACAAAAACCGTTCCCCCGACTTTAAAACCCCCGACACCCTTTTCTCCATCTGTCAGGGAGTACTTCCATCTTCGCTTATTTGCGTATCTTGAACAAATATAAATCAAATAATTGAACTACTTTAAACAGTAAAAAACGAAGAATATTCGTAAAGTGATCGCGTCTCATAAATACTGAATTGTAAATTTTGGGTAACTAAATTTGTCTGATGACCACGGTTTTAACTAGTAAGGATTAGCACAATAGAATTGACAATGGATTAACAAATTACACAATACACAATTACACAAAATACACAATTAGCTATGTATTTATCATTGATGAGAGTGTTGTTGAGGGTGCTTTGTGAGATGAGATTTCTGGGATTGCCTATTAATATAGTGATTCTGTAAAGCATGTACGAAAATTGTGGATCGTTTTTCTCACTGTCCGTGCGTTGTGGGAGAAGTTCACGAATGTCGTTAGGAAGCTATTGTAATGTAAAATTTCAGAAGTTCCTAGTAATTAGTATCGGTACTCAGGGCTACGTCGTTTAGGCTTTCAAAGTTTCAATGCAAATCTTATGGAAGAACAATAATTAAATTAATTGTGTATTTGACAGCTACAAATACTTTAAAAATAGTAAGAACATATGTTTCAAGCACAATGCAAATTATAATTAATCTGATTTACCTTGATCAAATCATCATATATAGTACCGCTGTAAGGAAAAATATGATTCCCATATCAACACCCATTAAACATATCGGTTATCTTAAGGATTACGTGGTCAATCAAGAAATATTCGTTAGTATACGGTAATAAGCAAATATTGCATTTCCTTCACTAATATTCATTTCAAGGAAGACAACCAAACTATTTTGTTTGAATAAAAAGGATAACATTATAAGCTAAAAGTCATTCCAGAGCTGGACATTGTTGGTACAAATTGAATGAACAGCTGGAATGCTTCTGGGTAAAATTATGTTTTCTCTAAAACCCAGGCTTTAACTCATTTTGGACTGGTTTGGATCAAACAATTGTCTGTTTTCCTTTAAAATAACATAGCTCCTAATTCAGTTGCAAGCTGGAGACATATCTTGATTAAGGATTCAAAGAATCAATTATCTATACAAATAAATTAATAATAAACATTCTGGGAGTAAGAAGAAACTGCTCAAGTTTTATTATTGTAGCTTACAACATCGCCACAGGGAGCGTTTTTAATTTCATAATAAATTAAATTCAAGTTAATAAGATTGTTTTATTTAAAAATGCATTGGTACTAAAATACATTGGCTGGGAAAAGAAACTGCATGTGCAGATATTCCCACCGTCCACTGCAACCCATGTCATGTATCTTAGTGGACAATTGTTTCGACCCTATTTACCAGGGGCATCATCAGCCCGGGTGTCCAAGGTTGACACATAATAGCGAACTTGACGTTCTTGTCGATAGTTACAGCAATGCTCAAAACAAACGAACACATAAAATAAAAAGTACATTGAAACATTTTTCGAAACTGAATGTTGTTATCGGGTCTAACGCGTGCGGAGCGGTGCAAATAAAGTGATACCTGATAAACAACATTCAGTTTCGAAAAATGTGTCAATTCCCTTTTTGTTCAATAAATTTGCTTTATCTGCACTTCATAAAATGTATTTAAATAATTGTATGGATCAAAACACTCACTAAACACTAAATGAGAACAAGATTTTCCCGCTTCCACTTGCTTCATCAGCCCCAGCCGCATTTGTCTTCTCATTCTTTGGTTATTTTCATATATTTGAGAACAATTATTCTCATTCTAAAATTACTAAGGACTTGTTTTTGACTATTTTTTCTATTTTTGACTTGTTAAATGTTTGCCTGAATTTTCAAGGAAATTAAATAGGGTTAGTCAATACATCAAAAATAATTTTAAATGTTAATGCTCTTAAAATAATGAGGCATTAGACCACCAACTGTTACCATGGTAACAAGAAACATTATGTGTATACTACAAAAAAAAACGATCTAAACCAAAATTTACAACGGTTCATATACTGTAAATATAACACGGTTCTTGTTTAAAAAAATAAGAATTACTAGTCTTGGAATTTATATATTCTCCTACATTTTGATTTATATTGCAATCCATACCATAGTATATGTATGCAACGGTTGGATAGATATAGTAACAGGTTTTTTATCGTATTTTGTTGTGTTCATGACGGTTTGAATTATTTCAACTAGGAGACCATTCATACGCTGAATGATATAAGAATGCAGCCATAAATAACATAATTCAGGCTTCCATATTTAAGAAATTATTTTGTTCATTAATCACCACACGAAATAACAAAGTTTTAGCGAATGTTTAATTTTAAATTTGAAACTAAATAAATTTATTACAAATGTACTTTTAGATTTTAAGGAGTCTTTTATTTGTTTTTACTACATTCATGTTAAAGGAGATATATTTATTCCAAGGATTTTGTAATGCAGTATATTTTAAAATAACCCCATTGCAGTAAACCTGGGTACTCAGCGAATTTCCAATGCATATATATGTGACTCACTACTACATAGAGCTATTTACCAAGTTTCACAAAAATACATCCATAAATAAGTGATATAATACATTTGATTTATTCTCCATAAGAATAACATTAGGGTTGAGGACGCAGGTTTGCTGCAACGAGGAAGATAAGTAATGTATTTTTTTTGCAATTATCAATACAACTGAACCAGGTGAAGCTACATACCAAGTTCTCTTAATGTAGGTTCATAATTAAGGGAGATATACAACTTTACTTATTCTCCATATGAATAACATGGGGGCCGAGTATACAGGTTTTCTGCTACGGGGACTATCAACAAAAAACTTGTTTTTTGTGGTAATATCAATATACCACAACTAGTTGAAGCCACATACCAATTTTCATCAATATACGTTCGTAAATAATCGAGATATAGAATTTTATTTATTCTCCATAAGGATAACATTGGACAACGTACTGTGTTTAGCACTTTGAATATCTCTGCAACGGTTGGACGTAGAACAACGATTAAAACACCAAAATGTTTGTTTTGTTGAGCTAAACACATTAATAAACAGAAATGTGAAGTTTTTAGTAAAACTATCTGAGAAAAATCTAAAAACCTTTTTCCCATAAGATTAATATGGGACACGTTTTTTTAGATTTTCTCCACAACCAATTAACCTTGGTTAATGATTCAAAATACTAAATTATTTGTTTTTTAAGCTCTATAAAATGGCTATAACCAAAATTGAGTGTTTTTAACATTTTGGGGTCAAATTTGCAAAAAACCTATTTTTGGAAAATTTTAAACCCCCATAAAACCCTGTTTCCATATTGCGATCAATCTTGTTTTCGAACTTAAAGTCATAAATGCTACTCTCCACATGTGTGCTAAATTTCATCAAAATCGGGTGTTTCTTTCAAAAGTTATCGCGGTAACGAACACACACACACACACATATATATATATATATATATATATATATATATATATATAAATTTAAACGAATAGTGTTTTTGGCATCTGGGGACCTCAAAGCGAAAAGTTATCATGGTCTCGGGCCTATGTCTTACCATGCCACCTACGGTAATAGCTTCTTCCCTATAGGGGAAATTCTCCAATAATGCAATTCGAGCATCTCGCCCAAATTTATCTATTACAAATTTAGTTCAAAGGTCACGGGTTCAATTCCCGGGACGCCACACAAGTTGAGGGATTGCCCGCTTTCCCTTGAAAGCGTTTATACGTTCTTAACAAAATGCCTCTGTCGTTTAATTAAATATAAACAAAACATAATATGTTTTAACTGTCGTTTAATATACTAAATATTTCGTGAAGTAAACATGTATTAGGGTTGACTGCTTTCCTTATTATATATCCTAATCTAATTAGAGTCGTTATTAGTTAATTTTGATGAACTAGACTAAACTAGTTGATAAATTGTATTTGTTGATAATTTTGGTATTCAAATATTTATTTATGTACTAAAACAAATCTTACTGCATGTTTTTATATGGAAAACTGTAAAATGGTTAACTATTTTTGTTTGAAAATATTCCAGAAAAAACATAACCAAGCATTGGTAATTTCTAATAGATTTTTGTACTTGTTTGGAGTTGTTATATTATACAGACTTTAATTTGTACATGCTTGCAGTAATCATAACAAAACAATGGAGCGTGAAAGTTTGCTCTCAGGATTTATGTCTCTTTGGGAAAATATGGAAGCAGAAAAATCGAGTTTTGATTTCACATAACCCCTAGGGGTGTCTAACTTTGCTTCTAATTGACTTTTCGTCATTAGATTCCATTGTTATTATCTTTATGGGGTAAAAAATAAAACCACAAAACAAAAAACGCTTACAAAACTAAGTTAATTTGAAACTGAAAACCCCTTTAACAGTATTAGTATCAAACAAGTAAATATCGGTTAGGAGGTTACAAGAAAAATAATCAAATCAAATATAATCTGGATTTCGGTCAATTAAACCCAGAATTGATAAAAATACATATTTTTTAGAGATTCATAAATAATACACAAATTTTGTTAGCCATAACCTCACAAACACATATCTTTAGAAAAGGCTACTTAATAAATGTTAATGCTAAAAAATAAACAACATAAATTTCAATATTTACAGGGAAACAAAGTAAAAGAACAAGGCCCGTCGTCTTGAATTTGATTAAGATGCAAAGGTAACCTGGGACACAATATTATCGATGTACTGTTTGCTACAAATAGCTAGATCTTCAAAAGTGCCTGGGTTCAGTCTTCACTATGGGAATTTTTAAATTTACACTCTGTATATGGCATACAGCTAGCCCTAAAGCTAGTGAGTATTACTTACTCCAAATTTCTGCTACAACGGAGATATTTATATTATCACTATGCATTAAAACACAGTTTGTTATGTGCATAACGCTAAAATGGTTTCAGTTAAATTTTACAAAACTAGTGTTCAAGTAAAGTTTCTTTAGAACTTAATTTAAGCGCAAAGTACACAACAAAACTTGAGAACCCCGTACCTTTGATCGTCGAGGCGCATCCAATGCCAACACTAGTGCATCTTTCAACTTCTGTTGAAAATAACCATGCCAATTTTGCTAGAATTACTAATTGCTTGGTAAAATACTCGCTAAATGAATGAACTGTTCATATCAATAGGTGTATACTATTATTGCATACGTTTTCGATGGCATAGGAATTATTTATATAATAAATTATAATTAAGAAGTAATAGTCTTGGAATTTATATATTTTCCTTCATTAAAAGTTTACCATTACCTAATATGTGCATTCAATCTATTGCATAGTATATGTATGTAACAGTAGGATAGATATAGTAACCGGTTTATTTTAATTCTTCTTAGGACTAGCATTGATTATACGCCCTAAACATCAATGGCTCTAGCAACGGAACATTTAAATCGCTTGGTTTGTGTTTCTTAACTTGAACATAAACCGTAGGACTACGTAATCTTGTTTGCAAACTTCCGATAAGCCACTGCAAACTTGGTGGCAATCCTAATCCAAACATAATAAACCAGCCAACGTATACAAGCTCATGCTCCCACGCTTAAGTTAAAAAAATGTAATCCTAAATGTTTTAACTATACAACAATGAAGTTGTATCGACATACAATATGATCCCGTACAGTTTCGCTGAACATCTTCTACATTTTCAGTAAAATCAATATAACTAATGTACATTGTTTTTAGGGCTTATATTATGCTTTCAATCAAGTCAAGTTTTATTCATTTAGAAACTGAAAAGTATAATTTTGTAATTTCATGCCATAAAACAAGACAAAAGTTTGTTATTTTGTTTTTCTTTGTTTTTTAGGGGTGTCCATTGTCGGTTAAAACATATATTGAATAATAAACATGTTTTTTATGCTATACAAAAAAAAATTATATTTTGACTTCAAATTTTATTTAATTTCTAGATATTGTTAACACAAGCATATTTTATATATACAAGGAAGCTGTACTTTCGGAAAATATTTAAAATCGATTCTTGAGGTCTGAGATCAAGGTGACCTTCGGGAATAAATGCACGCTAAGCTTACAACCTAACTAAAAATGAGAGTGTTAGTTTGATGTGATGAGATGTGAATTTATTTAAAAACTATACTGACAACATTCTAAATTAGAATAATATTGGGTGACAAAAACAGAATTGGTGTGCTAACAACAATGACAGGCATCGGACGCGGTAGGTAAAGCGTTGGCCTAATTTGTTAGACTTGGTCAAGCGTAGGTTAAAACCCAATTAAAATAATAATATTATGATAGTGGTTTGCCATTATCACGAGATATTTATGTGGTACCTCTTCTTATACTTTTCCCAGATCACGTTATACTGTATTACAGAAAAAAACAAGAACAAAAAACAAAAGAGTTTGCGTATTACGCAAGACTTCCTCTAGACATTTTATAATTTGCGGAGTATAATAAAAGTTCATTGTTAAAAATAAAACTAAACATGTAGTTTATTTAAAATGTTTAATAGATTGTTTAAAATATTTATCTCAATTTAATACAACTCGTAGGACGTTACAGTTGTCTTGAGGAAGCTGAACTTTTAATTGAACTTCAATCTTCCCCAAGTTGTTGTTAACGTTAATGTTGACGATCACCTTGATGTTATACACAGATTGTTGTTGGCTTCAACTAGGTTGTTTAGTCATTTATGACGCTTATTTGCCTACACTCATTGTTAATATATAAAATGGGAAAAGAACAACTTTAATGTCTTAAAGCAAGAATAATAAGTTTTTAAATAGAGCCACTACTTTTTTTAATATGTACGTGTTGTACATTGTGTTTTATATGAGCAGGATACATTTAACTGTAAATATAATAGGGTACTAGGTGAACCCGTACGAATGTTAAATTGCAAATTTTGCTTTTAAAAGTAATTGTATTCAGTTTTAAAATAAATCAATCGACGATAAGGAAAGCAAAAACATCTAAATAAGTAACAGATATTTATATTCATTAAATCTAAATGCATTGTTTACAAAAGCTCTTTCAAAACTACATTAGTTGTAGGAATTTCATTATTGCTGTCAAAAGATGTTTCGTTATTTTCTATTGCACTTTTAAGTATAAAAGAAAACATATTTTATTTATATAAAGTGATTTATATAACAATTTTGGATTACCTGTCCAAAATGTATTAACAGCTGCAATTCAAATAAAATTATTCTCCATGTTAGTCGAATGGGTAAACGAAAAAACTTTGAGGGTGGAATAAATAAATAAACCCTATTATATATATATATATATATATATATATATGTATTCTTGCTGATTGCGTGGTCCATAATGAATTAACAGCTGCAATTATTTTGGTGGAAACAAACGAAACATCTGGGTATTTTAATTGGGAATTTTAAATGTTACACACTTTCAGTTTTTTGCCATATGTTCGAGTTCTATGACCTAAATCGAAAATCTAAAGCCAGTTTGCACATCTGCACACCTAGACGCACGTTAGGTGTATAATATGTGGGGTTAAGTCTTAAAACAAAAAAGCCTTATCGTTTACAAAGTTTGTATGTAGTGTATTTCTAATATTGATAGATGTTAATGAATATTTATTAAAAAAGTAAAAGGCATTATAGAACAATACAATTTTTTACTCGGCAGACAATTTGTTTACGAATTGTCGCAAGTAAAAACTTAACTGTTCAGTACAAATAATGACTGTCTTTTGAAATAACATTTATGAAATAATACTGTAAATACTTAACAAAACTGTATCTTAATATCAAACCAGATTGATATAATGAACTCTTCGCGAGGAAACATGTTGCTAAAAGTAACGAGGAGGAACTTTTAACGAATTTCTTCATACCTCCAGGGCAAATGTTTTGCATTTCCTTGATTTAGATGTGTAAGAGGGCTAAATTTTCCTTATTCATGTAATTTATTTTTGCGTTGAGTTATTTTTGAGTTTTAGTTTTTACTAAAATTAGGTGTTATTTAGTATTGTAATTATATGTTCTTGCCTTTCACGTTATTCTTATTTTGATACGTTTTTATCTGTTATGCCTGAAATGAAATGTTAGTTGCCTTTGTTCATTTACTGCATTGTTATAATCATTTGTTAAACTAGTTATAATAACTTGAACTTTAACTCAAATTATAATAGTTATTATTTACGCTTAATTAACTTAAACGTTTCATGATCTATATTTGTCCATAGCATTACTGTATTCAACTTTCATAATTGGTTTTGTCCGTTGGCACTAAAAATCCAATAAATGTCGAATAACACTTAAAGGTACTTTAAAATTTATTTACCATAACGATAAAACTATGTAAACTTACGCATCCTAAATCAATTTGTATTATAACTAGTTATAGTTTAAAACACTTTTATTTGATTTAGATAATCTAAGACTAAATTTAGTTTAATATTGAAAATTAAGTTGGAACATATGTTTTGGAAACTTGAAAATGTATTTATAATAAGTTTATCTTTCGTAGTAACAAGATAAACAACAGCAATAATAGAATAATTGTTATTGTACTTAACCTTGTTAAGCAATATGCATTGAGAATGTGCCGGACCACAATGGAGCCAATATTATTTAGTTTTATTGCAACAATAGCCCAGTAACTCGCACCACTGAGTCGGAGAGTGATTCTTACCTGTCTCTCATGTTACTAAAAAAAAACTTGTTACCAATAAACCTAACATTTTATCAAGCCAACGTATACAGCAAACAGTCATGCTCTTGATTCTGACTAATCAACGGTCCTAGCAACACAATCAGCCGGTCTTAGTCTGTAACAATGCTACACAAGGCATCTCACTCATTCTACTCTCATAATGCATTTCTTGAATTACTCACAAGCTTTCGTCTGAATCTTATATAATAATAACATATATCGATAAATTTTTATTAAAACTACATAAAACTGAATATGAAGTCACCAAAATATTGCAAGAGCGTTATTAAAATATTTCCTAACTTCAATTAATGTATAGTTATATTTACAACAATGTACAGTACTTAAAATAATGTATAACACACTAACTAGTTGTTTTGGGTTAAAGGACACTTTTGAGCTAATCCCAAAGTTCCATAGGGATGCTACGTATCTTAACAATCTAAACAGAAGAGTTATGAGACTAGAAATGTCATATTCTTGTACATACCGACCTTCCTTGCCCGCTTGTAAAATGTCTTTAGTTAACTGTACATGTTAATGTGATATAGAAATACGCATGTGTTTTAATATTGTAAATCATGTTCCTTAAAAAATGCCCATAAGCAAAACAAGTGTTGTAGTTAAAGAAACCACAACAACAATACCATTTCCGTAATATCGCAGGTTGGAGGGCAAACTTTGACTGTTAAAACGAGGTTGATGGCTTTGTGCAACACCGTACACCACTGTTATCTTAATCTTTAGTGAATGCAAGATTATAATGCTTGAGCATATCTGGATATTAACCTTTTTTATAAAATTTAATTTAAATACAACATTTTTGTGCTTACAAATAATTTGAACGTAATCAAACTTAAAACATTTCATATTGACTTAGAAAACATATTGACAACAACATTAGAAAACATGAAACATTTCATGTTGACTTAGAAAAAATGTCAAAATTTTATGTTGACTTAGAAAAGCATGCAGCTTAGTTGTTTGTTTGAAAATAATTGTTGGAGTTAGTGTGATAAATGGGCTGATACGTTAGGACGTTCATTTGCCATTACTGATTTGTGAAACAAGTTTCTTCACGTTCGGGATCCGGAATTACCGTCTTTAGGTTTTATAAACACCTAGAACGTAACCAGAAATTGAAGGTAACAATATAGATTTAGGTTATGCTGAACAAGAGTTTAAACAGATCTCCAGATGTATAAAATGTGATTACTAATTCCAAAATAACTCATTATTCAAGTGGAAGTTAAAACAAACTCAACGATTATCACCCGTCAGATTAAGTTTTTAGAATTCCTTCAGACTTCTTTGGGATTATTTTTAGTCCTGTTAATTTTGTTCACTTCTTGTAGGCTGTTGTTTATTGTCAGGAATGAAATATTGTTGAATTGATTTAACACAGAGTAGCAATTTTAGGCGTAGAAAGTGAAGCTCCTACTGTAGAGTGAAATCAGCTAATTATTGTTTGACAGATTTCTGCATAACTCCACAGTGGAAAGCACCTTAAAACTTTGACTGTTTTTAATTCCATTCAACATTTGGCTAAGACCAGCTTCCATATTATATCTTTTGATTGTTAATGAGTTAATAAGTTGTCTTAACTTAGGTTAGAGTTTTCACACGATTGTTTTAGAGACTTAACGGCTTATATCCAAGAGATTTAACAATAAAACTAATTGATAGGATATTTACTTCTAACTTTTTGCAGCTGCCCCGTTGACCACGACGTGTTATGAGGCATTTCATTAATATTTTTTTTATTTCTAAATAAAATATAAAATAATCCTTTTTCTATTTTTTTTATAAAAGGTTATATGTTACGCAGTCTGAATACATAAGAAGAACAAACCTCTAATAGCACGTTATCTTATAAAGTAAAACATTTTGGTAGAATCGTGCAGTCACATTTCACCCAAAGTTATCAGTTATTAGAAGGGGACAAGGGCGAAGAAATGTGGTACAATATGTTAGGATTTACATCAAAGTATGTCTTCCCGACCTCTTTCTCTCCGTTTCCACCAACTGTCAGGCACTGTTAATACTTTTGTGTATCCCAAAAAGAATTATTATGAAAGCATCGTATGGGTGTAAAAATTTAAATATAAGATAGATTACTAAAAAAATGCAGATGATACCTCAATTGACATTTATGTATTTACAAAATTTATTTATAAATGTTTGGTGATCATCTTTAAATGCAGCAAAATTTAATTAATCATTCTACTATGCCGAAAGTTGGATACTACTAACAACTTTTCTAATAATCCTTTTTTTAAGTCTTTCGCTGCCTTTGATATGCTTAAACATGAAAATCTCATATGATTCAATGTTGAACAAAATGTTCCGATTCTAAGACACCCGCAACGAAAGTGTAAAATTGTAAAATTGTAGAAGTTTGCCACAAATATAAATGTATTAAAGTCCAAATTAAGTTACAAAACAGACCCAATAATTCTAAATTATTATTTAATATGTTCATATATAACTCACTTCCCTTAATTCCTAAATGTATGAATATTACAAATATAATACTGCTATGATTTTTAAATTTCTGTATCAATAAGTAAAAACTAAATCAACGCCATGTTAATTTATCAAACTTTAGTGTTTAGTATTACCCTAAACAACAATTACAAATTGTACTTAACCATACCATCCTCAGCAACACAATCCCCCTCATTGACTTAATAATAAATTTAAACAACCCTGGCCGTTATTCACACACATTCTATTAGGGTCACTTGGCAGTATGTAACAACACAACGGCGTTTAACAGGGTGATCTCCGCTTAACGCCGGTGCAACGACGGAATGCTGATCACTACGGTGTTAGGCACTCCTCTGTCCCCGGGGCAGAGACAGAAAGATGATCTCCTCGATGTTGGGCTTTCTTTTGTCTCCAGGGCAGCGACAGTATGCTGATTACCACGGTGTAGTAATAATCTTACATCCCCAGGACAGTGACAGGATAATAATAACCACAATATTACGCTCTCCTCTGTCCTCGAGGTAGCAACAGAAAGATGATCACCATGGTGGTTGCGTTTCCCTCTTCCCCAGAGCAGTGTGACAATGATGAAAACTAGGGTTTTGGGTTCTCATATGTCCCCGGGGATGCGGAAGAATGATGATCACCACGATATTAGGCTCTCCTCTGTCCCCAGGGTAGTGAAAGAAAGATTATCACTATCAAGGCGTGGTATCCCTTGTTTCTGGGTCTGCGAAAGAATGATGATCACTATAGTCTTGGGCTCACCTCTGTCTAAAGGGCAGCGACACAATGCTGATTACCACGGGGTAGGACTCTTTTCTGTCCTCATGGCAGCGACAGAATGATTATTATTTCGGTATTTGGCTCGTCTCTGACCTTGGGGCAGCGAAATAATGATGATCCCAACAGTGTAGGGCTCTCTTATGTCCCCGGCGCAGCGCCATAATGACGATCACTACGGTGTTGGGCTCTTCTCTGTCCCCGGGGATGCGGCAGAATAATGATCACAACGATATTAGGCTGCCCTCTGTCCCCGGGGTAGCAACAGAAAGATGATCACTCTCGTGGTGTGGTCTCCCTTATTTATGGGGCAGTGACAGAATGATGATCACTACAGTGTTGGGCTCTCCTCTGTCTAAATGGCAGTGACACAATGCTGATTACCACGGTGTAGGGGTCTCTTTTTTCCTCAGGGCAGCGACAGAATGAAGATTATTACAGTGTTGGGCTCTACTCTGTCTCAAGGGCAGCGATAAAATGTTGGTCACCACGGTACTCTGTCCTAAGGGCAGTAACAGAATGATAATCTCTAGGGTGTAAGGCTCTCATTTGTCCTCCAGTGCAGCGACAGATTGATGATCACAATGATATTAGGCTCTTCTCTATCCCCGGGGCAGCGACAGAATGATAATTACCACGGTGTTTAGCTCTTTTCTGTCCTTGGGGTAGCGAAAGAATGATGATCACCAAGGTTTTGGGCTGTCCTTTGTCCCCGGAGAAGTGACAGAATGACAATCACCACAGTGTAGGGCTCTCTTCGGTCTCAAGAGCAGCGACAGAATGATGTTCACCACGATATTCTGACCTAAGGGCAGTGACAGAATAATAATCACTACGATGTATGGCTCTCTTTTGTCCTCAGGGCAGTAACAGATTAATGATCACCACAATATTAAGCTTTTCTCTGTCCCCGGGGTGGCGACAGAATGATAATCACCACGGTGTTCGGCTGTCCTCTGCCCCCGGGGAAGCGACAGAATGATAATCACCACGGTGTAGGGTTCTCTTCTGTCTCAGGGGCAGCAACAGAATGATGTTCACCACGATATTCTGACCTAAGGGTAGTGACAGAATGATAATCAATACAATGTATGGCTCTCTTTTTTCCTCAGGGTAATGACCGATTGATGATCACCACGATATTAATCTATTCTTTGTCACTAGGGCGGGGACAGAAAGATCATCACCACTGTGCTCGGCTCTTCTCTGTTTTTTGGGGCAGCGAAAGAATGTTGATTACCACGGTTTAGGGCTCTCCTCTGTCCTCGGGGCAGCAACAGAATGATGAAAATTACGGTGTTGGGCTCTCCTCTGCCCCCGGGGCAGCGACATATTAATAATCACCACGGTGTATGGTTCTCTTCTGTCCTCAGAGCAGCGACAGAACGATTATCACCACGATATTAGGCTCTCCTCTGTCCCCAGGTCGGCGGTAGAATGCTAATCAACACGGTGTTTGGCTCGTCCCTGATCTTGGGACAGCGAAAGAATGATGATCACAACAGTGTAGGGCTCTTCTCTGTCCCCCGGGATGTGGCAGAATATTGATCATAACGATATTAGGCTGTCCTCTGTCCCCGGGGTAGCGACAGAAAGATGATCACTATCGTGGTGTGGTCTCCCTTATTTATAGGGTAGTGACAGAATGATGATCACTACAGTTTTTGGCTCTCCTCTGTCTAAAGGGCAGTGAAAAAATGCTGATTACCACGGTGTTGGGCTCTCCTCTGTCCACGGGGAAGCGACAGAATGATAATCACCATAGTGTTTGGCTCTCCTCTTCCTTGGGGCAGCGACAGAATAATAATCACCACGGTGTATGGCTCTCCTCTTCCTTGGGGCAGCGACAGAATAATAATCACCACGGTGTATGGCTCTCTTCTGTCCTCAGAGCAGCGACATTACGTTGATTTCCTCGATATTAGGCTCTTCGCTGTCGCTAGGTCGGCTTTAAAATGCTAATCACCACGGTGTTTGGCTCGTCTCTGACCTTTGGGCAGCGAAATTATGATGAATAAAACAGTGTAGGGATATCTTCAGTCCCTGGGGCAGTGACGGAATGATAATCACTACGGTGTTGGGCTCTTCTCTGTCTTCGGGGATGCGTCAAAATGATTACCATTATGGTGTTGAGCTCTCCTCTGTCCGGGGATCATTCATTGGTCTTGGCCTTGATCCTATTGTGAACACCGACCATGTTTGAATGCTATTTGTATTTGCGGATGAGTTAAAATTTATGAAATTGCTGTAGCAATAAACAGTAGTAACCTAATGATGTGAATACCATTCCAATAAATTGAATACGGAATTTAAAATTTATCTGAAGAGTAAATCTTGAGTTATCAATGAATAGTTTTGTCTAATTTAAGGTACCGTTTATTGTTTGTTTATTTTTTTTTCTTTGGATCTAAACTCTAACGTTACGATTACTGAAGGGATTATTTAAATTGAACCTTAAAAGTATTTAATAAGGTAAAATATCGTAATAGTTAATTTCGTGAAATGACCTGACTGTATAATTGGTTGGTGGAAAATTTGTTAAAACATTTTATAAAACTTCTCTCAAACAACACAAAACATATTTAAAATCACCAAATGTAGTTGTTAAAGGAACTAAAAATGTAAAGGGTATTTTGGTGAGGCACAAAATCCAAAAATGTTGACTCATTTATTATTCATAAAAATGGCAACTTAGTTAACTTTTTCAAATTACTTATCATAGGTTTCCTTAAAGACTTCACAAAGACAGTAAGTAATTATATTACATTTACAACCTAGTGAATAATATCAAATTGAAAATTGTATAATACCACTTTAGAATTATAATTTAGCTAGCAAAAAAATCCTTTATGAAACAGTTTATACGAATCGTTACGGCAAGAAATGGTATGGATTAAGAATTACCAACAAAGTTCTGATCTTCCGAGTGGCACCTTCAGTGTGATTGCATAAACTATTCACCATCCCATCTTCGTTCTTTTTCACTCCACCTTCTCCACTAGCATTAAAATACTAAACGTCTAAATGCCCCACTCCCAACGTATCCTATCTTATTGTTGAAGACTACTATAACCCGCGCAATTTAAATTGGAAATTTAGTGTAATATTTATAAATGTACAAAAAATTATTGTTCAAATTCATATATCTGTTATATTAAATAGTTTAGTTTATACAAGTATGTACTACCAACATATAAAATAACGTTAAAGTTGGAGATATTTTTAAATAATTAAATAAGAACTAGTTGGTGCCGCTCGAAATTCAACAGATACGATGTTAAGGTTGGGTATTCCATGGTCCTTCACGGGAAAAGTCACCAACAACAAAATAATTAAAGTTTGTCTAAATTAGCACAATGTGATGTACGATATATCTCCGTAACTCTGTGGTTTTGTTTATTAACTGAGAGTACCTAGAGTGGCTTTTGTCGCTCCAAAAATAATATTTCCACAACACATAACATTACAACTTTTTAAGGCCACTGATGGGGCGGAGTCCTAAGGTCAGAAACCCCTATCCATACTAACAATGAGGTATATGGTTTGGAGCTCTGAGGTCCTTAAAATGTATCAGAAGTATTTGTCTGCCAACAAATACTCTATGGCATTGTCCGAGAGCAGATTTTAGGTGCCGTTTTTGATCCATTTAAAAATGTTTTCCCCCATAAGAATAACATGACCACTTTTGTTGCCAGTGGAGTGGAGCCAAAATCTTGGAGGAAAAAGTATATACAAATTATTGGTCCCCAACAACGTGCTATGGTCCAGGAGCAGCTTTAATTAGCTATTTCGCATAACCTGGAGTACTCTTTTCTCCATAATAATAACATGGCAATGTTTTAGACAGTGAGGCGGAGCCGTTAGTTCGGAGTTATGACAAAGGTATTAAAAGGTTATGGATTTATGGATCGAAAACAATTTGCTAAAATCTTGCAAAAAAACGGAAAGAATAGAATTGTAACTTTAAACAGGGGGCAGAGCCCTCGGGAAGATGGGGGGGGGCATATCGAATGTTGGGGCATCATTCAAGAGATGCGGCTTTGTAAAACAAATCCAAAGAACCATCACACGTCAAAATTGGACGTCGTGACGAGATAAAACAGGCCAGGGGGGGATACAGCCATGAGTTCAGGAAAAAGATTCCAAAGTCTTTAGTCCCCCAACAATCTGGGATGGTCCGGAAGCAGATTTTAGGAGCCTTTCTTGTAATCATATGGAGTACTCTTTTTCCATGTTTTAGCAGGTGGGGCGAAGCCCTAAGGTCTGGGTTATAAAATGTTCCCAGTTGATATGGATCAATGACAATTGCTTAAATTACACGAAAAAATAAAGAATAACATGAAAACTTTGCTATTGGGTGGAGCCCTAAGGTTCATGGGGGGCGTATCCAACGTTGGAGGATCATTTAAGACACGTGGTTTAATAAAACAAATCCAAAAACAACACCACTTTATTTTGGACGTCGGGAAGTCATAGCAGAAGCCAGTGGGTCGGAGCCCTGAGCTCGATAAATAACTCATCCAAAGACTTTTAGTTCCCAAACAACGTGGTATGGTCTGGGAGCAGATTTAAGAAACCGTTTTCGAGCAATTCAGAAAATCCCATTCTCTATAAGAATAACATGGCAGCATTTGAAGCCATTGGGGCAGAGCCTTGAGGGCTGTGAGAAAAAAAAGTATCTAAAATATTTTTGTTATTTATAACATGCTATGGTCCGGAAGCAGTTCAGAGTAGCCGTTTTCGATATCGCCTGGGACACACACACACACACACACACACACACACACACACACACACACACACACACACACACACACACACACGCACAACTAATATTTTAGTATAGATAGATACAGAACGGAAGAAATAATTTACAAACCTAAAAAAGGCGTCTCATGACAATGTTTTAAAATTCCATGTACATTAATAATCGACTTCAATAAGTGCAATATATGCAATATCGTTGTCAGTTATTGACCACTGATGATTTTCTTCAAGCCATCTGGTTCTTTTTGCAACAACCTATATCCACTTTGTCAGATTTTAGATGCACAATATACGTATTTTAATAATCAGATGGTTAGTGAAACTTAAAATAGTGATACAATTTATTTTAACAAGTTATTGTCTTATATTATAAATTAAATTATTTCAAAAATGTAAGTAAATTGTGGAAATATAGAGATATTGATCTTTCATTAAAACAAAACCGCGTATAAAACGGTTCAGTGGAAACCTAAAGTTAACTGATCAAAGAGGCGCAAAGTCTAAATTTTACCCCACGTTAAATTGGCATAAGGAAACTTGTAATTTCATTTTTTTAAATAGTTACTGGCCAGGTACCAACATTTAAAGTAAAATGTGCAAATATAGGGATTATTCCCTTTCGTTTGATACCAACCGCGTGTAAATCGGTTAAGTTGAAGTCTCACACGTTCTTCCGGAAATATCTTAATTAGTGTTTTAATATATAGGATTAAAACTTTACTAAGTAAATACCATAAAGGTGCATTCAGCGTAAATAATAAATACATTGAATTAATGTAATTCAACTTATTATTTATTTGCTTAGCAACCCAATTGCCATGAATATGGTTATTTATACCAAATGTTCTTGCAAGAATAATAATATTTTATAGAAATTATTTCTGGTAAATTGTGGCAATCATAAGAGCATAAAGTTAATTCATGCTTCAAAATACTTTTTATTATAAAATCTATGTTATGTATTAAAACTTAGTTATAAAATCAATTTGTGACAATGGTTATTTTCAACAACTGATAATATTTTTCAAGAACTGATTATTTTATTACTGTGAATGCATTACGCGATAATATCATGAACGTCATAGTAATACTTATACAACGTTTACTGCGTATTTGCATGGTGCTAAGGAGGTTTATATAACTATTGTTGGTTTATGAAAGTGGCAAACTTTATACTGATCAAATATTATTAGATTCAAATTCCAAATCAAAATCAAAATTGTCTTAGTTAGAGACTTGTTGATATTGTGATGCTAATAAAATAAGATGAAATCCATATACATGGTAGGTAAAACGCAGCTCAAGACATACTACGTTGATCTAATCCATAACCTAGTGATTTAAAAATAAATAAATGTTTCTTTATACATATAATCCCCATATGTATTTGTTTTATTAATTCGTTAGAAACTCTAAACATGTTTTTCGGAAACTTTATCAGTCAAGATGCAAAGCAACTATTTATATGAACATTTCTCAACCTTATAAAGTATGATTAAATTATTTAAGAGAGAAAATGTTGTTGATAACTTTAATGACAAGTTGTAAATCAGGAGATTCGTATATTCCTTACTTTCCTATTGCATCAGTATAGTAAAACACAGGTCACATGTTCACTGGATGATTTGTAAACCGAGTTATGTGACATTTTAATAGAAAAAATACCCCAAAAATCACATTTTCATAATATTATAAACAATAAGGAATTTTATCTTAACTATGATTAATTTTAATATCCGATTCACGTGGTATAAAGGTATTCGCAAACAAATTTAATAATTGTACTAAAAACCAAACCTTCCATCTTAATCATTTATGTTTTGCAAAATCCCGCTAGTCAACTCAGGGAAAGTGGTTAATCCTGTAACAGAGCCAACGGGAGCTACTACTTCGCTTCAAAGCTAATGTTTGATCGGCTAGCCCACAACTTTTTTAATTTCAGACTGATTGAGTTGAGCTCTTCAATCATCATTGAGAGTGTTCATCGTACCATTGGGCTGATAATGTGAGCTACTAAGCATTATACGTTGCTACAAACATTATGCTATATTATGCCCAAATCAAACCTAATTAATTAATACATAACAAATACTAAGAATACCTCTTATCGGTGAATAACCACACGCCATAGATACACAATGGTCGGATAGTCATATATATAGAGAAAAACACTATTTTCATCGCTAAACCATAAACCCAATGTTTTAAGATTTAAACGGTCAAGTCGCTGTATCATTTTGATAAGTTGTACTTTACCTGCTTTAGAATTCACAACAACAAACAAAACAAACAACAAAACAAAACATCAGAAACATCAAACCAACAAGCAAACAAAAGATAAATCCAACCAAACTAATTTTAAAAACATTTTTTGAATACGACTATAATTGTTTAAACATACATCGAACAAAATTGCGCGTGATTAATACTGGCTGGTTTCTATGATAAATTTCAAAAGCGTAACCACTGAATTGCCCATGTGACTAAAGCCGTTTCGGAGTCTCAGCTGTCTAAGTCAATAAGTCAATAAGTATTTATTCGGCCATTCAATACAGTACGTACAATAGGCTATGTCAGTTAACGTCAAAAGCAAAAATAAACAACATAATTTTAAACCAAATCAATAATATACATGCAGGAAAAAAAGGAAAAAATCAAATTTCGTGCACAAATCATGCGGACAATAATAATTTACACACCTGTGTTAGTGTGTTTCTAGGCAGTGTAGGCATACACTGCTAACTGCTGGTAACACTACTTATTGGTTATGTTAGTTTGGTTAGCTAAAATTGTGCTTTGATCTACTTGAAAACATTCTTTTGATAAAAAGGGGTTTCCTAAGAGCCAATTTTTAACAATTGCAGAGAATTTTGAGGGTGTCAGGTTTCGAATATACATTGGCAAGTGATTGAAAAATGTAATACCTGAAACAGGAGAACAACAATTTGATTTTAGCAGCCTATTTCTAGGAATAAATATATTACTATTGTACCTGGTATTTTGTACATACACATCACTATTCAAGATAAATGTGTTCTGCTTATTTTTCATTACTGTAAGACATTGAAAAATATATTCATTGAACACTGTTAAAATGGAATTCCGAATGAACAAAGGTTTGCAATGCTCAAGGTAACCAACATGACATATTAGTCTAATGGCTTTCTTTTGAATTAAAAGGATTCTTTGAAAAACCTGAAGCATGACCCCATAATATAGTGGCGATATGCTACAATAGAGAGAAAAAATGCAAAATAGGCCTGTTTTACCACAGGCAAAGGCACATCAAATACGAATCACCTCAGTAAAAACAGAACTCTACTCACTCCTGTACATACAACTTTAATGTGATCATTCCATATCAATCTAGACAAAAATCCAAACGTAATTTCCTGAGTCTTTGTTTCCTTCAAGGCTAGCTTATTTATAAAAATCCAGTGTTCAACCAGGACCATAGTTTCTTTCACTGCAGACTGGGCCAAAACCCAGTTCTTGTGAGAGGAAAACAAAGTTGTATCGTCCGCAAAAAGAAGGACATTACCATTTACATTTTAATGGAGGTCGTTCATTGCTATAAGAAATAATAAAGGTCCTAAAACAGATCCTTGCGGGACTCCGAGCAAAATATCCACTTGACTTGAGTTTCTACCATTCCAAGATAAATTTACTTTCTATCTGAGAGGTACGAGGAAACCCCCCTGAGGGAAGAATCTCCTAGGCCATAAAAACTTAACCAAGAGGACGTTATGTGGTATGCAATCAAAAGCACGTGACAAGTCACAGAGAACTACATGCGTTGACTGTTTGGACTCAAACAAATTACAGATCTCATCCACCAAAGACTCTACTGCGAGCGCTGTTGATTTAGCTTCCCTAAATCCAAACTGTGACAGCACTAGGAGGTTATTCCCCTAAAAATAGTTGAGCAGTTGGGTGAACATCACTGGCTCAAAAACTTTGCAAAAACAGGGATCAGTGAAACAGGCCTATAGCTAGCTACATTTCCCCGAGGACCCTTCTTGTAAATAGGAACAGTTCTAGAAACTTTAATAGCTAGAAAAAACACCATCTGTAAAACTCTTATTTATTAATTTTGCCAGCACAGGAGCAAATAAACGAATTACTCGCTTCAAAATATTTGGAGACAACTCGTATACATCTTTACTATTAGATGGCTTGAAACTATTTACAATATTTACAAGGTCTACAGGTGTTACAGATCTCCAAGAGAAACCGACATTAACCTCTGGAATATTAGCTACATAATCAGTGTCATTCACCGAAACATTGGGAATTCCATTTAAGATCTCGTTGCCAGACTGAATAAAGTATGAGTTGAATTCGTCCGCGGAAAAATCCAACTCACTTCTCAAAGTAGGCTGAGGTCTGTTGTGGTTGCTAAGACTCCAAGCCACCTTGCAAGGATTAGAAGAGTTGAAAATAAACAAAGCATTGGCTGAAAGTTTGGCGTTTGTTATTGCAAGGCGATAATCTCTGCGTCAACTAAATAAATAAATAAATCTTTATTTTATTTTTTCTACTCACATAAATATTACAAAATTCACAAACAATAATCTTTCATATAAAACAGTAAAACCAGACTGACTCGTTGAAACTACGCAGCAAGTGAAGCAGCTGGGGACTGTCTGTTGAGATGTCACGTACTAAAGTAATGAGATTCTTCATCTGTGCCAGATAAGGTGTGTACCAGTCCAATTTCACAGATTCAGTTTTGGAAGCCGGTTTTTTCCCACTGGGACTGGATGGTACTAGCTTGGATTTAAGAGGGGGAAAAATTAAAAACACTGTTAAAATGGCTGATGAATAAATTGAAATCCTCCTATACATAGAGAGACTCAACCCAGAGCGGGCAAACCCGTTGACAGACTGAGCCTGTAGGCCTACTAAATCTATAAAAGATCTGTCCCCGGACGTCGTGGTGGGGGCGATGCTTCGAAATGAAGACTCCTGGAGAGCGGTTGCGCTCTTCGTGCAATCTGTTCTTCGGGGAAAGCGAGACGAAGGATGCTTAGGTGACCTCTAAGTTTCCCGAAACGGTGACGTGACCCGTCTGGGCGCAAGACACGCGGGCCAGTGCCGAAGTTGTCCGATAAGGGTTCCGGCCTGGTTTTTCCCCCGCGGCTCCGTAGGAGGTTTAGTGGGTATACCTCGTAAGAGGGAGTCCCACACTGTTCCTTTGGGTTCGCGCATTAAGCGTTCCTCCTACGTAAAAAAAAAAAAAAAAAAAAATCTATAAAAGAAGTCACTGATGATTCATTAAAGGACCTAAGTTCGATAATCTTATTAGCAGGGAGGTGATTGGAGCTATTTACCTATTTACAGTTTATATATAAAAAACACATGCTTATGGTCAGTTATCTGATCCTTACTCACTCTAGCCTCAAAAATACTCCTCTCCAGGTTTGTCAAGAAATTTTCCAAGTGAGCTTCCCCTCTTGTAGCCTCAGACACTGCGCCATACAGATCAAGGCTTCGGAGAAGGTTCAAACGTCCATGGCACTCCTCGGGGAGTAAATTGGATTAGTATTATGATCAGTTCCAATAACAATGAACAACCCAAAAGTTAAGATGTATCCCAAGCACACTTCAAGTAGCTCAACATACACTTCACAACATACTTCAAGTAGGCTTTTAACATTTATACCACACAGTTTCAGTTGAAACAATCGTTTAGAGTATTCAGACAAGTCATCTGCCTAAGGCTGCAAGCAGTTAAGGTTGAAAGATTAATTAAAAAACAATACAGCGAATTGTATTTATATTGTATTATAAATAAACCCTTATGACCTCCATGTGTGAGGATACTTCCTTTTAGTTAGGTTTGACATAAAGAAAATGTATTAAATCCTTAATATTTATATTAAATTATAATTGTAAAAAACTAAGGCAACATAAATTATGTATTTTTACAATCAATAATGTTATAGTTATTCAATCTTGACTAAAATTCCTTAATTTATTTATTATATTACCTTGACAATGCCTCTGACAATGTCATACGATTACGTTTAAAATTGGAATCAGCCAGAATAATACGTAAGAACCACTTTAAAGAGGTCAAATGAACCACTATTGCCTAGCTTGTTATATTTCTGAAAATTTAGATTAATTAATAAAATATACATATATTTTTATTATTTGATTACATAACCACCAAGTTTTGCAAAATATTTTAGCGAGATTCGTTTGAAGCTTGGTAAAAAGCACATGCGATGACATATTCTCTTGAAAAAATAATCAATTTGATATTTTTCATCGACTAATATTACATTAAAGTAAACCCTATTTCCAGGATAAAATAGTAGCTTCATGTTACCCATAGGGGATAGATCATATATTGATAGTCTTTTAAAATTAAAATAGCTGGAAGTAATAAACAAATTAACCTTTTGCATGCTGAAAAATATTTGTAAAACCAGTGTTTGAATTTGTAAAGCGGTAAAGGGAAAGGTAATGATTGTATTGTGGCACCAACCGGTAAAGAAGTTGAAGGAATTCACACTTTGCCTCACACCCTTTGCTACGGCTCTTTCATCTGCTACAAGAAAAATTTCTTTTGACCTTTCCAATCATACCAAGTTAACACGCCGCATTCTTGACGAAATAATATAAGGGTTTTGTGCTTTGGGCATTTTTTACTACCAAAGAGAAATAATGTTAATATCTCTCACATCTACTGCTATATACTTTCATGTATATTTAAACATACTCATGCGTTATAATGAGTTATAATAATGCGTTATAATATATCTTTAATCATTATATTAAAGATATATTTTAAATGAATTAAAATGGATCGATTTATAATCATTAAATTGATTGTTTCTCCACAGTTCATAAATCTGGTAGCAAAAGGCTTACGTAGTGTCTAAGAATAACAGTTTTAAGAAAAACAATAAAGTAGACATTTTCATTAAAAAGTAATGAAGAAAAGAATTTGTTTGTAAAATATCTGTTTAAAATAAGCTGTATTTGCTAAACTGCTGATAACGTAATGTGATTTATAACTAATTGAAATGTTATAATGTTTCTTTTCGTGTCCTTAACCCATGAATTGCTTAATTTAGTGTTTACGGTCAATTTAAGGAAATAAAGAAAAGAAATTTGATATGCACTACATAAACATTGGCTTAAATAATTTATTTTTAAATAGTTAAGGTAATTTTTAAATCATCCATCAATCTTTTAGCTGTCAGAGTATTGTTATAGCTTTACCAAATATTTCAGATCACACTGGCAGTCATTATAAGTGAAATTAAGCTTAGTTATCTTATAGTTTTATTTTTGTGACTCTAGCTTGTATTTTTCTATTAGAAAGCAGTTAAATTTCCCAGGTCCAGTATATAATGCAAAACCAAATCAAAATATATATTAAATAATTGGGAATTTGTGGCAAAAAAATGTAATAGTTTTATTATTAATTGGACAAATTTTATAACAATGAATAGAAATTAAACGGAATATTTTAATGAAAATTATTTCAATAAAGTAATTTAGTTGTTTAGTCATAAAAAGAAAAACTATCATCCAACATTTCAAAAATTGCTTGGAAAAGAGTTATACACATTTATTTTAAATAACAGCAAGCATTTGTTATGTATATCAACAGTAGAAATAATATATATCGCAGAGCTCTTGACAGTTCCCTTAGATTGACCTGACAGATGGACAATCAATGTGTTGTTGAGTTGGTCTAGGACGGGTCTGAGTCACGTAGCTCAGGTTTTCATTTGATCCTCCCAAGTTGAGTCCGTGACTGCTGCCTACTATGGCAGAGCTCTTGACAGTTCCCTTAGATTGACCTGATAGATGGACAATCAGTGTGTTGTTGAGTTGGTCTAGGACGGGTCTGAGTCACGTAGCTCAGGTTTTCATTTGATCCTCCCAAGTTGAGTCCGTGACTGCTGCCTACTATGGCAGAGCTCTTGACAGTTCCCTTAGATTGGCCTGACAGATGGACAATCAGTGTGTTGTTGAGTTGGTCTAGGACGGGTCTGAGTCACGTAGCTCAGGTTTTCCTTTGATCCTCCCAAGTTGAGTCCGTGACTGCTGCCTACTATGGCAGAGCTCTTGACAGTTCCCTTAGATTGACCTGACAGATGGACAATCAGTGTGTTGTTGAGTTGGTCTAGGACGGGTCTGAGTCACGTAGCTCAGGTTTTCATTTGATTCTCCCAAGTTGAGTTCGTGACTGCTGCCTACTATGGCAGAGCTCTTGACAGTTCCCTTAGATTGACCTGACAGATGGACAATCAGTGTGTTGTTGAGTTGGTCTAGGACGGGTCTGAGTCACGTAGCTCAGGTTTTCATTTGATCCTCCCAAGTTGAGTCCGTGACTGCTGCCTACTATGGCAGAGCTATTGACAGTTCCCTTAGATTGACCTGACAGATGGACAATCAGTGTGTTGTTGAATTGGTCTAGGACGGGTCTGAGTCACGTAGCTCAGGTTTTCATTTGATTCTCCCAAGTTGAGTTCGTGACTGCTGCCTACTATGGCAGAGCTCTTGACAGTTCCCTTAGATTGGCCTGACAGATGGACAATCAGTGTGTTGTTGAATTGGTCTAGGACGGGTCTGAGTCACGTAGCTCAGGTTTTCATTTGATTCTCCCAAGTTGAGTTCGTAACTGCTGCCTACTATGGCAGAGCTCTTGACAGTTCTCTTAGATTGGCCTGACAGATGGACAATCAGTGTGTTGTTGAGTTGGTCTAGGACGGGTCTGAGTCACGTAGCTCAGGTTTTCATTTGATTCTCCCAAGTTGAGTTCGTGACTGCTGCCTACTATGGCAGAGCTCTTGACAGTTCCCTTAGATTGACCTGACAGATGGACAATCAGTGTGTTGTTGAGTTGGTCTAGGACGGGTCTGAGTCACGTAGCTCAGGTTTTCATTTGATCCTCCCAAGTTGAGTCCGTGACTGCTGCCTACTATGGCAGAGCTCTTGACAGTTCCCTTAGATTGGCCTGACAGATGGACAATCAGTGTGTTGTTGAGTTGGTCTAGGACGGGTCTGAGTCACGTAGCTCAGGTTTTCATTTGATTCTCCCAAGTTGAGTTCGTGACTGCTGCCTACTATGGCAGAGCTCTTGACAGTTCCCTTAGATTGGCCTGACAGATGGACAATCAGTGTGTTGTTGAATTGGTCTAGGACGGGTCTGAGTCACGTAGGTCAGGTTTTCATTTGATTCTCCCAAGTTGAGTTCGTAACTGCTGCCTACTATGGCAGAGCTCTTGACAGTTCTCTTAGATTGGCCTGACAGATGGACAATCAGTGTGTTGTTGAGTTGGTCTAGGACGGGTCTGAGTCACGTAGCTCAGGTTTTCCTTTGATCCTCCCAAGTTGAGTCCGTGACTGCTGCCTACTATGGCAGAGCTCTTGACAGTTCCCTTAGATTGGCCTGACAGATGGACAATCAGTGTGTTGTTGAGTTGGTCTAGGACGGGTCTGAGTCACGTAGCTCAGGTTTTCCTTTGATCCTCCCAAGTTGAGTCCGTGACTGCTGCCTACTATGGCAGAGCTCTTGACAGTTCCCTTAGATTGGCCTGACAGATGGACAATCAGTGTGTTGTTGAGTTGGTCTAGGACGGGTCTGAGTCACGTAGCTCAGGTTTTCATTTGATTCTCCCAAGTTGAGTCCGTGACTGCTGCCTACTAGGTCTTATAAAATGGCATCTGCTGATTTCATTAATTTATCAGCTGAAGTTAACTGTCGGCCTCTTATGATCTTTCTGATAAAACAACCACTACAATGCTTCTTTATTTATGGAGATACGATTTTCCCTGTTAGTAGTAAAAGATATAAGAAGAAAATACAATTTACCAGACCCCAAAATGGCCAATTGTGTATTTTTAACGTTTTCAAAACTATCATTTTAATAAAAGTCATTAGTAGTGTTAATCATTCATATTTTACAGAACAAAAGTACTGCTCTTACAACTATGCCTGTGTTCCTATATATTTCAAAGTAACGGCTCAGCAAACATTGGTCAATTTTCAATCTTGACTGAAGATCAAGGCAACTGGACTGAAGGTCTTGGTGTGCGGCAACCATATTTACGTTCTAGGATTTGATAGTCCTAGTCACCGACTAAGTTCGTTAGTTTAGGATATAACTAGGAGCTCTTTTATTGGTCTGTGTGATGTGTCAGTTTAAAAGTGTCTAACGCTTTTTCCTCCTGTTTCTGGACCAAACCTTTGTCGCAAGACAACACTCTTCTGCTGAATAGTTTTAAGGTTCATCAAAATGGCTACGCACAGACTCTATTTTTGGAATCGATGATTTTCGCGGACCTCGAATTAAGCAGCATTCGACTAAATTTATATACATTGATTCAAGTCTTGAGTGTGTGTCTAGTTTTTGCTGCTAGTGTCTCAATTTGATAATTTCACGATCTCATTAACTGAGAAACTGACAATATCACAATTACAGCAGCTACTAAAAACAATTTTTTATATGTTTCGAGGTGCGTTTACATTTGTGGTAAGGGTGCCCAGTTTTAATATTATTATATTTTTTGCAAGGGTTAGATAATTTAAATGATAGTGTTTGTTAAATATCCTAAAAATTTTAGCAAAACATTCTTTGCTATTAAATATTTTTCTTCATAAAAAACATTCTTTAAAGATAATTACTGCACGAATAATGTTCCTACAGGAATACTAGGCGGTAACAATTACAGCAGCAACTAAAAACAATTTTTTATATGTTTCGAGGTGCGTTTACATTTGTGGTAAGGGTGCCCAGTTTTAATATTATTATATTTTTTGCAAGGGTTAGATAATTTAAATGATAGTGTTTGTTAAATATCCTAAAAATTTTAGCAAAACATTCTTTGCTATTAAATATTTTTCTTCATAAAAAACATTCTTTAAAGATAATTACTGCACGAATAATGTTCCTTGTAAGCCTGAATGTTTAAGCTTCCACAATCAAAGCTGCAGTGGTACATGAAGATAGGATTTATGGCTCCTCAGGGAAATGTGGAGGCAACAGATAGGAATTTTGATCTAGAACGATTCCCAGGAGACAATGTTAATTTGAATTTTTGATCTTTGCAAGAATGTGTATTCGTTGTATATTTTCCTTCAAAATTTCTTCTTACGTATTGCTTGATTAAACATAATGTTTCATTATTTAGATTTGTTTAACATTCAGGGCCTAATAAACTATCACCATTGACTGCATATACTGTCGGACAAATCCCATCTATACTGCCCAGCTGTCCAACTTGTAGTGTTAGCCAGAATTTTAAGTGGACGTAGTTTGATTAAGTCACCGGCAAAGTGTGCTGCTGTCAACTATTTATTTGATTTATTTACGTTAACTTGTAAAATAGTTAGACCACAGAAAGCAAGAGATAATTAACTTATGTTTGCTTCCTGACATACTAACCGTTGTATTATCCCCTCATGAGAGGATAAGTAATAGTTAATAGAAAAATACTCGGTTACTGATTGATGTAATTAATCTTCTTCGTACCCTGGCTCACAAATAAACTGGAACAGCTTTTCAAACTGAGAAGTCTACTTCAGGATCTATAGTCAATGGCATAACATATTATTAACATGGGGAATACTTTTTAAATGTGTGTTAGCAGTTCTAAAATTACTTAAATAATAAATAATAATTGTTTACTTGTTTAATTTATATTAAAATCACACATAATATTAATCTTTTAGCGAACAGACGCAGACATTTTGTTGAGTTGGTTTTGGTAATCGCATTAATTCCTAAATTAAAGGTAGTGATGATTTCTGCTCCAAAGTCACGTTGGAAGTGATTACCCAGTTAAACGTTTACCACGTGACTGGCGTGGGTGATGGCAGCCTCAGGGGGTCAAAGAGGAAAGCATTGCTTTTGGGACTATTGATTACTAGAAATACACTGCATGTGCTGATATGCTCGGAAAACATTCGCTCCTAAAGTTCATGGAGATGAATTATAAAAAGTGTAATAATTACATAATTTTAGATGTTAAGTAGTTTGAAATTTAGTTTAAGTTAGACCACCTGAACTAACTAAACAGAAAAAACAAAACATATCAATATCGGAAATTGCATCCGTTAATTATTCATGTATTGGTATCTGGAAGTCATACTGGTATATTAAAATGTTACATATATTGTATTTGGGTACTAGACTTATTTATTACTGGGGGAATCATCATTTTCATGAGTCGTGTATTTCAGTATTTCTAAGTAATGCGGAATCATAATTCCGAAAATCATTTCTTAAAACATATCGTTGGCTAGTCATATTTTCCAACTACAAAAACAATGAACGCATTTAAGTTTAAGTTATACAGTTTACATTGCGAAGTAGATGAACACTAATATGATCCTTAGATACAAGCTCAGAAATGCAAATTTGATCGGTAAAATTCTGTACAACTCTCTTCTGTACAAGCGCTAGAAAGGAAGTTTTCAGCCCTTTCGTAATAACGATTATACCTTTGTAATATATTTTTGTTATTTACTCTTTTAGATAGTTCTATTTCCAAGTCGCAAGGGAAAACAATTTTACAAAAACGGCCACAAATAGGTTAGGTTAAAGTATTAGGCTTCATGTTCTCTATTATAAATAAATAACATGTAACTCCTTTTGTTTTGTGATACTATTAAATAGAGCATAAGCTGAGGTTTAAGGGTAATTTTATTCTCAGTAACATTAAACAGGTTGATTCCGCTGGTTGCAGTTTTTACCTTAAACATATAAATTATTTAAGGACAAGTTAAAGGGTTCATTTAAAATTTATTTCCCGTAAATTTAGTAAGGGATACATGCAACTTCTTGATATTGAATCGTTGACTATCTTAAATATGGGTTTTTTACAGCCGTCCTTCTCTTAAAAACATTGCTACTTTTATTCCTGGTGATTTTGACTATAAAGTGAGTGCAGCCCGTGCAGAGCCAACACCAGCTCCATGACTATGACCGTAGAAGCACTTCATCAGCAAAATGCGTATCTTTCATCTTATGTTGGAAAACATTGATGTTTTTTGTATGTTTACTCAGTAAATAGTGTCAGTATGGTCTTTACACATCCTTAAACGTAATACAGAATGGATTTTAACTTAATGTCTGTTATGAGAAGTTTAATTAGAAAGCAAATTACCTTAGTTTAAACCTAAAACTTGGAAGATAACCGATCAGATTTTGATGTTCCTCAGCCAGTCGTGTTTTATAATTTAATTATATTGAATTTTGCTTGTATACGCTAGTGGAATTTAAAAATGTTGTAGGACAACAGCCCAAACCTCTCCAAGTCATAAACTAGTGTAGAATGAAGATGGACGGTCTTTTGCTAGTTTTAATCAGTAATGGGGATAACACGATGACATTATGGCTGTGGGTTAAACGCACGGGAATTATTTATTTAGTAGCAGAGTAAGACCCCAAAATCAGAAATAAGACATAATGCATCAGTCAAAGCTACAGCGGTGCATGAAGATAGGAATTATCGGCACCACTGATAGATTTGAACGTTTATGTTCGTATTTACGTATGTAGGTGGTACATATTATTAAAATGAGAGAGCACATTACATTTACTAATTTGTATGGCAACTGTCATTATTACACGATCTCTATTTATATACGATAACCTAGCTGAGCGATTCTATATAAAAAATAATTACTTTAAAAGTATCTATTCAAACAAAATAGTTTTTCCGTGTATTGTGTAAGTAAATATATATACCGGGTGTCCCACGTAAGGTGTCTCAAATTGATTACGGAAAAACGGCTTAACGTACAAGGATGATATAAAATTATTTCCCGCTAAATCGACCCCAAGGAATAACGTAAAAATATTTTTAACTTTTTTCCGATACAGGGTGTGCCAAAAACTGAGGGTCACTAGTTCGAATCTCGGAATTTTCAAATGTAAACATATGTTATGTTATACATCATTTTAAAGGTATTTAATAGACAAACATTTTGGCGAAAACAGAAATGAATTATCCTTTTCCGTTTCAAAATGGCGGCAGTTTTTTTGGGAAAAATCAATATGTTTTTAATACTCTGTGTTTCCTATACCAATGCACATAGCCCTTCTCCGGTTGAATTTTATTACTCCTTTACTGTGATATGCTACAAGTAACGGTTTTTTAAAATAATAAAAATTCCAAAAAAATTGATTTTTGAAAATTTGCAAATGCCCATTGTGCAAAATTTCCAAATAGCAACATATGTCAACTGGCAAATCATTTTATAGGTTTTTTAATTCTTAACAACTTTCTAATTTACACTTACTTCGTATCACTTTTAGTTTTTGTGTAAATAACAAAAAACCTAATTTTCCTATATCAAATGCATGTTATTTGGGTTTAACACTAAACAGCTGATCATTGCCCCATTTCATTTAGTGTTAAACCCAAGTAACATGCATTTGATATAGGAAAATTAGGTTTTTTGTTATTTACACAAAAACTAAAAGAGATACGAAGTAAGTGTAAATTAGAAAGTTGTTAAGAATTAAAAAACCTATAAAATGATGTGCCACTTGACATATGTTGCTATTTGGAAAGTTTGAACAATGGGCATTTGCAAATTTTCAAAAATCAATTTTTTTGGAATTTTATTATTTCAAAAAACCGTTACTTGTAGCATATCACAGTAAAGCTAATTTCATAACGAGTAATAAAATTCAACCGGAGAAGGGCTATGTGCATTGGTATAGGAAACACAGAGTATTAAAAACATTGATTTTTCCCAAAAAAAACTGCCGCCATTTTGAAACGGAAAAAGATAATTAATTTATGTTTTCACCAAAATGTTTGTCCATTAAATACCTTTAAAATGATATATAACATGACATATGTTTACATTTGATAATTCCGAGATTCGAACTAGTGACCCTCAGTTGTTGGCACACCCTGTATCGGAAAAAAGTTAAAAATATTTTTACGTTATTCCTTGGGGTCAATTTAGCGGGAAATAATTTTATTTCATCCTTGTACGTTAAGCCGTTTTCCGTTATCAATTTGAGACACCTTACGTGGGACACCCGGTATAAGTATTATATAAGTATTATATAAGTAATTTACTGATTTATCAATATCAATAATAAAGAATAAGCCATAGAATACCAATTCCTAAATTAAAACAGCTGGTCTTAGTCAAACAAAACATGTTCTTTTTCGTTTTAGATATAGTTTACTGTAAACATATTTTTGTTTTTTAGGGCACAGTCGACCCCAAGAAAAATACAAAGAGTAAAATGAAGAGAATCTGCCAGTTTTAACTACAGTGAAACTTGTCCTCAGGAAATGTGGCGTAGCGAGAAAACCCCTTTTTACTAAACTTGAGACAGGTGTCATTGGTCTTTGCTCAGTGCTAAACCCTGAAACTGTTTCTGGAATACAGTTACTGTACAAAACTTACAAACTGTTGTTACCTACACAACTCGCATTATAAATGTAATAGCGAGTTCAAAGAGAGGTGTGTTTACGTGAACGTTTAAGTCATTTAAATGTTTTCGTATGATAAATTCAATATTGCATTTTATATTAAAACCGAACAAACTATCTACAAGATTATTTTATTAATTTTTATTAAGGACTAACATGTTATTTCGTAAACGTACGTTAAGTAACTAACTGATTAGAACATCAAATTGATATCATATAATTTAATGAAACATTACCCTAAGATTTTATATTCTTATGACCGAAATAAGGTACATTCAATTTGAATCATATTTCTTCTCTTACCAAATATGTTTACGGAAACGTAGCTACTGCGTGAGTAAATTACAGTAAACAATAAATTAAATACGCACTTATGATATTATACTAATATTTTAAGGATATAAGTGTTATATTTTTATACGACTGTTTATACCAGCAAGAACTTAAAAGTGAAGGTCACGCTAACCATTTTATCAGTAGGAATTCATTAGTGGATTCCACTTACTATAACGGAATTTTGGTTTAGGTTATACAGCTTACACTCATAAGAAGTTCTACTGCAATAGATTTATCAACTTTAACATTTTAGCAACAACATATTATAGCAGAGCTGTACAAGTTTGATCTGAGGCAAATGTTTGACTGAGGTAAAATGTTGATAAATTGAGAGAACCTGCATTCTCGGTATTCCAGTTACGTAAGCAACTTGCCTTTTAAGGTCAGATATTTCATAGACAAGTTCAAATAATAAATAGTTAGTTTACAAATGTTATCCAACTGTTAGGTTATTGAATGTTCTGTAAAGTTGTAATATTAAATGCAAACTAATTCCTTATTGAAATTCATTGATTAAAGGAATTTATTGATTAAAGGAATACTTTGCTTTCCTGCCTCTCTGTAATTTTAGTTTGATTGCATCAGGATCTATTAGCTTATTTTTTATTTCAAAATTAATAATTTTAATTCTATTTCGTCAAAATTTTAATTTCCTACAAATTATCAATTTTAGATAATTTACAATAATTTCTGGATGTATTTTTAGTAGTAACATGTTTGACTCACCACTCCCGACAAATTAAAAAGGGGTTATTCAAACTTTCTAGCATATTTTAAACAAGAATCCAAACCTCGTATGTAATCAACGTAGTGATCTCAATGTTTTGTTCGCTTGAGTCTCATTTTCACTAACACAAACCTATTAATGTATTCAAAATAAGAAAGATGGTTAGTATTTTTTTTGCTTTGCTTTAAAATACAGATGAATTAATACTTTTTACAAAATGTAGAAGAGATATTTAATTTAAACCATGTTTTATGATATCAGTTGTTGATTATAATTATATCAGCAAAAATATTATATCAGGTATAATCCATATTAACAACTTTATGAAGATAAAACATATCCCAGATTATAAAATAGATTAACAATATTAATCACTACGTTATCAACATATTTGTTTTACATAATCACCCTAAGACACCCAAAACAGCGATGTGCTAATACTATGACCAACATATTTTCCTCTCACAGTAGTATTTTTCCTGTGCACATTTGCACTCAAGTCAGTGGGTTTTATAAATAAAATGGTTATATTGTAGCTTTGACAAGTGACTTTGAGGAGTCCTCAATCCCTTTCACACTCTTAGCTAAACCGTACCCTTTCATCTTTTATCGGAGATATTTCTTTAGACCTTTCCAATGATAACCCCTTCTTTCAGAGACATTCTCCAAAGGAAATACGGAAATTATTTCTCAGAGACAAAATATCTTCTTGTAACTATGATACACTTTAATAGCAATCCCAGAGTTTTAAATATTTTAAACCTAAATTGAAGAAAGACTTACGCTTGAATGTGTTGGTTTGATTTTACAAAATTCTTCTTCATATCCTATGCATATACATAGACGGTTATAATCGGATACTGATTTACTGACTGAAAGTTTGTCTATCTCTAATGGACAAAACGTAATTTCAGAGTAACTACGTGATAGTTTCTTCTCATATACTTTAATATGAATGATTACCATCTGAAATATGTGTTGGTTGTAAACAAATTCTATCGTGATATGAGCATTTCATTTCATTGAAAAACCTGTATTTTTAATAAAGCTTAAGTAACTGTTGCAGAAGAAACAGTTAGTACTGAAATATACTTATTTATTGTTTAATTTTTATTTGTGTGTGGCCATTTATGTAGGTGCAGCAAACTGCAGGATATTTAGTTCTCATGGCCGAAATACCGAAATTGAACTCACGAAACATGTTAATGAGAGCAATATCATGTTTTGGTTTACCAGGGCCGTTCCCGGACCTAAAGGGTTGTTATTTCTCTGTAAGAGTCAATTGAAGAGATGCATTGAGACTTATAGTGGTTCATGACGGTGGTACCAAACTCTTAAGGTGGTAATTTTTATATTCGGTTAACTCAATGTACATACCACATAAAATTGTATATAGCATTTTAATAGTCTTTGAATTTAACTTGAATCACTTTAATTTTTCTTAATAAATTAACAATTTACAATGAATAATAAACAATAATGCGTTTGAGTATACTGAACATGAATAGTAACAGACAAAATCATATAAAATACAATTTTGCATCTTAATGTGATCTTATAAATAAATACTATGTGCCTGGTAATAGAATTTGTAGTTTAAGGTTTAGGATTTGTTTAAGGCAAAATTGTCCATGTAACCATCCTAATAACTGTGAATATTAGTGGCAATACATACAGAGTAAAAGTATGCAATATATTAATCATTAGCAATACAAAATTGTAGATCAAATATTTGCTCTGTAAACAATGATATACGACTTAAGAGTCGTGTATACTGGAGCCGTGATTCAATCATACCCGCATGCAGGCATACCAGACGGTTTGTATAAGCCAATCAGAAGCAAGGAGCTAGGATGGTTACATGGATGTCCCGTTAAGCAAGGATCAGAGCAAGATTCAGATCTAGGGTCAGATCCAGGAGGGTTTATTATGTAAATAAAAGAATTTGCTATGACCCGAAATCATATAAATGGTAAAGGTTAAGTGGGCAAAATATAAATGTTAGTTATCGTATCCACATATTCCTATGCATGTAAATAGGTATAAAAGATAGTTATTATTCTACTTTCTGTGTTAACGAATTCCTTACTTGTGGTTGTAAGCTCACCTTTTAATAGGTTGCATCCTTTTGACTTAAAAAGATTTTCCATTGTGAAAATACATAAACGTATCCTGCTATATTACACATTTATTTCCTGGTGGACAGACCCTACTAATAAAAATAATGCCGTAAAGTGTCTTAAGATTTTTAATATACCATAGGCCTAGATTAAAAATCATGCAACCTACACAAAGTAGTTTGAAAATTTAAATATTCCAATGTTATTCGTGTGCTTTTTTGTAATTTCAAAAAAATGTTTAAAATCCAGTCTTAAATAATAACAGGTGAGTATCTTGTCTGCTAATCCCATTTGTATACCGTTATAGATCTAAGATCACATCTAGGATCAGATGCAGTATCTAAGCTACCAACCCGGGAACCAATCCACACCCTATCCCAACTTCGGTGTACACAAACCCTAAGGGATGGTTCTAACTATTTTATTTCCATGCAACTTCTCGGTTTGAGTATTTTAAGAGATAAACATAATTTGTTTAATGAAATATTTAATTAGTTGCTTTACAATGATTTCAACATTATTTGAATACATTACCAGGATTAAGACAAAAATACAATTCCTCATACTTTTGCAAAGTATTAGTATTGGAATATTCTGTAATAATGCTATTTGTATTAATTATTTAATAAAAAAAATATTATATTCCAAGAATTCAGTTCTATTTGTATTTAGATCAGTGCATGGAATTTTCGTTTTACCACAATCTAATTTGTATGCAATTTTTCATGGTCAGAGAATTTACTGTTCGTTATTAGTTTTGAGATTTGAAGGTTAGAAATAAAATGCAATTGGATTTAATCAAGATTTTCACGATTGGTTATTAAAAATAATTTCAATTTTAAACAGTAGTATTCTCTTTTTGCCTCTTGAATAACACATATTTCGTACGTTAACAACCAGGTACACAATGATAGCACTGTTCCAGTAAGTCTTAATGTTGTATAACACTTGTAAAACTAATGGGAAAATAAATAATTGTACGAAATGAGTTTTTGTACTATAATATAGAGGAATACTTTTTTCGTTTATCAAAAGCCTTTTACGGTCTTTTAAGTTGATTCCTCTTGATTATTAATTTCTTTACGTAATAGTTCGAGTACCTGGATAAAACCAGTTGCGGTATACAACAATACCGCTGACTGTTTTTTAGAGTAGTACAATTTTTTGGCTCCAAAAATAATATAATAAACTATTTTATTCTAAAGTATTTATTACAAGATTATACTCTTGCCACAAAATATAACGGGCAATCAGTTCTTATTTTAAAAACATACAAAACATATTATTTAAATAATATGCTAGGTTGCTTCCAAATCCACTTATTTTAAAAATTATTATTAATTTGTAAAAGAGCATAAATTCTGGTTAAGTAAAATTTTTTTAATCAAGCTTTTTATAAAGAGTAAATTTGTTAATAAAAGAGTAAAAACGTTACAATTTTTGTTCTTGTAAAATGTTATTCAGGTTATGTGTCTTTAAATTACCCCTATTATTCCTAATGTAGATACATTATATTTTACAAATTGACAGTTTATGGAGGAAACGTGTTGGCCAAGAAAATCACCGTTTCAAATGCGTCTTGCACTCTTGGGACTAGTAATGGCACTGGCAATTGATTTATGTCTTTATAATCATATCGTATTTTCATTTGTTCTCGCATTTACCGAGCTCAAGACCTAATATTTAAAAGCTTAAATAAAGCTTGGTTTCGAAATTGTCTCTAAAATATAAATAGTTGTGAGAATATCTGACACGACAAAGCACTCGGTAATGCCACTAGACTTATACAATTAACGCGTATTATTATCTTATGTAAAACCCTCTTTAATTCGATTTCTAATATGGGTTTGATTAATAACCTCAAAATAAAAAAAAATAAACAAACCCTATTTCGAGGACACGTAAATAAAACAAATTGAAAGTCAAGCTGTTAATTTAAATAGTATCATTTATGAAACAAACTTATGTAGCCTATGTATGTTTTTATTCGGTTTATATTTGAGTTTTCCTGATATTTTAAAGAACAGGAAAAATACAAATAGTTTATAAATACTTATTTGTTATTATTGATCTTATGATTAGTTTGAATTTAAAAAAGCTACATTTCCTAAAATAAAATGGAAGTTAAAGACGATGAAACCATTCGTTTTTATTTTAAACGAAGAAATGTATGAAATGGAAGGTGACACTAAAAATTACTTCAAGTATCATGTTTAAATGATTTAACCTCCGGGATGTTACTATTTCCCTATTTAACTCAATGCCGTTGTTACGTGTAAATCCCAGGCTGAATTAATTAGGAAAGTGAATGAGTGAGATGACTATTCTTGCTGGTTACTAAGACCTTCTGTAGCTTTAGGCAGAATAAATAACTAATGAACAATACAATTTTAGGGAACCATGATCCTCTACTCCAGATTTGGGTCTGATGATATTTGGGGTTTGACTATCCAGTTGCCTCCACTCTAAATGATCATGGATCAAAGCTCTGCAGGCTCTGACAGGGCTTATAGCGTGTGAAGGCGAGAGGAACGGGCACTTCTGTCTCATGAACAGACGGAGTGCCACTACTCTCTTCCTTCTGAAATACCCGATAACTACTACGCTTCATACTATCCATTATGATTTCATATCCTACACTTATTTTATTTAGTACATGGGTTGACTTCACTTTGGTAATTATTTAGGCACAGAGTGTTTTTAAAGGGGACATTTCCCCACACTTACACCACTTAAAACACAAAATACTCGACTGAGCAGGACATTATGTCTTGCTCGCTGCTTGCAGCATATAATAAGCCTATATTATTTTATGTTGATAAACATAACATTTTGCTTCTTGTTGAAAATGTCGGGTTTGTGATGTAACAGGTTTTATATGCTAGTCTGTCGCCATGGCAACGGTGTCTTATTTCTTTAAAGCAGGATTACTCATAAACATGAGAGAGAGCGTATTTATATATACCGTTGAGGAGTTGTTTTACTGAAACTAAACAAAGATCATTATGCAACCCACGTAATACTTTGTACCTTAATATATTGTCCAGATTTAATATCCAACAAATTTACCTAGTTTTTTATTAAACCTTCTTTTAATTTGGCATATTCATCCTACTGGAGAAGTCTTATGCTTTTTACAAAGAGAATAATTAAAGCGATAAGTGTAATGAACATTAAGGAATTGCTCCCACCAACACAATTTACCCATTCTTTAAGCCATGTTTTACCCATGTTAAAACATTAAAACTATCGGTATGCTAGCTTTTTGGGTAGTTATTGAATTTATTTTGATAATTGTATTAAAATAGTAAGTAATATTTTTCAAAAAAACCATATTGCCACTTCAACGTTGTTTATAGATTGTCAAATATACTTTCACACGTTAAATTGCTTATGGTCCTGCTATGTTATAAGATATTAGAGAACTTTGATCGTTATCACGGCCTGCCGACTCCATTGTAGTTCTGAATATTGATAGTTCTACTTATTCTGAATACTTACTATAGTTACAAATATTATTAGTTTTAAATAAATTGAAATTGTTGTGACAATTAGCCTCTAAATTATGAAATGCCAATTTTGCAAATTCCTCCTAAATATCACGCCTGAACATTCCACTATTGATTAAAACATCCGCTCCTTTTTTTTAGTATGTTATCCTCATTTTCAAACTAAATTGCATTTAAACAAATTATAAATGTTACATTGAAATCACAGTAGTTGCATTGTCTAAGACCTAGTAGTGTCGTAGTTACGTACTCAACCTTCAGGGACTCAAATGAAAATCTGAACTACGTGACTCAGACTCGTCCTAGACCTTGTATAGCCGTTATCTGAGCATGCTTGATTCAAATTTAATACAATATTATTCAGACCATTGCAGTTAAACTTGCGTATACAGTTTTATTGTAGCTTTAATGAATATTCTACTGTCTTCCTTTGTTGGGTGGATAAGCATAGTTTGTGCTGAGAATAGACATACTAAACAATTTTGTAATTAGCAACATTGCAAAACGAATATTTCATTCTTATTTTTATTGCGTTCTCAATCAATAGAATTAATCATGATGACCTTAAATAAAATAATTAATATTAGTAGAGAATCATACTGACTCGATTTACAAAATAAGAGGATGTTTTAATATTCACCGTATTCGCCGTGATATTTAGATAGTTGCGAACGAAAACAATAGGAATATTTTAGTTTTTGAGCTTGTATATAAACGGATAATTTAGTTCTCATGAAGAATCAACCAATTTTGATCATAACTAAAGGCCATGAAGTAACTTAAATCTATTGTTGTTTTGGTTTCCTTTGTAAAGTAATGGATTTATACTACCTAAATCTTTCAATAGAAACAACGATTTATTTATGAATAATTTCCTTATCTTGTTAAATTAGTCTGAAAATAGTAATTACCGTACCCTGGTAGAGAATATATGTTGGGCATCGTAGTTTTCAAAAACCTTATCTGCCTAAACATTAATTTTTAATAAGACTGACGTTCTGAAAAGGATGATAAAATAATTTATTCCGTTCAGGGCGATTCCACATTAACTTAACCCTACAAAAATGTAACCGTATGATAATTTGTTTACAAGCAGCTTACGGAATTTTGCGGAATAATAATTACTTCATATTGTTCGCTGAATGTTATCCACATTTATTAAATACTTTGTTTGTATAAAATAACTAGATATTTCACAAATAACATATAAATTGACACAATTTACAAAACATTAGTACTTGGCCATAGTTGTATTAAAGCAGCTCCTTAACTAATTAAAGCCGATAAATTACCCCTTTAGAGTCATGCACGAAACGATCGCCTACGGGAACAGTTCACACGTGACCCGCGTGGAAATCCGGCTCTTCAGAGATTAGGGATTAGCGTTCTGAATGTTCATTGGTGGCAATAGATTACTGGAAGCTCACCTTTGGCTTCTTCTTGCAAATATAATATACAATGATTTACATGTCAGGTGTCCTATAATCGTTGATATAAATAAATATGACCAAACTTGAAGCAAAACTACAAACCTATCTGTCCCCAAGTAAAACTTTTGTAACAATTTCACTACGGCTAACGGGGTCAGCAAATGAAGGACAAATAATTAGAAAGTATATTTTTGGTGTTTTATTAACAAAATGTATACTTCTACACACTTTTATACGGGTAGTATTACAACTTTTTGCCTCTGTCCTGCAAACGAATAATTTATTAGCTAACGAATAACATTATAATAATGTAAATTTAAAATCAACTCGCCAACCTGCATCCAACCTATCATTAAAATATTTTTGAATAACTTTATATAAAAAATGGTTTAATCTTGCAGCATGCTTTGATGCTCAGCGAACTATAATTTTCTGTGAGTTTTACGACTTACGAGGTTGGTAGCAAATAGCCGAGTTGGTATTCCTGGAAAATCCATATTATCAAAATAATTCAATACCGTAAGTAATAAAACCATTCTAATAGTTTTGAAGGTAGTCTAATATTCCAATTACAAGTTTACAAAGAAAGATACATTTATGTGCTACTATTAGGGCTAACTCGTAGTTAAGTATTACCATTGGGTTTATATCTACTATAGGGGACACCTTATGGGAGCCAGAGTTAGTAAAAGCAGTGCTGCGTTCTAGCGTCATATTAAGATAACTGCATGATCTGCGGCGGCGTCGTTAGGACGAGTTAACTCGACTGCCGTGCTCAACCCGTGGGAACTTTTGTTCCCACGGGTTAAGTGATATTTTTATCACTTTGATGACCATAACAAAGGTTTATTTAAACATTTTAAAATCTCTATGAAAACATTCCGATCAAAAATATGATGTATGTAACCACGACGATCTCTAACGGCGCGGTGTATGGTGTAACTACGTCGACAAATCTCTCACATTAATTTGCATTGCTTGTCCCCTCTAGTAGATATAAACCCAATGTATTACGTAGCAAAGCATACATATTAGAAACCGAATTAAAAAAAACAACAAAAAAGGAGTAAAAAAATCACTAAATGTAGTATCGGGCTTTTACACGTCATACGACTTTGTGTATTGTATTTACATTAACTCGCAAAAATACAATGCAATATATTATTAAACGTAGTTTTAATTATTATAGTCCAGCAAAATGTATTTTTTAAATACTTATGTTTCAATCGTTTTATTTCTAAACGTTTGGATCTGGAAGGTAAGATTTCACATAGTAAAGCAACTTTGCTAGTGGTATTTCTTTTACTCGAATAAGAATATACATTCAGGTCCAGCAAAATGTATTTTTTAAATACTTATGTTTCAATCGTTTTATTTCTAAACGTTTGGATCTGGAAGGTAAGATTTCACATAGTAAAGCAACTTTGCTAGTAGTATTTCTTTTACTCGAATAAGAATATACATTCAGAGTATAACCCCCTGAAATAACTTTGCTGTTCTACCCATGTTGCGCATTTCACCACTGAACCGTCACCAATCTCTTATTAAATTTGTTATAAGGATGCTCAATATATATTTTGTTGCAGTTGTAAGATACATATGAAATCCTTGCAACCATAAATCTACAAGTAAAATTCTTTGTCCTATCCAATTTTTCAATCTATTTTAAGGTTTCCTAGTAATTAAACTTATTCCACTAAAAACTTTAAAATATTTGAATATAATAAATCCGTTACGGGAATCCTTCAAAATGAACTCAAATTAAATAAGAACGATTTAGTACTTATCATGGTAAAGAAATATAATATAAAATATCCGATTAAATTAATATAAAAAATGTAAAACGTGATGAAACTATTTTCTAAATAAATCAAAATAAACAATATCTAATTTTAATATGTACGATTTAAGTTAAGCAACATATATGTTTTCGTTTACGTTTTTGTGTTTCTGTGATAATTGCTGATATAGTGGAATTTGTAATATTTATAATAACTAACATAAGTCATTATGAAACGATTATAAAATTGTAGAGTTGGCCAATTTAACCGGTTTTTCTCCTTCGTTATATATTTTACTCGTTTATTCATTCAGTAAGTGTACCAATCATATTAATACTAACCACAATTATTTAATATTAGCTGGTAAAGTGTTAGGCTTCTCCTGGATAATAAATCACTTGTCTATGCTATGTCTATGGTTAACCTTTTCAACTGTTTGGAATCATGAAATCTATTTTTGTTGTAACAAAATTAATACTTATAACAATAGAATTATAACTTTGAGCCGTTGAATGGAACCCCGAAGTATTTTATAAAACCTTTTATTAATCAACATCTAGGTGCGTGCCAAACGTCAACTCTGTAGGCCATATCAATATGTAGGCACTTTGATATGTCAGTGGGTAGTATTTGCATTATTTATATACATTAAAAGGTTTTTCTAAACATACATAAATTAAATGTTTTAATCTATTACATTTTAAGGTATCCGCACGTGCACCGTAGAATAATTTACTGGATTGAATAGGAGAATACGACAAGTTATTGAAAAAATAAAAGCATGACGAAAAAAATAAAGTTAAATGAAAAAAAAACAATCTTAAAACAAAGCTCTACTCATGAAGGAAAGTTGATTTATTATAGCCACCGAGGAAATCCTCAGAGACGAAAATCTCCAAGAATTAATGGTTTGTTTTCATTAACGTAGCTCTACTATAGTGATCTTTTCCTTAAATATTTTTCTTAAAAACAAATTTGAAAGAGCCTGTTTCATTGTTAATATGGGTACACCAAACGAACCAGGGAAAATAATAAAAGTGTCGCAGTTGGATAGATGAGAACTTATATGTGAAAATAAAATGATATATCAATGAATTACAGCAAAACACAAGATTAATAATAGTATTAGTAGTAAATATTATTACTGTGGGTTTATTTTTTCCCTATATAATCTTTTTTCATTAATGACCCTTAACGTTAAATCATAACAAATTTCAACACAGATTTACTATGAATAGGTATTATGAAAATACGACACCTTTTACTTAAGGCCATCAGTCATTGTTTAGTAAATATTCATAGTTTATCACTTAGTATTTGAAATAAAATCCAACAGGAAATTAAATTCAAGTGTATCCATTATACTCTTTGTCGTACTAATATATTTTTCACATTTATTACGTCCATTTACTTTAATTCAAACACGGCTATAGTATAACATGGAAAGTATTTGTTATAATATCTAAATAATATGTTAAATTTTTGCCTCGGCAGTCAGTTTTAGTTTTTATTGTAGTTAGTTATCAAGTCCTTCAGTCCGAGTAAACTATTAACGTTGGTGCCTACCTTTTAAGAGTGTTTACTGACATTAATCGTACTCTAAGAAAATTAACAATCGTTTTAACTGTAATTTTAAATGCAAAAATTCATGTTTTATGAATGCTTTTATAAATTTTAAGAGCCAAAATTTTGCCCTTTATTATAAAAAACCATAAACGAAATGTGTGTTTATTGATGATTAAACAACAAATTTTACTTTAACCAGATTCATAAAAGAGACATAATGTCGGACACTAATACTTCAAAAAATAACTAATACTCTAAAAAAATAAACTTATGTGCTTCAGACACAAGCACAGGGAGTTTACATTAAACTAAGTTTCAAAGGCAGCAATTTTATATATATTTGCAGATAAGACAAAATAGTATTCATTATTTACGTAAAACATAATATCGCATATAGTTTGTTTCTTAAGCACTTACAAAAATTAGTTTCATGTTTTATCTTTCAAAATGATATCAACTAAAGGTGCTTACTCTATGAAATTAAATTCCATAATAAATTGGAATCCTCATTCTAATATTCTCACCGGACGCGACCTGCAATTTTCTGTTGATAACAGCGTTTTAAAATTAAATCACCGGGTTTGAATTAGGATTTTTGTAATGTAAATAAGTAACATCATAATCCATATAATTTAATATATTTTGCATATAATGTAATATTCATATCTATGTTTCTATGTTTTAATTTTTGCAATCTATAGCTAGTTAAGTGTGATTCTGTGTATTATGTTACTTTTCAAATAATCTTATCTTTTTGTATTCAAACACTGATAATTTTCAGCACTAAGCCTGTCGTCAGATTCTCGTCCATAACAAAAAAAATCATGAAATATAACCTACATACCTATTTTTAATTACATATATAAGAGTCAATATTTTCATCAGCCATTTGAGTTATTTTATTTATAATTTGTTTACTTCACAGTATTTTTATATTTTCATAAATATGGTTTAAAAATATTCGGGAGATGATTCAATATTCAGACCCACTATGATAGCTCAAATATGAAGGTCTTCTTTACAGTTCAGATTATCTGCTTTCTTTCTATGTCTTCAAATAATCTGTTTGAGTTTTTTTTGTATCAGGAAAATTGGCATATAATACAATAATAATTCAAGTATAACACTTAATTCAATATGAAATTAATTCGCCTAAGTATGCACTATTCTTAATGAAGGAGTATTTTATTCGTTAAATTATATTGTGATGCCGTTGTCGTTAGATATGATGTTGAACAAATTGTTTATTTATTATATTCTTTAATTTTGTTGTGAACACGAAACGTAATAAGTAATATGATTTTCAAATATCGTAAATATGGCAGATAGTTATATTTTTAAAATAAAAATTAGTTTAGTATGCATTCACAATTCAACGTAACTTTATATTCAATAAAATAGATTTTGAAAATTCCTTACTGTATCTTTGCTGGGGAGAAGCCGACACCCCAACAAATATTAATATTATTAAATATTAATTTACAATTTTGTTAATTTTTTAGTTAAAATATGTAACATTTAACTTCGACTCGGTTGTATATCGGTAGTTTTAATACGTGTGCAAATGACAATCTGATTCAACTTGGATTCAGATGTTTCAAATCAAACTTTCACATTTCACGTCAACAAGGTTTTTCACATGTATTTTTGAAATTTCAGGGGGATATTCCCCCTGGATACGCCCCTGTTATATATTGTTTATTGTTTATGAAAAATTTGGTTAGGCCTATGCATACTCTAATGTTATACATATCTAATTACTATGACTTTCTTATTGTTTGTATAAGTTAGGTAGTGACTTTGACACTAAAAGAAACTGTGAAATGTAAACAAAATCAATCCTAGCCAAGAACAATACTAAAGTCACCAAACAGCCTGTGACTAATGTATCGTTGTTCTATGCCTACGCTGTGGTTTACAATAATTGTTACTTAAAACCTTATAGGCCTATTTCAGTGAGAGATATAGATTTCTAACCTACTACTTTTCAATTTTTTTAAGCGCCTAGGTAGTTTATTCATAGGTTAGTTATTGTAAACATAGTTTCATATTTAACTTTTATCATTTGTGATGCTGACAATAAATTAAAAGAGGAGATTCTTAACTTTCGTTTGTATATAAAAAGTTACCTCGTAGCAGTAACGGATCAATGTAGCCTAATTGTAGTTATAATTTGAACACACATTTGTGCGTGAGAATTGAAAGTGCTGATATCTTGTCCTCAAAAATCGTAGTATCAGTAATTTTGGTTAAATAGAAAGTGTTTGGTACCATTGGAAAAACGCCATTAGTTATTCTTATTTTTCGTAACAATTATTTATTTTAAATCAGCTTTCATGTCGTGTGTTCAAATAAAGTTTTGGCTTTTGGCAAAACTAAAATTTTGTTTTTCAACTCATATGTCGTACAAAGTCATACAAACAGTCATAGGTTAGTTATCCTAACACAGATTCACAGCTATATTAATTTGCGATTTTGACATTACATTAATGTTTGATAATATGGAAGGCAATGGCAATGTATGTATATATATATATATCTTATAGCTACGACAAAAGTATTGAAAAATATATTGGTACGACAAAGAGTATAAGTGATGCACAAAAATATAATTTGTTGTTGTTGTGTTTTCATTAAAAAATACTAAGTGATAAACTAAATATTTACCAAGCAATTACTGAAGTCCTTTAATAAAACTTGACGTATTTTTTAAATACCTATTCATAGTAAATCTGTGTTTAAATTGTATTTGATTTTACGTTGCTTGTGATTTACAAAAAAAAAATAAAACTCAGAGTAATATAATTTATTACTAATAACAAATAATAATCTGTATTCTGTTTTAACTTCATTATGTTTTAATTTCATTATAGTTTCATATGTAACTTCTCATTAATCCTACTGCACCACTTTTATTATTTTCCCCGATTCGTTTGGTCTTCCCATTTTAACAGTTAAAAGGATCATTTAAAATGTATTCTTAAGAACAAGGCAAAAAGCATAATGCTGGGGCTACGCTAATGAAAACATACCATTAATTCTTGGAGATTTTAGGAGGATTTCCTTGGTGGCTATAATAAATCAACTTTCCTTCCTGTGTAAAACTTTAGTTTAAGATTTTCTAAAATTGTTTAACTTTTATTACATTTATTTTTCGTCGTGTCTTTATTTATTTTTATGAAAACTTGGGTTATTCTCCTGTTTAATCTGTCAAATGGTTTTACGGTGACGTACGAAAAGCTTAATGTTTAAAATATTAAAACGTAATTTCAGAGTAACTACGTGATAGTTTCTTCTCATATACTTTAATATGAATGATTACCATCTGAAATATGTGTTGGTTGTAAACAAATTCTATCGTGATATGAGCATTTCATTTCATTGAAAAACCTGTATTTTTAATAAAGCTTAAGTAACTGTTGCAGAAGAAACAGTTAGTACTGAAATATACTTATTTATTGTTTAATTTTTATTTGTGTGTGGCCATTTATGTAGGTGCAGCAAACTGCAGGATATTTAGTTCTCATGGCCGAAATACCGAAATTGAACTCACGAAACATGTTAATGAGAGCAATATCATGTTTTGGTTTACCAGGGCCGTTCCCGGACCTAAAGGGTTGTTATTTCTCTGTAAGAGTCAATTGAAGAGATGCATTGAGACTTATAGTGGTTCATGACGGTGGTACCAAACTCTTAAGGTGGTAATTTTTATATTCGGTTAACTCAATGTACATACCACATAAAATTGTATATAGCATTTTAATAGTCTTTGAATTTAACTTGAATCACTTTAATTTTTCTTAATAAATTAACAATTTACAATGAATAATAAACAATAATGCGTTTGAGTATACTGAACATGAATAGTAACAGACAAAATCATATAAAATACAATTTTGCATCTTAATGTGATCTTATAAATAAATACTATGTGCCTGGTAATAGAATTTGTAGTTTAAGGTTTAGGATTTGTTTAAGGCAAAATTGTCCATGTAACCATCCTAATAACTGTGAATATTAGTGGCAATACATACAGAGTAAAAGTATGCAATATATTAATCATTAGCAATACAAAATTGTAGATCAAATATTTGCTCTGTAAACAATGATATACGACTTAAGAGTCGTGTATACTGGAGCCGTGATTCAATCATACCCGCATGCAGGCATACCAGACGGTTTGTATAAGCCAATCAGAAGCAAGGAGCTAGGATGGTTACATGGATGTCCCGTTAAGCAAGGATCAGAGCAAGATTCAGATCTAGGGTCAGATCCAGGAGGGTTTATTATGTAAATAAAAGAATTTGCTATGACCCGAAATCATATAAATGGTAAAGGTTAAGTGGGCAAAATATAAATGTTAGTTATCGTATCCACATATTCCTATGCATGTAAATAGGTATAAAAGATAGTTATTATTCTACTTTCTGTGTTAACGAATTCCTTACTTGTGGTTGTAAGCTCACCTTTTAATAGGTTGCATCCTTTTGACTTAAAAAGATTTTCCATTGTGAAAATACATAAACGTATCCTGCTATATTACACATTTATTTCCTGGTGGACAGACCCTACTAATAAAAATAATGCCGTAAAGTGTCTTAAGATTTTTAATATACCATAGGCCTAGATTAAAAATCATGCAACCTACACAAAGTAGTTTGAAAATTTAAATATTCCAATGTTATTCGTGTGCTTTTTTGTAATTTCAAAAAAATGTTTAAAATCCAGTCTTAAATAATAACAGGTGAGTATCTTGTCTGCTAATCCCATTTGTATACCGTTATAGATCTAAGATCACATCTAGGATCAGATGCAGTATCTAAGCTACCAACCCGGGAACCAATCCACACCCTATCCCAACTTCGGTGTACACAAACCCTAAGGGATGGTTCTAACTATTTTATTTCCATGCAACTTCTCGGTTTGAGTATTTTAAGAGATAAACATAATTTGTTTAATGAAATATTTAATTAGTTGCTTTACAATGATTTCAACATTATTTGAATACATTACCAGGATTAAGACAAAAATACAATTCCTCATACTTTTGCAAAGTATTAGTATTGGAATATTCTGTAATAATGCTATTTGTATTAATTATTTAATAAAAAAAATATTATATTCCAAGAATTCAGTTCTATTTGTATTTAGATCAGTGCATGGAAATAAAATAATCTGTTTGAGTTTTTTTTGTATCAGGAAAATTGGCATATAATACAATAATAATTCAAGTATAACACTTAATTCAATATGAAATTAATTCGCCTAAGTATGCACTATTCTTAATGAAGGAGTATTTTATTCGTTAAATTATATTGTGATGCCGTTGTCGTTAGATATGATGTTGAACAAATTGTTTATTTATTATATTCTTTAATTTTGTTGTGAACACGAAACGTAATAAGTAATATGATTTTCAAATATCGTAAATATGGCAGATAGTTATATTTTTAAAATAAAAATTAGTTTAGTATGCATTCACAATTCAACGTAACTTTATATTCAATAAAATAGATTTTGAAAATTCCTTACTGTATCTTTGCTGGGGAGAAGCCGACACCCCAACAAATATTAATATTATTAAATATTAATTTACAATTTTGTTAATTTTTTAGTTAAAATATGTAACATTTAACTTCGACTCGGTTGTATATCGGTAGTTTTAATACGTGTGCAAATGACAATCTGATTCAACTTGGATTCAGATGTTTCAAATCAAACTTTCACATTTCACGTCAACAAGGTTTTTCACATGTATTTTTGAAATTTCAGGGGGATATTCCCCCTGGATACGCCCCTGTTATATATTGTTTATTGTTTATGAAAAATTTGGTTAGGCCTATGCATACTCTAATGTTATACATATCTAATTACTATGACTTTCTTATTGTTTGTATAAGTTAGGTAGTGACTTTGACACTAAAAGAAACTGTGAAATGTAAACAAAATCAATCCTAGCCAAGAACAATACTAAAGTCACCAAACAGCCTGTGACTAATGTATCGTTGTTCTATGCCTACGCTGTGGTTTACAATAATTGTTACTTAAAACCTTATAGGCCTATTTCAGTGAGAGATATAGATTTCTAACCTACTACTTTTCAATTTTTTTAAGCGCCTAGGTAGTTTATTCATAGGTTAGTTATTGTAAACATAGTTTCATATTTAACTTTTATCATTTGTGATGCTGACAATAAATTAAAAGAGGAGATTCTTAACTTTCGTTTGTATATAAAAAGTTACCTCGTAGCAGTAACGGATCAATGTAGCCTAATTGTAGTTATAATTTGAACACACATTTGTGCGTGAGAATTGAAAGTGCTGATATCTTGTCCTCAAAAATCGTAGTATCAGTAATTTTGGTTAAATAGAAAGTGTTTGGTACCATTGGAAAAACGCCATTAGTTATTCTTATTTTTCGTAACAATTATTTATTTTAAATCAGCTTTCATGTCGTGTGTTCAAATAAAGTTTTGGCTTTTGGCAAAACTAAAATTTTGTTTTTCAACTCATATGTCGTACAAAGTCATACAAACAGTCATAGGTTAGTTATCCTAACACAGATTCACAGCTATATTAATTTGCGATTTTGACATTACATTAATGTTTGATAATATGGAAGGTAATGGCAATGTATGTATATATATATATATCTTATAGCTACGACAAAAGTATTGAAAAATATATTGGTACGACAAAGAGTATAAGTGATGCACAAAAATATAATTTGTTGTTGTTGTGTTTTCATTAAAAAATACTAAGTGATAAACTAAATATTTACCAAGCAATTACTGAAGTCCTTTAATAAAACTTGACGTATTTTTTAAATACCTATTCATAGTAAATCTGTGTTTAAATTGTATTTGATTTTACGTTGCTTGTGATTTACAAAAAAAAAATAAAACTCAGAGTAATATAATTTATTACTAATAACAAATAATAATCTGTATTCTGTTTTAACTTCATTATGTTTTAATTTCATTATAGTTTCATATGTAACTTCTCATTAATCCTACTGCACCACTTTTATTATTTTCCCCGATTCGTTTGGTCTTCCCATTTTAACAGTTAAAAGGATCATTTAAAATGTATTCTTAAGAACAAGGCAAAAAGCATAATGCTGGGGCTACGCTAATGAAAACATACCATTAATTCTTGGAGATTTTAGGAGGATTTCCTTGGTGGCTATAATAAATCAACTTTCCTTCCTGAGTAAAACTTTAGTTTAAGATTTTCTAAAATTGTTTAACTTTTATTACATTTATTTTTCGTCGTGTCTTTATTTATTTTTATGAAAACTTGGGTTATTCTCCTGTTTAATCTGTCAAATGGTTTTACGGTGACGTACGAAAAGCTTAATGTTTAAAATATTAAAACATTTAATTTGTGTATTTTTAGATAAAATTATTAATGTGCATAAATAATCCAAATACCACCTACTAACTTATCAAAATGCCTACATAATAATAAGGCCTAAGGAGTTCACGATTAGGCAAGTAAATAGGTGGTCATTAATAAAATGTTTTATAAAATACCTCAGGGCTCCACTCAACGGCTCAAAGTTCCAATTGTATTGTTATACGTATTAATGATATACCAACAAATATAGTTGTTCATTATTCTAAACGGTGGAAAAGGTTAACCACAGGACGCAGCAAAGACAAGTGATTCCAAGAGAAGCCGAACACTGTTACAGCCAATATTAAATAATTTTGTTTACAATTATTATAATTATAACCCTTACTAGATTAATATTTTATCCGTTTATGCATTTAATACAAACCCAATAGACGAGTAAAACCTATCTCCTTAGGTTATTAGGTAAACAGGGAAGGAGATAAACGTGCTAAAATTAGTTTTAGTTCAGCTAGGCCAACATTAAAATATAATCGTTTCATGAAGCCTTATGTTAGTTACTATAAATATAAAAAATACACTGTATTAGCAAATAAAAAAACAAAAATTAAAAATAAATATTGTCCTGAATTGATTATGCTAATGGAAGATACATTACTAACAAATAGCCGTTGAAGAGGCTGGGTGTTCTTATCGCCCGACAGCAGTAGGATATAGCTAAAGACCCCTCTCAAGGACTTTAGGGAAGTTAAACTTCCATTCACCACAAGAAGTAAAGGAAATCAATATTACCTAGTAAAATTGGCGTTTTTATTACAATTTGTTAACCATAACATTAAAAAAAACCATTCAAGCAAAGGAAATCTAAGAATGGCGCAGCACAAATGACGCTGAGTTGAACTTAAAGAGTTTACAAGTCATTGTGGGAAGGTCAAAGCCTAATGGATGTCTCAAGTAGTTTAGTTAACGCCAACTACCCAACACGCAATTAATGTTTCAACTTAACCTTCCATGATTATCTGTTGGGAAGTAATCATAGGTACTGTTTGTGATTTTTATTTTTTTTATTTTATAACATCATTTATAAATATCAATGAGCACCAACGTCTCATTGAGGCATCTCAAGAAACCAACGTCATCAGTGCAATTCTACAAAGATCTAGCAATGTTTCATTGCATAAATTATACCATTGATAAAGTATATCTTAAATATAAGCAAAAAGGTATTACAGAACGAATGTTATTGTTATAAGAGTAAATATTTAAATTCTATATTGTGTAAGGTAGTTCTACTTTTGTTTAACTTTTCATTCACTTTCAGACTGGCTTTCTCTGTGCAGCCTCCTTTTATGCATGGGGATTTTCCCTGTAGGGGTGGGGGAAAGGACCCAGTACCGGGCCCTGGCACTATGCTCTTTCCCCCAGTACATTTCCCTCAGGGAAATTACCTGGGGTATATTTTCTAAAGGACAACTTTGTAGTAAAATTTCCCTTGATGGGCTGTTTGGGTTTTATGGGGTTTTCCCTCCCTAAAACACTTCCTTACAATTGTTTATTTTGATTGATATAGCAAACAGTTTGATCACGTTTAATCAGATTTTATATTACATTTGTTTACAATGATAATTTAGGTTGAGTTCAATTTCAAGATTCCTGAACGGAGATATTATATTCAAATCTTGCAGTATCAGAGTAACATAAGTTTACCTACTAGGTGTCCTTGACTTAAATTGAAAAATTTGAAAGATAAACAAAATTTAATTATGGGTTTAAGGGTTTTATGTGCAACTTATAACTGCAACAGACTTTTCCCTGAGCATCCTTTAAAAAAATCTAATTAATAAGATATTGGTGACAGTTCAGTTGTGAAATTCGCATCAGGGGCAGAACAGCAAAGTTCCTTCAGGGGATTATACTATGAATGTATATTCTTATTCGAGTAAAAGAATTACCACTAGCGAAGTTGGTTTACTATGTGAAATCTTACCATTCGGATCCAAAAATCTGGAAATAAACCTATTGCATCATGAGTTGTTTAAAAATGCATGCTTCAAGGACCATAATCATTATAACTGTTTTTTAGAGCTTCATGAGCTTTAGAGTTTATGTATTTATATATATACTGCTTGATTGATTGTTTTTGCTTGACTTTTTTGACTCATTGTTATTTTTCTAGTCATTGTTTATTTTTGCATTGTTTTTTTCTATAATATTTTTAATTCATTATTATCTTGACCATCTTAAATGGTAATGTTTCGTTTTTCCGCTTTGGAGATTACGTCATGTTTGCTGTTAACGCATTTCGTTTGCTGTATGGTGGTAATGCATTTATAATCAAACAACCATCTCAAATTTGCATCCAATGATTTCTTTGCATGTAGCATATAGTCATGCCAATTATTCTACACTATATGTAAAATGAGTTGTCGGTTAGAATAAATAAAAATGAATAGATAAATAAATAATATATTGCATTGTATTTTTGCAATTTGGTGTAAAAAAGACATTACAGAAGGTTGTTATACGTGTAAAAGCCAGATACTACATTTAATGTTTCTTTTACTCCTTTTTATTGTTATGTTTTAAATTTGTTTCTAATGTGTATACCTTCCTACGTAATACCTTTCGACGAGTTAGTCCTAATAGTAGCGCAGAAATGTCTCTTTCTTTGTAAAATTGTATTTGGAGTATTAGAAAACCTAAAAGACTATGAGCAAGATTTATCAGTTACGGTATTGAATAATTTGGATACTATGGATGTCCAGGAATACCAGCTCAGCTATTTGCTACCAATCTCAAAAGTCGTAAAACTTGCAGAAAAGGATAGTTCGCAGAGCTTCTTAGCTTGCTGAACAGATTTCCATTTTTAGCGAATTTCCCCTATAGGGAAGAAGCTATTACCGTAGGTCTCATGGTAAGACTTAAGCCCGAGACCATGATAACTTTTTGTTTTGAGGACCCCAGATGCCAAAAACACTATTCGTTCAAATTTATATATATGTATATATATATATATATATGTGTGTGTGTGTGTGTGTGTGTGTGTGTGTGTGTGTGTGTCCGTTACCGCGTTAACATGAGTAAAAAACGTTCGATTTCGATGAAATTTGGCTCAAATGTGTAAAGTGACATTCATGACTTTAAGTTCGAAAACCAGAAATATCGGACCACGGGAAGGGGGGTTTATGGGGGTTTTAAATTTTCCAAAAATCAGTTTTTTGCATTTTTTTACCCTAAAATTTTTAAAAAACTTAATTTTGGTTTATACCATGTTATAGAGCTTAAAAAAACAAATAATATGGTATTTTGAATTATTAACCTAGGTTAAGTGGTTGCGGAGAAAATCCAAAAAAACCTGCTCATAAAATCTCCCATGTTAATCTTATGGGAAAAAGGTTTTTGGCTTTTCCTCAGTTCATTTCTATGTAAACTTCACATTTGCTTTTACCAATCAGTTTAGCTCTACACAACAATCATTTTGGTGTTTAAATTGTGATTCTACGTCCAACCGTTGCCGTGATATTCAAAGTGTTAAACACAGTATGTTGTCCAATGTTATCCTTATGGAGAATATTTAAAATTTGACAGCTCGATTATTTATGAACGTATATTGATGAAACTTGGTAGGTGGCTTCACCTAGTACTGGTATATTGATATTTCCACAAAAAATTGATTTTTTTTTTATTATCCTCTTAGCAGCAAACCTGCATTCTCATCCCTAATGTTATTCTAATGGAGAATACAGAAAGCTTTATATCTCCCTTAATTATGAACATAAATCATTAAAACTTGGTATATAGCTTCACCTGGTTGAGTTATATTGATAATTGCAAAAAACCTGCATTTTTATCTTCCTCGTTGCAGCAAACCTGCGTTCTCAGCCCTAATGTTATTCTTATAGAGAATAAATAAAATGCAATATATCACTTATTTATTTAAGTATTTTTATGAAACTTGGTAAGTGGCTTTATGTGATAGTAAGAAATATATTCATTCATAGGAAATTCGCTGAGTACGCAGGTTTGCTGCGACGGGGGTATTTTTTTTTTAACTGTTCTAAAATATTTTATGAAACATCGTTGGATGCAGGTTTGCAAGTTTGTTTTTTTCATTTACATTAATATAATTTTGCTTTTAAACTTATAAACTATTTGTTCATAATTACAAACATTTCTGTTTCAGAAAATATTCCAGGAAAAAGACTTTTAATTACTACCCAAAAGATAAATGGTATATTAAAATCCACCAACAAAGTTAATTCGTAACTATTTGTCCTTTAGCTAACTTTTTTGCCGTAGTGAAATATTTAGAAATTTTTACTTGGAGACAGATAGGTTCGTCGTTTTGTTTCAGTGTAGGTCATATTATTTATTTACGTAAATGATTATAGGACGCCTGACATGTAAATAATTGTATATTATATTTACAAGAAGAAGACTAAGGTGTGCTTCTAGTAATCTATTGCCGCCAATGAACATTCCGAGTGCAAATCTCTAATTTATCAAGAGCCAGATTTCCAAGCGGGTCACGTGGGAACTGTTACCGCAGGTGATCGTTTTGCACATGACTCTCAGGAGGTAATTTATCTGTTTTAATTAGTTCTGGAGCTCTTTAGGGCAACTGTGGCTAAGTTCTAAGGCTATGATAGTGTAATAAAGTGTTTATAAAGAACGTAATTGGGTAGCCTTGAAATTTAGTATATTTTACAAAGTCTAAATTATAAATAAAAAGTAAAAGTGAAAAATAAGTTCATATTTTAATAATTTTAAATATATTAGTCTATTAACAGCTCAATTTTACATATGTAACGGACATATTGTTGATTTATGGTTCAATTTAATTTTTACATCAGTGCTAAGAATGTTTACAGTCTTTCCTTCATTAAACAATACTTTATACTCACCTAATAATGTTCGTCTCTATGTTCATTATCAATTTTAACTGTGAATACAGATTTACGTGTCTTGTATGAGAGCCGTAATTTGTATGAAATCGTATCGTTACTTTAGTATCAATTAACTATTTAAGTACGAAAGTACGGTATGTACATGCTCACTGGTATAGGTGCATTTCATCAATGGGTACGTGTTAACACCGTGACTCTGGATGTCAGCGAGTTACATCCTAGGTAGTTGAAGCTTAAAACGTCACAACGTCCTTTTATCACTTTTTATATCCTAGGATTTATATTTAGGAGTCCTAGATTGCGCTTTTGCCCAAAAACAAATAAGAAGTGTCAAACATATCCAAAAACAATCTTAAAATCCAAGCTGACCAGCATATTTTTGTTATTGTGTAGTTTTTTAATGAGGTTCCTGTTTTTTCACTTACGTATTAGGCATCCTATTAAATATATATTACTGTAGCTTTTCTCATTTAGTTTTCCTATTCTTAAATTTAAGCTTTATTTGTGAGCTTAATCTAAAATCGAAATCATCATAAAAATTCAAAAATACTTTTCTATTCAATGTTATATATTTTATTTATATATTCATATCAACAAATAATAAAAGGTAATTTAAATATTTTCAGATGGTAAGACATTTAACGATATAATAAATATCAATAAAAATTAAAAATAACTAGATGTTTTGAGCTATTTGACTTGGATCTTGTGTGTTATTTTTAATTGGTTATAAAAACTGCAACAGAATAGTTTTATCTGTACAATAAACTCATTTAATGTGCTAGGAAACAAATGCAGGAAACATAAATACAGTAGAATTTTTCTTCTATAAGCAGAAAAATTAATTTTTAGATTTAAGTTTGCTGAAAAATTGCATTTTCAAACCCACAATCTACTTAAGCTTTATAATCTTTCTTCGTAGTCTTCTGACAAGACGGCAAGTTGGAGAGATGTCACGTGAGTTGGAATTCTTCCAAATGGAATGCACTAAAATGTCTCTGAATAAGTGAAATAGATAAAATCAAGATATGTTAGCTGCCCTTGGATTTCAAAAGAATTCAGCGTATGACTTGAGTAAAAGTCATTAAATGTATACTGTAGACAAAATTTGTTTTACAAAAAAGGAATTGACGATTAGGAACGTACTTTTTTATTTAATCACTAGGACATGAGTAATCAACACTTTTCTTTTATTTGCTAGCATTAATTGCTAAATGACTTCAGTGAACTAGTACCATAACATTATTTACAGTTATAAAATCTGCAATAAAATCACAGTGCAAAACTAATTATATTAATTAAAATTTACCATTTTTCGGTTTAATATATTCTTATTAATTTGTACTCATGTGGATGAATTTAAATTTGATTTGATTTTCTACATTATAACATAAACTTACTAATTTGTATAACTATTGTAATATATTGGGGAATCATGTTTGTTTTCAAGTATTTAATTTTGGGAATTATAAGGGGTAGATTTCATAAAAATTATAAATCAAGAAGTGGATTTCTATAACTTCCTTATTGTGTGTATTTTTTATGTATATATATTTGATAAGCCACTCACAGTATAAAAGCAAGTTTCAATTTATGGGCGGAAAAAATCGTATCACATATTTTAAAAAAGGGCAAAGGTCTTTTGCAAGTTTTCTGTCGTTTTGTAACTGTGTTCGTACACTTAAATATTAGGTATGTAATATTTTTCTAATGCCAATTATTTTACAAGTATGTACATTTGTTAATTATGTGTTAAAATAGTACGTACTGCTTGCTTAAATGATTGTATACAGTTTACTTTATTCCAAGATATATGTGTTTGTGTGAGGTTAATTTATTACCCTCTAAATTTTGCATGTTAATATATAGATATTGTTACAAAAGTTACGGAGATAATATTTCCACAAATATATATATATATATATATATATATATATATATATACATGTATTTCTACTAACAACATCTTAATGTTGTAGCTGTATTATTTCATGAATTTATTTTTATTTTGAATAATAAAAATTATTCTAATAATTTTCGTTTTAGACGCATTGTTTATATGAAGAAGAAATAACGTCCGACTTAGGCATATAATCTATAACATTAGTAACATGACAGAGGAAACATCTTTTCAATATTTTAGTTACACATAAAAGTGTTATAAAATGTTTTTAATAAAAATAATAAAAACATGTAATGAAATAAATTAGCATTGCTGTAAGTGAAGCTGCTGATTATTTCATTAATCATTCAGTTTTCAATCTTTCTAAGCTCTTCTGAGAATCTCAAAGTCTGCAAGTGAAGTTTAACAAGGAATGTAGCAGAAATAGTTATTTACTAGGGCATTTATTTCAGAACAATTATTATTGTTTATCTAAGTGTTTTAGTACATGGAATCAAAATATTGTAAATTGATAATAACAAGTAGGAATATATTGAAAAATACAATTCAAAATAATTATTTATGTTACAGGTAATTATTTTGTTATGTTTTTTTACTGGAGGAAGATCTTTCCTCTCCTCAGATACCTCTTCAATTTAGTTCGTCTAGATTATTTCCTATTTATCTACAAAAACGATCCATAACAACGAAACACTACCATCTTTTATTTTTCTTCTGTGTTGCTGGAAATTTGATTTTAAAGATGAGGTTTTTAGTTTTTCTTGCAGTCAGGTAAGGTGGTCAGAAGAGCAACATTGTGACATATTTAATAGCCATTAGTGATTGTAGGATGTCGATTCCGGGACATTCTAGACCAAAGTCACGCGCTCTGCCCGCTGCACCAGGCTCCCAGGTTGCCAGTTCAAGGCAGTAATATCTAATCATGGTGTCACTGACTATTTTAATTTATTATACAAGTTTAGTGGTAATAAACATTGTTTTCATTATTTGATTATTTTTAATTTATAATCGCTACAAAATGTTATTTTTTGTCATACTGCTTCAAAAACAGCTGTTTTCAACACATGAATTGAGGTGCTAATTGTTTTTACTTCTAGGACAAAAACATCATTTGATGACACTTTTCTGACGAGGACACCAGCTGTTAAATAAGAATTGGACGAACTATTCAACTTGTAAGCAATGAAAATTTGTGTAATATCTGTTTGTTTAGAATAGCAAGATCAAGATCAAGGTCATTTCAAGATCAAGATCATTTTTTTTCAATTAATGATAAAAAAGTGAACGAAATTTAGTTGCTGTTAAATAATTGTTATCTTAAAATTTTTGTGCAGTATGACGAAAAATGGTTTTTCGATCCTCGCTTATTTTCTGACCTTGGCTCCACCTAGGTCACTAAACCTGAGCTCGTATTGGGAAATGTTACTTGTATTCCTAGTCGTAAAATATACTATTATGCCTGAATTTAAATACAAAATTTGAAAACATGTTTGATTTCCTATTTAGAAAGATATATAACAATTTTAAATTGGTTTAAGTAATCTCTGCATTATACTTACTAAATTGGCAGTGCATTTTTAACTTGGTGTGACAGCTACACGAAAATGCAAACGAAGGCAATAATTAGGGTAAAGTTATAATTTTTAAGTTTCCTCAGGAAACCCAAATGTGTTTTTGTGAAATTAAGATATTATTTTATACAAACAAAGTATATAATAAAAGTGGAAAACATTCAAAAATCGTAATGAATTATAGACTCTGCAAAATTCTGCAAGCGGCTTGTAAATAAATTATGATAGGCTTAAGTTTTTGTTGGGTTAAATTAGTGTAGAATTGCCCTGAACGAAGGAAATTCTTTTATCACCTTTTTCAGAACGTGAATCTTATTAAAAATCAATGTTTATGCAACTAAGGTTTTTGAAGACTACGATGCCCTACAGAACGATTCTCTACCAGGAATTGAGTGATTACTATCAAAAGACGTGTTTTCAGATAGTTAAAACATATAAGAAAATGGTTTATAAATGAATCGTAGCTTCTATTGAAAGACTCAGGATGTTTAAACCAATTACTTTACACAGGACACCTCAACCAAAATAGATTGACCTCTTGACCTTTTGTTTTGATCAAAATTCATTCATTCTTAATCAGAACTAAATTATCGGTCTTTATACAAGCTCAAAAACTAAAATATTCCTATTGTTTGCGTTAACTTCATTCTACCTATCAATTTGTTTACAATGATAGAAAAATATCTTGTACAATTTTTAAGTCGAGTAATAATGTTTAGATTTTCTACTAATGTTAGTGATTTCATCTAAGGTAATCAATTAGCTTTGTTACACATAGAGTATAATTAAATGTCATATGGAGGACCATCCGAAAATCGGAAATTCATTTTTATAGAATACCTTACAAAAAAAACTTGTTGAGTCGTGGAGAGAAGCGGTGCGATGGATGTGAAGGCCCTCATACTGTCAGGGTTTGTTCTTGAAACTGGAGGTGAACACGGGAGCAAATCTTCATTATTGATGGATATTTTAAAAGAGTTCCTCAAACCACAAAGTTACTATTACGCGAGAGCACCGTGAGTGCATATTGGGTTTATTAGGTAGACACACATAGAAAAGGTATTCATCGGTACACGTTCTGGACACATCTGCCCGACGCGGCTCACTTGTTCAATGTCTGCCAGGGGAGGGGGCAGATAGCGATCAAAGGTCATAACTGAATGTCCCAGGAAATAATACCCTTTGGTTGAATTTGATTGCTTACAAAATAAATCTCTTTTACCTCAATTTTCCTTAAATTGATCTTAATTAAAATTAAATACATTTGATTTAAGTTTAATTGAAACTAATTAATGAAAAACTAAATCTGTTAAACTTACAAAAATAAAATACTATTGTCTTTTTACTTATTATTCAACAAGCTTTATTGATTAAGGATGCAATCAAAATACAAATAACAAATTGTTTTTCACTTTTTCTAATTTAAAAACAGTTTAATATGTCTATGTTTAGCACAAGCTATGTGTATCCACCCGAAAAAGGAGGACAGTAGAGTACTCATTAAAGCTACATTAAAACTGTATATGCAAGTTTAACTGCATTGGTCTAAATCCACTTTTATTCCATTTGAATTAACAGCTATACAAGGTCTAGGACGAGTCGCAGTCACGTAGTTCAGGTTTTCATTTGAGTCCCTGAAGGTCGAGTACGTGACTGCGACACTACTAGGTCTTAGACAATACAACTGCGGTGATTTCAATATAGAATTAATAATATATATTTTTTCATGGATGTTGAATTCAAACAGAGAACGAAAATGTTATTGTTTTATTATGGAAATATATTTAAAATCCTAACGAAAAGGAGTGAATGGTTATAATCAATAGTGGAATGTCCAAGCATGACATTTACTTGGAATATGCGAAGGTGGCATTTCATAATTTAGAGGCTAATCGTAACAAAAACCTCAATTGATTTAGAATTTAAATTGTACGTGATTATAGTGAGCATTCAGAAGCAGTTGAACTAACAATATTCAGAACTACAATGGAGCCGGCATGCCGTGATAACGATCAAAGTTACCCAGTAACTTATAACACAGCAGCACCGTAAGTAATGTCCGTGTGTAAGTAGGTTTGGCAATCTATACACAACATCGAAGTGTCAATGTGGATTATGAAAATATTATCTACCATTTTAATATAATATTCAAAATAAATTCATTACCTGCCCAAAAATCTTGCATAACTATAGATTTAATTTTTTAACATGGGCTCTTGGGGAATTTGTAAATTAATTTGGTTGGAGTAATTTCTTAATGTTCAATACAATTTAGGACTAAATTATTTTCTTTGGAGTAGAAAAGGATAAAACTTCTCCTGTAGGATGAATATGCCAAATTAAAAGAAGGTTTAACAAATAACTAGGTAAATTTGTTGGATATTAAATCTGCACAACATATGAAGGTACAAAGTATTACGTGGATTGCATGATGATCTTTGTTTAATTTCTGTAAAACAACTCCTCGACGGTATATATAAATACGCTCTCTCTCATGTTTATGAGTAATCTTACCTCGAAGAAATAAAGACACCGTTGCCAAGGCGACAGACTAGCATATTAACATTAGAAACCCGACATTTTTAACAAGAAGCAACATGTTATGTTTATGCTCTTTTACAAATGAATAATAGTATTTAAAAATAAGTGGATTTGGAAGCGACCTATCATATTATTTAAATAATACGTTTTGTATGTTTTTAAAATAAGGATTGACTGCCCGTACTACCATGTGGCAAGAGTATACTCTTCTGTAATAAATACTTTAGAATAAAATAGTTTTATTACGTTATTTACGAGCCAACATTTTATTACTCTAAATAACAATCAGCAGTATTGTTGTATACCTCAACTGGTTGTAGCAACATTCTCGCACTATTACGTAAAAAAATTAATAATAAAGAGGAATAAACTTAAATGTGCGCAAAAGGGTTTTGATAAACGAAAAAATATTCCTCTATATAATAGTACAAAAACTCATTTTTTACAAATATTTATTTTCCCATTAGATTTACAAGTGGTATACAACATTACGACTTACTTGAACTGTGCTATCATTGTGCTCCTGGTTGTTAACGAGAAATATACATTATTCAGGAGGCAAAAGGCGAATAATACTGTTTAAAGTTTAATCTATTTTTTATAACCAATAGTAAAAGTTTTGATTAATTCCAATTGTGTTTTGTTTCTTACCATCAAAACTCAAAACTAATAACGAACAGTAAAATCTCTGACCACGAAAAATTGCATAAAAATTAGATTCTGGTAACAAAAAAATCCGTGTACCGATCTAAATACAAATAAAACTGAATTCTTAGATCATAATATAAATGTGTGTATTATATAATTCATAAAAGTAGCAGTATTACAAATTATTCCAATACTAATACTTTGCAAAAGTATAAAGTATTGTATTTTTGTCTTAATACTGGTAATGTATTCAACTAATGTTGGAATCATTGTAAAACAACTAATTGAATATTTCATTAAACAAATTATGATTATCTCTTAAAAACACTCAAACCGAGAAGTTGCATGTAAAAAAAAAATAGTAGGAACCATCCCTTAGGCTTTGTGTACACTGGAGTCGAGGTAGGGCCTGGATTGGTTCCCGGGATGGTAGCTTGGATCTGCATCTGATCCTAGATGTGCTCTAAGATCTATGTCGGTATACAAGCGGAGTTAGCAGACGATATACTCGACTGTTATTATTTCAGACAGCTGGATTTTAAACATTTGTTTCAAATCACAAAATAAAAACACAAATAAAACTAGAACATTTAATTTTTCAAATTACTTTGTGTAGGTTGCAATATTTTTAATCTAGGCCTATGATGGATTAAAAATCTTAAGACACTTTACGGTATTCTTTTGTTTATTGGTAGGGTCTGTCCACCAGGAAATAAATGTGTAATATAATAAGAGTGTTCCAAATTTATTGATAAGGGCCTTATACGTTTATGTATTTTCACAATGGAAATGTGTTTAAGTCAAAAGGATAAATCCTATTAAAAGGTAAGCTTACAACCACAAGTAAGGATTTCGTTAAAACTGAAAGTAAAATAATAACTAACATATAGACCTATTTACACGCATAGCAATATGTGGTTACGATACATAACATTTATATTTTGTTCAAAAAAATTTTAGCATTTATCAAATACCATTTCCAAATTTGCATAAACATTAAATTATAATTACAAAATAGATAAACCAGTCTATTTACTAGTGAACCTTTTTTACTATTCTCGAACAAAACCAAACATTCACGTAATATTGCGTCTACATAATTTATTAAAATAGTCTGTAAACACCTTTGGTAAATCAATTATTCAGTAATAACTACATTTATATTAAAATATAACTTGGAAAAGCTTAGGTCTACATGGTTCTAAACACACGTTGCGTTTATTTATACTCATATGATTTTGGGTCAAAGCAGCTTATTTTATTTACATAAGAAACCCTCCTGGATCTGACCCTAGATCTGAATCTTGCTCTGATCCTTGCTTAACGGGACATCCATGTAACCATCCTAGCTCCTTGCTTCTGATTGGCTTATACAAACCGTCTGGTATGCCTGCATGTGGGTATGCTTTAATCACGGCTCCAGTATACACGTCTCTTAAGTCGTATATCATTGTTTACGGAGCAAATATTTTATTTACAGTTTTGTATTGCTAATGATTAATATATTGCATACTTTTACACTGTATGTATTGCGTCTAATATTCACAGTTATTAGGATGGTTGTATGGTAAATTAGTACTTTAAATAAATCCTAAACCTTAAACTACAAATTATATTGCTAGGCACATAGTATTTATTTATTATATCACATTAATATGCAACATTGTATTTTCTAGGATTGTGTCTTCTATTACTATTCATTTTCAGTTCTTAACTCAAACGTATTATTGTTTATTATTTATTGTAAATTGTTAAATTATTAAATTATTTTAAAGTGATACAAGTTAATTGCAAATACTATTGCAAATATAAGAGAGCATTTAAATACATTTTCAGTAATTAAACGCGATAAGCTTTTTGCAATTTTATATGGTATGTACATTCAGTTAACCGAATACAAAATTACCCACCTTAATAGTTTGGTACCACCGTCATGAACCGCTATAAGACACAATGCATCTCTTCAATTGCCTCTTACAGAGAAATAACAGCCCCTAAGACCCAGGAACAGTCCCGGTAAACCATAACATGATATTGCACTCATTATCTTCACCTTTGGTCTTTTGGTCATGAAAACTAAATATCCTGCAGTTTCCTGCACCTGCGTAAATAACCACAAACAATTAAAAATCAAACAATAGGTAAGGAGTATATTTCAATATTAACTGTTTCTTTTAAACAGTTACTTAGGCTTTATTAAAACCACAGGTTTTGTCGAATAAATAAAATTCCTTTATTACGATAGAATTTGTTTACAATCACCACATATTTCAGAAGTTAATCATTCAGATTAAAGTATATGAGAAGAGATTATCACGTAGTTACTCTGAAATCACGTTTTGTCCATTAGAGATAAACAAACTTTCAGCCAGTAAATCAGTATCCGATTATAACCGTCTATGTATATGCATAGGATATGAAGAAGAATTTTGTAAAATCAAACCAACACATTCAAGCGTAAGTCTTTCTTTCATTTAGGGTTAAAATATTTAAAACACCAGGATTGCTATTAAAGTGTATCTTAGTTACAATCAGATATTTTGTCCCTGAGAAATAATCCCCGCATTTCCTTTGGAGATTATCTGAAAGTCGGGGTTATCGTTGGAAAGGTCAAAAGAAATATCTCTGATTAAAGATGAAAAAGCAAGAACTAAGGGTGTGAAAGAGATTGTGGACTCCTCAGAACCACTTGTCAAAGCTACAATATAACCATTATATTTAGAAAACCCACTGCCTGGAGTGCAATTGTGCACAGGAAAAAATACTATTGTGAGAGGAAAATAAGTTTGGTCATACATACATTTACTGTAGTATTAGCACATCGCTGTTTTAGGTGACTTGGGGTGATTATGTAAAACAAATATGTTGATAACGTAGTGATTAATGTTGTTAATCTATTTTATATCCTGGGATATGTTTTATCTTCATAAAGTTGTTAATATGGATTATACCTTATATAATGTTTATGCTGATATAATTAAATCAACAATTGATGTAATAAAACATGGTTTAAAATAAATATCTCTTATTCATTTTGCAAAAAGTATTATTATGTCTGTATTAAAAAGCAAAGCAAAACAATATTAAATATCTTTCTTCTGATTTGAATACATTAGTAGGTTTGTGTTAGTGAAAGTTAAACTCAAGCCAACAAAACATTGAGATCACCAAGTTGATAAAGTCCGAGGTTTGGATTCTTGTTTTGAATATGTTAGAAAGTTTGAATAACCCCGTTGTTAATTTGTCGGGACTGGTGAGTCAGACATATTACTACTAAAACACATCCAGAATTTATTGTAAATGATCTCAAATCGACAAGTTGTAAGTACTATTTGTCAGGACGTTTCCATTTGAACGAAATAAAAAACTATGTTAAATAAAATTACCATCAATTTTATTTCTTTTTTGAAACAGAAAAGAGAAACTAATGCAATCAAACTGTCATTACAGAGAGTCAGGCAAGCAAGGCATTCCTTTAATCAACAATGGATTTCACTAAGGAATTAGTTTGCATTTAATAGTAAATCTTGACAGAGCATTCAAGAAGCTAAAAGTTGGCTAACGTTTGTAAACTAGTTATTTAGTATTTGAACTTGTCTATGAAGTGTCTGAGCTCAAAAGGCAAGTTGCTTACATAACTGGAATACTGAGAATGCAGTTTCTCCCCATTTATCAACATTTTACCTTAGTCAAACCTTTGCTATGGATTAAACTTGTATATCGCTGATGTAATATTTAGTTGCTAAAATGTAACAATGTTAATACAAGTACTGTAGAATAACTTCTCTTGAGTGGAATCAACTACATAAAGTCCTACCGATAAAACGTTGTTAGCGTGATCTTCACTTTCAAGTTCTTGTAGGTGTAAACAGACGTCTAAAAATAGAACACTTACATAGTTAAAATGTTAAGATAAAATCGCATATAATTTTTTTAATTTTGTATTAACTGCAACTCCCCTCACTCAATAATTACGGTTTTGTAGGCATATTTGGTAAAAGAATAAATCTTATTCAAATTAAATGTACCTCTTTGGGGTCATATGAATATGAAATCTTCGGGTTGCGTTTCATTGCATGTTATGATATCATTTTGAAGTTCCAATAAATTCAATGTCTTAAACATGTATTTACACATTGTGTCACCAAATAACTATAGTTCAGTTAGTTAGTTTAGTTTAGTCCTTATGAGGTGCATCTGACGACTGTTTCTTTGTATGTTGTAGCATAGAAAAATAATGGTTGTAGAAAGGTACAGGTCTATGAATATGCATTTTGTAGTGTTAGCTCACTTTTCAAAACAATCAAATTATGTGCTAGGTAATCAACCTTTAGTGTCTTGTTTTATTTCCCACCACCGATGAATGCTGAGGGAAAAGTAGACATATTACATTTAAGGGAAATGGTATTTAAGAGCGAATCCTCAAGAAAGAAACTCTTTAGTTCAACTTCTTAGTATTTTTTCAGTCTTCATTATTCAAATTTAATATTCCAGGAAAGGTAAAACCACCATCCACTTCAAGTTTAAGACAATATTACCACTGGTTTTTTATAAGACACAAATATCCAATTCGTGGAAAGATTCACTTTGTATATCACATGTGAGGGTTTTTATTTTAAAATATATGGCTTTTACGTGGCAGCAGTTTAGTTTTGGGGGAGCTTGTAATAGCTTGCAATTACTCCCAGGAACCAAACTTCTTTGGTTACTTCAGCAACCAAAATATTATTTAAACCAATATTTATATGAAAACAATAAATATTCTCCAGACTGATACCTTTAGCTGTTGGACGAACAATGTCTGATGAAGGGCCTAAAGCAAAAGCATTGAATAGTTTACTCGTTGATGGGAGTCGAACTCTGTTGTGATCAACATTCATTCGTGGCCCCAGAGACAAAACTGAGATCACCCAATTGCAAAACACTGTTTTAGAGTTACACAATAAACAGTTACCTTAGAACTGTACTGAATTATTTTTTAGTGGCCGGGCATTGTATTGGGAAAATTACTCAGGACATTTTTTAGATTGCATAAAATGTTTATTTGACATTATAATTGAAGTAGCTGTGTAAAAATGGGGAAAAATTACTGTTCTTTAAAATGATATGTATTTATTTTGTTTCACAGTTCTGAGGTTCTTTATGTGGTGAAAAGTGTTTGTTGAAGCAGTAGGTTTGTCATTCGTCGTCTTTTAATGATAAGCTATGTGCAAAATCAGCTGCTTTATGAATTAAATGTTATTTGTTATAATACTTTGTCTGTTGAAAATGTTTATAAAACTGGACCTACAATAATTGATAATTTGTTGATTTATTAATTGTTTAATTTTGATTTTCATGACTTTTAAATACAACCATACTTCTGTACTATACTAATGACCCTTATTAACTTTTAGAAATCTAAATTTACTGTTTTAATTACATAAATTATCTTTTCATTTGCGAATTCTATTGGGGTTTTTTTCTAAACTTGGCCTAATAAGTTTTTAAAATCAGCTTTTTTAAAATTATATATTAATGAAAGGAAAATTAATTAGTTTACTGAGTACTGCTTGAAAAGAACAAAACTAAAACATAATCTTGTGATAAATTTGGTCTGTTTCAATATAAAACGCAAAATTTAATGATCACAAAACCCAATTAAATTAGTTACACGTTCACGTATACACACCCTACTTTGAACTAGTACATTATTAAATGTATGATACGAGTTGTTAGATTACATCGTTTATTATTTTTTAAAGTAACATTATTTCAAGAAGCAGTTAGAGGTCGTTTGTAAGCTTGACACTGAGCAAAGACCAAAGACACCTGTCTCAATTTTAGTGAAAAGTTGTTCCTTGTTACGCCACATTTCCTGAGGACAAGTTTCACTTTTGTTAAAACTGGAAGTTTCTCTTCATTTTTTTATCTTTTTGGGGGTCGACTGTGCCCTAAAAAAACAAAAATTATGTTTACAGTAAACAGTACCTAAGTAAAATTAAAACATGTTGTGTTTGGCTAAAACCAACTGTTTTATTTTAAGATTTGGTATTCTACGGTTTATTTTTTTATTGTTAAGATTGATCAATCAATTTACTTACATAATACATGAAAAACAACTTTGTTTATATATTATTAAGGTTACTTAACTTTAATTTATATGGTAATTATTTGTATTATAGAATCGCTCGGCCATGTTTTCGTCTGTAAATATAGTTCATGTAATAATGGCGGTTGCCATACCAATTAGTTACTACATGAAATTTGTACTCTCATATTAATAAAATAATTATTCTGCTAAAAAGTAAATATTTCTATTGGGCTTAACCCTCAGCCACAATACTGTCATCGTGATATACCCATTACACATTACTGAGTAAAACTTGCAATAGGCCGTCTATCTCCTGTCTACAGTAGCTTATGACTAAGAGAGGTTTGGACTAATGTCCTACAACAACGTTGCATAGAAGACACTGTCATTGATAAGCAAAATACAACATCATAAATTGTCAAATATATCTGGCTGATGAATATCAAAATCTGATTGGTTGTCTTCTAAGCTTTTTTTTATTCGGGTTTAAACTATCATAACCGCGTCATTAAGTTTAAATCCGTTCTAGAAAATGTTTTATGATGTTTAACGGCCATACAACTATTTACCGAATAAATATTCATAAACCTCAATGTTTTCCAACATAAGATGAAAGGTACACGTTGTGCTGATGATGCACTCCGATTGTCAATGTCACAGAGCACTCTAGTCTTGTTGGCTCTGCACGATCTGCACTCACTGTTGGTTTTTTGGTCTAGTGTGGACGTATTCTACTTTACTAAAGAGGAAAACTAAATATTTTTTTAATTTTGTTATTTGTTTCAGGTGAGGTAATGGCTACGCTAACCCCATATTTAATATAATAAATGATTGAAGATACACCACTGCATGTTTTCCTGTTAACAATTTAAAATTACTTGTTGTTTTAATAATTCATTTGGTCAATGTACAAATTTTATTAAGAGGATTCAGCATGTTTTATTTCGGCGAGAATCATATTATCCTGAACCTACATTTCAGATAACAGCTTATGTGTTTTCACCTTAATTGTAGAACGCAACAACAAAATTTAAACGTTATTGTTGTACATATAATAGAAAATAAGTATCCTAGTAATAATACCGAACATATTTTGTAATGTATATTTTGCTATGAAAATATTTTTTCTCGTGACTTGGTAATAGAGCTATGAACAAACATTTAAAAAAATATTTTACTTAAGTTCATTTATATTTCGAAAGATTTTAAGGTTTCCTTTCTAGAGCTTGCACAGTTGTACAGAATTGTACCGATGAAATTCTCATTTCTGAGCTTGTCTCTAAAAATCATTATAGTGTTATCTTCTTCAGAATTTCAACGGAATTAAGTTAAACGAATAATTAAGTTAAACGAAGTTAATTAAGTTAAAAGAATATATTTACACTTATACTTATTTACATACAGATGGTAAACATATGTAAAGGATGGTACAAGGCTACCGATTTCGACCAGTAACACCGGTCATCATCAGGCCAATGAGAGAACCGACAGAATCAAAATGACTTCCCTGCTTATATCCTATTGGCTACCGGAAGTTCCGGATACAGGTTCCTAAATGTGCCACCAGAGTCGAAGTTAACTTGTTCATTTATCAATTTACACTTTTCTTTAAATATAAACAATTCTTCCCATGCATTCATTTCATTTCCTTTTTTACAATTCTTGAGGATGCTGAGGTTTTCTTCTATTTTCCCTATGGTGTGGCCATTTTCTAAAAAATATTTCGCTACATTTGATCTTTCCGGTTTCCTGTTCTTCCAAGCTGATACATGGTTCTTAAATATTTTAACAAAATTAACAGTTTAGCCAACATAAAATTGATCACAGTTGTTAAAATTAATTTTGTAAACACCGGGCATGTCAAATTTGTTACAATCTTCTACCTTGGGATTTAGTATTTTGTTCATGGTGTTTTACGTTCTGTAGGCTATATTAACTCCATACTTCTTGAATCAATTTGCGACCTTTTGTGTCTTAGTTCCTGTGAAGCTGAACGTTGAAAAATTACTTTATGTTTCTTTTCTTCCGTCTAACGTTGTTATTCTAAGCTGTTTTTCTTGGTTTATTATTTTCCTTTGGATTTTTGCTCCAATTTCGTCTATTTTTGTCGGGTTGAATCCGTTGGCTCAAGCAATCGCCTTTATAGTTGTTATTTCTCTTCTTCTGTTATCCTAATTAAGAGGAATCTTGAAGGCTCAATATAACATCGATCTGAATGCTGAGGTCTTGTGGCTGGTGGGATGAATAGACTTGTTGTTGATTGTAGTACAACAACAACTTGTTGATGATTGTAGTACAACAACAACTTGTTGATGATTGTAGTCCGTCTGCGTAGGTTTCATGTATATGTCAAACTCTGGCTCATCATTCATTCTTGATATCGTGAGATCTAGGAAATTTATCTTACCGTTTTCTTCGTACTCTCTAGTAAAGTTTAAGTTTTTATGATAACCGTTAAATAATCTCATCATTCGTTCCGCTTCCTTTTCTTCGGTTTCCTTGAAAATAACAAGTATATCGTCCATATATCTGACATACATTACCTGAAATACATTATTATTTCATGTTCTTTCTTCAACTTTTCAAAAATGATCTCCTCGTTATGTTGCAAAATACTTCTGATAGTATTGATGAAAGGGGGCTACCCATGGCTAAACCATCAGTTTGTATATAAAATATATTGTTATACCTAAAATAGTTTTGTTTCAATACGATTCTGAGCAATTTTACAAGCTGATTTACATACTCATTATTCAACTTAGAACATATGAGTCTAGTCTTGATTAGTTCAATCGTTTCATTCACAGGAATATTTGTCTATAAATTTGAAATATCAAATGAAACTAGCCTACTATTTTCACTAACATTAATTTTCATAACTTTATCAACAAGATCTTAACTATTTTTTACATTATAGTTATATTCAAGCTCTAGATCACTACTAAGTCGACTTGCTAACATTCTTGATACGTTGTATGTATTACATCCCGTAAGTAAGTATGTATTATTACATCCCGTAAGTAATAACAACACGTAATATGCTAATCAAAAAGTTGTTTAATCATTGCTCCGCATTACTAAGAAATACATAATATACACGACCCATGAAAATGATGATTCCCCAGAAATAACTACGTCTAGTACCCAAATAAATTATCTGTAAAATTATATTATAACAGTACACCTTAAAGATGGCTGTACATCAATAATAACGTATAAAAGTTCAGATATATTGATGATTTTTTTTTTGAGTTCTTTGGTGGTCAAACTTAAACTATTTTCATTTTAAACTACTTACAATCTAAAATTATGTAATCACCACACCTTTTTAACCTATCTCCACAAATTGGAAGAGCGAATGTTTTCTGAGCATATCAGCAAATGTAAAGTATTTCTCGTATTCAATATTCCTTAAAAGCAATGCTGTCCTCTTTGACTCCCTGAGGCTGCTGCCATCACCCACGCCAGTCACGTGGTGAACGTTTAACTGGGTAATGACTTTCAACGTGACTTTGGAGCAGCAATTATCACTACCTTTAATTTAGGAATTAATGTGATTACCAAAACCAACTCTACAACATATCTGTACCTGTTTCCTGAAATATATTACATGATGTGTGATTTGAATATAAATTAAACAAGTAAACAATCATTATTTATTATTTAAGTAATTTTAGAAATGCTAATACACATTTTAAAAGTATTCTCCATGTTAATAATAAGTGATGCAATTGACTATAGATACTGAAGTAGACTTCTCAGTTTTAATATTTGTGAGCCAGGGTACAAAAAGGACGTAATTACATCAATCAGCAACCGATTATTTTTCTGTTAACTATTGCTTATCCTCTCAGTAGGGGATAATACAATGGTTGGTGTGTCAGGAAGCAAATATAAGTTGATTATCTCTTGCTTTCTGTGGTGGAAAATTTGTACAGTGTTAACGTAAATAAATCAAATATATAGTTGACATCAGCACACTCTGCCGGTGACTTAATCAAACTACGTCCATTTAAAATTCTGGCTAACACTACAAGTTGGACAGCTGGGCAGTATAGAAGGGATTCCTCCGTCAGTATGTGTAGCCAATTAGTTAATGGTGATAGTTTATTAGGACCTGAATGTTAAACAATTCTAAATAATAAAACAGTATTTTTAATCAATAAATACGTAGGAAGCAATTTAGAAGGAAAATATGCAACGAAGACAGATTCTTGCAAAGATCAAAAATCAAAATTAACATTGTCTCCTGGGAATCGTTCCAGATCAAAGTTCCTATCTGCTGCCCCACATTGCTCTAAGGAGCCATAAATCCTATCTTCATGCACCACTGTAACTTTGATAGTGGAAGCTTAAGCATTTAGGCTTACAAGTAACATTCTTCGTGCAGTAATTAGCTTTAAAGAATTTTCTTAGTGAAGAATTACATTTATTCGTTTTGAATTTGTTACCAAATTTTTTAGGATGATTAACAAACACTATGACATAAAATAACTAATCATTTTATAAAGCGTAATAATCTTATTATTGGGTTCCCTTACCAAAAAAATAAACGTACTATGAAACATCGGGTTACATATAAATTAATCAAAGTTTTTTATTTGGTTTTATTGCTACTGTAGTTTTTACAGTATCGTATTCCTAAATCGTCTTTAGGTAAATAATATCAGTTTCTCAGTTTATGGGATCGCGAGAGTTTAATATTGAGGCACCTGTGGCAAAAAAGTACACAAGCAAGACTTAAGACAATGCACATAAATTTAGCCGAACACAACTTACTCCAAGTTCGGTGAAAAGAATCGATCTCCAAAACAGAGCGAATGCGAATGCTCATTTTGATGTGCCTTTAAACTAATCTAGGGAAGAAGTGTTTTTCTTGCTCTAAAGATTTTGTCCAGAAAAATAATGCAAAATAGCTTTAGACACTAACTATAAAACATGTTCAATTTACAATTCAAACATAAGGAATGTAAAGATGTGAAGGTTGCCACATTCAAGGCTTCAGTCAATATTGACAATTGGCATTGTTTGCTGACCCAATTGGTTTAAAATTTATAGAATACGGGCATAGAACTAATAGCAGTTCCCCTTTTTTCTGTAAAATATGAATGGCTAACACAAATAATGACTTGCATCAAAAGGATAGTTTTCAAAACGTTAAAACACATTATCGACCATTTTGGAGACTGATAAATTGCATTTTCTTCTAATAGCTTTTTAATTGCATGATACTACTGTCGTGTAAAATCGTATCTCCATGAATAAATAAACTATTGTAGTTGTTGTTATATCAGTAAGATCATAAGAGGCCGACAACTTACTTCAGTTGAAAAATTAATAATATCAGCAGATGCCATATTATAAGACCTAGTAAGCAGCAGTCACGGACTCAACTTGGGAGGATTAAATGAAAACCTGAGCTACGTGACTCAGACCCGTCCTAGACCAACTCAACAACACAATGATTGTGTACCTTTAGCGTTAATTTAAGGAAACTGTCATGAGCTCTTCTTTTATTTTATCCATATATATTACTTCTACTGTTAATATACTAAACAAAGACTTTATATTATTTAATATTATAAATATATGTGTTTAACTTTTTCCAAACAGTTTTTGAAATGGTAGACAATCCTTGTATTTTTTATGATTAAACAGCCAAATTAATGTATTTTTGAATTATTTACATTAATATATTCCGTTTCTTTATCTATTCATTGTTATAAAAGTTACCCAATTAATATTAAAAATATTCCATTTTTTACAAATTCCAAATTATTTAATATTTTTTTTGTGTTATAGTGTATTCTGGACTGCTTTCTACTAGAAAAGATTCTAGCTAGGCTCATAAAAAGAAAAACTATAAGATAACTAAGCTTAATTTAATTTATAATGACTGCCAGTGTAATCAGACATATTTAGTAAAGAAATATCAATACTCTAACTGCTAAAACATTGCTGGATAACAATGAACTTAAGTGTTTAAAAATAAATTATTCAAGCCAATGCTTATGTTTAGTGCATATCCAATTTATTTTCTTTATTTCTCTTAAATTTACTGTCAAAACTAAATTGTGACATAAAGACAAACATAATAACATCTTAATTAGTTATAAATTACCTTAAATTAACAGCAGTTTTGCAAATACAGCTTATTATAGAAAAATATTTTAGAAAAAAATGTTTTCCTCGTGACTTTTTAATGAAAATGTCTACTTTATTGTTTTTTTCTTAAAACTGCTGTTCTTAGACACTGCGTAAGCTACCAGCATTATGAACTGTGGAGAAACAATCAACGCACTGATTCAAAATTGACCCATCATAATTATATATTTATATATTATAATATCATAATATATATTTAATATAATTATTGTTTGCATTATAAAGCAAGAGTGTGTTTAAATATACATAAAAGTGTATAGCAGTCGATGTGAGAGATATTAACATTATTTGTCTTTGGTAGCAAAAAAATGCCCAAAGCACAAAACCCTGATACTTGTTCGTTGAGAATGCAGCGTAATAACTTGATATGATTTTAAAGGTTAAAATAAATTCCTTTGGTGGCAGATGAAAGAGCCGCAGTAAAGGGTGTGAGAAGTAGGGTGAATTTCTTCAACTTCTTTACTGGTTGATGCCACAATGCAATCATTACCTTCCTCTTTACCACTTTACAAACACTGCTTTTACAAATATAGTTCAGCATGCAAAAGGTTCTTTTGTTTATTATTTCCATCTATTTTAGTTTTAGAAGGCTATCAATTTATGAACCATCCTCAATGGTTATTACGAAGCTACTGGTTATTACATTCTGGAAACGAAGTGACTACGTACACGTCCAATGTAAAGGCAAATTCACATCGCTACCGCTTAGGTTAGGATAGGTTAGGTTAGGTTACGTTACGTTACGTTAGGTTAGGTTAGGTTATGTTAGGTTAGGAGGTTTTCTGGCTCTCAATCTGTTTTAAAAATCACAGGAAAAGTAACGTACGGTGCATAGTTTGGAACGGACGTGAACAGTAGCGGCTCACGTCGGACGTGTACATAGCCTCTGCCTTCTGGAAATAGGGTTAAATTTTATGTAATGTTAGTAGACAAAACATGTCAAATTTATTATTTTTCCAAGACAATTTGTCATTGCATGTACGTTATTATCAAGTTACAAACGAATCTAGTTGACAAATTTTGCGAAACTTGGTTATTATTTTATAAAAATAATTCAAATAAATGTATGGTTTATTAATTATTCCAAAATTTCAGAAATATCAAAATCCAGAGAATAGTGTTTAATATGAACAATGAGAACTCTTTGAAATGTTACTTAAGTAATAAACCGGGTGGTTCCAATTTTTAACGTGTTCATATGATGTTGTCATAGTCTCCTAGTTGATAAAATAAGAATTATAGAGCTTAAATCAAGTTTCAAAAGCTATAATATAACTGTACAGATTGTAAAAGTAAATATTTTATATGGTATTCGTTTTTAAAATTATATTTTATAATACATTTTAAGTTTTTAATCACTTTTCTTTTAGTCAAACCTAACTAAAATGAAGTATACTCACACACGGAAGTTAGAAGGTCTTATTTTATGATACGATTTAAATACTATCCGCTGCGTTGTTTTTGAACTAATTTTTCAACCTCAACTGCTTTCAGCGTTAGGCAGATAACTTGTGCGGGGACTTAGACAGCTGAGCCACCGTAACGGCCTTAGTCACATGGGCAATCAGGCGGTGACGCTTTTGTAATATATCATAGAAACCAGCCAGTATTCAACTTGCGAAATTTTGTTCAAATATGTTTAAACAATTATATTAGTATAATATTATATTATTATATTAGTATTATATTAGTTATGTTTCAACAATAATTATTATTAGTATTAATTTGTTTTTATTAGTTTGGATGGATTTATCTTTTATTTGCTTTTTGGTTTGTTGTTTCTAATGTTTTTTTTTGTTTTTGTCTTTCGTTGTGGTTTTGATGCAGAGAAAATACAACCTATCAAGATGATACGCAGGCCCAGCAATTTAAAACTTAAATCATTAGCCTTATGGTTTAGCGATGAAAATAGTGTTTATCTCTACGTATATGACTCTATCCGACAATTGTATATTTATGGCGAGTGGTTATTCAGCAACAAGAGATATTCTTTGTGTTTTTTCGTATTCATAATTAGGTTTGATTTGGGCATAATATAGCATAATGTTTGTAGCAACGTAAAATGCTTAATAGTTCACATTATCAGCAAAATGGTACGATGATAATTCTCAAAGATGTTTGAAGAGCTCAACTCATTCAGTCTGAAATTAAAAAAGTTGTGGGCTAGCCGATCAAACTTTAGCTTTGAAGCGAACTATTAGCTCCCGTCAGCTCTGATACAGCATTAACTACTTTCTCTGAGCTGATAAGCGGGATTTTGTAATCAAACTAAATTATTAGGATGGAAAATTAAAAAGGGATGGTTGGTTTTAAGTACAATAATTAAATTTGTGTGCGAATACTTTTATACCATGTGAATCGGGTATTGAAATTAATCATAGTTAAGATAAAATTCCTTAGTGTTTATAATATAATTAAAATGTTATTCTGAGCGGTATTTTTGACATTTTATTGCCTTATAAATCCGTTTAAAAATTGTTTAGTGAACATGTGAGCTGTGTTTAACTACACTGACGCAGTAGAAAAGTAAGGAATATAGGGAGCTCCTGATATACGACTTATTATAAAAGTTACCAACACAATTTTATCTTATGTTTTAAACGTATTTGATAAAGTTGGTCAGAAATGTTCATATAAATAGGTGCTTGGCATCTTGACTGAATCGAAAAATTTCCCCAATCATATTTGTTGTATTTCTACCGAATTAATAAAACGAATGCAACATATGTATTGGATATATAGGATATGTTTATTTAATATTTATATCAATATGTTTTAGATTAGTTCGACTTAACAGGTCTTGAGCTGCACTTACGAAAAATGCATTTTACCTACCGTGTGTATGGATTTAATCTTATTTTATAATAGTCGTTTTAAATTACCTTTCCGTCACCAGTTCGAAGTTTTTGTAGTTTCCTACAACCGCAGGTTTTGACGCGGTTGCGTCATGTTCGCGTAGTGCAGGTCAATTGTTGTCATTTCGGTCAAGAAGACATCGTATGTTTTAAATACCCCCGTCGCAGCAAACCTGCGTACTCAGCAAATTTTCAATGCATGCATATGTTTATCACTACCACATAAAGCCACTTACCAAGTTTCATAAAAATACATGAATTAATAAGTGATCTATAGCATTTTATTTATTTTCCATAAAAATAACATTAGGCTGAGTATGTAGGTTTGCTGCAACAAGGAACCAAAATATGTGTTTTTATTGAATTATCAATATAACTCAACCAAGTGAAGCTACATACTAAGTTGTATTAATTTATGTTCATAATTAAGGGAGATATAAAACTTTACTTATCCATATAATATATAAGAATTATATTAGGGCTGATATGCAGGTTAGCTGCTACGGGGACAGTCAACAATATATTTATTTTTTGTCCAAATATCAATATACCAGTACAACGTGAAGCCACATACAAAGTTTCATCAATATACATTCATAAATAATCAAGATATCAAATTTTATTTTTCTTCATAAGGATAACACTGGACAACGTACTGTGTTTAGCACTTTGAATATCTCTGCAACGGTTGGACTTAGAATCACAATTAAAACACGAAAATGATTTTTTTGTAGAGCTGAATTGATTGGTAAAAGCAAATGTAAAGTTTACATTAAAATTAACTGGGGAAAAGCCAAAACCTTTTTCCCAAAAGATTAACATGGGAGATTTTATGTGCAGATTATTTTGATTTCCTCCGCAACCACTTAACCTAGGTTAATAATTTAAGATACTATATTATTTGTTTTTTAAGCTCTATAAAATGCGCAAAACCAAAATTGAGTGTTTTGAAGGTTTTAGGGTGAAAAGTGCAAACAACAGATTTTTGGAAAATTTAAAACCCCCCTTCCCATGGTCCGATTTTTCTGGTTTTGAACTTAAGTCATGAATATCACTTTACACATTTGAACCAAATTTCATCGAAATCGGAAGGTTTTTACTTTATCGTGTTAACGGACACATATATAGATAAGAACAAAGTGATTAGGACTACTAATATGTTAGCTTTAAGCATAATGTTATTAGAAAATCGTCGTTATGTCTTAAAAACTTACAGTAGACACCCTCTAAACCGTCCTACATGATACAAGGGCGGTTGATAAAATTAATTAAATTATGCTTAAAACTAATATACATATATATATATATATATATATATATATATATATATATATATATTTATATATATATAAACTTGAACGAATCGTGTTTTTGACACCTGGGGACCTCAAAACAAAAAGTTATCATGGTCTCGGGCTTAAGTCTTACCATGGGACCTACGGTAATAGCTTCTTCCCTATAGGGGAAATTCGCTAAAACACGAAAAATACGAGACACACACATTTAAACATGTAAATGTAAAAATGAGAGTGTCTCGTGTTTTTTAAAAACCTTAACGGCGTCTTCTGTTTCTGACGACGAAATGCAGACGAAAACAATTGACCTGCACGTGGTTATCAACATGTTGTCGCTGCCCTTGGAACAAAGGACAACCTAATACCATGGTGATCATCATTCTGTCGCTGCCTTTGGAACAATGGATAGCCTAATATCGTAGTGATCATCACTGTCCCGGAGACAAAGGAGAGCCCAACATCGTGGTTATCATCATTCTTTCGCTGCCCTTGGGGCAGAGGAGAGCCTGATATCGTGGTGATTATCATTCTGTCGCTGCCCTTGGGATAGAATAGAGCCCTACACCGTGGTGATCATCATTCTGTCGCTGCTCTGAAGACAGAGGAAAGCTAAACACCTTAGTCATTGCACCTCAGTTAAACGGAAAACACCTTGTTAAACGCCGTTGTGTTGTTGCATACTGCAAAATTACCCTAAATAGAAAGTGTGTGAATAACGGATATTGTTGTTTGTATTCATTATTAAATGAATGAGAGGAATTTTATTGCTAAAGATGGCACGGTTAAGTAGAATTTGTTTTTAGGGTAATACTAAACACTAAATTTGCGCAAATGAACATGGCGTTTATTCAGATTTTATTTACTGATAGTAACTGAAATTTAAATCAAAACAGTTTTACACTTGAAATATTCACACATTTAGCAATTAATTGTGAACATATTAAATAATAATTCCGCATTATTGTGTCTGTTTGGTAACGTATTTTTGGACTTTAATAAATTGATATTTAATGCAAACTCCTACAATGTTACAATTTAACACTTACGTTGCAGGTGTCCTGGAATAGGGACTTTTTGTTCAAAATTGAATCATATGATATTTTCATATTTAAACTTGTCAAAGGCAAAAAGTGTTAAAAAAGTTAATATTAGAAATATTGTTAGTAGTATAACACTTTCGGCATAGTTGAACGATTTAATAAAATTGTTCTGCATTTAAAGATTTTTAACAAAACATTTATAAATAAATGTTTTATATACATATATGTCAATTGAAGTGTTATCTGAATATTTTGTAGTAATCTATCTTATATTTGAAGTTTTACACCCACATGATGCTTTCATAATAAATTTTTTGTATACACAAAAGTATTAACATTACCTGACAGTTGGAGGAACTGGAGAGAAAGAGTTCGGGAAGATGTACTTTGCTCTAAATCCTTACAAATTGTTACACATTTATTCGCCCCCTGTCTCCTTCAATCGATAACTTTGGGTGAACTGTGACCACACGATTCTACCAAAATGTTTTCCTTTATAAGATAACGTGTTATTAGAGTTTTACCCTTCTTACGTAATCAGGCTGCTTAACACTTAACCTTTTATAAAAAAAATTAAAAAGGATTATTTCATCTGTTATTTATAAATCAGAAAATATAAATAAAATGCCTCATGACACAACGTGGTCAACGGCGCAGTTGCAAAAAGTAAGAAGTAAGCATCCTATCAATTACATTTAACTTTAATCCTCTTGGTTATAAGCCGTTAATTGTTTGTAGCCTAAGTTAAGGCATCTTATTAACTCATTAACAATCAATAAATATAATATGGAAGCTGGCCTTAGCATAATGTTGACACGGAATTAAAAATTAAAAGTTTTAAGGTGCTTTCCACCGTGGAGTTATGCAGAAATCTGTCAAACAATAATCAGCTGATTTCACTCAACGGTAGGCGCTTCACTTTCTACGCCTCACAGTGTTACTTTGTATCAAATTAATTCCACAATATTTCATTCCTGGCAATAAAGAACAGGTTACAAGAAGAGAACAAAATGAACAGGAACTAAAAATAATCCCAAAGAAGTCTGAGGGAATTCTGAAAACTTAATCTGACGGGTGATAATCATAGTTTTAACTTCCACTTGTATAAGGAGTTAGTTTGGACATTATTAATCACATTTTATACTTCTTCAGATCTGTTTAAACTCTTCTTCAGCATAACCTAAGTCTATATTGTTGTCTTCAATTGTTGGTTACAGTCTAGGTATTCATCAAACCTAAATACGGAACCAGATTACAGATCATGAACGTGAAACTTGTTTCTCTAATCAGTAATGGCAAATGAACATCCTAGCATAAACTTCTCATCCCACTTTTCACACTAACTCCAACAATAGTTTTCAAACAAACAACCAAGCTGCATGCTTTTCTAATACAACATGAAATGTTTTAAAGTTTAATTACGTTTAAATTATTTGTAAGCCAAAAAATGTTGTATTTAAATTCAATATTATAAAAAAGCTTAGTATCCAGATATGCTCAAGCATTATAATCTTGCATTCACTAGAGATTAAGATAACAGTGGTGTACGGTGTTGCACAAAGCCATCAACCTCGTTTTAACAGTCAAAGTTTGCCCTCCAACCTGCGATATTACGGAAATGGTATTGTTGTTGTGGTTTCTTTAACTACAACACTTGTTTTGCTTATGGGCATTTTTTTAAAGAGCAAGATTTTTATCACTAAAACACGTGCGTGCTTCTACCACATTAAAATTTACATATAGCTAAACACATATTACAAGAGGGCTTTTAAAGTCGGTAGGTTCAACAATAATAATAACTTCTTTTTAGAATGTTAAAATACGTATCATCCCTCTGGAAGTTTGGGGCTCGTTCAAAAGTGCCCTTGATTACAACTAGTTAGTTTATAATACATTATTTTGAGTACTTTATATTGATGTAAATGTAACTATATATTACTTTTAATTATTTCCCAATCATTCTCTCTTGCAGTCATTTGGTTACTTCATATCCAGTTTAATGCTTGATGCAAAATTAATAATACTTTATCGATAATGATAATTATTATATAAGACGCTGACACATTCTTGTGAGTACTTCAAATCTAATATTAATGAATAATGATTATAGAATGAGTGAGATGCCTTGTGTAGCCTTGTTACTGACTAAGACCAGCTGTTTGTGTTTCTAGGATCATTGATTAGTCAGTATTAAGAGCATAACTGTTCTCTGTATACGTTAGCTTGATAAAATGTTAAAGTTGATCGGTAACAAGTTTTTTTTTAATGAGAGATTGGTAACAAGTAATCTCCGACTCAATGTTATTCAGTTGTGCTAGTTACTGTATAACTGGGCCATTGTTGCAATATGCTGCCTCCATTGTGGTATGGCATATTCTCAATGCATATTGCTTAACATGTTTAAGCACAGTATCAAGAATTCGGTTATTGCTATTGTTTATCTTGTTCCTACGAAATGTAAAATTATTAAACAAAAACTTCTGTTTCAAAAACATAATTTACTACTTAATTTTCAATATAAAACAAAATATAGTCATAGATTAGCTTTATTATAAACAAATGTTTTAAATTATATCTAGTTATAATACAAATTTAATTAGGATCTGTAAACTTCCGTAACATTCCCGTCACGATAAACCAATTTTAAAGTTTATGTAAGTGTTATTAGGTATTTGTTTGACTTTTCGTTCCAACGAACGAAGAATTACCAAAGTTGAATACAGTATCCTGTTAACAAATTTAGATCATGAAACTTATAAGTTAATTAAGCACCGAGAGTATTTGAGTTTTAATTCAAGTTATTATAACAAATTTAAGATATGGTTGTAACAATGCAGTTAATCAACAAATGCAACTACGATTTCATTTGAAGCATAACAAATAAAAACGTATAAATATAAGTATATAGTAAAAGGCAAAAACATTATAATAGTTAATAACACTTAATTTGTATACTCATTACAAAACCAATTACATGAAAAAACAAATTACTGTATCAGGAAACTGACACATACTCTCTAATTTGTACTCCAACTTTATTGACTAAATTACTTTTTATTTATTAAAGTACAAAGTACGGTCGAATGTGCAAAAAATCTTCTAAACAAGTTGTTTTCAAAGATACCCAAACAAATCCCTTTTCCAGAGGCAATACAGAACCCTTTGCTACACACGCGGTTTTAAGAGTGGGAAAATGCCCCCTCATCCCCCCAGAGCTAAGCGGCAAAATATTTCAAATATCCTCTGTTAGTCAATGTTAACTTTTGACCTGCATATCAAGTTTTAATGAAATTGATCAGTAAATAATAAGAGAGAAATGGTAATTTGTGTATTCCCCGTAAGAATAACATTGAACGACGTACTGCTAAACGTATAACGTATATCTAAATGAAAATGTCAAATTTCTCCGCAACCACAGACAGTAATCTTAGAATAATAGTTCAAAATACTAAATTACTAAGCATTTTGAGCTCTTTTTAATAGTTATGAATAATCTTTTTTAACATTTATGTTTTTTTATATAAAAAACCTTAATTTTGGATGTTTTAAACCCTTTAACTTTTGCACACGAATTTTTCCAAACATTCGGGTGGTGTCATTTTGTTTGAAACCTAAAGCTCTATAAACCTCTAAATTTTAATCAAAACTTTTAGAGCCAATTTTGAGAAATTTGTATTTTCCATTTTTTTTGGTTTAAGGGGGATAATTATCCTTTAAAATAAAAATTTTCAAACCATATAAAACACCTGTAGATATCGTAGTTTATTACCTTCATGTTTTTTTTCATCAAAACCAGGCAACTGGTGTCGTTTCTAGCTCTGTACATATTCGAAAAAGTTGACGAAAACAATACTTTCTCCATATACTACGTACAGGGTGAGAAAGTAAGAGGACGTGTAGTCCTCTTCCACAGCTAAACCAAGAATATGCAAAAGATTTGCCCTGGAGATCTACATAAGTTCTCTAAAAATTCCTTCTCAAAATTTGTAGCAACATGTTTTATCGCGAAGAGGTCATGCTATCAATCTGGTTTGGAATTACGATACAGTAGTGTCAACGATTTTCAGAATTACTTCATATAAGTTTATGTAGTAGTTAATTACGTCATATAAGTAAGATACAACAATTATTTGTATTAAACAGTTAAGTTTTCACTTACAACAAATTTACTGTAATGTTAATAATGCCTGCTGCGTAAAACATGTTATCGCTCTACAATACTTTTTTAAATCATTCACAAATCCTATTATGTTTGCTTTTTAGTGTATCCTGTTTATTTATAATACTATATATTACACGTTAATATTAAAGCAAGTAGTGGTTCTATTTCAAAACTTATCTTTCTTGCTTTAAGACGTTAAAGTTATTATTTTCCCATATAATTCATTAACAATAAGTAAGCAAATAAGCAGCCAGAACGACTAAACAACGAAGTTGAATCCAACAACAGTCTGTGTATAACATCAAGGTGATCGTCAACATTAACGTTAACAACAACTTGGGGAAGTTTGAAGTTTAATTAAAGTTCAGCTTCCTCAAGACAACTGTAACGCCCTACTAGTTGTATTAAATTGAAATAAATAAATTAAACAACCTATTAAATATTTTAAAGAATCTACGTGTTTAGTTTGAATTTTTAACAACGAACTTTTATTATACTCTGCAAATTACGAAAAGGTCTTTCTTGTCACCTGCGTAATACGCAAACTCTTTGGTTTTGTTGTTGTTGTTTTCTGTAAGACAGTGTAACATGTTCTGGCACAAGCGTAAGAAAGGTACCACATCAATATCTCGTGATAGTAACAAACCAATGTTATAATATTATTATTTTAACTGGGTTTTAACCTGCGCAATGTCAGTAAGTGTTATAACCCGACAATGGACACCCTTAAAAAACAAAGAGCAACAAAATAACAAACATTTGTCTTGTTTTTTGGCATGGACTTACACAATAACACTTTTCAATTTCATAAATGAATAAAACTTGTCTTCAAAGCGTAATATAAGCCCTAAAAAAACAATGTACATTAGTTATATTTATTTTACTGAAAATGTAAAAGATTTTTAGCAAAAAGTTACGGGATCATATTGTATGTCGATACAACTTCATTGTTGTATAGTTAAAACATTTAGGATCACATTTTTGTAAATTAAACATGTGAGCATCTATGGGAGTTTGCATACGTTGGCTGGTTTATTATGTTTGGATTAAGATTGTCACCTAGTTTGTAGTGGCTTATCGGAAGTTTGCAAACAAGATTACGTAGTCCTACGGTTTATGTTCAAGTAAAGAAACACAAATCAAGCGATTTAAAGGTTCTGATGCTAGAACCATTGATGTTTAGGGTGTATAATCAGTGCTAGTACAAAGAATTTATTTAAGTTATTAAGTTTACTAAAATAAACCGGTTACTATATCTATCCTACCGTTACATACTTATACTATGCAATAGATTGAAATGCACATATTAGGTAATGGTAAACTTTTAATGAAGGAAAATATATAAATTCCAAGACTATTACTTCTTAATTATAATTTCTTATCTAAAATAATTCATATTTCGTCGAAAACGTATACAATAATAGTATATACCAATTTATATGAACAGTTCATTCATTTAGCGAGTATTTTACCAAGCAATATGTAATTCTAACAAAATTGGCATGGTTATTTTCAACAGAAGTTGAAAGGTGCGCTAGTGCTGGCGTTGGATGCGTCTCGACGATCAAAGCTACGCGGTTCTCAAGTTTTGTGTGTACTTTGCGCTTAAAATAAGTTCTAAGAAAACCTTGACTTGAACACTAGTTTTGTAAAATTTAATTCAAGTCATTTTAGCGTTATGCACATAACAAACTGTGTTTTAATGCGTAGTGATAATATAAATATCTCCGATGTAGCGGAAATTCGGAGTAAGTAATACTCACTAGCTTTAGGGCTAGCTGTATGCCAAATACAGAGTGTAAATTAAAAAATTCCCATAGTGAAGACTGAATACAGGCACTTTTGAAGATCAAGCAAATTGACTTGTGAAGAACTAGCTAATTTGTAGCAAACAGTACATCGATAATTTTGTGTCCCAGGTTACCTTTGCATTTTAATCAAAGTCTAAATTTATGCTGTTTATTTTTTTGCATTAGCATTTATTATTAGCCGTTTCCAAAGATTTGTGTTTGAGAGGTTATGACTAAAACTGAGTCTCTCATTTGTCTATTATTTATGTATTTCTGAAAAAATATGTATTTTTGTCAATTCTGGGTTAAATTGACCTAATCCCAGATTAAATTTGATTTGATTTTTTTCTTGTAACCTCCTAACCGATATTGACTTGTTTGATTCCAGCCGTAAACTAATACTGTTAAAGGGTTTTTCAGTTTCAAATTAACTTAATTCTGTAAGCGTTTTTTTGTGGTTTTAGAGTACAATTTTTTTATTTTAAACCCTCATAAACCGTTATTTGATGTAAAGGCTAGTATACATTATTTTCACAGAAAGAAAATAGCAATGGAAACTAATAACAATAAGTCAATTAGAAGCAACTGTTACCAGATTAGGTGTCATGGCAATAGCTAGTAGATTAGGACCTCATTATTCGAATAGCTTAAACCTTCAAATAAAATATTTTAAAACTGATAAGTCACCAGACAAAATAACCAAAATAAACCAACAGGTTTTTCACTTTCAAATTAATTTAAGTTCGTAAGCGTTTTTGAACTGTTGTTTTATAGTAATATATATTTATTTTAATCACTCATGAATGGTTATTTGTTGTAAAGGCTGGCATTCATTATTTCTGCAGAAAGACAAGAACAATGGAGCTAATAGCATTAAGTCAATTAGAAGCAAAGTTAGATACCCCTAGGGGTTATGTGAAATCAAAACTCGATTTTTCTGCTTCCATATTTTCCCAAAGGGACATAAATCCTGTGAGCAAACTTTCACGCTCCATTGTTTTGTTATTTTTACTGCAAACGTGTACAAATTAAAGTCTGTATAATATAACAACTTCAAACAAATACAAAAATCTATTAGAAATTACCAATGCTTGGTTATATTTTTCTGTCATTTTTTTAAATAAAAATAGTTAAACCATTTTACAGTTTTCCATATAAAAATATGCAGAAATATTTGTTTAGTACATAAAGAAATATTTTAATACTAAAATTATCAATAAATACAATTTATCAACTAGTTTAGTCTAATTCATAAAACTTAGTTAATAACGAGAATAATTAGATTAGGATATATAATAAGGAAAGCAGTCAACCCTAATATATGTTTACTTCACGAAATTTTGATTATATTCATCGACACTTAATACATAGCAAGTTTTTTTTTTATATATTCAATTAAACGCCAGAGGCATTTTGTTAAGAGCGCATGAACGCATTCAAGGGAAAGCGGACAATCCCTCAACTTGTGTGGCGTCCCGGGAATTGAACCCGTGACCTTTGAACTAAATTTGTAATAGGTAAATTTGGGCGAGATGCTCAAATTGCATTATTTTAAAATAAAATGCATTACAAAATCCTTGAAATAAATCCTTGGAATAAATATATCTCCTTTAACATGAATGTAGTAAAAACATATAAAAGCCTCCTTAAAGCCTAAAAGTACATTTCTAATAAATCTATTTAGTTTAAAACTTAAAACTAATCATTTGCTAAAACTTATTTTATTTCGTGTGATAAATAATGAACAAAATCATTTCTAAAATATGTAATCCTGAATTATGTTATTTATGGCTGCATTCCTGTATCATTCAGCGTATGAATGGTCTCCTAGTTTAAATAATTCAATCCGTCATGAACACAAAATACACAAAAAACACAAAATACGAGAACAAACCTGTTACTATATCTGTCCAACCGTTGCATACATATACTATGGTATGGATTGTAATATAATCATAGTTGCACAGATGAGTTGATTATCAAATCATAATATAGGATAATATATAAATTCCAAGACTAGTACTTCATATTTTTAACAAGGACCCTGTTATATTTATATCAACCGTTGTAAATTTTGGTTTAGGTTGTTTTTTTTTTAGTATACACATTCTATTTCTCGTTACCATGGTAACAGTTGGTGGTTTAATGCCTCATTATTAAAGGGCCTTAACATTTAAAATTATTTGTAATGTATTGACTAACTAGTTAATTTCCTTGAAAATCCAGGCACACATTTTACAAGTCAAAGCTATATATCCTTAGTAATTTTAGAATGAGAATAATTGTTCTCAAATATATGAAAATAATCAAAGAATGAGAAGAAAAATGCGGCTGAGGCTGATGACGCAAGTGGAAGATGGAAAATAGTTTTCTCATTTAGTGTTTACTGAGTGTTTTGAATTATACAATTATTTAAATACATTTTATGAAGCATAGTTAAAGCAAATTTATTTGTATTTGTATGTCTGGATGCAGTGTTCTGATATACTATCAAAGCCGCTACTACTTTATAACCAAAATATTAAGTCATTATTAACAAAATAGATCATTACTAAACTAATTAAATCCACAATTCACAAACCTATTTGTGAAACCTGATATGGTACATCAATAGTATATTACAATATTTGGAATGGCTTTCCTTGATAATATAATAATACTCTAGGCGTTAAAAAAGCATATAAATTTTTAAGTAACTGAATGATTAGTAAATTATGTATGGTTAAAAATATTTAATTGAGATTTGACTTCGAAGAACGAAGTAAAAAGAATAGAACAATCAAAGTTGCAACAATGACGTCTCCCAGTTGCCGACAATATCTGGCACAATGATGACAAGACACAGTAAGCTGTGTCCGTGGTCGGTAATGGAGTTACTGTTGTTCTGATGAAGCTGGAAGTTGACTGTTCCTTCGAGATGAACACCGCTTTCGTTTTAATTTAAACAAATTCATATCTTATATATTTTGAATCAACAAAGAATGTAAATATCATGCTTATAGACATATTTTTTTTAATTTCGTTAAAAATACTACATGTGTTTATATTATGGTGTAGATATGAGTTTATGGTATAATGAATTGGGGTAAATAAAACCAGTCATTAAAATCAGTTAAAACATTTTTAATACTGTAAACCTTTTGAAATAGAACAAATAAGTATATTTTTCTACAGAACGCGGGCAGACGCCTCTTGGGAAATTAACCCGTCACTCAGCGGCGTGTTTAGGAGTCGTCACTGGCCCCATTAACACGACGTTCTTTGACTTGTATTTATTAATAAACTAGTATTTACTTCAATATTTAAAAATTAATTAGCTGTTTGAATCAAAATATTGACTCTCCAAAACTATTTTGAATATTAATTTAATTTATTAAAATTGTATTCTATTCCGTTTATAAGGAATATAAATGTTAAGAAGGAAATAAATCAATACAAAAACGTACTCTAATATACTAAGAACACAATATTTAGGTAATTGAGAAAAACTTATAATTTTAATTATATCTGCAATATAATTTTCAATATTTTTATTATTGATTGTTAGAAGATTCAAAAAATTTAGTACTATAAGTTGAAAGTACATGTATTAGAACAGTAAATATTAATTTAATTAATCTTAATACTTATATGAAAATGTACTATTAACGGTTATGACTCTAAATAAAAGATCATTAATTTATGAATATGTATCTATTATTATAATTTTAAGACAATTTTGATGTTTTGCAAAGGTTATCATGTGCACCTAACGTAAACTTTTAAGACAGCACATGAAGAATCTAAGTGGTATTTCAAATTTGAATTGTGGTAACCCAGCAATTCAGTTACACCCACATGAATGTAAAAGTTACTCTAAAGTATACAATGAAGTGTTTTTATTCATTTCATAATATTCTATTAGTATAATGAACCTTTAATGAGAGTAACTGTTGCATCCAAGCAGCAATCCTAACCACTATTTTTGATTTGTTCTTTATTTTTTCACAGCTATCAGCAGTCTCATTCATACTGTATATGCATAGCCAACTGGGCCAAGCCATGAGGATTGCGGCCAATCAGCACGATCCAGAGCTAGCAGCGTGCGTCATAGTGTTACACAGATATATAGATAACACCAGCTAACTACAAATAAACTGTGTGCATGTTGTGATTAGAATTAAATTACATAAAACGTTTAACAGAAAAAAAAACAATAATTCTATTAATTCTACAAAAGACTCAAACTTATCTGAAATCGTACACGTACAAATGAGTTTAATAGTCTGCTATAAACTGTTTCAGTTTTAAATTTAAAACATTTTTGTATCTAAAACAATGGAAAGTTTCACGTATTTTTGGTAATTGGCTTTTACAATATTGAATAAGCTTTAAACACGAATAATATTTGTGTCCATATTCTAATAGAGGTGTCAAGTTGTTCCCAAAGCATAACGTATTTATATTTTTTTTTATTTATGTATATTGACAAAATTATATCAAGGTATTCTATGACCATTCGTTATATGACCTTCGGTACTTATTTTGACCAAAACACATTGTCAAATTTTTGGAACGGACTTAATTGTACTTAATTTGACTAACTTAATTTGGTAAACAAGAAATATGATTTTTAAATGTCATTATTAATTCTTTGAGATATATCTTTCATAAAACTAAAAATTTTGAGTGTTAACTTTGAACTCTGTAAAGTTAAATCAAAGCTTTAGAGTTTTTATTATTAAGAAAAAAGCTACGAGATGTGAACCTTGTCTAAATGTAAGATATTCCTTCGACATACCTTGGCAGATGAAAGCAGAGCTTCTGGTTCACAATTCATGTATTCCATTTGTCTTCTACAACGATAATGTACTGATAAAATATTCATATTCAATGCCAAAATACAAGTTGAACATATTTTGATGGACTTATTGAATATGGTAAAAGTATCTATCTTTACTTCACAGCGAAGGGGATATTTCCCCCACGTGAAATCTTTCATGTAAAATAAAACAATAATTTATCGATTGTAACTACTGGTGACCAGGACTTGCTTTAATTAAGACAAAGAGACTCCCCGTCTACTGCAGTCCATGTGAGTATCCTAGTGGATAAGAGACTCACCGTCCACTGCAGTCCATGTGAGTATCCTAGTGGATAAGAGACTCCCCGTCTACTGCAGTCCATGTGAGTATCCTAGTGGATAAGAGACTCGCCGTCTACTGCAGTCCATGTGAGTATCCTAGTGGATAAGAGACTCGCCGTCTACTGCAGTCCATGTGAGTATCCTAGTGGATAAGAGACTCGACGTCTACTGCAGTCCATGTGAGTATCCTAGTGGATAAGAGACTCGCCGTCTACTGCAGTCCATGTGAGTATCCTAGTGGATAAGAGACTCGCCGTCTACTGCAGTCCATGTGAGTATCCTAGTGGATGAGAGACTCACCGTCTACTGCAGTCCATGTGAGTATCCTAGTGGATGAGAGACTCACCGTCTACTGCAGTCCATGTGAGTATCCTAGTGGATGAGAGACTCACCGTCTACTGCAGTCCATGTGAGTATCCTAGTGGATGAGAGACTCACCGTCTACTGCAGTCCATGTGAGTATCCTAGTGGATGAGAGACTCACCGTCTACTGCAGTCCATGTGAGTATCCTAGTGGATGAGAGACTCACCGTCTACTGCAGTCCATGTGAGTATCCTAGTGGATAAGAGACTCACCGTCTACTGCAGTCCATGTGAGTATCCTAGTGGATAAGAGACTCACCGTCTACTGCAGTCCATGTGAGTATCCTAGTGGATAAGAGACTCACCGTCTACTGCAGTCCATGTGAGTATCCTAGTGGATAAGAGACTCGCCGTCTACTGCAGTCCATGTGAGTATCCTAGTGGATAAGAGACTCTCCGTCTACTGCAGTCCATGTGAGTATCCTAGTGGATAAGAGACTCGCCGTCTACTGCAGTCCATGTGAGTATCCTAGTGGATAAGAGACTCGCCGTCTACTGCAGTCCATGTGAGTATCCTAGTGGATAAGAGACTCGCCGTCTACTGCAGTCCATGTGAGTATCCTAGTGGATAAGAGACTCGCCGTCTACTGCAGTCCATGTGAGTATCCTAGTGGATAAGAGACTCGCCGTCTACTGCAGTCCATGTGAGTATCCTAGTGGATAAGAGACTCGCCGTCTACTGCAGTCCATGTGAGTATCCTAGTGGATAAGAGACTCGCCGTCTACTGCAGTCCATGTGAGTATCCTAGTGGATAAGAGACTCACCGTCTACTGCAGTCCATGTGAGTATCCTAGTGGACAATTGTTTCGCTACTATTTACCAGGGGCATCATCAGCCAGGGTGTCCGAGGTTGACATAATAGCGACCTTGACGTTCTTGTCGATAGTTACAACAATACTTAAAACGAACGAATACACAAAACAAAAAGGACATTGAAACATTTTTCGAAACTGAATGTTGTTTATCAGGTCTCACCTTATTTGCACCTCTCCGCACGCGTTAGACCCGATAACAACATTCAGTTTCGAAAAATGTTGCAATGTATTTTCGTTTTATGTGTTCGTTCGTTTTGAGTCCTGTTGTAACCATCGAAAAGAAAGTCAAGTTCGCTATTATGTGTCAACCTTGGAGCCCCCTGGAAAATAGGGTCGAAACAATTGTCCACTAAAATACAAATCACATGGGTTGAAGTAGACGGTGAGTCCCTTGTATAATTATTTATCACTTTCAGAATTGAGAACTTTTTTTAACTAGCATTTTTTAAATTATTTTAATTTGAAACACAATTTTCATTTTATTCTATTGTTACATAACATTGCATGACAACGAAAAAATAATGTTGATCGAATATCTCAATACGAATTTAGTTAAAATATAAAAGGCCTTCTTATTAACTTTAGTATGTTAATGATTATCAAAATATATTCCATCCCAATTGATATCATTCAGGATTTTAATATTAATAATTTGTTGTATAACTTTCAATTTTTATTTCTAACTAGCCGAAACGTTGCAGATTCCCTCCGTTGAACTAGGATGGTTGTGTGTGCTTCAATTTGTGGTTAACCCGTGGAACTATTACGAAGCAAGATCAGTTGTTTAAATATACATCAGCTCAAACCAAAGTGGCAGTGTCACAGCAAGCACCTAGGGACAAATAGGAACATATGTGTCCTATATGTAAATAAATAATTAAATGTATGTCAAATGTCCTTTCTGAAGGCCAAATAGTTATCGAGATTTCGTGATAGGTCAGTCAGTGGTGTTTGGATTTTATATATTAAGATTATTTGCTAACACAATGTTACAAAACAAATACATCAAAATGTGTACATGTACGAGTGTGTGTTTCAAACATATTCACTATGTGTACATGTACGAGTGTGTGTTTCAAACATATTCACTATGTGTACATGTACGAGTGTGTGTTTCAAACATATTCACTATGTGTACATGTACGAGTGTGTGTTTCAAACATATTCACTATGTGTACATGTACGAGTGTGTGTTTCAAACATATTCACTATGTGTACATGTACGAGTGTGTGTTTCAAACATATTCACTATGTGTACATGTACGAGTGTGTGTTTCAAACATATTCACTATGTGTACATGTACGAGTGTGTGTTTCAAACATATTCACTATGTGTACATGTACGAGTGTGTGTTTCAAACATATTCACTATGTGTACATGTACGAGTGTGTGTTTCAAACATATTCACTATGTGTACATGTACGAGTGTGTGTTTCAAACATATTCACTATGTGTACATGTACGAGTGTGTGTTTCAAACATATTCACTATGTGTACATGTACGAGTGTGTGTTTCAAACATATTCACTATGTGTACATGTACGAGTGTGTGTTTCAAACATATTCACTATGTGTACATGTACGAGTGTGTGTTTCAAACATATTCACTATGTGTACATGTACGAGTGTGTGTTTCAAACATATTCACTATGTGTACATGTACGAGTGTGTGTTTCAAACATATTCACTATGTGTACATGTACGAGTGTGTGTTTCAAACATATTCACTATGTGTACATGTACGAGTGTGTGTTTCAAACATATTCACTATGTGTACATGTACGAGTGTGTGTTTCAAACATATTCACTATGTGTACATGTACGAGTGTGTGTTTCAAACATATTCACTATGTGTACATGTACGAGTGTGTGTTTCAAACATATTCACTATGTGTACATGTACGAGTGTGTGTTTCAAACATATTCACTATGTGTACATGTACGAGTGTGTGTTTCAAACATATTCACTATGTGTACATGTACGAGTGTGTGTTTCAAACATATTCACTACTTAACTGGAGATATAGTTTTCAATTGTAATTAATAGTGTCATACACTTTCAACCACTAGCAGATTAGTTCTCATGGCAATAGCCAGTAGATTAGGACCTCATTATTTGAATAGCTTAAACCTTGAATTAAGATATCGGTATTTGAAAACTGATAAATTAACACTTCCTTTGGAGCCAGGCAAACATTTATCAAGTAAAAACTACGCCTTCGTAGTCATTTTAGAATAGTTATCCTCAAAGATAAGAAAATAAAATAATGGGAAGAACAGATAGTAGCAGGAAAGCACCAACAGATTTTTCCCTTTTTGTCATTGTTGAGTTATAAGTGTTATTAAAGATTTTAGATGTAGGCCTATCTTATACAGTATCTATGTTGTTTTAATCATTTCTTGATTTTGGTTCGGCAATTTTAGGCCTCTAAAGGAATTATTTTCTTACATGTTTGGTATAATCGAAAGGTCTTACCTTAAGGATATGTGCTTTCTGTGAGTTTTTATCCACAAAAACATCCACCCTTAGGGCTCTTCTCTGTGGCCTTTAAAGTTTAAATGTTCAGACTGTGTGCCTGCTAGACCCCGTGCCTGAAACGAGACGTCAGGTAATATTATTCCATTTTAAGGTTATTCGATTTAAAGGATTTTACGTAACTGAATTTTTAAGTAAATAACTACTATTTGTAAGAATATTTCACAGCTATTAAATACTGTAAAAGAGTTCCACTAATTCTAATTATACAGGGCAAGCTTAATGATATTGTTTTTTGGGTCTAAATATGCCCAAACCAGTATAATACAGTGGGTCTGTTTCTTTTAATTTTCAGTTTGTTGTTTTTTATTGTATTTGAAATTAATATATTAGAAACGGATCAATCACATTCATAAAATGTCAGCTGAATATTATCGTATATTCATCTCTGGGAGGCAAATTTTAAAGAATTCTGTTAAAAATGCAAGCCGTTTGAAATGTTCAGGCTTCGTTTGTGAGGTTTAGAGCCAGTCTTATTAACGTAATGGACTTAATACGAATACTTTGTACAAAATACTTAATAGTTTCTACTGTTATCAGCTGTAGTTCTTTTATTTATCCCCTGTTATTGTGATGGTAGTCTTGATCATAGCACTTTAATTCTAGGTCCCAACTTACAAATATCCTTATTACTGGGCCTTTGAGTAGTACTATACAAGTTAAAACTGACTGTAATGTATTTTACAGAGTGATCTGAGACTATTGACCCAAAAATCAATAGATTATTCTGTGGGTGAGAACAAACCAAATTCAACTCAATGCATAGTCCTATCTTGCTAAGTTTTCTGTAAATCAGTCTGTATGTGGTATTAAAACAACCTTTCTATCTCAGGAACGGTTCAAAGGAAATGGTGAACCATGGTATAAACATTTTTACATGTATCTAACAAATCTTAAAATTTTGGGTTTCATAAATAATTTAGTTTTAAAACAGCAACATTAAAATGTGTTTAATGCCAAATATTATAAAAACTAAATATTTAACTGATCTTGATGTCAGAGACGGACAACGTGGGAATTACATGAAATATATTTACCAAATCTTAAAATTTTGGGTTTCATAAACAATTTAGTTTGAAATCAGCAAAATTAAAATATGTTCAACACCAAATATTATAAAAACTAAATATTTAGATTTAGATCTAGATTTCAGAGACGAGCGACGTGGGAATACCTGCACATGCAGTTTCTTTCCCCGTCGGCGGTAACCATGGAACTGTCGTTATGGCGACGCCACGTCAGCAACAACCACTCGGGTAACCTGTTACTGGAAAAGCAGCCGGTAATACAATCAACATATTGGAAAATTTAACTGATCTTTTGGTGGGGAGGGGGCTTGTAATTGTTTGCAAATAAGCAAACCGTTATTATTCCGCTTTTCATATCTATTATAGTTAAGGAGATACACATTATATCATATACTTAACTAACACATGTATACTCTTATTGGAAATACTGGTATATTCGGTAAAAAATGCTAGCCAGTAATAGTCTGGTTACTTTACTTATGACTCTTAAATACTCTGCTGAAAAACATTTACTTTAATAATAAGGAAAAACACTTGTATCATAGTAAACAGGCCGACTTCATCGATGAATTTTACTAAAACAACATACATTCTGGACAGTAAATATAAGTCCTGTCAAAGGGTAGTGCTTTAATTTAATCACGTATCAGGGTTTTCAATTTTAACGTCTAAGGTTGTAGACTCGATCTTTTTCTAAAGTAATCTGAAGCTTTATTAGAGATTGGTTTTATATTATATTTTTTTTGTTATATTCTTTAAAATTTGCCTCCCAGAGTAGAACGTAGCAACGATAATATTCAGCTGATTTAAAAAAAATTGATTTAGCCGTTTCAAACATATTATAATTGCATAGTTAAATGCAATTAAAAAAATCAAACTGCAAATGAAATGAAATCGACCCAAAGTAATATACTAGTTTAGACATCGTCACCGCCAATACACGGTACAATAACAACAAAGTAATCTTTGATATGTTTTTAATATTATAATTTGTATACTTGATTGATATGCCATTCATCAAAGAATTTAACCAAGTTTTTAATAGATTAAATGTTTCTGTAGTTTCTCTGCATTTAAAGGATAGTTTTAAACGTTTGAGGTGCATATTATAAATGAATTTGTTTTTTAATTTGAATGACAAAATATTTTACCTTCAATTTATTCTATACCTTACCTAATTACAGCTATATAATTACGGACTTAGATAACAACTAATCTATGAAAATTAGGAAATTGTTATTATAACTATACCAATCTTTCTATCGCTTCCCCATTTATCGGATGAAGTTAATTTTTTTTAATTAAATTATAAATGTCTAAGTTAACCAGTCCAACGTTTTCCATGTTTAAAAAGTGCAAGGAATAGGTTTATTATACCGCTGTTAGAGACCTGAATGACATTTCTGCCTTTGATAACAAAAAACCCACCTCGCAGGCTTGTTATAATGTCATAAGTCATAAGTCACATTATTCGTTTCAATAGTTTACAACTTTGAACACGTCAAACAAGTTATTGCAATTAATATCGAGACAGGAGACTACTTAAAAATCTTCAAACATGTAACGTTTAAACAAGTCTAAACTAAGTAGTTGTAATACTTTAAGTGGGTCTCAAACGACTAAAAGTAAATTTGTTGTGCTATACTAACTTCCTACAAGTCTTCCTACAGAATTTACCGCAGAAAATCACCCTATAACTTTCTTTTCGAGACTACATTTTTAATGTGGAGCTTATTTAACAGTTTTACCCCCGTAAAAAAAGAAGAATTTTTGCAGTAGAAAAATAACGAGTTTATTTAAACTGTAACAACGAGGGCGATATTTTTGTAAGTTTAAATTTCCTATCTCCGAAATTATTTTAAATCGCAGAGAAAATGTGTTCGTCCAGGGAGTAGATTTTTGAATCTCTCACAGGGATTGTAATGCTGCCTATAACTGATTTATGGCCTGAAAAAGATTGCTTTCATTCCCTTTATAAAATAAATTGCCCGCTTTATTCTATTAACATTTTATTTGTTACTGCTATGCTTTCATAGAAGTTTTAAATTTTATTTTACACCTGAATATGTACAAAATAGTTGACTTAAAGTAATAGAAAAATATTCAACAATTATTTTTAAAATCGTCAAACCATATATTGTAGTTTACATAAATTACTTAACAGGTAAGTGCCATATCACATTTTAAAACGTAATTTTACTTTTTAAAACATAATATTTGTATATCCAGTAAACTGTTGATGAAACCACATAACGATAACTGAATTTATTAGTTCTTCCGAGGTACAGTATTCTTTATAATGTTTCATATAATTTGTACAGAACAAATTAGATTTAATGACAGTTGTGAAATTTATATAATGTATAGTTGAGATAAGATTAATTTAATAAATCATAATATTACAAATTTCTTTACAAGAACAAATTATCACACTGTTAGGGTTTTTTATCTGAACAATGTGGGTCAACTAAGAGTCACTTAACTGTGTCTTTGACTTGAACAATACAACAATTGCAATTAATGTTTCGTTAACTCCTCAGAGTTGGACTTTATATCTATTGAATCTATAACAATTTATCATGATTGATTCTTCTGAAATTAGATCCATCAGGTAAACATAGTATTACTAAATTTCATATACAACATATACCTTAAACTTTGAATATACATAGAAGTTCTAAATAACTAAATATCGCTGCTAATAAAAAAGCACAATGTCACTAGAGGTCACCGTAATCAAGCCCCTGTTTATAATAAAACGGGCTTTAAAAATTAATACCGTGAATAATTATTCAGTTAGTGATTCTTTAAAACTAAAGCTTGCCATCGACGGATAAAAGCTTTTTCCTGTTCCCTCTAAACCGGCATTTAATTTATTTGATTTTCCTTTTTTTTAATCATATAATAAGGTATTGAATGTTTTTGCATCAACAGACACGAGTGGGTCCGCTTATAAATTAGATAGCCTAAAACTAAATATTGCAAGTAATTTATCATTAGGAAACAATACAATTTTAAGTTGTGTAAACTCTCTTAAAAGATATGACTTTTTTATACTAACACTTTTCATTACACTTTATTATTTTTTAATCTCTTATGGGTCAAACTATTAGATTTATAATTTAATTATTTATTTGACCATTCAACTTTACGTAGACTATATCTAGAAGTATAAATAAAATGTCTTGATTTTGCCCTGAAAAGTTTCCATACATGTAAAAACAAAACATATATTAAAGAGTAACAAATATATTAATTTGTGATATCTGCACTTACTTGATTTTCACTAAACCAAAAATGGTTTAAAACGGTTTCTCAAACTGACAGTAAATTAAATGGTGCATGAGCGTAGCATTTAAATCATTCATGATTTTTAATTTACCAGTTGGCATTTCTTTTTATAAAATAAACTAAACTGTTCCACTTTAAGATAATTATTCAATATCTGAGAATTACATTGAAGAATCTTAGATAAATATTCGTTTAACGAATTTCAATGTCGGTACCATATTGAAGTATAATATTCAGCAACTGATCTTTTCATTAGGATAAACAACATTTTGTCGAGTAATAATATATCAATTAAATTGGATTTGTTATGTTACAATAACTATAAATTTGCAATAAGTATACAACTAATAAATCCCAATCTGCTATTGTACTGTAAATAATTTAAACGTTACCTTAATATTATCCATTTTGTTTATGCCTTACTGAAATTGTAGTAAATAAAGTATACATTTAACACAACATAAGATCCACTGTGTAGATTCAGCCACATATTAGTATCACTACACAAATGTTTAGAGAGGTTAGAGTTTTTATATAACAGTTAAACTGAATTACAACTTTTTACAAAGTAACATTTAGAGTTCAGAGTTAACATCGAGTCCCGGTAGTGGGCTTGCAAGCTTTGAGCGACGAACCGCGACAAAAACCGTTCCCCCGACTTTAAAACCCCCGACACGCCTTTCTCCATTTCTCAGGGAGTACTTCCATCTTCGTTTATTTGCGTATCTTGACTAAATGTAAATAAAATGATTGAACTACTTTAAACAGTAAAAACCAAGAATATTCGTAAAGTGATGGCGTCTCATAATTACTGTATTATAAATTCTTAAGTATGTTTATATAGTGTTCCGTCTTATGGTACAATAACTATCTGATGGCCATGGTTTTAACTAGGATGGACTACCATATTGGAATTGACAATGGATTAACAAATTACACAATACACAATTACACAAAATACACAGTGGACTAACACAATTAGCTATGTATTTCTCATTTATGAGAGTGTTGTTGAGGGTGCTTTGTGAGATGAGATTTCTGGGCTTGCCTATTAATATAGTGATTCTGAAAAGCATGCACACAAATTGAAGATCGTTTTTCTCAGTGTGCGTGCGTCGTAGGAGAAGTTCACGAATGTCGTTAGGAAGCTATTGTAATGTAAAATTTCAGAAGTTCCTAGTAATTAGTATCGGTACTCAGGGCTACGTCGTTTAGGCTTTCAAAGTTTCAATGCAAGTTTTATGGAAAAACAATAATTAAATTAATTGTGTATTTGACAGCTACAAATACTATAAAAATAGTAAGAACATATGTTTCAAGCACAATGCAAATTATAAAGAATCTGATTTATCACATCATCATATACAGTGCCGCTGTAATGCAAAATATAATTTCCATATCAGCACCCATTATACACATCGGTAATCTTAAGGATTATGTGGTCAATCAAGAAATAGTCGTTAGTATACGGTAATAAAGCAAATATTACATTTCATTCACTAATATCCATTTCAAGAAAACAACCAAACCAATTTGTGTGAATAAAAAGGATAACATTGTAAGCTAAAAGTCATTCCAGAGCTGGACATTGTTGGTACAAATTGAATGAACAGCTGGAATGCTTCTGGGTAAAATTATGTTTTCTCTAAAAACCAGACTTTAACTCAGTTTGGAATGGTTTGGATCAAACAATTGTCTGTTTACCTTTAAAATAATATAGCTCCTAATTCAGTTGTAAGCAGGAGTCAGATGTTGATTACGAATTCAAATAATCAATTATTATGTAAATAAATGAATAATTAACATTCTGGGAGTCGAAGGAAGCAACTGCTCAAGTTTTATTATTGTAGCTTACAACATCGCCACAGGGAGCGTTTTTAATTTCATAATAAATTAAATTCAAGTTAATAAGATTGTTTTATTTAAAAATGCATTGGTACTAAAATACAACAGTTAAAATTGTCTTATCCAAGAAATATTTATTAATTTCCAGATGCAAACAATATAGAAGGAGTTAACTTAATGGTTCACAAGTTTAATTGAACACCAAGAACCATCACCGCGTAGGTTTCAAACTAAATATTAAGGCCTTGCAACATTGAGATTCTATGTAAAAGCGGATGATTTTGTAATGAATAGTCCTCCTACACCGTTAGATCCTAGCTGCGATTTAAATTAATTGTCAGTAATATTATCAAAGTCCATACATCAGGGAACATTAAACTGTTACTTACAAAGACAGTAACTAAGTATTAACCTTAAGGTTTGGTTTTAGAGAAAAGTACGTGACATATAACAACTATAATTAACCTGAATAAATTCTGGTGAAAGTTTATTATATTTGGTGAAAAATATATTGATATTACAGTAAAGAGATGTTGAATTATTGTTAAGAGATGTACGTTATTAATTTTTTTTTAAATCACCAGTTTATGTTGATTATACTTGCAAAATTTATTTCAATAATTTTTATAATGCATATATACTAAAGTCATTACTTATTTAGTAAAACAAAATACAGGCAGCCTGACGTATACCGGGGATAAATTCAATACAACTTATGACCGCTTTCCCCAAATTTGGATTAACTATGATGCTGGTTTTAACTCCAGTTTTAACCAAAATATAACTTTCCCCAAAACTCTTCCTTCGTTCAAACTGGGTGTGAGTTTAATCTTGAGAGGTCGTTTAACGAGCGATAGTGGTTTAAAGTTAAAAGAAATATTTACACACAAAGAATAAACCGTCACCGAAACTGAGTTTGTTTACTTAAATTCTAATCTAAAATTAATTGGACATTTGAAAGTTGATAGTAGTGTAAAGTAAATGGTTGGTTAATTTATGGGTTGGCTTGATTACTGTGTTAAGCCGGTTGTTATATCTACAAATTTAGTTATTTAAGCTGCCGTTTGAAGTTAACAAAGTTTGCCGTATGATAATTATATTTGTTTAACTACAAATAACAACATTTAACAAGACAAATAAATAACAAATAAATGACGAATGTGATATTTCCGGAAACTCTGTTGGAATAAATATTAAAAAACTAGCTAGCTGCAAAAATCAACAAGCTTAATATATCTAGAGCTCTTATATACATGTTAATATCCAAGAAAAAGTGAAGCCTACATGGTGGCCGCCATTTTCCCTAAATTAATAAGTAAACCCGTACAGTACACAACCGTTTCCATGGTAACCCCATTCTTTCACCAAATGTGTTCTTCATGAAGTGGGGAAAAAGGCTGTCACATTGTAGACTTCACTTTTTTACCCCTGACGATAGTTCTAGATGTATTAAGCTTAATATCGTGGGCAAAAATGCAGATAAAATAGCAAATCAGTAGTGCCAACGCTGTTACCTACAAGGATAAACTAAACCAGAGAAACTGAGCAGTTAGGAAAGTGATCTGGAGTTTAAAACCCTGTTTACATTTAAACCAGTTTAACTTAAACCTCACTTGGGGAAAGCGGCCGCAATATACTTAAACATAGTATATTCCGGTTAGGTTTTCGAATTGAAAAATATGTAGAAATATATTAAACATAACACCTAACTGTATCTGTTGTACAGTAAACTGTGTGTTCATTCTGTAAAAATGAAGCAAATAATTTTGTTTCAAGCAAACTAATTGGTATAGTTATAAATGTGTTCAAAACAGATTAATCTTGTCTTTCATTTGTCCAAGGTGACGCGAAGCCAAAGACATTATTGGATTATGTAAATGCAGGAGCTGCATCTGGGCCCATCTCGTTAAAATTACTCCTTCAGATTTTACGAAATCCTTTATTAAAACTGTTAGAAATTAATGTTCACCAAATTTAAATGTCTCGTCAGTTTTCATTTAACGTTTCGTAGATATTTTTTTAAGAGATAAATTGACCGTTTTCTATTTAATTCCACACAGTTTTCCCACCACTAAAGTATAGACAAGTTATTCAAAATCTCAATGTAGGAATCGAACATGCCTGGGATCGAACCGAAATAATAGGCAGCGCGCTCGTCCGTAAAGATAGGGGCTATAATTTTCTTAAAGCGTTTTGACTCTGTTAGTCGCAGCATTTTAATGATAGTAACGGTAAATATTTGATGACCAACTGAGAGAAATTTTCAGTACTATTGGACAAAATAACACACATTTTTACCATTTCAGAAACAATGACATAAGATAACCGCAAGACGGTTTTAAAATAACCATAAAATATCTGATTATGATATGCATTGCTGCAGTGTATTGTCTTACTGTAAGAGATATAAAACATGTTGTAATAATTGCAATTTAATTGTACTGTAATTGAAAAACATCTTCTATCTTAGAACACTTACTTATACCCGAGCACCATAAATACAAGCGAACGCACGTTGGTGGTTAAGATAACACATTGTCTCATTTTTATTAATTACGCGAGTCCTGAATCCTCTCGGGCCGTATTTCTTGGTTAGGTTGCTTGAGGGGGGCAGTAAATTTTGATAAAACAATGTTAGCCGCAGGTAAATTTAAAAATATTAAAAATGAAGTGAGTCAATATAGGCTTCATGCAGTAATTTTTCGGGTAAATATGTTTTGTGAAACAAGTTAAATAAATTGGGTTAAGGCAAAAATATAAATTAATATTGATACGTATAAATATTATTCAACGGTAAAAATATATTTATTGTAGGTAAAAAATTTCTAAACCTTCGAAAGCTGTTATAGGCTAGGAATGTTGTGCAAATGTTTGTTACGCCTTCCTGAAACTCCCCCTAACATATTAAAAGTCCCCTAAAATTGAAACTTTTCTATGGCCTCCATCTTGGGAAAAAGCAAAGCATAAATTAAAGGGGACCATGATTATCAGGATATAACAACCAGCACTTTACCGAATTACAGGTTTGTACTTAATTGTTTGCCAAACATTATATTTAATGCAGTATATATATTACTACGTTTTTATAAAACATAAAATGTTAAAATTAGTGTTTTAAACGCATCGATTCATATCATATAAAATAAAGTTGTTTTAAAAAATGTATTGAATGGTCCCAGCTCTCTTTCTATTGCTGGTAGGTGGAACACTAATCGGCCTTCGCAGCATCAACAGCATCGCGTATTGCTTTTCGTAGACCACATTATCCTCTAAGAGGTAAGAGGTAAGAGGTTGACAGGAATAACTCCATCGATAACTAGAAAACCTGGATGCAACCCTGATAGCCTGATAGCCTGATAGCCTGATAGCGTGATAGCCTGATAGCCTGATAGCCTGATAGCCTGATAGGCTGATAGCCTGATAGCCTGATAGCCTGATAGCCTGATAGCCTGATAGCCTGATAGCCTGATAGCCTGATAGCCTGATAGCCTGATAGCCTGATAGCCTGATAGCCTGATAGGCTGATAGCCTGATAGCCTGATAGCTCTGGTGCGGTATTCGAGCAACTGGCTTTTTGCAAAATTGTTTCAGTGGGTTGGTCTAATACTATGTTCAGAGATATTGTGACCAGTCATCCAAGTATTATCCACGTGCAGTAATTTCTTTACTTTCAGTTGTACAAGCTCTACGTCTCAGCTTGATCAATACAGCAATGAGCTGTGTAACTTCATTAGTACCCATCTTAAACGATCTGCTTCATTATAATCAGATACATCTCGGATGTCAGGAGGCTGTCGTTAGTGTTGATCCGGACCATAGGTTAAACCCGTTACGGGAACGGTTGTTTATAGTTTGCGATCTATTTAAATAATTTAAAAGTCTGGAAAGGAAGTAATTATCAAACAGCAAATTTTAAGCAGGGGTAATGAAAATGTTTCTTAACACGTTCAGCATATCACTTCATCTCGCTACACATACCTGGCGTTGAGCAACTGTCCAACGACAGTTCCTTCAGTGTCTAACATTCAAAGTTACAGTATGTTGATAGATCCTGGTCACCTATTCCTGATGAGTGCAAGCCTGGCTGTTCTGCTACGAAAAGTGAAACCCTATTTTTAGAACGGTTATTGGACATTTTCAGAATTAACTGTAGATCAGTAGAACAACTTTCTTAATAACCGTAGTGGGGATCACTTTAGTAAGCTTTTTACCCAGAAGCTTCTTTATTCTGCAGAGAGAGAACGTCTCTCTTCATCCATTTATTTCTGAACAGTTGAACTTCTTTATCCTATATAGGTGACCGTAGTGGAAGTGCTGGAAACAAGAAGGTAACGTACCTTTCCATGGTAGCAAGCTGGAGAGCATGGTTGGAGGTGGAGAGCAGACACCGAGTTTCTAGTTAAGATATTACCTACTACAACTTTCTAACCCAGGCCCTACTAATCAAAGGCTACTTTCCAATGGAGCGGTGAGAGGGTTCACCTCACAATCAAAGGTTACCAGACCGATCCTGACAAAACCGAAGAATTGTTTAAGGTACGTAACTGAACCAAGCTACCTTTGGTCATTTGTTTAGTAATTCATTATCCTAATGGAAGAATGAACCGGGCATAGTAATAAAACATGGTATCTTATTCATAGTATAATCTAAATTCATACAATTAATGAGCCCCTCAAGCTTTAAAAACATAAATTTTAATCTCTTTAAGAATATATTATGTCAACTGAAATTTACATTTGAGAACTGTTGATATAAAAATATACATCACAAGGGCAAGGACAGAGTTTTATCTTCTATAGGTCGCAGTGGCTTTGGCAGTTCTAGAAAAAAGAAGATGACGTTCCTTTCCATGGTAGCACCCTCCATGAATGGATTGTTGATATAAATATTCGGTACAACGGCAAGGACATATATCACAGATTCTTTATAAATAACATCACACTTGAATTGACAGCTGAGTGTGCACAGTACTTTGTGAGATGTATTGTAGAATTTAGAAACGTTACATAATTTTCTTTAGCTCGAATGACAGGACTTATTATTAAACTGTAAACACGCTAGTAAACTGTATTTTGAGACAAAATATAAATGTTTTTAAAAGGGTTGTAACGTAAGGAAGTACACTGGTGTGGTGTAACAAAGAAAATATTATCGTTAACCACTGAGTTATCAGAAAATATAGTACATTTGAATTGGAGCATGAATCAAAATAGCATTGAGAAAAATATCGGCTTCTACGGGGATATTTAAATGGGGCTTTCCGAATAGAAGTTGTCGGTTTAGGCTCGCAGTTTTATCTTCGTTGAGAAAACTTCCCTACATACACTAATGCTCTGTTATTTGATCACTCAAGTTTACATGTTGTATTTAAAATATCTTATGTTTCACCGTCAACAACATTACGTTCTTCAGCTATACTGTACTTTACTTTTAAAAGCTCTCCAATACTGATACTGCAAGTAGTTACAAAAGTCTTCATGTCCGGAATTTATGACTCATAATTCTGATAATTCAGTTCAAACAGAATATTTGTCTACTGCTCTACTACGCTTAGAAACAGTATCAATGAAATAATTTATTAATTTTTTATGTTAATTAAACTGGGTGCTATCATTAAACTTGATAACTATATTTTTGATCTTCATGTTCCCACATTTGTCTTTAAAATTAGTATATATTAAAATAAAAAAATATTTTCGTACAAATTAAAATGTTCAACGTCACTACCTGATGTGTTGTATATTTTTAGGTAAATATGAAAGACAATGTACGTTAAAAAGAAAACATTTGTAAGACAGCAGTTATTCCCGAGCTGGACATTGTTCAACAACTACAAATTGAAATGGACGGCTTGAATGGTTCACCCTGTGATAGCGTCACTTCCTCTGAGCTCCAGCCTGAATCCACAATAGCTGGCTGGCTCTCTGTTAGGTCTTTAAAGTAATAAAATCATGTGAATATCTATTGGATTATTAACTATATTATACAATTCCCGCTAAATTGTCAACATATATGAAACAAATTGTATGGCACTGAACAAAAAATTACGAGAACCAGATGCGAAGTCTATATATCACGGGTAATATAACACTGTATCACCATTATAAAACTAACACAAACTAAAATTATATTTAATACTGAGTAAACATAGTGTTCCAATTATTCAAACCATATGATTATTTTATTACGAGAAATATTTGTGTGTTTGTGCTATAAACGTAATTACCGGCTGAGGTAACTTTACTAACCGTAATGTAGAAAAAGTCGAATGACCAAAGAAACTTTGACCATTGAAGAAAATTTTACCATTTTTACATCCAGTAAATAAAGCCTTAAAAAAAAATGTTTTTCGTCTATGATAAATGTTTCTAGGAGCACAGCTTGGCCCTATTGTAATCCCAACATAACCTATCTTGTCCAACGCACCGCGGTTTGTGGCACCTAGTTTTACATTATAGACAAGGAAAAGTTTGAAAAAACTCAAATCATTCCCGGCATCGTTATGTGTGTTATATAATAAAATGACACTCTGAAACAAGTTATTTATTTCACCTCAGATTCCGATGGATGACAGACATTAGATTCGTAAACAATCGTCACAATTCGATCACATTTTGTACGAAGATGTAGGAACATAATATATATATATATATATATATATATATATATATATATATATTTGTATTTCAACACCAGTAACTCGTGAACTCAGTGAACTCGAATGATAAATAAAGCCGTTCGTTGACTTTTCAGTGAAATGTGAGACATTGCATTATTATTTTTGAACAAATTCCAGTAAACTCCTTTGATTAAAGATAGTGGTAAAAGAGAAGAAGAGATTGGAGAGTGATGCGCCACAGATGTGAAGCTGAATTTGCATAATCCAATAATGTCTGCCAAGTCATCGTGTCTCCTAAAACATATAAAATTCAAGATTAGTTTTGAATAAATTTATAGCTATATTAATTAGTGTTTACATCGATCTCTTTAGAAATTCTGCACTTAAACCAGTGTAAATTGTTCATTTACAAGCGTAGTATAAAGACAAATTAAGCACCTAACTAAAAATGTTGAAATAACTTTGTTTATTCAAATTTTTATTAAAATACATACGGTGAACTATACTTTGAAATAGCCCACACTATAAATACACGTAAAAACAAAGCATAGTAAATATTCTTCAGTTCACCGTAGATCTTAAAAAGAACTCATTGTTTTATTTGTAATAGTTTCATAAGTTGTGACTCTTTTCTCAACCGTGTTTCTTGTTTAGAATTACCTAAACGGGCAGTAAAATAAAAGGCTTAAACAACGTATAAACGATAAAACGCTACTTTTTGGAAGTGTCTTACCATAGAAAAATAAAGCAGGTATAGAAGTGTCACGTAATGCTAAAATTTGCTAACACAAAATTGTTAATTCAACCGGCCAGAATATACGAGCAAAACCGGCCAAGCGACGTTGCCTGTCTGTGCACTCCAGCCGGCTAGCCGGCCGGCCCAGCCGGTAGGGAAAAATTCCCTCGCCCTGCTTGGCGCTTGTCGTATTGAGTGCAGTGTTTACGCGCTCTTCGCATTATCTACTTCTCTGGTTAGTTTTCTATTCAATGATGCTAAAGATTTTGCCTCAATGTTAATTTATCGATTTACCAACTTTAAAAATACATTTAAAATCTTCTGAGATACCGGTACGTTTAATGTTGACTGACGATTTCTTTAAACATTTTTTAGTTCGAGGATAGTTTTCGTATATGGGTTCATCGCGTCAATAATAAGATTAAAAGCTTAAGCTCTCTCTGTATGTTTTATAAACATACCCTGATTTATAAATAAAGGGTTACAGAAAATAGGTAAAATCATAATTTTAAAAGTAAACTATGTTTCACGATTAAATTGTAATGCATTTTATTACTGAATTTAATATTTTACAGTAACTTGTTCCTACGTGAAGAGCTAATTTCTTCAGTGAATTTATAGTAAATTTGTATGGCATCGGCTGCTAACATTTCAACATGTTATATACCCTCTGCATTTTATGTACAGTATTCTCCTAAAGAACAACATTAAAGGCTGAGTACGCAGATTTGCTGCATCAAGAAATATAAACAATATGTTTTTGTGCAATTATCAATATAACTTAACCAGGTGAAGCTACATACCAAGTTTTATTTTTTATTTATGTTCATAACTAAGGGAGAGATAAAACTTCATTTATTCTCCATAAGAATAATATTAGGGCTGAGTATGCAGGTTTGCTGCTACGGGGACAATAACAAAAATTGTTTATGCAAATATCAATATACCAGTACTAGGTGAAGCCACAGGCCAAGTTTCATCAATATACATTCATAAATAATTGAGATATTAATTTAGAATTATTCTTACGGTACACATTATTTAGATGAAAGATGCATATATTTTTAATAATTTTAATAGTTTTAGCGAATTTCCCCAATAGGGAAGAAGCTATTATCGTAGTCGGCATGGTAAGACCTAGCCCGGGACCATGATAACATTTATTTGTTTTGAGGCTCCCAGGTGCCAAAAACACCATGTATGCGTGTGTGTGTGTGTGTGTGTGTGTGTGTGTGTGTCCGTAGGCATGATAACTTTCGTAAAAATGCCTTTTGTATAAACGTGTAAGGCAGCGTCTATTTTCATGAGTTGGAAAACCAGACAGGTAGCTCTATTTTAAAGCAGGTTTTGTACCCCAAAATTTGTTTTAACTTTTTACATTTAATTTTTTATAAACCCAAATTTTAGTTTGTACCATTGAATTCAGCTTACAAAAACAAACAATTTGGTATTTGTATCATCACTCTACGTCAATTGGTTACCAAGATATTGAAAGTGCTAAACATAATACGTTGTCCAATGTTAATCTTATGGAGAGAGTAAAATGTTATATCTCGCTTATTAATGAACATATATTGACGAAACTTGTAATGTGGCTTCATTTGTTTAGGTTTTACTGATATTTAAACAACTTTTTTTCGTACTGATATTTGCATTTAAAACCAATTTTTTGTGGTCCCCAAGTCTGCAAACTTGCGTACTCAGTAGCTATAATGTTATTCTCATGGAGGATAAGAAACACGTGATATCTTGCTTGTTTATGAATATAAATTAGTAAAACTTGAAATGTTGTTTTATGTTATGGTGATCTATTTTATTTGTAAAAAAAACAGATTTTAGTTGTTCTTGATGCAGCAAACCTGCACTCAGTCCTAATGTTGTTCTTATGAATAATAAATAAAATTTCATATTGCACTTATTTATGAATATGCTTTGATGAAAGTTGGTAAGTGGTTCATGACGTAGTGAAGTACCATTTGAAATTCTCTGAGTATGCAGGTTTGATGCAACGGGGGTATGTTATTGTTAATCATCATTGCAATTTATGGAATTTAAAAGGTTGAATTTGTCTAATGCAGTTCATGTTTTATCCTTCTGTAATAATAACATTCCAGAAATTTAATAAATACCAGATCAGTTCGAAACGAGATTTGTGCACATCCTCCACTTCCTGTGCATACAACGGGAGAGTGATCTCCACTGCCACACAGCCGCACATTTATCAGATCAGCCTTACCGCCTACCGATGCCGTGGCCGTGGCGGAAGCGACCGAGATTGCTCCCTGCGGGAATTTGGGAATCCCGCACTGCCCGACTTGGCAACAAGGCACCGCTAACTCAGACTTGAACGATGCGACAGCGCCTGCATTTCCATGATACCCGTGTACACTTTTTCCCTACTTCGTGACACTTCTGTACCTGATTTATTTTTCTATGGTCTTACTAACGACAAAAAAATGAATATTTCTGAACTAAATTATTGGTAAACAGGTAGATTCAGAAACGGGGTAGTAAATATGTATATTTTAAATTGGACGTTACCTTAACATTTATTGCTGATTGCTGATTGCTGAACTTACTGAGATTACTGATAACGGAGATTGCTGAAATTTACTGATTGCACTTAAAAAACCAGGGAAATAGCAGCAATTTAAATAATTTAAAAACTTATTTTATTAAAAGATCTGAAATAAAGTGATATAAATGTTTCAAAATATTTTCATTCAGTGTCCTATGACTAATTTGTTGACATACAAAACTCTTTTAATACTAGACTTATATTAAATGAGAAAAAAATACAAACAACGCTTTTAAATCAATGCTTAACATAAATACAACTGTGAAGTACCAACTGTCGTGCACTAAATACTCACCAAGACTATCATAAAAGTCCTAGAAGATCATAATTGTAAATATTGCTGGAAGTTGTTTTTTACATCCTAACATACACATAAATTACTGCGCTCAAAATGATTGCTCTAAACTACATGTCTACAAAGAAAAGGATAAACTAAATCGAATGTCTTACACGAGAAGACCTATTTAAATTGGAACAAGTTAGATCGAGAAAAATATCTATTGTTTTCTCAAGGGAAATTGAAGAGGTGACGATCTTGAATAGAAGTTGTCTGATTGATACAGGAGTTAAAGTACAAAGCCAACGATTTTAACCACCTCAATTGTGTCCATGGTTTACAGTTAATTTAGTAGGTTTGGTTTATTCTCTAATATACTGTACGTAAAACAACTAATAATTGATTTCTGACCGTCGTTTTGTACATTATACGATAACTTTAATTTGGATTATTTTTCCTTAGAACCCCACTTTAGTTGCCCCAGAACCCTAAAGAAAAGTCTAGCAGCTAAAAAATCTGCTCCACTGGAAGTGAAGACATTTCCTATGTGTGCGCTGCTAGTGTAAAACTTCTTAATCACACCGAGCGCTACCCGTGGCCAGTTTTAAAATTACAGCGCCGTCTTCTGCTTTATGAATTGTACCATTTACTTAGTTCGATACGCTATGGCAGTCTAATGAATATGGCACTGGATTCACGATTATGCGGTCCCAGGTTCGATTATTTATTTTCGTGTTTAATTTTTGAGGTACCATTTGTTATTTCTTACACAAACTAATTTTTGTAATATGTTACCATTGACTATAAATACTGAAGTATACTTCAGTATTTATAGTCAATGATGTTACAAAGAAAAGAGTCGTCATACAGCGCTCTGCGGTGTTAGGTTAGGTTAGTCTACTTTAATTTGTTTCGTAAATGTAGCGTAATTTGTACAATATAAGAAGGTTTATTCTGTTTACATTTTAAAATACTCCATTTTACTGGTAATTTAAGACACACTTTGTTTTCTCATAATAAATCATCTATTGCGGATAGTTCGTTCGTCATCGGACGAGTTCGGCTTCCTTCGGGTGGCAAAGTCTCCACTTCCAGTGAAGCAACCTTTTTTTGCTGCTAGTTAAAGGGGAGTTACGGGATGTAATAAAATACGTTTTACAAAACTTAAGATATATTTACACTTATACTGATTCACATACAGACGGTAAACATATATAAAAGATGGTACTAGGCTATCGATTTCGACCAGTCATACCAGTCATCATCAGGCCAATGAGAGAACTCATTGCCGGCAACCCCGGACCCCGGAACCATGGGTTGTGTCCCAGCTTCTGTTCGAATCCCAGCCCTGAGATGTAAATTGTATCAGTTATGTTCAACTCGTACAGTAACAGCTCACTCTTTGCTTTGCTGCAAACGTTCCATCCACATATGTAGAGTCTGTAGACTGGCAAAGTAAGGCGAAAAGAGGCTGCCTACTTCCTTTTTTATTTAGAAAACTAAATATCTGAATTAGACTATATTTTCAAAACACTGTGATATAGGAATCCCCTACGACTGACATAAAGGGGAGGGGTGGTATAAAAAATCTCTATTGACATTTTTCCAGTGTGTTAGACATAATTTAGAGTAAAATAGTTCTTTAAACTGTTAGTACTGAACCGTTCCTTTTCCAATTATTTGTTGCCTCACTGAGTTTATTGTGTACTCTAAATATTATTATATTTTTCCGATGCTGTTTATAATATGTAAGTAATGTCAAATGGTTGTTTTAAAGGTTTATCACTAACGGGGAGATGAGGAGTAAACGGTTGACAGCCAAGAGCTCAAAAGTAGTCTGACCTCCCTTGCTGTTTGTTACAGTCTTAATGTTTCACCTTTGCATGATGTCTATGTACCACTTGCATACAATATATTTAATATTGGTATGCACTGGCAAAGCACGAAGTTGACAACTTTAAATTATGGAGTTTCTATTAATAATTACAATTTTAACGAACACAAACCGCTAATATTGGAGTTAAGACTTACGGATTTCCTTGTTCATGATAATAAATGACATTTCTTTCCTTGCATTTGTTCTTTCTTTTTAAAAATAAATTCTAAAAAAAACTAAATACGAAAATCTTAGACATTATTTGAACAATGGAAAGGGGGAGTTTAATACAGCAAATAGAAACTCCTGAATTGTGAAACGTACATTTTAAGCACTTTAAAAATAACCTTATAATTACATATACTTAACTAAAAAAATCAAATTATAACTTGGACTATATTGTATGTTGATAAATGCTAATTATTAATTATGTATGACAATTCATATATAAAACCTATTAAATATTAAGTTTATTATATTGTAGACTAGCTGTGTACCCGTCCTTCGTACGGGTTGTATATAAATGGTAGATTAACTAAAAAAATTAACGACCCACATAATTTTACAATATTAAAATTACATTTTACACTTTTATAGTAGAATTAAATTAAAGTTAACGAAATCTACTATGGCAGATAGTTCGGGTACTGTTGCCAAGTCGAGGATCTCTGTCGGGTAGTGAACGGTATGGTTTTTCGACTCCAAATCGGTACACGTAACACTTTGGATTCGAATTTAGAAACAAAAGAACTCAAGTACAACAAATATTAACCCTGTTTAATTTAACATTTTAAATAATTTGATACATTAATCTTTACATTCCAATAAATTAATAGCAATGTAACCAAAACATTCAACTTTAAAAACATTGACAAACCACTTTTATAATCACCATTCTTGCCAGGTCCTGTTTTCATTATAATTATAAATAAACAATTTAAACTTCGAAAATCATATGTTTTAAAAACATATGACTACTTGATTTTATTTAAATAAATGTAAGTCAATATATACGAACTGTTCTAACAGTGGTCATGGTTAAATGAACTGTGTTAAATATTGTATATGTTCGTTCCTCCCTTTGGAATAGACCTACATTTGTGTTGATCTCCGTTGCTTGTTCATTGGTGGACGTGAGGAAGGCAAAATCACAGTGCCAAGCACTTTCCAGATTAAACTGTGTATGAACCTCGGTGTAACAAACTGTCAATCATTAAATCCTTTGATTCATCAATAGTGCCAAGTGAAGGATATATGATTCGGAGACTTAATTTGTTTTTCAATGTCCCAATCTCAACTTTTAAAAGCGCATAAGAAAACTACCCAACCCCTTAATCTTCTCAAAAATACATTTTCATATTTACTGTTAAGTTCAGACGCTCAGTGGTCGGCTACATAAAATATATTTCTAGAGAGGCGTAGACTCGTCCACTCAAAGGGTCTGTGTGAAATCTCCAGAGAACAACACCGTAACTCCCCATGATGTTGTTTCTTATTTCCTTTAAGGCATAAAATTTCAGCTCTACTGGTTGAGTAGTTAGTGTGTTATGACTAACACGCTTATATTAAAGGCCATTGGGCCAGAGTCCTTGAGTATATGTGTGTCTGGAGTAGGTAAATGTCTGCACTGAGCTATCAGCTACATTCTTACCGAATTTCAGATCCATCAGTCCAAGAGTATGTGCAAGATTGTTAAAATATTGTGTTTTGAAATTCCGGGGGGCGAAGCCCTTAAACATTTTCGTAACAGGAATAGGCTTGCGTTTTGTTCTGATGAATTAGTTATGTTCCTACCGAAAGGTAACTTACAAAGGTCCAGTAAATACTAATACTCATAAAATTGCCATAAAAGTAAATTAGCGAAGAACACTATAGGACTTTATTAAACGTATTCTTATTGTGAATCTGCAGCATAAGGGGTACCACCATCCAAAATTTTATCTTCAATAGACATTGTCGTTTCTCAGATAAAGTGATCACTATGTCAGTGAGTGCATCAGTCTGACAAATATAGATTTAGATCATATATCTACTTATGTTATTTATTACCAATCTTTACTCAACATTTTAAAAAATAACTACAACACCTATTTATAGAATAACTATGCCATCATCCGGTTCAATATAAATAAATGCTTTGTCCATAAAAATAGCGTGGGATCTTTTAAACCCTATGGGGCAGTGTCCTAAGGTAATTTTAAACAATCCAATTAGCCTAAAATCTTCTAACGCACATACAGAACATAGAAAAAAAGTTGTATAAAAATAGGTGCACCCGTTTTCCTGTGAAAAGCGAACAAAACATGACCAAAACCGCATAAAATCACGTTTTTCTGCGGTCGCCATTATTTTTTAAAAGGCATATTCCAGTTTATAGTGCCCTAAAACCTTCTCACGCATATATAGAACAAAGAAACAATGTTTCATTAATGTCAGTGCACCCGTTTTCCAGTGAAAAGCGAACAAATACCTGTCCTTGAGCGTTACCGGTAGACAGACAGACAGACAGACAGATATAAATTGAGATAAGATTTGTTTTGGTTTCCCTAGGGTGTAAAACGTGAAAATATGCAAAAACTTCATAATTCCAAGCAATATACAGGAAAAACTCTAATTTTATTTATATAGATTAATTATACGGTATATTGAAATAAATATATATATATACTTGATGAACACGTTCTTCGTACAGGGGTTTTCCTTACCCGTTCTATAGTCAATGGAAATTGCATTTTACTTAGCTTGAAACAGCTGATTTTCTTGCTTCTGCTCTTTAAGCTGTAAAATGTAAGTGTCCTCAGCTGTCCGCATTACAGTTTCTGAATGTTTACTTTCTTATGAAATGTAAACATTGAACCTTAGGACGTTCACGGGGCGTAGACCGAGGGGATTTTAAGGAAGTGAATAAGCCTATGTGTTGCATGGGTTCAAGATCTACCTTTGTGTAAATTTTCAGCCCAGTCGGACAAGTAGTTTTTGCGTTCACCCGGAACATCTGAACCACGCCCCCGCACCCGCACCCAAGCGAACCAGAATTGGAAGCGTGCTCCCATGGACGCGGGGCGAGGGGCGGCTCACAGCCCTACCTAAATATGATAGGAAGACCGTGGAGGAAAAATCATTAAAACGCACCATTTGAGAGGCACAAACTGTAATCAAAGAAACACCCAAAATACATGTGACTTTAAATAATTTCAGCAAATAACAAACGTTCCCACCTGCCTTCTAGCTTACATGGCCTTTTTTACATATTTAAATAAAGGTGTTTTTCATTCTATAAAATATTTCAAAATAAATACAGTTTTAAAGTTTAGATAATTTAAAAACACAGTCTATTCAAAAGTTAAGTTAAGTTAATTGAGTTAAGTCAACATTATCAATTTAAAAAATATATAAACTAACCAACAGTAGATAAATAAATTAACATTTAAATAAATAATTCAACAAATCAATAAATAAATAAATAACAAGAAACAATTAGCACAACAGAGAATTTAAATTAATTTTTTATAGATCAAATGGTTTGGTAGGGGCCCCCTTTAAATGAGTTATCAATAATTTACCAACAAAAAACTGTGCCTAAAACTAAATAACAGTAATATAAATATAAGTCCATGGTGGCAACAGCTCTCACACAATCAACAAATAAATAAATATAAACATATAACAAAAAAAAGTTCTATGGTAACTTGCGGCAGGCGGTTCTGGGCGGGTCAAAGCGGCCCACCGGAGGGGCGACGAAACAGGGCGGAGAGGGGGGCCAGAATCCGGTGACGGCAGCCAAGGTGGAAAATCCCTCTCCGCCGACGCTCATGCTGTTGAGGTGGTCACGCTCCTCCGGGACCCTGGGAAACACAACCCAGAAACCCCAATAACACCAGTCCAAAATTCAGCCACTTTCAGAGTTTGCCGGATATTTTTTTTTTTTAATCAAAATTTGCTAATCATATAAAAACACAGCTTTACCCTAACTAAAATATCAAAGTTGCATTTATAAATGAATTACCGCATGAAAACAAAAACAAAAATTTTTGGGTCAGAAGTCCCCAAACTCCACTACTACTGTTCACAAAATATTAAAAAAAATTAAAATTTCAAAAGGGGATTTTAACAATTTGCAATCATGAAAACAATATTAAATGAGCTAAACACTGGTTTTTTAAAATAAACAAAGCACTGTACAAGTTTAAACAAGAAGTTATTTTTAAATAAATTCACTGTCAGGTCAGGTGAGAAGTTAAAACCATTCAATATTCAAAAATAGGGAAAAAACCCAAAACTATCTAGTCCAGAGTGCCAAAAGATAAAGTAAAACAATGAAACATTAACAGATAGACATTGACAAGTACATAAAATAAGCAGTTTTAAAGAAAATTAAAAATTTTGGGCTAGAGGAACATTCACATGTATTTCTGATTATAACATGAAAAATTACTGACCGAATTCACTCGGAATAGTCTTAAAAGCTGGGGGAAATATGCCCCCAGCTTTCCAAGCCTAAACCGAGCCTTAACTAAAAGCCTGAGGCCTTTTGGCCTACAAGTTACCCAAGGGTACTTCAGTATCAGAAAAGTCAAAATTAAAAAAAACTCATAACTAAATTAATTATTAACCGAATTGGATTAAACTTGCAGGAAACATTCATGAGCATAAGTTACAACTAAAATTAACCAAACTGGCCCTTGGGAAAAGCCTAAGGCCAACTTATACAGCATAATCAGATATGTCACAATGGCCTAGCTTTATCAGCTACAAAAACACATTTACCCTAATCCAAAATGAATGATTGACCTCGGCAAGGTGTAGGCCAACACAATAATACAAACTAAAGCTATTTGGAGGCCTTAGGCCTAAAATTACACAAACAATAGACAAAAAACAAACTGAGTTGGACCTCTCAAGTAGTGGTTTTTAAAGTCTTATATCTCGGGTTATATTTGCTCTAGGACCTCGGGAAAGGTCTTAAACTAAACACAGCAATGAAGACTACAAAACAATGACATAACATTTGGTCTGACGCCCACCAAGCCTTGGCCAAAGGCCAAAGAAAAGTGAGAAAACGCTCAAGTTCAACTAGGCCAAAAACATGGAAAAACACATTTAAATGCTGTACAGTGCTCTATCTGAGGCACAGAATAGTGTTGAACGTTTAACAGAACCCAAGGGGCTTCCATAAATCCTACTGTGAGACTCGGCCTAAGGCCGAGTGAAAATCCAAAGTTTTAACCTAAAATTACAGAAATCAAAATATTACGTACCCATCAGACGATGACGGCTCGTTTAGACGAACATTACGATGACATTAACAACAGAAAACATGACACAAAATTACTTCACTAACACAAACTTTAGACAGAAAAACTTCGCAAAGTGTTCGTCCTTTGACAGCCACGGAGCCTATGAGCAATCGCACGTTGCGCAACGGAAATTGGCCTCGGGGTTCTCAAGTCAACGCCCAAGGACTCTGCACACGAGGTTCACGGCCGTGCAAATGGGGACGTCAGACCACAGACACTACAATCGGTACTATATAAAAACACTAAATGAGGCGTGACATTCGTCGGTGGAAAGTAGTCACGGCTCAACCTCCCCCCCCAAAAGAGGACACTCCTCTCCAAAGGGACAAAACAAAGCCTCTCCCCATTTCAGAAAAACAACGACACCAGACGACTCAAGTGTCTGGAGTGGGGGACGCCGAGGGACTTCCAAACTGGGGGGAATACTCACCCCCAGGATTTGCTCTGGCCAGAGCTGGATAAATTTACTAAGGGAAGTACCTCCGCAGAACAAGGGGACAGAAGAATTGATCAGGTTCTCTGGGCCAGTGCACTTCCCACCCAGACACACGAGTAACCATGAATGACCTATGGGAGAGCTCCCCGGAAGGGCTTCAGGTGTGAGATGTGTGCCTTCCGGAAGACTGCTCCCGTCCGCGGGTCTCCCAGCTGCGCTGTAACAGGAGTCAGGAATCTCAGAATGCGGTGGGGACCTGACCACCGATGACACAACTTTGCGGCTCTCTTGTCAACAGCCGAACTGGCTGGATGAGCCTTGCAAAATACCAAGTCCCCCACCTGGAAAGGGTTGTCTACCCTACCGCGGTTATGCTTCCTCCGGACCAATTCCCTAGCCCTTATCAAGTTTCTCCTGGCCGCTTGCCAAGTTGCCTTGACATCAGCCGCGCCAGGAGGTGGCAGAAGGTCGCCAATTCCCCACACATTCGCTAACGGGTTGTTAGGCGGATAGCCTAGGAACAGCTCGAAAGGGACCGCCTTGTGACTCTCATGATGCGCAGTATTGAAGGCAAATTGGAGCCAGGGTAGTTCCTGATCCCAGGTGGTCTGCTTATCAGCGTGGAAAGCTATGAGAGCGGATCTAAGATTTCGGTTGAACCGTTCGGCATGAGAAGGCTGTGGGTAGTAAGGGGAAGTGGTCACATGGCGGATACCGTGCCCAAAACACATCTTCTTGAAAAGATTGGAAATGAATTGGGTCCCGTTGTCGGAAACAATGGTGGCGGGTACACCGAAGTGTTGGAACAGGTGTGTGCGAAGTACTTGCACGGTGAGCTGTCCAGTGGCATTCCTTAAGGGAAAAAGCCAGCAAAACTTGGAGAAGGCATCCACACAAACAAGCAAGAATTTGTTTCCTGACTTGCTACGTGGGAGAGGCCCAACATAGTCGATGAAAACCTTCTCCAAAGGTCTCTCCGCCACCTCAGAAGCCAATAGTCCAAACTTGGTATGATGAGCGGGCTTGCTAAGCGAGCACGTTTGGCAAGAACGTACCCGCGCAGCAATGTCCCGATCCATACCCTTCCAGATGAAAAGTTCCCTAACCTTAGCGATGGTCTTGTGAATCCCTAAGTGCCCACCCACAGGGGAAGAATGAAAGTACTCAAAGACCATCGGAATTAGAAGACTTGGCAGCACTACTTTTGGTTTGCCTCGCTGCCGGGCTCGGCAGCAAAGGGCACCCTGGGACAGAAAATAAGGGGGGTGGGCTCCCCCATTCTGAAGCTCACCTATGATTTTTGCCAGCTCGGGATCTTTCAACTGATGGGGAATGAAATCTGAAAAAGCCAGAGGAAAATCCAAGAGCACGGCACATCCCGTCTGCTCTGGATTCGAAGGATGGTCGTCGGGTGAGTGGTACATCCTAGATAATGTGTCGGCGATCACATTCTGTGTGCCTCGGACATGTTGCACCTGAAATTTAAGGGACGAAATTTGCACAACCCAACGACCAATCTTCCCAAGCTGGCGGGGATGGGCGAGAAGCCACGAGAGTGCTTGGTTGTCGGTTTCTAACAAAAATTCTTTATGTTCTAAAAATCTTCTAAACTTATTAATACCAAACACGACAGCCAAACACTCAAGTTCATAGACAGAAGAGCTTTTCTTTTCACAGGGATTCAAAGTACGTGAGGCGTACGCAATTGGCTGCCTAACCCCATCCACCTCCTGTGACAACACAGCCGCAATCGCGACGGAGGAAGCATCAGTCTGCAGGACGAACTTTTGGTTGAAATCCGGCATAGCCAGCACAGGCGGCTGCATGATGGCCTCTTTGAGAAAATCAAAGGACGTCTGCTGCACTTCACCCCACACAAACTTGGCTCCCTTCTTGCGAAGTTCATTGAGAGGGGCCGCCAACTCAGCAACGTTGGGGATGAAGCGTCGGTAGAAACCTACCATGCCGATGAATCTGGCAATACCCTTGGCATCTTTAGGAGGAGGAAACTCCCTGATGGCCTGGGTCCTAGCTGGATCGATGCAGACGCCCCGAGAAGAAACAAGATGGCCAAGAAAAGAAATTTCTGGCTTAGCAAAACTAACTTTGTCGGGATTTACGGTAAGGCCAGCCCTACGCAACCTACTCATAACTTCCTCTAGATGAGTCAGATGGTCTTTGAAACTCTCACTGTACACCAGAAGATCGTCGAGGTAATTGAACACATACTTGAATTTGACGTCATGAAATATGGAATCAAGGAGTCTGGTGAGAGTCTGGGCCCCCACAGCTAGACCCATCGGAACTCGTGTGAATTGGTATAAATTCCACGGGACGCAGAAAGCAGTGAGAGGTCGAGACTCAGGTTTCAAAGGAATCTGATGATAAGCCTGGTTTAGGTCAAAGACAGAAAAATACTTGGCCTTACCGAACCAATCGAACGCCGAATGCAAATCGGGGAGAGGCACAGAGTCGATTTCAATTTGCGCATTCAACTTGCGATAGTCCAGGACCATTCGAGACTTGCCATTGGGTTTTGGGACGAGAAAGGCTGGACTTGCGTAACTTGAGCGGGAAGGCTCAATAACCCCATTTTCGAGCAGTTCATTAATGATGGTACGAAGAGTTTCCATTTTGGGTGGAGCTAATTTGTACGGATGAGAACGCACGGGACGGGTGTCAGTGAGTCGAATCTCGTACTCCAGAAGATTGGTGACTCCCAGCTTCGGCGTAAGCACTTCAGGGAAACGAATGCACAGTGCTCTAATCGCTTCAGCCTCACCAGGAGTCAGATGCCCTAAAGGATCGATCTTCGCCTCGCCGGGTGACTCAGGCTCCACCACAGCGGCACCACCGTTAATCTCATCAGCAAAAGGAATTAACACCCGTCTCGCGAATCGGAAGAAACACTGGCCTCTACCTAAGTCCAAAATCAGGCCAGTGTGCTTAATGAAATCCGCTCCCAAAATGACAGGAAAACAAAGGTCCTTAGCCACCCAAAAGCTCCACACCCAAGAAAAATGTTCGATTTTAAATTTAAAGCGGGCTTCATAGATGATGGGGAGTGGGGAATTAGACGCAGTCCAGCAGATAGGGGAACTTCGCTCAACCTGCTTAATTAGCCCTGAAGATTCTAAATTTTCAAACAGAGATAAGGAAATGAGACAACGGGCTGACCCAGAGTCTACGAGAGCCTTCTGCACCGTGTCACCTAACAAGATGTTGAGTCGTGGACAGGTTGAGCGCACCGCCTTCACACCCATGGATGCAAGGCCCGTCATCCCCCGCAGCAGAGGCTCAGAAACAGAAACGGCACTCCCAGAAGGGGAGGCAACAGAAACATAGTTGGGAACAGAATTCAACTTTAACTTTGGTTTAGACATTAACTTAGACTTAGGCTGAACTTTACTTGAAACATTGACTTTATTGCCCTTACAATTGACAGCAAAACCACAGGAAGGATTGGGCAAACTATCCCCCTGCGCGTAACTCAGTTTTTTGGACCACGTCCAAAATTTCCTCTCTGGCGGCAATCCCGCCGGATGTGACCTGGTTGACCACAACCAAAACAAACAATGGGCTGCCTCTGCCACTGCGGCGGTTCAAGACCCTGCCCCACAGGTGCTACGACGGGGCGAAGATCAGCCCGGGGAAGATGCCCCGCAGCTTGGCTCCTCTGAAGATCCGCGTCCTGGACGCTCCTAGAAAGGATAGCGAGTCTGTCCAGGTCCGCAAAAGATGACGGTCTAGTGGAGAAGACCAGCCTGGAGCGTTCCTCCGGCTTTATCCCCTGCAGAATAATGTCGATGAGCTCCTGCTCACCGATTCCCAGTCGCAAGACACGCTCCACCGTCCGAATGTCACCGACATACTGGCTGAGAGCTTCCGAGTGGTGTTGAGGACGGAAAACCCTCTCCACCTTCAATTTTTCCATAACCCGTCGGGGTAAGAATAACTCCAAGGCTTCCTTGTGGAAATCATCGAAACTCACGCCTCTGTGCAAGCAATCTAGAAGTCTGTCGCCCAAAGGTTTCAGGCAGTACGGAGCAATGAGCTCCATCAATGTTGAGTCCGACATCCCAGGGAACTCACGCATGCGCAACACACATTCCAGGAAACGGAGCAACCCGTCCACATCAAGCCCATCTACCGGTTGAAAAACACTGAGAACTGAAGCAAGGGGATGTGGAAGTCTGGCGAAAGTGCTTGATAATGAATGGCTACTGTTGGATTGAGGACCCAACTGAACAGGGGCATGCAATTCTAAAGTGGGCAGTGAGGGTGCGCGGGGAGGAGACGCAAGCGCCACCGCGGGCAACCGGAGCAGTGCACTTGGCGACGGTTGTTCCCGGGAACCTTCCCCCAGAGCGGCAACTACAACCTCAGGCTTTTCCGGAGTCCCAGCCAAAACCTGAGATGGAGGGGAACCTTCAAAAATTTTAACCGTCTCCTTGACAGATTTGCCTTCCCGAATAGTCTCAATTATCCCTTGTAGTTCCGGGATTCTCTCATCCACCCAAACCTTATCTACATCAGATATTTCAGAATTTTGGGCTAACAATTTTAGCCGGTTACACCAATGTGTCAACTGTGTGATGGAAGCTGCCTTGGCGGAGCCGGTAGGCAAGGCACTCCAACTGTCAATTTCGCCACTCAGCTCTTCTACTCTTTCCCTACATGCGTCAAGCTCCTCACTCAAATCGAGTGACTCATGCCAAGATTGAGGCGTGCCTGCAATCTGCCTAAACTGGGCTCTCAACGTGCGTACATCCGCTCCGGGAGTCTCCCCCCGGGACCGCACCTCGTACACTAGCTCCGGTTTCCTCAAATGTTCGGGAACAATGGACCCCATGGCTCTCAACCAGTATGCCACTTAACCAACAATGAAAACAAAATTTTAACAATATAACAACTTAACCTCCTAAGGCTACAGTACTGAAATGCCTGTCCACCTGATGAGGTCCCAAAAGAAGAACCTGCCCATTCATACCGCCAATACCGCAGAAATTGAACAAAGATTCACACACACATACATACACAGATACATACACTAAACAACAACACCTAACACTTGTCTGGTGGGGTTAGCACACAGCAAGATTTAATTTTGAGTGTCGGCCATGCTTTAGAAAACTCTTGCCCCCTAAGCTCGGAAGCAAGACTTTAACCAGATTCCACCCGGTGCCTCGGCTAAGGGCGAGCTCCTAATTGAAAAAAAAATAATTTGTCTCCCCCCCACCAGAACAACAATTTTTCCAGAGTCAGCTAGGACGAAACACCCGAGAAAACAATCCATCCACGGTCCTTCCAAAAGAATTTAGAACGTGGCCAGTGATCGGGTCTCCCAGTCCCTCAGTCATGCACCGAATAAGGTCCACAGCCAAGGGCCAGGACCACAACCACTAAACCACGCTCTGCTACCATCTGAACCACGCCCCCGCACCCGCACCCAAGCGAACCAGAATTGGAAGCGTGCTCCCATGGACGCGGGGCGAGGGGCGGCTCACAGCCCTACCTAAATATGATAGGAAGACCGTGGAGGAAAAATCATTAAAACGCACCATTTGAGAGGCACAAACTGTAATCAAAGAAACACCCAAAATACATGTGACTTTAAATAATTTCAGCAAATAACAAACGTTCCCACCTGCCTTCTAGCTTACATGGCCTTTTTTACATATTTAAATAAAGGTGTTTTTCATTCTATAAAATATTTCAAAATAAATACAGTTTTAAAGTTTAGATAATTTAAAAACACAGTCTATTCAAAAGTTAAGTTAATTGAGTTAAGTCAACATTATCAATTTAAAAAATATATAAACTAACCAACAGTAGATAAATAAATTAACATTTAAATAAATAATTCAACAAATCAATAAATAAATAAATAACAAGAAACAATTAGCACAACAGAGAATTTAAATTATTTTTTCATAGATCAAATGGTTTGGTAGGGGCCCCCTTTAAATGAGTTATCAATAATTTACCAACAAAAAACTGTGCCTAAAACTAAATAACAGTAATATAAATATAAGTCCATGGTGGCAACAGCTCTCACACAATCAACAAATAAATAAATATAAACATATAACAAAAAAAGTTCTATGGTAACTTGCGGCAGGCGGTTCTGGGCGGGTCAAAGCGGCCCACCGGAGGGGCGACGAAACAGGGCGGAGAGGGGGGCCAGAATCCGGTGACGGCAGCCAAGGTGGAAAATCCCTCTCCGCCGACGCTCATGCTGTTGAGGTGGTCGCGCTCCTCCGGGACCCTGGGAAACACAACCCAGAAACCCCAATAACACCAGTCCAAAATTCAGCCACTTTCAGAGTTTGCCAGATATTTTTTTTTTTTAATCAAAATTTGCTAATCATATAAAAACACAGCTTTACCCTAACTAAAATATCAAAGTTGCATTTATAAATGAATTACCGCATGAAAACAAAAACAAAAATTTTTGGGTCAGAAGTCCCCAAACTCCACTACTACTGTTCACAAAATATTAAAAAAAATTAAAATTTCAAAAGGGGATTTTAACAATTTGCAATCATGAAAACAATATTAAATGAGCTAAACACTGGTTTTTTAAAATAAACAAAGCACTGTACAAGTTTAAACAAGAAGTTATTTTTAAATAAATTCACTGTCAGGTCAGGTGAGAAGTTAAAACCATTCAATATTCAAAAATAGGGAAAAAACCCAAAACTATCTAGTCCAGAGTGCCAAAAGATAAAGTAAAACAATGAAACATTAACAGATAGACATTGACAAGTACATAAAATAAGCAGTTTTAAAGAAAATTAAAAATTTTGGGCTAGAGGAACATTCACATGTATTTCTGATTATAACATGAAAAATTACTGACCGAATTCACTCGGAATAGTCTTAAAAGCTGGGGGAAATATGCCCCCAGCTTTCCAAGCCTAAACCGAGCCTTAACTAAAAGCCTGAGGCCTTTTGGCCTACAAGTTACCCAAGGGTACTTCAGTATCAGAAAAGTCAAAATTAAAAAAAACTCATAACTAAATTAATTATTAACCGAATTGGATTAAACTTGCAGGAAACATTCATGAGCATAAGTTACAACTAAAATTAACCAAACTGGCCCTTGGGAAAAGCCTAAGGCCAACTTATACAGCATAATCAGATATGTCACAATGGCCTAGCTTTATCAGCTACAAAAACACATTTACCCTAATCCAAAATGAATGATTGACCTCGGCAAGGTGTAGGCCAACACAATAATACAAACTAAAGCTATTTGGAGGCCTTAGGCCTAAAATTACACAAACAATAGACAAAAAACAAACTGAGTTGGACCTCTCAAGTAGTGGTTTTTAAAGTCTTATATCTCGGGTTATATTTGCTCTAGGACCTCGGGAAAGGTCTTAAACTAAACACAGCAATGAAGACTACAAAACAATGACATAACATTTGGTCTGACGCCCACCAAGCCTTGGCCAAAGGCCAAAGAAAAGTGAGAAAACGCTCAAGTTCAACTAGGCCAAAAACATGGAAAAACACATTTAAATGCTGTACAGTGCTCTATCTGAGGCACAGAATAGTGTTGAACGTTTAACAGAACCCAAGGGGCTTCCATAAATCCTACTGTGAGACTCGGCCTAAGGCCGAGTGAAAATCCAAAGTTTTAACCTAAAATTACAGAAATCAAAATATTACGTACCCATCAGACGATGACGGCTCGTTTAGACGAACATTACGATGACATTAACAACAGAAAACATGACACAAAATTACTTCACTAACACAAACTTTAGACAGAAAAACTTCGCAAAGTGTTCGTCCTTTGACAGCCACGGAGCCTATGAGCAATCGCACGTTGCGCAACGGAAATTGGCCTCGGGGTTCTCAAGTCAACGCCCAAGGACTCTGCACACGAGGTTCACGGCCGTGCAAATGGGGACGTCAGACCACAGACACTACAATCGGTACTATATAAAAACACTAAATGAGGCGTGACATTCGTCGGTGGAAAGTAGTCACGGCTCACATCAGACAGACAGACAGACAGACAGACAGAAACCACCTCTTCTTTACAATATTATAGATATATATGACAGGATTAAAATAATAGTAACTTTAGAAACTTGCTTACGTTGGATGTTTTATTATGTTTGGATTAAGATTGTCATAAACATAACCTTAAAACTAGTTGTGTAACATAATCTTGTTTTGTTTTAATAAGCTTATGACGTTCCTGTAGTACGACTTTGTCCTATCGTTGGTTTTTGATAGGGTGATGCTATACAAAGGGTTATTGCTCATAAATTCACAGTAATTGTGTACAGATCTTCGCTGTAGCATAATGCGGAGAAATGAATAATCACTACCTTCAAGACGTAGCTGTAGGCCATTAACTGAGTAAAAGTGTAAAACTGCCCATCGTCGAGATTGAATCTTGAGACTTGTGTCTTTAACTAGCAATTGCATTACGATACCTTAGTTTTACACTGACTTATCACCTTTGGAAGGCTATACATGTGCGTATAACCTTCCAATAATAATAACTCAATCATAGTTACTGATATTTCTGTTAGAACCTTTTGGTCTACTTCTTTACAACATCACACTAAACTTTTTGACCGCAGTCTCAATCTTGTCAAAGTAATAAGTATTAATTAGTTATGTTGTTTTTACAGAGGGAAGAAAGACAAATTAAATATAAAATAATTCATTAAGTAGCCATTTGGCACAAATACATGTTTAGTTAAGTTATAACTCAAACGGATAATCTCTTTCTATTTTACTATTTATGAATTTGACACAAAGAGAATTGTTTTGTCATTACAAGGTTAGATAAGGATGAAAACAGTTATTTCATTTATTTCTTCCCCTTCAATGTTTTACCATTTTAACTAACATAAATAGACATGTTTGGCATAAAAACTAATTAATATTGTTACCAACTGAAGTTTGTCATCTTTTTTACTTTATATAGTTCATTTTTTTATAATTTTGAGTACATATTTTTGTATGTTTATTTTTATGGGTAATCAAAATACTCATAATTGGTTTTTGTATTATGATAATCCGATTTTAATTGGTTTGTTAAACAAATTAAGAATAATGGAAGCTTATTTACGATAAGTCTCCATTATTAGAGAAAAGATTATTGAGGAACGCTTATTAAGAAAAGTTAAATACCCTTAGGGTTTGTGAAATAAAAACTCGATTTTTCTGCTTCCGTGTTTCTCCAAAGAGACATAAATCCTGTGAGCAAACATTCACGCTCTATTGTTTTGTTATTTTTACTGTAAACAAGTGAATTTGAAGTCCGTATAATATAAAATCTTCAAAAAAGTAACAAGTACATTTATTAGAACCTACCTATGCTTAGTTATGTTTATTTTTACTTTTAGAATCAATTTAAACCACTGAACCGTTATAAATTTCTTCCATGTAACATTTCTCCCCCCTTTGAGGAACTATGTGCCCTAAAAGCATAATTTGGTAGCAACAGTAAACTATGTATTTATAAATTTAGAGTTAGGAACTTAATTTTTAATTATAACTCCAATATTTTTTTGCTATTTCAAAATTAACATAAAATTATTTTTTATTTGTTTTTTTATAATTTTAGTGGGGTTGTTAGAACTTAACAATACATTTTAAATAAGAAACTAAAAATGGGATGTTACAATTCTACATTTCTTAGCTTAAGACTCAATTTCACTAATACAAGCCTACTAATGTGTTTATATTAGCAGAAAGATAGCTCATATTTTGTTGCCTTGCTTTATAATCCAGAACAAATAAATAATGTTACTTAATTTCTAAGGAATATGTACACCATTTTTTATTTTAATTATTATAGCTAAACATTATATTAGCCTTGTTATAATGTTGTACGCCAAGACAAGATCAAACTAAGACAGAGATATGCAATATTAAAGTACATTTATATTTTACTTTCACATCAGTAGTTTATTTCCTGTTCACAATGTTACTTAAGTCAGTGGATTTTCAAACAATAATCGTTGTATTGCGGCTTTGACCAGTGGCTTTGAGAAATCTGCACACTTTTTCACACTCTTAGCTAAGCCTTGCACTTTCATCTTGTATCGGGGATATTTCCTGCCTTTCTTGCCTTTCCAATGATAACCCGTCTTTCAAATGCATTCTTAAAAGGACTCAGAGATTATTATTCAAAGACAGAATATTTGATTGTGACTACGATACAGAGTATTTGATTCCTAAGCTGGCTAATAAGGCATTTTAAAACGTAACTAAAATAAAGGATGTTGCTTGATTGTTGTTGTTTCGTTTTAAAAACTCTGGCAATAACTTCACATACAAATACACAACCGGTACTACAATCGTCTACAGATTTACTGACAGAGAGTGTGTTTATCTCTAATGGGCAAAACGTGATTTCAGAGTAATTATGTGGTAATCTATGTTTATAAACTTCATAATCTGCATGTTTAATTTCCGCAAAATATGGTGGTTTTAAACGCATTATATCGTTAGTTACACATTCTATTCCATTCTAAACCATTAATTCTTAATTTAAGCCTAATTTAATGTTGTGGTAGAAACAGTTACTATTGAAATAGGCCTTACCTATTTTTTTATTCAGAATTACTAACATTGGTGTGTGGCCATTTCAACAGGTTCAACCATAGGAAGGATATTTAGTTGTCAAGAAATAATAGACCAAAAGTGAGTCATGTAACATGTTAATGAGAGCAATGGTTACGTTTATGTTTTACCGGGGCCGTTCCCGGGTCTTAAGGGCTGTTATTTCTCTCTTAGAGGCAATTGATGAGATGCATTATCGAGTCTTGTAGTGGTTCATGGCGGTGGTTCTAAACTTTAAATATGGATATTTGTTATGGATATCTCGGTGTTAATATCACTTTAAATTGTATATAGCATTTTTACCAGCCTATGGAGTTTAGTTTATGAACAATGTGGTTAAATCATTGTACATTTTGTTTGTAATACAGTATACAATAAGCTTTGATGACTTGATTATGTCTTAATAAATTAACAACTTCATTAAAATCGTGATTATTATTGTGTTTAAGTAGGAAAGTTATTTTGGATTGATCAAATGATATTCTAAATGTGAATAATATCAGACGCAATGCTAAAAAATTCTGGGCATTATTGTGATCTAATAAATATAAATGACGTAAACAATAACATAGTTTGAAATATTGTATAATTCTACTACGTTTATGAACTATTTAATCAACCAAATATGTATTTTATAGTCTAAGACTTAAGATGTGTTTGCACTAACATGATTGGGCCTCAGTAATCTCTCAACACTTACACTGGATGTATTTAGATCGGTACATGTATTTGATGGTTCTTTGGGAAAATATGTGGTTACTAGAAATAAATTGTAATGCTAAATTAATCATAGTTATTGTTTTAAATGTTCGTTATAAGTTTTAACAGTCGAGGGTTGTTCAAGAGAACGAAAGTAGGGGGCATTGGTTCCTTCTGACCCAGCACAGGCGCGTGAGGAGGAATGAGGAATCACCCCCCCCCGGATGACCTTGACCTTGACCCCAAGGTCACCCCCGAGGGCACCCCTGAGGGCCCCCCCCCGGATGACCTTGACCTTGACCCCAAGGTCACCCCCAAGGGCATCCCCGAGGGCACCCCCCCCCCCGTCACGTGACCTGGCGGAAACCTAACATAGGCTGGTGAGCACAGGCGTGTGAGGAAGAATGAGGAACCCCCCCCCCGTCACGTGACCTGGCGGAAACCTAACATAGGCTGGTGAGCACAGGCGTGTGAGGAGGAATGAGGAATCCCCCCCCCGTCACGTGACCTGGCGGAAACCTAACATAGGCTGGTGAGCACAGGCGTGTGAGGAGGAATTAGGAATCCCCCCCCCCGGTCGTCTGCAGCACTTTTCGTGATGAGGAAAAAACTTTCGAAAATTAATAACTAGCCTATTTACCCACCGATTCCCACGGGACTTTTTCCAGAGTGTAGGCCTATCCTAGAGGAAGCGAATGACGTAAGAACCCCATAGATCCGCCATTAAACAAGGCCGCTATTAATTTTTAAACGCGTTTTCCTTATGGGATCTCAGCTGTTTACCGGCCGATTTTGATGAAACTTCACCACATGTAGGGCGACGGCCTAAGTAAACCATCTCTTAAAGAAAATTGAAAATCAACCGTTAAACGGGCCCGATATTAATTTTTAAACGCGTTTTCCTTATGGGATCTCAGCTGTTTACCGACCGATTTTGATGAAATTTCACCACATGTCAGGCGGCAGCCTACGTAAACCATCCCTTAAAAAAAATTGAGAATCCACCGTTAAACAGGCCCGCTATTAATTTTTAAACGCGTTTTCCTCATGGGATCTTGGCTGTTTCCCAGACCCCTCACGATGGTTCAAAACTAGCAAAGGCGCGGTGAGCACAGGCGTGTGAGGAGGAATGAGGAGCCCCCCCCCCGTCACGTTACTTGGCGGAAACCTAACATAGGCTGGTGAGCACAGGCGTGTGAGGAGGAATGAGGAATCCCCCCCCCCGTCAGCGATAGACTACCTCTCACGTTTCTGGAAGCTTCTAGAAGGTTCGCTGAAGCGTACAACCTGGGTATAAAACCGAGGCAGAGCCGCGCGCGCGACCTCAGTGTTGTTTGAGACGTCACCATGAACGGAAACGGAGTCAGTGCAGCTGAAGTGGACCAAACGATCCGCTCCTTCCTAGAGGAGCTGAACGCAATGAATGATGAGAACGCCAACGCACCGCCAGTACAGCAGGGATGTGTGTCAAAGAAGAAAAAGCTCGATGGGTGGACTGTAAAGAGGAAGGAAGTGCCTATCGATTCCCCAACACTGTGCTGGTCCGCTGGCGGATATCAGTACACTGTGAAGAACCCTACCAACAGCGGTAATGTACTGTTAAAGATGAACGTGTTCAAAGGAGGTCGCCCCACGTTCAGTTGCGGCTTGTACTTGGACGAGGAGCGAAACGATGAAATCTGCATATGTCTAGAGGACCTGCTATCCAGATTGCAAAACCTATGGCTGGCAAATAGCGAGACGGGAGAGTCAAGATACGACGGGATCACTAGAACCGCTACTCCTCTACCTACCTGGCGAAAGACCGATTGCGTCATCTCAGGGAAAACCAAGAGGAGCGTACACTCCAAGCGCGCTACCCAGTAAACGAGAGAGTGCGTGGAAACTTCCACTAAGCAGTTGATAACCGAGTCCCTTCAATATTAAAAAAAAATAAAAAAAGCGAGAAAAGAATTTAGTTTTAAGAGCCGAGGTGGCGGTACATGGCAGTCAGTAGACGCCATGGACTTGAGGTGGAAACACCCGTTCACCGCCATCGTGGCCGGGCCTTCGGGCAGCGGCAAGTCGCACTTCGTGGCTCGCTTCATAGAGCACGCCGACCGCATGTGCGATACGCGGTTCGCCCGTATCACTTGGCACTATGGCAGTGGTGGTGGCGGTGGCAAGAGCCGTGCGGACTCTGCCGTGCGCTGCGTAGCCGGCCTGCCAGACTTGGACGACTACGACGGTAGCGAGCCCGCCCTGGTCATCGTCGATGACATGATGCGCGAGGCCGGACCCGGCGTGGCGGACCTGTTCACCAAGGGCTCGCACCACCGCAACATGAGCGTGTTCTTCATCACGCAAAACCTGTTTCACCAGGGCAGGGGGCAGCGCGACATATCGCTGAACGCTCACTACATAGTGTGCTTCAAGAATCCCAGGGACCGCGCTCAGATCAAACACCTGGCCCGTCAAGTATACCCGGAGAACCCCAAATTCGTGGAGGAGGCTTACGCGGACGCCACGCGTGATCCGCACGCCTACCTGCTCATAGACTTGAAACAGTCCACGCCTGAAGAGATGCGCGTACGTTCGGCCATTTTCCCAGACGACCCGGTGAACTACGTGTACCTGCCCAAGAAGAAGTGATAAATAGGCCGAGCGCATGCCAGCGTCAGTCATCATGTCACACCGCGTGAAGAAGGACGCGGCGCTGCTGAGGGCCCTAATACACGCTACGCCCAAAGAACGCAAGGCCCTGTTAAAAGCGTGCGACAAGAGTCGCATCAAGTCATTGTGCGAGTGCGCGTATAACGTGCTACGCGGAAACGTACCGCTTTCCCCCTGTCTCAAACGCAAATTGAGCAAACACAAACAGGCGCTCAGACGTCTAGTGAAACGCGGCGAGGGTTGGGCCAAGAAGCGACACTACCTCGTCCAACGGGGCGGAGGGATCCTCCTACCTCTGCTGTTGAACGCTGTTCTGCCCGTTCTAGCGCAGAAGCTAATCGGACATGGAGTACGCTAGGAAAATGGTGGTTGTACCGCAGGAGCTCATCGAGAGATTGCGAGAAGGACCGGGACCAGGGCCGGGGCCAAGAGGAGGAGCAGGTAGCGCCAATAAGCCAGCCAGCCTGGACGCTGAGATGCATCGCATATTGAGCGACAAGCGGCTGGACGATACGGAGAAATGGAAACAATATCAGCAGGTGTTACAGCGGTTCCTGCACTTTTCCGCGGCTAAACGTCAACCCATAGGTCTGTCAATCATCGAGGGTGAGCAGAGGGAGGAGGAAGCGGCAGGGGGTCCGAGTCAGATGAAGCGCGAGTCTAGCACCTCGGTGGAGGAGGACATTGTGGAATCGTTCTCAAAAATCTACAGGTCGGTGGCGCGCAACTTGTTGCGATTCATGACCCGACAAGGCAGCCCCATCGCCTGGGACGCCAGTGGGGCGGTGTACGTGAACAAGGTGAAGATCCCCGATTCCAATATAGTGGACATCGCGCACAGCATAGTGAGAGCGCGAAGGGCGGACCGATTGCCTACCGGCTGGCATCAAGTGATGGCCGCCTTGAAGGACATGAACGTGCCCAAAGAATACGTGAGCAATCCCACTGCGTTGCGTTACTTAGGCGTGGGGCTGGACTCGGCATCGAGCCCCTGGGGAGACACGACAGCCTCGTCGACACCCCTCTCACCGAGGTTGACACCGATACTGGACCGTCTGAGACCGCGACCTCCAGCGGCCAGGAGAAGGATAATAACCGAGGAACCCGACCGGGAATCGTCATTGGACAACTGGGAGCCGTTCACACCGTAATGGAGAAGCTGTACTACGACCCGAGCCAGCCCGGTTCCCTCGGTGGGGTGGCCGCCCTGGCCAGAGCCGCGCGCCTCCCGAAACGCAGAGCGGTGGAATGGCTGCGCGCCCAGGACACCTACACGCTGCACAAGCCAGCGCGAAAGCGGTTTCCTCGCAACCGCTACGCCGTGTTCGGGCCCCGGGAGCTGTGGCAGGCGGACCTGAACGACATGCGCGGCCTAAGCCGGTACAACGACGGAGTCAACTACCTGCTGACTGTGATAGATGTATTCAGTAAGCGGCTGTTCGCGGTACCACTGAAGAGGAAAAGCGGGCCTGAGGTGGCTGCAGCGTTCGAGAGGATATTCTCGGAGGCGACTCCTCGCTGCCTACAGACCGACAAGGGGACGGAGTTCACCGGGGCCGCGACCAAGCGAGTGTTCAAGAGTCACGGTGTCAACTACTTCACCACGCAGAACCCCGACGTGAAGGCGGCGGTGGTGGAGCGAGTCAACCGCACGCTCAAGACCCGCATGTGGCACTACCTGACCTACAAAAACACGTATCGCTACGTGGACGTGTTGGACAGGCTTGTGGACGCCTACAACCGCAGTCCGCACAGGAGCCTGGGTGGTGGCCTACGACCCGTGGACGCGGACAGCGGCGATGGTCAAACGGTGTACAAGGTGTGGCGTCACATATATGGAAAGGCGATCCGGCGACACAAGCCCAGGTTCGAGCCGGGCGACACGGTGCGCATAGCCAAGGAGAAGGGCACGTTCGCCAAAGGTTACGAGACCAACTGGAGTAAGGAGCTGTTTGTGGTAGACCACGTATACGGGTCGCATCCTCTGCCATTGTACGTGCTGCGCGACCTGAACGGGACGCCACTGGAAGGGCGCTTCTACGAGCACGAGATGCAAAAGGTGACGATCGCCCCGGACCGCCTGTATCAAATAGATAAAATACTGGACACCGAGGGGCGAGGCTCCAGTAAGCGCTACCTAGTCAAGTGGGCCGGTTACGGAGAGGACTTCAACTCGTGGGTACCCGCAGCGGACGTGCAACAGCTGCGATGACGAGGCACAACCAGTTTTACCTGACGTTGCCCAGTAACAGTTCAATGAAGTACTATCCCAACAACATGGTGACAAACTACACGACCCATCTACCCTCGACCGTTGATCTGTCAGACGGCGAGTGGGAGGTCGCTCTGGCGGAGGCGCACTACCCCTTCTCTTTTCTGACCGTCGGTGAGGGAACCTACATCAAACTAGTGCTGGGAATGAGGGACTCGAAAGGCGGGTTGGCCATGGTGGACAAGTTGGCAATCAAAGTGGAGCCGGGCAATTACAGTAGTACCGAGGAACACGTGCACGCAATCAACAACCACCCTCAAATGAAGAGTAACCTGTGCACCTTCTCGTATGACGAGAGGTCCTCCAGGGTGGAATTGCTGTCGACGTCTTCAGCCGTTCAGAGCCTCAAACTGAGCCCCAGTTTGGCGCTACAGTTTGGCTACGAGGTGGATACGGATATCGTCAAGCGTCACAGGTCCGTGAGGCCGGCTAACCTCTTCGCCGGTCTGCCATCACACATGTACGTGTATTGCGACCTGGTGGAACCCCAACTGGTGGGCGACGCTGTGGCGCCACTACTGAAGATCCTCAACATCGACATCAGGAATTACACGTACGGTGCCAACACGACAGTGTATATAATAGACCCGCACTACGTGCCGGTGATTAAAACCTCATTCGAGAGCGTGGAAATCGATTTAAGGGACAACCAAGGGCGACACTTGCCATTCCACTTCGGGACCACGTGCATGAAGCTTCATTTCAGGAAAGAGAGGCAGCGGCAATGAATCCGAGCGATCCCTATCTGGCGTATTACCGCCACCAGCAGGCGGGCCATGGCGTATCCTCCGTATTCAGAGGAGCCGCTTTCCAACGCGGACACGGTATCGGCAGTTTCCTAGGCGGGCTGATGCGTACAGTGGTCCCTTTGATCAGATCCGGCGCATCGGCGCTGGGCAAGGAGGCGCTGAGGTCCGGTGTGGGTTTCTTGGGCGACGTGGCGGCGGGCACAGCCGACCCCCGAGTCGCGGCCAACACCCGGCTCAGACAGTTTACCGGGTCGCTGAAACGCAGGGCTGATGAAAAACTGGATCGCGTGCTGAGCGGTGGTGGTGCCTATAAGAGGAGGCGTGTACAGCAGGTTACTCCTCAGTCTCTAGCGAAACTCCTCGGAGCGAGGAAGAAGACCGCTGCGCCCAAGAGGAAGCCCGCAAAACGTGTCGCTAAGAAGAGGAGAAGCAAGAAGAGTGAGAGTACCGTGAAGGACATTTTTGGATAATGGCGTTTCTACATCAGAAGTCGTGCGAGTGTGTCAAGACCGAGTTGGACCTGTTCTCGCTACCGCCCACGCAGACCAGTATAGAGAGTGGTAAATGGGTGCAGTACAAGCCCATCTCCTCCCTGACAGACGACTCACCCGTTGAGTTCATAGTTCCGGGTCATGGGGACGAGTACACGGATCTGTCACAGACGCTACTGCATGTGAAGGCTACCATTAGAACGGCTAATGGAGGCGCTGTAACGGGTGATCAAGCGATAAAAGAGGTGGGTCCGATTAACAACTGGCTGCACTCGCTGTTCAGTCAAGTGGACCTGTATCTGAACAACAAACTGGTGTCTCCTCAGAACAACACGTACGCCTATCGCGCCTACCTGGAGAACCTGTTGTCCTATGGTGGTGATGCCAAGACATCGCACCTCACCGCGGAGTTGTTCTACGAGGACTATGCCGGGTACATGGACAATACTGAGGAGGATAATGCCGGGCTCAAGAACCGGAGGGAGTTTGTCAAGGGCAGCCGGTGCGCGGACATGGTCGGACATCTGCACGTCGACCTGTGCAACCAGGAGAAGTTCATGTTAAACGGCGTGGAGATGCGCTTTCGCCTGATCAGGTCAAAGAACTCATTCTCCATCATGTCCAAAACCGTGACAGACTATAAAGTGGACATTGCCGAGGTCAACCTGTTTATGCGCCGCTGTAAGATCAACCCGAGCGTGCTGTTGGCTCACAGCAGGACGCTGGAGTCGGGCACAGCCAAATATCCCATTACGCGCGTGGAAGTCAAATCCTTCACACTAACCTCCGGTATCAGCAGCAAGACTCTGGACAGTGTGTTTCTGGGTCAACTGCCGAAACGCATTATAGTTGGCCTGGTCAGCAATCAGGCGTTCAACGGAGACTACAAGAAGAATCCGTTCAACTTCACCCACAGCCACGTGAACTTCTTCGCGCTGTACATAGACGGTGAGCAAGTGCCATGTAAGCCGCTTCAACCGGATTACACGTTCGGTCAGGAGTTGTGCGTGCTCGCCTACCACACGCTGTACACCGGCACCGGCATCAATTTCTCAGACTGTGGTAATGAAGTCAGTCGCAACGAATACCCCTACGGATACTGCCTGATGGCGTTTGATCTGACGCCCGATATGGCAGCCTCTCAATCCAGCCACTGGAACCTGGTGCGTAACGGTAACCTGCGCATAGAGATTGGGTTCTCCGAAGCCTTGGCGGAGGCGTTCAACTGCATAGTGTACGCCGAGTTGGACAACGTCGTGGAGGTGGACCGTCATCGCAACGTCACAGTCGACTTTGGCGGGTAAACGAGTTGCCGCGCGCTCAAGGTTACCGCGGACCGTTAGGTGATGGCGGCGCGCGCACCCAAGGTTATCCCGCTAGGCGCGCTCCCGCCAGCGCTCAGTCGAGTTCAGTCAGCCGTACAGGATGGACGTGCCGCCACCGATCTATAACGAGCCGCCACCAGCGCGCTGTCATCACGGAAGCGTGGTGATGGATATGCAGTGTTTTAAAGACAGTGATAATGACTTTCTACTGAAAGAGGTTTGCGTGGTGGACGTGACTACCGGCACGCTGCTCCTACATCACATCGCCCGCCCACCCTTCAGTAAGGACCTCCTGACTCCCGAGAAACAGCGCGAGAACGTCTGGATCACTCGCCACTGCCACGGCTTGGAGTGGGACCAGGGGGACATCGCGTACATCGCCCTGCTGGACAAGCTGCGCTCCTGCCTCATCCACCGCCCCTTGGTCTACGTCAAAGGATCGCAGAAGAGGGACTTTGTACAACGCCACCTCATAACCGAGCCCGCCGCCACCACCGCTCAGGACATGGAGGATCTGGGCTGCGGGTCGCTCAACGGTCCGCCCACCTACCGGACCCTGCGCTGTCGCCACCATAAGAGCTCCCACAACCGTTGTGCCCTTCATAACTGCATAGTATTGCGGGACTGGCTCGTGGCTAACGACAGTCCAGACCCGTCCGTCTCAAGCTGCCTGTGCTGCTTCCGCCCACGATGAATACCGTCCAGATCAGAGAATGCCTGGTGAGGATCCCCGGACTGAGGAACGTTGCGGTCTACGCCTCTGACCAACTACCGGACGTGCCGGTCAAGCCTCTCACCGCCATCGTGTCCAACACAGTGGCACACACCGAGAGCGGTGAACACTGGGTGGCGTTTTACTGCTCGGAAGAGGACAGACTCGAGTACCTGGACAGCTACGGAAGGCCGCCATACCAGGCCGACTTTCAAAGGTTCCTGAGGCGCAATCCTCATCACCGCCACTACGTCTACAACAGGTATCGACTCCAGGGCTACGATACCTCTGTTTGCGGTTACTACTGCCTCACTTACCTGTACTGCCGGGCTGTTCTCCGCACGTCACTCAGCGACTACGTCCAGCTCTTCGACCCTGCCGCCCCCGCCGCCAACGACGCTCTCGTCCGCAGGCTCTTTCACTCCATATTCGCTTAAAACTAGTTTGTAAGGTTTTTTGTAGTATGTGTATGTAACCTTATTACTGTACAATACATGCCTCATAATGATAAAGCTTGTGTTTTAATTTCTCCTTTCTCCTTACTTAATTTTAAAAAAATTATCAAAACTGAGGCAGCGGGGCTGGACCTCAGGTTTATATACCAGCGGCGCGTGTCACTGGCTGAGCCCCCGCCAAGCGGCAGTGAAGGCCGCCAAAGAGGGCGCGCCACGAGACCCCTCGGACATCAGCAAACCGCTGAGTAATTCGAGGGTGCAACCTTGAGCGTCAGCAAACCACTTAGCAACTCCTTCCTGGGCAACTCCTTCAGGGTCGTCCCCGACACGCGCCGCCAACCGCTCCCGGTTGGCGGGGGCTTTTTAAGCTGCACGGCTCGGGCCAAACGGCCCATAACGCCTTTCCGAGCCTAACGGCTTGTGACTTTTGAGTGAGCAAAGGGAGGAAATAAACAACTCGGGTTCATGCTGTACATAAAGCTATTATATTTTCTTACAAATACTATTTACAATTTTTTTCTCTTATAACTAATATACACAACTAGACGGGGAATTCCTCTTCTTCCTCGTCTTCGTCCTGGCGCTGTCCCTCCTCCTCCTCCTCACCGTCCACTTCCATCCGCTGCGGATGTTCTCCTCTCCTCCTGGCTGGCAGTAGCGGCGGGACGTCCTTGTGTCCCCATGGCAGAGTGTGGATGCCGTCGGGGAGGACGCACCGCTTGTCGTCAGCTGGACTGAGGCTCAGCTTGTTCACTTCCACGGTGTAGACCCGGTGCAAGTGGGACTGGAACCGGACGTTGGTGGTGTGTTTATGGACCCCGTCAAACAGACACTCTCTGTAGTCGTCGGGGGTGAGGACGTTCTTGACAACGCCCTTCGCAACCCCCTTGGCTCGCTTGAGAGCCTTGCTGCCGCCTGTCGCCGCGTCCTCGATGTCCATGAAGTACAGCTTGGACCGCAGGCCGAGGTACTCGTATAAGGACAGGCCGTTGCACTCGTCCTTAAACTTTCCGATGACCTTGGCGTTGACGGGGCTGTAGCAGGGGTGAGACCTCGGATAGCCGCTGGTGTCAAAGTCGTCCAGGTGTTCCTTCATCTCAGCATAGACGTCCTGGGACACGATGTCAAAGACGAAGCTGTCCGTGTCCATGTAGTCCACGGTGAGGCGGTCACCGTAGCGCTCCTTCATCTTGCGCAGGAACTCGTACATGAGCCACTTGCTCAGCTCCAGGACTGACATGCCTACGTAGACGGGCTTGTCTAACACAATGTTGAACTTGGACAGATGCACCAGGGCCACGTCCTCCGTGTAGTACGTTCGGTCCAGGAAGTTGGATCTGGCGACGTACTTGGAAAACTTCTCCGGGGTGCACACCAGCTTCACGTTGAGGCGCTTCCGTACATTCTCGATGGTCTTGCCAAAGACAGCGTTGTTCATGAGCTTGAAGAAGTCCTGTTCAAACTTCGTTTTGGCCTTCTTCCGCAGCTCCGTGTTCATCAGGATGTACGGTTCCAACCACCGCAACTGGTGAAACGAGATCGCCCGATGCACCGCGACCAGCTCCAATCCGTTTTGCAGCGCCTGCTGTAAGACCCTGTAGTGACAGATGTAGTGTGTCTTGTCGTCCAGGGTCGTCAACAGTTTGGGGAACTTCCCTGTTGGCGGACGCTTCGTCTCGCAGCAGTAGGGAAGGTCCTTGTGCCGGTCGTGTAGGCGCGCGGGGTAGTGGAGGTCCACTTCCAAGATGTATCCTCGATCGGCCTCCGCGTCCAGCGCTGCAATGTCCAAGGCCTGGATTTCCTCACGGCTGAGCCACTGGAACTCTCCGGTCGGCATGCACTGGGACATGGCCCAGCCGTAGAGGTTGTTGGCGTCCAGGTACAGGAGGAAGCGCGTGGGCTCGTCCGGGCGGTGGTCTGGGCATCTGTCGTGGTTGGCCTTGGCGTAGCGGGTGATGGCCTGTGAGATCCCTCCCCGGATCCCCTGCTCCACGAACAGGTACATGTCGAAGTCCTGCAGCGTGTCCAGCTCCACGCCGCAGGTCTTGAGCATGACGTCCCAGGCGTAAGAGGGCAGGGTGTAGTAGTGGGCAGGGTCCAGTCCATACTCAGCCAAAGAGGTGTCGCGGAACTGCTCAAAGACATCGGTGAGCAGGGCGATGTCGCACCGCAGGTACTTGTCGGCGTAGTCCTTGAGGTTGTGACACTCAAAGGCTCGCCACACGTTGAGGGCGTGCTCGTACTCCTCCTCCTTGATATCCTCCAGGGTCATGGAGTTCCTGAACGCCTCCTTGGGAGGCAGCTCCCTGGTGGAGTACAACGTGTCGTACGACGTGACAAAGTCGTAGGGGAACACGCCCTTCCTGCGCACCAGGTCGAACAGCCGGTCGTCAGGGAAGCGCTTCCTCGTCTCGCGCATCCTGTCCGTGGGAAGTCCCGCCGCCAGGTTGGCCAGGCTCATGGACAAGAACCTGTAGGTTTCGAGGAACCGCACCGCGAAACTGCTCCGTCGTTGATTGTCCCCGGGCTGACCAAAGTGAAACCGCTTGGTGAAGGCGATGTAGCGCTCTTCGGTGTGCGCCAGCACGTCCACATCACCGGGGTCGATGGCCAGCTCCCGCACTACGAAGTGGGCGTCGTAGTTGGACAGGTTGTGGAAGTAGCAGTTGATGTGTCGCTGCTCCCGGTACCTGAGGTTGCACGAGCGATGAGCGGCACCTCGGAACTCGTAAGGCGGGGCGTGGTTGTGGTCCCGCACCTTGACGTCCTGGTCCGTGAACTCCTTCCCGCAGAGGTAGCAGTGAGTCACCACCAGGTACTCGTCCATCTCCTGCCGGGTCAGAGAAGGGTACAGAGCTCTCGTGCTGAACAGGAACTCCCACAGCGCCAGCACGTCCATCTTGAGCCTCTCCATGAAGACCTTGGACGCGTCAGCCCCGAAGTAGACGCGGGGCTCAAA